>OX104134.1:65559897-65604308 GCA_944470555.2 Heterobilharzia americana
AGTTTTTGTTTTCATTATGATTAACTAGTTCACTGTTGTCACCACCTTTTTATATTTGTCAATAACACTCAACCGTCTTGCTTGACGTCTTAAGACAGTTTTCGCCTTGTTAAATTTCATGCTTATTACTTTTGTCATCTTGCGTACTATTGCGCAGTCTCTCCACCTCTAAAAACCAAACTGAACAAAATAATAGTGTAGCAACACTACCGTTATTAAATAACGGTGTTATCTGTTTGTATTAGAAACGAATAAGAATGTTTAGTTTTTAGGAATTATAACATCATTCTTGCCGCCACCTGTACTAATTCTAACTTATCTGATGGGTTTCAATGATTTTTTCTCTGTATTCGAGATTTTCATTCTCATCCACTTCAAAGTTTATGAAAGTACTTGGGTCACAAATTTCCACTGTTTCGTCGCATGCATTTTCAAGATAAATTTTCTATCATCTATTCCAAATGGTTCTAAGTACATAAAGAATATAAGATCGTAGTCATTTCAATTTCATGCAAATTATACCTCAGTAGCCAAAATTCTGCAGATTGTTGCATTTGTGTGCTTATAACTCGTAGGAACATTCAGGTACTTTCAGTATGATTTTGATGTACTTTCAGTGGCGTAATATCTTAACTTTTCCCACTTACAACGTAATGGCATAATGAACGCACCTCATTGCGGCTACTCATGCTCATCATTGTAGACTGTTGGGCGACTTAAGCAATTGAGATATCTAATTTCTGCTGCAATCCTGATGAATCTCCGCAATTGCAGAGATCATAATTTATTGTCTCATCACAGTCGTGTGTCAAAATGAGAAACCAAGAAATGAAAAGTATCTAACAATATTAATTCGGTGTATTTTTTATCGCTTTGTGGAACTTACCTGACAATTGTGCTTCTCACCATACTGTTTTTACTTTAGGTAGTTTTCTGTGGTTGTCAACTAACTGCTGTAAATTAAAACTTTTCTTATATGTTAAGGTCAAATGCCTGTTTTACAGCATGTATGCCACTTAAAAATCTGATGATCTCTATGTATACAAGATTTTTTAGTCCAGCACCTTCAGCACTGCGGAAAAAGAAATTAGTTCTATGAGTATGCAATCGAAAATGGTACACTATTGTAAAAGAAAATTTTGATTAGGTACGTTGACTGTAAAAATTATATTGGATTTCAGATTTCTATTCGTGCAGAAATAGTAATGGAGAGGGTACTGTATTTGCAGAGTGGATCACCAATGCATTGCTTTGCATGCATAAATCTTCAATTTACCTGGTGGTGGCTAGCAGTGGAATCCAGGGTGCTCATTTCGTCCTATTTGGGACTTATTAGTTTTAGGTGCCTGCATCCGAGTGAATGATAGTGTTCCAACTGAAACTTGAACCTCATATCCATCGCTTCAAACTTCAAGGGGTTATCCACTAGACAATTAAGGCATGACAGCCACCTCTTGTGCAACGGGTAACAGTTATTACCATTTTTGCTACTTATAATTAGTCGTCGTTATGCTGGATCAAATTCACTGACCTCTGTTGACATATGAGCTTCTATGAGAATTCCTTGGTATTGCCTGAATGTTCATTGCTATAATTTACCTAGTGGATGGCTAGCGGTGGGATACGAGTTTCTCAGGCAGAACACTGTGACTCACTTGAGTACAGGTACAACCAACTGACGATTCAGAAATAGGACGAAACGCGCATCGTGGATTCTACTCCTAACCACCACTAGGTAAATGATAACAATGAACATTCAGGCAAAATGGAGGTATCTGCGTTGAAATCCATGTATCAACAGGTCGATCAATGTGATCCAGTACATTGACAGGGAATTACAAGTACCGAAAAATAAATGTCATTGTTTGTCAATAAATTCAATGTACCTGGCTGTATTTGAATACAAGTAAGATTTATTACGTTCATGTGCATTGTACTGAATACACTTTATCTTAAGTACCTGTGATTGATCTACTTTTTCATTTTTAGGTATATCAAACATGCTTTCAGTTTAATGTATGAAATTTCCTTATATGATAAACGGAATGCAATTTTCTCGTCGTCGTCGTCATCATCATCATCATCATTACCTAATAGTTATGATGGAATTGATGGGAAGCTTATTGTTGAGCAATTGAATTTTATGTGCTGTCATTGGTACCATGTTGATCGTATTGTCAACACCCATGAATCATTCAATAGTAAATGCCAAATTAGTTCATCACTTCTAGATGTATCTCATGAAAATTTAAAGAATTCAGTTATATATGGTTTAGGTTGTTCGTTGAATCGAACACTAGAATTTCATACTTTGGATTCGTTTTTGCAACCGAAATTGGCTTGGGAGATTGGAGGATATTTGAAAGACTCTGATTGGCTTGGTCCTGATAAATGGGGTGCTGCAATTATTGACATGCAGGTAAATAAGTGAGGATATATTAGGATTATTCCCGTTTGAAATTGTGGAGAATATTTGTAGCTTAGGTGAATGCTCTTGGTTGTATCCGTTTTTTTGTTTAGTTTACCAGTTTTGTTTAAGAACTGATCTTTGTCTAATCATAGGTGATACGGTGTCTTATCTCAAGTTTCACTGGTGATGAGATTTGTAACTCTTGACTTTATAGTGACCATTTGAGATTGCTAGATGTACTTCTAAACATCATTTTGGTGTGAAAACTTGTAGCAACGTATATTGACAGTTTTAATGGTGTGTTGCTGGAATATTTCTAATGTACTAGGATCCAATTCTTATGGCAGCATAAACTTTAGATCAAACAGTTGAATGAAAATAGGCGTAA
Source organism: Heterobilharzia americana (assembly GCA_944470555.2). NCBI lineage: Eukaryota > Metazoa > Platyhelminthes > Trematoda > Strigeidida > Schistosomatidae > Heterobilharzia > Heterobilharzia americana. Next base: position 65,562,696 of record OX104134.1, read on the forward strand.
TCCTGATCATTCAAGCTTTTAAGTTATTGCATGTTTCGGAATTAGAATCCAGATGGAATGACGATTGGACAGACATTAAATTAAAACCTTACATAGTAGTGCATTCGTTCAAGTTATCACGCATCAAAACAGCATTCTAAAAAAAAGTGGCGATGAAGTTGACAGATGCGTATGGGAGGATAAAAAGTTTAGAGATAGTCAAGAATGGTGAAAATGTTCAAAATTTCAAGAATGTCAAACAACAAATACATTTGCGTCAGTTTTCAGCTATACCACCAAGAGTCTCCAATCAATGCTTCCTATTATCTCTAGGATCCCAGACAGATAGTCTACACTTTGCAAGGCTGAGACCAACAGCCAAATACTTTATAAACTGATGCCACTTCCTGTTTCGGTCTCATATGAACTTCTAACTAAATCCCATTACGGTTAACTTTCCACGTCGTGGTAGACGGTGCTCTGGAATGCGCAACACATATCCATCTCAGTCGATGAAGCTTCGTAACCTTATGGACCGAATCTCCTTTCCTACCTACCGACTACAGTTCGCATGATGTGGAAGGGGGTAGGTGTGGTAAATTCTATGACAAGCTATCAGTTTTGCTACGCAAAGGAAAATGTTCAAATGAAGTTATAATAGCTGGCGACTACAGCGCTCAAGTAGGAAAGCCGAGGCAATCAGAAAGGCAGGTGGGAGGTATCTTTGGGACCCTGGGCCAACGAATCGATATTGGTGATCGTATGCTGCATTTTCGTCCTAACGATCACTTATTTCTGGTCAGCACTAACTTTAACCATAAGGACAGACAATGTCTCACATGGTGTCCACTGACATCAAGCCAACGATAGAAACATGTAGATTATATTGCTATACGCCATCGTTGGAGAGGATCGGTGGAAGATTGAAGCTCATTATGGAGTGCCTATTTAGATTCTTATCACGTGTTGGTAAGGTTACGTGTATATATGAGCCTTACTGGTTGCAGAAAACAGGTGACAGTGAAGCCTCTCTCTATTCGATTGGAAAATGACAACGTGAAATATGTGTTAAGCAAGCAGACAGTGGAGCAATCATTTGAACGTGACAGCAATGCTCATCCTGATGAAAAGTAGTGTGATATTAAGTCTGCTACAGAAACAGCTTGTAATCTACACATAAAGGTTACCAATCGTCACTGAATTTCTACAAATTCATCTGAAGTGATTGATGCGAAAAACTGATTCCAGCAGGCTATAACCACGATAAAGAGGGAAAGCCACTGCAACGTAAGTTGACCAAGAGTCTTGGCGTCGACCGTGAACAGTGTGGTGGATGGCGGAAGCGAGAGGGAGAGAAATGGATAAGGTATCAGCGTTGGGTAACACTCGGCAACTATTTAGGCTTACTAAGGATTCCGGCAAAACGAAGACGATGGTTAGTGAAACAATGACGGGAAAGGATGTGATACTGATAATCTCCCAGGACAGGCGGCTAGAACGATCCGTAGAACATTTTGAAGCACAGTTCAACTGACCCACAGCAATGCTGCAGTTGGCCAACATCCAGACTGAACATGAATGAGACGTGGATATCAGTCCATGATCCCTCCTTGAAGTTGACAAGGTTATATCGGACCCGGAACGCTGCAAATCATCAGGATCTGACATTTTGCCACCTGAAGTTTTGGACGCCTAACTGGAGCTCAAAAACAACAAACTCGAAAAATCTGGGAAGGTTTCAAACCTAGATGAAGGCGGATCGATCATATTTTACCCTCTTACATGTCCTGGAAAACCCGTTGTCGAGACTTGTCATATTTCTCTACCTGAAGGAGGCATTTGACTCAGTCGATCGTGGTGTTGTGGCAATAACTGACTGTGAAAGGAGTACCGAGGAAGTGTATATTTCTTATGGAAGCTCTCTACTCAGACTCACGTAACTGTGTGAGGGCTTGTGTAGAGTTGTCATGTGAATTTATGACGAGTGGTGGTGTCTGTCAGGGATGCCTGCTGTTGCCGTTCCTATATAACTTAATTACAGATGAACTAGTGTGCTAGTTCACTAGTCACTAGCGGCCCTAGGCCCGGATAAAGTGAGGTCGGACATAGGGCTAGCAATTCTTCCCCGTAAAACCAATCCAATCGCTAAAGTAAAACTTCGAATCACAGACGAAATATAAAAAAAGTAAACTTATCCCATGTTGGAATCGGGAAGACGAAATGACCCCGGTTAGTGAGAGCCTTCGGGAGGTCAATTAGCCTATATGTCTTCTCTTTTCTCGATGAAAGCGAAAGTAAACATGAAGACATGAAATGTCTACACAATGTTTGAAACTAGCAAGGCTTCCCAGATTGCAAAAGAGATGGAAAGACATAGCATTGAAGTGCTAGGAATCTGCGAAAACAGATGGAATGGAAGTGGACTCTCCAAACTGTCAGCTGGAAAGTTAATAATCTCCGATATTGTCACCCAGGTGACAACCACGAGCACAGCACACTGAGTTTTAGAGTGGCTGTCATAATGTCCCCAAGAGCATCGAAGGCTCTCATGCAGTGGGAACCAATCTCCTCCTGCAGGATTATGACAGGAAGATTCAAATCAAAAGGAAGGAAAGTCACAATCATAAAATGCTACGCTATGCACCTACAAATAATGGAGATCAAGAGAAGAAGGGGTAATTCTACAGATAACTGCAATCAGTACTCGACTATACTCCAGTTGGCGACATCAAAATTCATTCGAATGGGCCACTTGAATGCCAAACCGGAAGCGGACAACACAGGAAGAGAACTTATCCATCATGGGTCGAGAGGCTCGGTGAAATGAACTGTTTGCAGGCTTCTACACCTTTAATGACTTGGTGATTGGACGCAGTGTGTACAAATACAAGGATATTCACAAAGCGAGCGACATGGATTTCACCAGACACACTAAAAATCAGACCGACTTCATTTCAATGTGAAGAAAGTGGAGATGCAGTCTACTGGACACAAGATCAGATCATGAGGGGGAGCAGATGTAGGTTCAGATCACTCACTTTCTAGAGCAACAAACCTTCAAAATCAAGTTGAAAGCCTTCAGAGAAGCTGGTCATAGACCACAGTTCAAGTTCAACACCCAAAACAGAAGTGAGCTGAAGGACGAAACTACAAAGGGCATCTTCATGTCAGGTATCAGGAAAAAATGGGAGATATTAAGCAACATACCTGAAGAAACTTGCGTGGAAGAACACTGGAACTCTTTTAAAGAGACGTGGAAGGAAACCTGCATAACCGTGTTAGGAAGAAAGAAGACAGGGAATGGATCTCCATGGACACATGAAGCTGATAGAGAAGGGAGAGGAAGATGAACCAGTGCAGTGCAGTGCAAGGATGGACAACGAAATGAAGAATTGAACACAACCTATAAAACACTACACCGGACAAAGAAGTGACGAAGAGTGTGCGGAAAAACAAAAGATACGTTTGCGACACGTTGGCAGGTGAAGCAGAACAGGCTGCAGATAGGAGAGACGGAGACGTGACAATACTATATCAAATAACCAGGTTATTTTCTGGGAGGGAAGAGATCAACACAGATGAAATCAGTGAAAGATAGTGAAGGGAAGCTGGTTATCAAAGAAGAGAAACAAAAGAAACGACCACCATCACTACCTGCAACTCCTCCAGAAATACCACCAGTAGCCCAACCATAGAATTACCAGTGAACACAAGCCCTTCGACAAAAACAGAAGTGAAGTCCTTAACGCCATCAGGTTGCTGAAATCCGCGAAAGCATCAGGACCAGATAGAATTCCTCCAGAAGTACTGGAAAAAAACGCAGAGACAACAGCGGCATGCTCGCTCCACTACTGCAGAAGGTTTGAAAGAGGGACAACCTTATCAGCGAACTGCCAAAGAAGGGTAACCTAAGTCTTTGCAAGAACTGGCGAGGAATCATGCTCATATCCACCCAAAGCAAAGTATTAAGCCGCATTATACTAGAGAGACTAAAGTTTGCTTTGGATTCAAAATTGCGACCGGAACAGGCTGGCTGGATTCAGGAATAACAAATCATGTGTGGATTAAATTGCAACGCTGCGCTACACATCATCATAAAACAGAGCGAAGAATGGCAGCCAACTCTCTACCTCAACTTCATCGACTTTGAAAAGGCCTTCGATAACGTCAACAGAGATGTAATTTGGCAGGCAACTGCTTCAACACTACGGTTTTGGTGCCACAAACCTTTTATCAATCTCATTCAACATCTATATGCTGTATGATGCTACATGCCAAGTGATTCACAATCGAAAGATCAATGGTGTCTTTGAAGAAAAGACAGGAGTAAGACAAAGTTGCCTACTACCACTGATGATCTTCCTGACTGTGGTCGACTGGACTGGACTGAATCATGCAACAGACAACTGTGAGGAGCGAGAAGAGAGGCATACGCTGGCTGGGACGATGAAAAGAGCCTAGAAGATTTAGATTTTACCGATGATTTATGTCTAATGTCGCACAGGCTTGAAGATCTACAGGCACAAACCAACAAGTTGATAGAAGAAGCGAGGTGGAAACGACGGGACTTCCTTCAGGTGAACATAGAAAAGACAGACGTGAAGATACCCAACCAGCAACAAGCACCAATCACGACCAATAGGAGAAATCTAAAGGAAGTAGTCTCTTTCACCTACCTAGGCAAGGCACCATCATTTCAATTACAGGTGGCGGCACAGATGAGGATCTCAAAGCCAGGATCGGAACAGCAAGACAGACCTTCATTAATCTGAAATCACTGAGGAGATCTACTGCACTGTACACAGCATAAAGAACAAGATCCGGATATTCAACACCAGCGTCAAGTCAGTGCTTCTGTATGGCTCGTTACGAAAGGGATTTCCAACAAACTACAGACGTTCATCAACAACTGCCTCAGCTGGCTCATTACTGAAGATCAGATGACCAGAAAGAATAAGCAACAAGGAATTCTGGTAACGAACCAACCAAGAACCTATCGCCAGCAAATATGCAATAGAATAAAGTGGAGGTGGATTGCTCATACACTGAGAAGATCGATTGGGGACATCACGCGTCAGGCCAGACCCTCGAGTGGAATCCAAAGGGAAAACGACGAGGGTGACATAGAGGAGATCGTGTAGAGAAATGAAAGCTTGTGGGTAGTCATGGAGTGTGGTTCAAAGGACTACAGATAGCAGAGTGGTGATCTAGAAACACTGGTTTCGATGGCTTAAACATATGTTACGCATCTCGTCTCAATGGCTTCCACATTTTCATTGTTCGCTAGCTTTAGGACTGGATGGAAGAAGCGGAAGGGCTGTCAGTGTATGACGTGCCGCCTTGGGATGAAGGACATTTACATGGAGTTAGCATCTGTTGATGCATCACAACTCTATGGGTGGTGTCCAAGAGATCATGCAACTCACTGGCCTGAAATGTTATCAGGTATGGCTGGGAATCGAAACCAGTGGTGGCCATGCTGTAGCTTCGTTCTGTATTCTGCTGCTGAAAAGTAATGAATGTTTTGTTTTGAATGTTTCTTGCTGGACTGACTTTCTAATCGTTCTATTTTGGTTGTGTTTTTCTTTCATTATCTTCCGTTCGCTTTGTGTGTTCATTATGTTGGCATATTATTACCTGTGGCGCATTTCTTGGTACCGATGTTATACCATGTTTGTGTTTTAATGGCTTAATAACCCTTGCTGAGGCTTTGGACGCATACCTGGGCCCGGTGATCCTTAAGATAGACAGATTATATGTATAGTTTACTTGAGTGATCTGTGAAGCAGAGCGCTACTTTCCATTCTTAATGAGCATTGGGAATTCACGGTGGCTCCACAGATGTCCATCGCCCAGCGATCCTTTTGTCTTCGTACATAGATTTTCCCACCCATTGATCCCCTAGGTTCGACCCAATTTCTTAGGTAAGTGAAGTTGGCTAGACACTCAATCATTTCACTGCCTATTGTTTAATGAGGTATCGTGGAAGAACAGTCCTGGACCAACGGTTTACACATGGGGAGCGAAAACCACATCCAATGCATTCCTGGCTTGTCACTTTAGATTTTCAGAAGGCTTTGGTTTTTGTCAGCAATTGGACTGCATTTTCTACGTACTCCAGGTTCAATAAGTAGCCTCTTGTGACATGATATATCCCTGTAAATTTAGACAACTTCAAGATGACCCCCATAAGTACGCTGTGTTGAAGTTGAACAACAATGAAGAGGTTTGACGTCCTTGACGTTGACATACCACTCTCACCTGATAACTCATCATAGAATCCAACGTGTCGACCGGTTTTTGGGTACAGATCCTAGTATAGTAGGACCTCAAAGAACCAACATATCTCGTTGAGCGATTGGGATATGCAAACTCGACCATCATCTCAAGTCAGCAGCTGTAGAGAAAGGAAGCTATCGATGAATATATCCCTTCAAAGAATACGGACTTCAGAAGTCCTTCAGAAGTTTGCTGCTGGTCGCGTTTGTGTCATGCCGCTACCTGTTCATAATGGTAAATATCTCTTTTTGAAGTTACAATTTCTGGCGTAGTTACGCTAATTGGCGTTTATTGTTATTTGGGAATCCTTGGGTTTTTTCAAAATAGATGAATACTTTACGAAGAATCTAATCTAACCTTTTTAGGATGTGGTAATTTCGGTCTGTCCAACGAACTAAAATAATTTCTCCATATGTATTATCTGGAAAGTGTTTATTAAAATTTAAAGAATCCTTCGAACTCGGTGGTGGTGAAAAGTTGGTGTTTTCATGATTTTCTGTATTCGTAATTGTTGTACCACTTTTGTGCAATTGATGTCTGAGTACGCATCTGTTCTATATAGTTAATTTAAATTTAGCTGCATTGTGCATATTTTCGAGAATCGAGTGAATTTTGGCATGAGATTCAAAAGTTGTACAATTGTTTAACACGTTCTGTGTTGGTGACAAAATATATCAGCTAGATGTCTCCAGACCAAAAATACACAAAAACTGATCCTTTTGGGATGACCTGGTTTGTAGTTGTAGGTATATTTAATCGGTAGACAAATACTTTACCTCTAACCTTACTGGTTCATATTTTCACCCTAGGTCATCTGAATAATGTAAACAAATATCTGTAGAAAAGGCAATTGTTACTCGTATCTTGCGTATAGTTGTCAGCTCAGCACTGATAAGAAAGGATTTTTCAAATGTAGTAATCTGAGATGCAACAGGTAGTACCCACTTAACCAGTAGCAAAATCTGCTTACTGCGTTAAGATTCTACCATAATTGTAAGACATTTTTGCGCAAAAAGTAGCATAACTGGTGAAAATTACATATAACCTTTGCAAGTATGTGTAAATTGTGTAAGTAATAGTTCAATTAATGTATTTATGGAGCTAGTTACATAAGCCACACAAAGCCTATTCTATTCAAACGCATCTCTGAACACTATCTTGGTTGGTTATCTAGAGGACGGTGTAAAACCGTCAGCAGCTCGATTCTCAAGCATTTGGTTATCTCTAGTCACTGTGCTCCACGAGAATCCTTCAGTCATTGACAAAGTGAAGGCAAACATTTCTAAGCGAGTGCATATTCGCCATCTCAACACAGCCGAAGCTCTAGCAATCCAGCACTACAGGTTTACTTTTTGCGTTCAAAGGAGATATATGCAATCTCTAATCTCCCTGAGACAGTTTATTCATTTCTGTGTTTATTTACTACATTTCTAAAAGCAATTTTGATGACCTTGATTTGTCCTTCTAGCCGTTATCACCTCGCCACTTTTTTTTTTTTACCGTTTTGTATTGGCCCATGAGCCATTGATCAACATATACATTTAGTTGTAACTATGATTACGATGTACAGCTTTTGGAAATTATTTTTCTTGAAAAGAAACTTTTCTTCGTTAAATTGCCTTTCATTAAAACAGTTGTTTTTGACCAGTGAAAGAATATGTGGCTTTAGTTTCTTGGAATTTGTAGTTCGTTGTTATAAAATAACCGAATTCAACTGGTTAATGTAATAAATCGTAAGACGTTTCTATTGTTTATTAGAACTAGCGATGTATCGCATTGCCTCTTACACTATCAGGTGAACGAGGTTTCGAACCTATGACTCCTGTTAGTGCTTTATATCATTATAATATCTTTATAACATTACCCACAGATGTGTTGTGATAGTATTACAACAAAAATAATCGTATCAATTTACCATGTAATTTGATCGTTGCTTATTTTTCCCCTTTATCATGCTTAGAATGAAAACGTTTATCGCCTTGAAGAAGCCGTTACTTTTCAATCTTTGAGTAAGTCTTAGATAAACATTAGTTTGTACAATATTTTTACTGCTGGAAATGCAGATGTATTTCTAAAGTTATTGAGAGCACTTCACCAATAGTCATAGTTATTTTCTTTACAGCTGGATTTGATAGATTATTTCAGTGGATGCCGCTCTGATAAAAAGAATATATTTTGGGCAGCAACATACAACTAAGGATATTTCATACATATATACATACGTGTAGACTGATCACTGAGTAGTGGTGTATATGTTCACACTTTTAACTCCTGAATTCGATTGTCATTTGTTGATCAATGTTTAGCAATTTGACTAATATACGGGATGATTTCACACCGTTAGGAATAAAGCAGTCTTGAAATGAATTATTTCATTCCTAACCCAACTTACCATTAACACTCAGTAGTTCAAACGGGTTAAAAAAACATCATGCCCGGGTGGAAGGAAGTGCGAGTTGATCTGTCAAGGTGCAATAATTGAGAGCACCTTATCAATACTGCTTATAGCATCAAAACTGATTCAGTGTTCAATACTACCTGTCCACAAGGCGTAAAGAAATTTACCAAGAATAGTACTTTTCTGCCTTATTTGTACTGCAGAATCTCTTGCCTTATGTGTAGAAGGACGGGAATTGTGTGTACAAAACGAAACTTGTTCAACTTTTATTGCTTTGTAGCTAAGAATCCCATCTCCCTCTTTCAATACTCATAATTTTGTGGCATTTTTACCAACCCATCGTCTCCATGCTGCTCTTATCACACCTTATCTTGAAAATTATTTTCTACACTATCACATCCTAACCTGTCACTTAAGTGTTGGTCTATGTACTTCACTGTAAATAGTTTTCACCCTACATCACAATTTGGTTTTTTGACATTTAAAAAGTATAGTCTTCATCTAACCTGATCTATTTTAGTAACTCTAATTAAATAGTGCTTGTAACAATGGAATATAGTGTGGGAGGTATGCATTAAATTGCAGTTGTACATTTGTAGGTAGCTTCGCTGAACCTCTTCTCTTTTATGCCTTAATGCACATTTTCAATAATTCATTTATCCCCTGAGACTGTTTTTGTCTGTATACCAATAGTTAGAACTTGTTTAGTGGTTAAACATCTAATAAATCCTTCATTTTACGCAAGGAAGCGAGGGGTATGTTCAGTAGTAACCTTAAACTATTTCTGGACTAGTCCGTTTTCTCAGTAAAGCAATCATAGATGTGTATGTTGTAGCCTGACTTCCTAAAAATTTCAAATAAACAATAAGAGTAACCTTATATAGGACTGAGCTGAATTATGTATACACTATTGGTTATACATATATATATATATATATATATAATCTTCAAGCTATACACTTCTAGAGATATAACTAAGATTAGTTGTTACGTGATAGAATTGTACGCGTTGTGATAAGAGATAAGGATAAGTAAGTTCATTAGATGTTTTACTAAAAATATCGACTGTTTTGCTTTATCAACCCTATTGAATTACCGAAATTAGGTGATTCACAGTTACCGCATTTGATTGGTTATACTAGGAAGTAAACTTGAGATTTATTCGTTAGTTATTGGTTTCTGTGAGATTTTGAATGATCGTATTGCAACTTCCGTTACTTTTAATTACAGCTCGATTTGTAGCGGGATTTCACAATTCCACCTACAACCATGGTTAAGACATCCAAAAGATAATGATGACGCATCATTCGTCTACTCTCCGGCTAAGGATCTACTTATTGTTGATATTAAGCATCCAATACACTTGACGAAGTTAGTTGACCAATCATCCAACTTCATGGACTCAAGAAAAAACTTGATTTTACTTTACTATTCATCGACATGTCTATACTCATTCGGTGGAAATAGCGCTTTGTGGCAGTTTGAAGCAGCTGCTCAGTTTTTTAAATCAAACCAATATCTTTTGTTCGCTAAGTAAGTTTACTGTCGATATTTCGTTTAAAGGTTATTCAAGTATTCCATTTATCCTAATAACTTAAAAAAATAGTTAAACTTTAAAGAGGTGTAAGTCTACGTAAGGGAATTTTTAAAACTGAGAAATTTATTTTTATTCAGTAACGGGTAGACGTTTCCTGCACGATTATCTACTTTACGTACATCATGTGTTTAGTCGGTAGCGTGATAAAATGTTCGACTAATGAATCGCGCATGGTCTTAATTAATGCTGCACAAATATTTTGTATATATTGGCTATTTATTGAGGATATTGATTGATTGGGGGAAGCAAACCACTATATAGTGGACGACTGTAGATATACGTAAGGTAACGGCAAAGAAATATAACAAATTTGATAAAATAAAATACCAACATCATATAATTAGCTTAGTCTGCTACTTAGTGGTGGGTAAATCAAAAGTTAATTGTTAAGTTGTTTTTTTTTTACAGGAGTAAAGAATTACCATCTAGTCCGGTACAGTATTAAATGTAAAGGAAATTCACTGTATTGGAATCATTTTGGGTTTATTATCATTTCTTTGCTATCCTTTATTTTTCCAACTCAGAGTGGATGTCTCAAAAATGGATCTTCCTTGGCACTTGAGAGTTGAGAATGTTCCTTGTATAATATTCTTCCCTGCCAATCGGTAAGTTGCTCCTATTTGCTTATCGTGTTTATTTTCCCGATGCCTTTAAAAAGCCAGAGTATTTGTTAAAATAAGCTTTGAAATTCAGTCTTACATTTTCTGTTTGATGGTAATAGGTGATGTAAATCTAACCCTATCGTGCTTGTTTTAGTCACAAATGTATGGCCATCATTGATGAAACTTAGTTTTTGTAATGAAGCATAAGTATGTTTCATTGGCTTTTACATTAATTTCATTAATTCCTGAGGATATTAATTTAGAGTCTACGACTGGTTACACGATATCAAAAATAACTTAAAGTATCGTTTAGTTTGAAGCTCTAGGTTTCAAAAAGCCTTAAGGTAATAGTCTAAAGTAAAGGACAGGAATCTTTTCAGGTGCGTGCAAATGTAACTAGGTCCCAATTATCCACTTAACCTATTTATTTATGATAGCTTTGATAGCTGAAACTGACTGCAAACAGTACATGAGTCAATTAATTCCCCTGTACATGAAGTGTGCTTTGAAGCAGATATAACACCTGATATTAGATTTGTACAGCATTCTGGTTGAAAACAGACGTTTAGAAAATAAACCTTATTTACAAATTTTCCCAATGAAATAACGGCTTCATTGGAAATGTAGACATTGAGATGTAGTTCGCTTACGTATTCATCTGTCTAACAAGTTTCAAATGTGCGTTGGTACTTCAAAATAGATGTTTTCACACATTTGAAAGTTATGGAAAAGGGGGAAATGTAGTTATTCATAGCAAAAAGACGTATTTTACTTAGTGGTGCCATCATTTTCACTGTGTTCGCATAAAGCTTAGACATGTTGAAGAGGGACGATGAAAAATCTGGGTTTTGATACTTCATCAATGTCAGTGAATCACACTTTTCGTTTACCGCATTATCAAGCCTTTCTCTGATTTAAATTTGCAGAAGTAGTAATTCATTTAATGAGAGAAAAGTTGCACCTAGAAGCTTGGCATTTCCCTTTCTTTTCATGCATATTAGCGAAATAGTTGTAGACGACCAAGAGACTACTTATTTTTTTTTGGTGTAACTATGAGTGAGTGAACATAGCAGTAGCAGAACATAGTAGATGTACTCATTTGTGTTTACCAAGGTTTTTTAACTTGACCAATGACTGACTGACTATAACAGTGTGAGAATTGTTGTGTTCGGATTTGCAGTTTACACGTTTTTAAACATCAAGACACAAGTTTTATTCTTTCTACAGTAATCAAGACGTAGGCAGGTTGGTAGTATAGTTGGTTTTTGCGCATTAAATGTCACTCGCATTCCAGTTTATGCTCTTTCCTCTGGTTGTAATTTCTCATTACTATTATATTATTGCATTTATCCAAAGTGTATCAAAGGAAAACTGACGGTAGCTGTAATTTTTTGTGGAAAATATTTCGAAGTGGGGATAAAACTAGGAATTAATGTGTCTATTTCGAAATTATCATCCTTTGCCGAAAGTTGGACCTAAAAATGTTGGAAATATATTTTTCCATAGTCATTCCACTTACAACCAATCGTTCGCAGTAGAAACGTAACTTGCTTATTTCATTTCACTTTTCCTATTATATTAGTTACCAGGCCGAAAGACCGAAACATGCGTTCGAAATCGGTTTCTGTGTAACTATCCATTGTTCAGTTTTGAATACTATTGTGTCAGTCTAATTGCGCTTAATATCGGTCGACGACAGTAAGAGATAAAGCATTTAGAACTGAATAAAGAGTTAATGATTTGTTGTTACATTTGATTTTTTTTTGTGTCATCTAAGCTTTTGAACTACTGCTCTATACTTTCGTTAATATCCCTGTTAACAAGCTTGGAATTTTACTTACTTCGTTTACCCATCAGTAATTGAGTTTCTGAATTGATATCATGTTTTATTTGATTCAATATAAAGCTATCTGTATTGTTATTTCGCGTGTCATTACCAACGCATATCAAACTAAGCACAAACTCAGATTTGTGAAATAATAAAATCTTAACAAATGGAACTCAGTTACAACTATATTGTAAACCATACTTACTACATACACTAAACTTTACGAGGCTGTGTGACAGAGTGCGATTGAAACCCGCAAATAGTTGCTGTACTCGTCACTATAAGAAACATGTACACATTTTTTCAAAAATTATTTTCAGTGAGTATATAAAGGATCATTTATTATGTCAATTGTTATTCGTAAAATTATCGTTTTTTTTCCTTTTCTTAAAGATCTTCATATTCATCTGTTTTTCCTATGGAAGCTATAAGTTCAACCAATCTCTTCACCCAATTAGTAACCTTTATATATGAAAAAATTAATTCTGATGAAAACAATGAAAGCGGAGAAATGAATCGATTTCAAAATAGTTCACAATTTGCTGCCATGCTCACATCACAATTACTAGAGAGTATTGATATAAAACCGTCCGAGGAATTAATGCAACCAGTACTTGAAGCACATAGAATATGTAGTGCCCAAATACTTTCGTATTCAAAAGATTTATGTTTTAGTGGTGTACAGAAAGCTGTATCGATAAAAGCCCATGATTACCATAATATAAATGTAACTTCCACAAAGATGTTAAGTACAATCGAAAAGAAGTTAAATAAACTGAATGATAGACTGGTGCGTGATTCTTTTCTTCTTCTTTTATCATCAAATGTACAAAAACACTTATCTCAGTCAATTAAAATTCATTCTAAATTATGGCATATTATCAATAAATTGAATTCTCAGATTGTAAAAAAATTGAAGATTTTATCGAATTATTCATATTTTCAACTGTAAAGTTTTGAGATTTCACTGCACCTCGATTTCGTCCAACTAACCTACTAATCTCTGTTTTTATTTTCTTTCTTTAGTTTAATGGGTTGTTTTTCTACACTTCAAGATATGTATTTACACTGCACTTTTTTGTAATCATATATATTTGTTTGTCTTTCAATAAATTTGCAATACGAAAAAGCAGTCAGGGAGAGTGTGTTCTTCTTACTTCAAAGATTACTTTAAAGTTTATTTATTTCACTGTACAGATAGCGTTTGTCTATAGAGAAAACAGGAGCTGTTCTAATCTGTTGCGTTTTACTGTAGTAGTATAGCACATTTCGGTTAACGTTTGTTGCAGGATAACTGAATAAACATGATGATCAACAATCCAGTTCATATTTATTAATATACTAGTAATTTTCCGTTGTTTCATTGGATCAAATTGTTCAACCTCTCGACCACTTGACTAGTCCCAAATAGGACGAGACGCGCGTCCTGGATCCCTTTGCTAGCAACAACCAACTAAATTACCATGATTGACATCCAGACAATATCGAGGCATTCGGATAGGAGCCCATAAGCCAATAGAGGTCGAACAATTCGATCCAATGAAACAACGGAGAATTACAAGTATATCAGTAAATAGTAATAACTACTACCGGTTGTACAAGAAGTGGCTGTCGTTCCTCTGTGGCATAGTGGACAACGCCTTGGCGTTTGAAACGGCGGGCACGAGGTTCGAGTCTCGGGAGGGGGACAACATCACTCACTGGGGTGCAGGCAATCTAGCTGACGAGTCCCAAATGGGACGAAACGCGCGTCCTGCATTCCTCTACTATCCACAACCGACTTAAATCCAGTTCATAACTGTTCCGAATGACAACTGAATAATTGGTTTGTTCTAGCAGTTATATTGTTTAGGCTGGCTTATCAGAATATAGCTTTTTTTGCGGTTAATAACAACTGAAAGTAAACGAAATCCAAAGTTGCATTTGGAATCGAATCAGTAACTTTCAGATTATGCGTTTCATATTCCTCATGATGCGTTACAACTTATCAGTTATTCGTTCCAATTCAACATCCGTTTAGTCATCATTTACTTTTAGGACTTATTTTTATCACTAGTTGTTGTTTTCCAAGGTCAATAGGTAATGGGAACACGCCTGTAAAAAGTATTCTCTTGCATCATCATACAGATCGACTTTCCTGCAGTATGATTGCTAACGCTTTGCAATTATAGGTGGCACAGATGTACAAGATTTCAAACAGCCTTCAGCTTTTACTTCTCTTAATCAAGAAAAGCATGAAACTAGAATGCTAAAGATAATTAGCTGTACTACAAACATTTTGTCCTTTGTCTATAAACGAAGATTCCTGAGTAACTTTGTTTTACAAAATAGTTTATCTGGTTTACTCTTTATCACAATCAGTTGGTTCGTCGTTGTGTTGTATTCTTCCTCTACCAACTACTAAAATTTGTGTTAAGCTATATGAATCAGTCAGTATCAAGATAGAACATGGAGTTACCGCGTAATGGTCCCAATCACCACATCTCATATCAGTGCAACAAGAGAAAAAACTGAGAAACAAAAATAATTTATCTATGAGTCAAAGAAGGCTGTAAAGAAAATGGAGTAAAATAACGAAATATGGTGTGAGTCTTTTCGCAAAGATGAAGCGCAAATGTATCTGTGCTGCTGTGGAAAGTTCTGAGCTATATCGCCTGTAAACATTGATTCTTTAACTGACTCCACGCTGTAAGTCTACACTACAGTAGTGATCATAAATGTCTTGGCCGATGAGGGAAACCCATCCACTAACTCACTCTTTTTACTTTAGACTTTACGCCTAACCTCTAATAAAGCTAACGTAACGATTACACGACATGCGACCAGTAGTACGAAAGCAATGTCCAGAACATTTTCATTTCCTCTACTTTTGATGGGCATGTTTCAGTCGTGGATTAGAAAAAAGTGAAGTGCTACGCAGCACACTGGAGACTTGGTAGACAGTTGGCTATCACATGAGTGCCATAAATTGCATGAATTGGTGAAAATCAATAAAGCCTTTTGCATCTTAGCCAAAAATTCGTTCGTCGAGGACCAATCACACTTCCAACTTAGACGGAGTGACCAACCACTTCACGCTGTATTATCAGATGAGGTGTAGATGCAAGCCAGTCCTGAAGCAATGATTTACAGCACATAGCTGAGGAAAGCATCTGATACATTCTCAAATTATCACTAGAAGTGTCTAGAAGACTGCTTTTTATAGGAATCTTCACATAATAAGACTTATGCGTACCGTCGATTGAGTAATGGGAAAGAGAAAAACAACGTAGAACTCTGCACAGAAGTTCGTCGGTTCAAGTTGCCACACTTCACAGTAGCATATAAAGAACAAGTGGACAGAAAAAGATCAACATCGAAGTAGACGAATGTGTGCGGGAGGAGCAAAAAAATCTAAAAATGAAGGTTAGTTCAAGTTTTAGAAGCCGTCAAAAAGTGAATAAATCTGCACCACTGTGACGTATCTTCTGCCATTTCACTGAGAATTATCAACCACTGATTCCTATCGTCTCGGGGACCCATTCAGGTAGCTTACACCTCCCAACACGGCTCAGATCAGTTGTCTGAGACTTCTTGCACTATTATCACGTCTTGGTCTGATCACCCAGAGCTCTCTTCCAACTTGATGTCGCTTCTCCTAACATTGCACGTCGAGGTAGGCGGTGGCTCAGCATGTACATGTTCAAGCTACCTCAGTCGGTGAAGGTTCACAAGCTTGCTTCTCTTACTTACCCTTTGCCTGACCTCGACATCACACCGGTGCCATGCTGTGAAGCCACCTATGATTTAGAACCTGTATCTCTACATATCTTCTAATCTCAACGGTGATGTCTTAGATGTATAACAGAACACAGCGAACTGCAGCACAATGCTTTCTTCCTTTATTAGGTAGGTGGATATCTCGCCGTTTCCAGAGAGGATGCCAGTACAAACATATCATATTTTACCCTCTTACATGTCCTGGAAAACCCGTTGTCGAGACTTGTCATATTTCTCTACCTGAAGGAGGCATTTGACTCAGTCGATCGTGGTGTTGTGGCAATAACTGACTGTGAAAGGAGTACCGAGGAAGTGTATATTTCTTATGGAAGCTCTCTACTCAGACTCACGTAACTGTGTGAGGGCTTGTGTAGAGTTGTCATGTGAATTTATGACGAGTGGTGGTGTCTGTCAGGGATACCAGCTGTTGCCCTTCATATTTTACTTCTTTATAGACATACTGATGGACATAACCTTAGATACACGTGACTTCACAGGGCTTGGTCCACTCACATTGGAAGTTATTTGTTTGACTGCAAGTCCGTAGACGACATTGTTGTGCTAGGTGAAAACACTGACAAAATGCATTGTCTTGTGAAGGCGCTGAAGGAGCAGAAATCTGAGTATGTTTGACATGTGTTTCGCTGGCATCTGTCAAATGTAAGAGTATGCTCGAAGACTGGTCTGCTGTAAGTTCTCCCAGTTTACTGATAGGTGGTGGTGAAGTGGTGGAATGTTTGGAGCAGTTCATTTACTTGGGGATTTGCATGAGTCCGAATGGTTTGGTTGTTGACGAAATGTCAGCTTGTATAGAGAAGGCGGGTTTGGCATTTGGCAACTTGTGTTGAGTGAGGAGATATTAGACAGTTTTTAGAGGACGAGTATACTGAGATTCAGTTCGTTGTGTCGTGTTTTGTGGCTGCGAGACTTGGTTGATGAAAGTAGCAGACGTGAAGGGATTATTGGGTTTTGATGAGAGATGTCTTCATAGGATTGGTTGCGTTTGGTTGAATCGGTGTGTGAGGAGCAATGTTGAGGTCAGATGAAGGGTACTGGGCGAGATAGGCATGTGGACTGATGAGATGTGGTTGTGAACTTTATTGAACTGAGGTTGTTGGGACATGTAATTTGCATACCAGGCCACCAACTACCTTGATGTGCTATGCTGGGGGAGGTCGGCTTATGTTGGAAGAGGACACCAGTCTATGAAGACCGTGACCGTTTGTCTCCGCAGTTTGGGGAGATGTAGACTGCTTGATTAGGATCTCTGGGAAGAGAGAAATCAGTGGTTTGGGACTCACAGTGACATAGGTGAGAATCAGTTACAATGGTTCAGATGTAGGCACTCTTTTACGTCTTTTGAAGTTTGAATATTTTCACTAACCTTTGTCTTCAAATTGATTATTCTCTCACACATCTTCGTCTGGTTTGTTATCACTTTTCCTATCCACTCGCTCTTTGTGTTGCAACTTTAACCGATGCATTTGTGTGATAGGTTCTGTATTGATTTTATCTGTCTGTCAATGTGTTCAAAATCCTGCATTTTTTTTCAGAATCACCTAACAGGACAACATCTTCTGCGTACTGCAAATAGCTAGATACCTCCAGAAGAAGATTAATCTCTGTTAAGTCAGACGTATCTGAGTTTTTGTCCACATTTAGAGCGAAACTGAGAACGAGCAGTGACAGTGAATTCCTACTTACTTCTATGTTAAGTAAGTGCTGATGAAGTCGCCTAGCTTAGTAATTAAGCGTCCAGGAACAAACCTCAAACCTTGGAAGATACCTAAATATCATGTTAGGCGAAATATATTAGCATTAAAGGAATAAATAAATGTATTTTGATGGAAAATATCACTACTACGAACGTGATGAAGAGTGCATATTTTGAACTATATCACTCAAGATCTCCATTGATTGATTCTTGGCATGAATAGGATGCCACTGAAACTGCCTACATCTCTCTCCATGACCGGTGCCTCATCGTATCTAATCTGATTACTGGTCACTTTCTGCCAAACTAATCCTAATTTGGTTAGCGTCGTGCATCAAGGCAGTTTATGGCTCAGTATGCTCGACGTTTTCTAGGACTTCTCTATGTATGAAGGTTCCCAGCTCGTGTCAACTAACTTCCTTTTGTTTTCTAGTACTTAATGCTTATCATAGGAGTTGGGCACACATACGCTGCAGGAAATCGTTTCTGCAAAGGGACCTATGTTCAAAAATATATGACCTCTTCAGGTGGAAATCCACATGTGTTTCATGTTGTCAGGTGTGACAAACACTGTATATCCATACACCGATATAGTGGTATATATTGTCTGAAGATGTTGGCTGTGCAATTTTCCTAAAGGTGTACAGTTATTTTGCTTGGACCTCGACTTCATGAGACAGAGGATGTTATTCCGTAAACTGGTATCGTTATCAAGTTCTTAAGAGCTAAAACAAATTGTAGATGCTGTGCTGTGATGATGCTTTGTGTTTAAAAGGGACGTGGGTGTGAATAGTTCTCGAGTTTCTAAATTGTGAGAGGTTACTTCTTCTTCAGGTAACTGGAAAAGAAAGTGTTAGTAAGAATTTTCGTATAAACCTGAATGCTCGACTGGAGAGTTGAGGAAATGTCGGCTCACAACATTCCAAACATGGTCTCATTTGTTTTACATTCAAAATTAATTGTGGTACTTTCACAAGGACAAAACTAACGCAGGCTACTGCGTTCGAAGACCGTAAATTAGAGATGCATGTGTTGTTTTTAAAACTATCCCTCTCCAATTTCCCTTTCCGATAGCCGAATACAGCACCAGAAGGGCATACTGGATATTCAAAGTTAGAACCTCATTACTGTCACACTCCATTTGACCTTGAACTCCCACCATTACACAAGTTATTTACAAAATGACGGCGACTCCTTTTAGTTTTATCACTATGGTAAAAACCTTTCTTGTATGGTACGTACTCAAACAACGATTGCTTCAACCTGCACAGCTCGTTGGGTCATTGCGATATACAAGACTGAGCAGCATTTCAGTGTAGTAGCTCTCAGTTGGGATGAAGGTTTATTAGTTAAATTTACGCTATTCTTACCAACGAGTTTCTAATTGTGTAGACCGGTTATTATCAGACAGCTTATTATTCTGTGTATTGTTCCATACTTAATCCCGGAAGCCACTAATAATTACTTTTGCTTTTAATGGAAGTCATAGTGATCTAGAGGGATGTATGAATGTCAGCTGTCACCATCATATATTCAGCTAACCAATTTTTCTGACACACTACCCACATTTTCTGCAAATTTAACTACACTAGACGTTAGTTTGTGCAGATTAAGATGAATATTATGATAAACTGGTTCACTATAGAACCTAGTGGAATTATTTTCAGCTTATATTGCCATAAAGCAAGAATGGAATCCATGAAAGTATATTAACATTATGAACTTATACAAAGACATGGAAGAATAATAGTATTTTAGCAATAATCCTTGTGCGAACTTGGCAGACCCAGAGGCCAATCACTAATTATTCGTACTTGTAATATACCCATAAATACGAGAGCAAGGAATAACACAATAGAGTAGTCGTATGGAGTAGTATACTTGCGAGGTCGTGCCAAGATACCCATGCTTTCCACTAACTGGCTAGAGGTTCATTCACGAGCAGTGCAACGTAACATGACAGCGTCCCAAATGGCTTGGATGCTTGACCGGGTGCCTTCAGCTTAACGAGTCCGGCAAAACTATGAAGGTCAACATCAATGTTGAGTCTCATCGAACCCTGGGTTATTGATTCTGCAGAAGTGTGTGACCCTACAGTATTTTCAAAAATAAAGTTACTGACCAGTGATAGCTAAATGATGTCAAATACAGAGTCTACATCCTCTCATAATACAAATTAACTACCTGCCTACACAAAGTTTCATTCCTACTGTAACACACTGGACCACTAGAAAGTGAGACATTAGCAGGTTGACAGATATTGAGTCAAAGGGAAAACTGTTTTATGACAAAATCGCTCAACCTATATGGGTAGTTAAATTTTTTTATAGAATTGTGAAACTTTTCTACCAGCGACCTGGTAGTTTCTTACATGATGCATGAGAACAGCTCAATAAACGTCGTCCCAATGGATATATAATCCAGTGAACATTGAAAATATTCATATGATTGACTAGCATCCTCATACATAGTAACTTGAGATACATTTGAGTCATACCCTAACCCTATGCAGCGCGTAAAAGCAACCAAATACCAACTGTCAAGTCTTCTTTAACGAACTTCAGTTAAATCAAAATTGTTCGAAAATCACGTAGATCTGCATACCGGCATGACAGGAGCTGACAGAGGATGAGCTGGAAAAATGACAACAGATAAGCAGATGGAACGTATCCTGCTATCGGAATCGACCACAGAATCATGTGTTGACAATTTAAAGTTTAGGTGAACACGAATATTACTATTAATCTATGTTTGAATACTCAAATGCATCGGAATTGCCAGTGTGGTATTAAACGCCTTCCGAATGTGTAGTGGATGGTGGTTATTCTTCAGTGTTCATCAGTCGCTTCCCACCATAACAAAAGACATATATCCAGAAAATAAGTTGGACTACTGACTTATTGCACTTTACGATAGGAAGCTAATCACTAACGTCTAGATTTACAAACATTATATTTAAAAGTCACCATTTCATTGCAAAAATTCGAGATATACTCAGCTGTAGATAGGAATTTGGGTCATCTGATAATTAGACTGTTAAATTGGTGAAGAATGGTATTTTACTTCAGTTACGTATTTCAATGTCGTAATATTTACATCATCCACCAGTTTACCGCCAGTTACATTTTCAGCAGAATTATCAAACAACAATTCTTTCTATCACTTTCTCAAAAATAAACACAGTCACATTGTAAACTTCTGTAAGACCAGAAATTTATCTAGAAAATTATATTTAAGGGCACGCAAGTCCCCAAAATCAACAGCTTAGGGTTTGATAAGACGAATTATTGATGTTGACCTTTATAGTCTTACTGGCCACTCTAAGCTGATGGCACATGGTTAAGCATCCATGCCATTTGGCACACCGTCGTGTTACGCTACACTGCCCGTAATCGACCCCGTAGTCAGCTAGTCGGAGGGCGTCGTTTACTGGCACGACCTCTTAAATCTACTATTCCTCTCTGACTATGCTATTGTGTTCTTCCTTGGTATGGTCCTCGAGAGTACATTACAGATTTGAATAATTAGTGATTAGTTTCTGGGTTTGTCAAGTTGGCACAAGGACAATTTTTGAATATTTATATCTATGTGTGTTATGTATTGGGAAGACGTTTCATTCTACGCTGGCCCTTACGACCTATTTGAGTGGCTGAAGAATGGACCGAATATTGTAATCAGGGTCATTTGAACTTTAAACTGTCAACAGATCCTATGGAAGTTAGTAAACTTGTGTCATACTGATGGCGTTTTCTTTTCAACAGGCAGGAATTTGATTTATCCTGAATGATCTGCATGTTTCAGCTATTTTTCAATTGTAGTAATGATAGTTAGTGGCCAGCAGTGGAATCCGTGATACGCATTTCGTCCTATTTGGGACTCGTCAGTTGCATGTATCTACCTCCCAGTGAGTGACGTCGTTTCCACCGGGACTCGGGCTCGGGAGCGATTGCTTCAAACGCCAGAGCGTTGTCCACTACACCAACGAGATACGATAATTTTTGCTTGTGCAACAGGTACAGTTTTAGTATAATTGCTTGTATTTTACCGTCGCTGATTGGACCGGATTCATCAATCTCTGTTGGCCTATGGGCTCCTGTGAGGATGTCTCGATATCGCCTGTGTTTTAATCATATATATCCATCATCACTACACATAATTAATACACATGCAATTTCGAGACATCCTCACAGGAGCCCATAGGCCAACAGAGATCGATCAATTCGGTCCAATCAGTGACGGTAAAATGCAAGCAATTATACTATTTTTCAGTTGTACCTAAATCACTATTTTTTAGCCTGTTCCGACTTCACGGGGATTTCTTAAATAAGATATTTGCATTCGGGTTTGCTTTCAAGAGGTAGATTTCTGGAGTTGGATCTTAGATATTGTGTTGTAGAGCTTTCTAAGGTTAGTCGGTGAATAATAGTTTTTCTTGAGGTGTAGCCAAATATTTTCCATCACATGTTTTGACTGGAACTGTTAAATAACTTCAGTCTTGGGTTGGACTGATGGCGTAGGATTATTCTGTGTACTCTAACGCTTGTACCAACAATATTTGGAACCTATGTATTCTTTCATAGGAACTAGGCTACATTCTTCATTTCATTACGTCTTTATTCCGACCATTATTTTCAACATTTATTTTTGCGTAACACTTTTTACCACTTCAACTTGCCTTTGATTAATGAGTCAAGGTGAATATTTGCCAAATTTTAGTTCATGAAGATGAAATAACGACAATATTTCTTCTCAAGTAATGACTATTCAAAGATACATTTCCAAATGTTGCATGCTGGTTCTCGGTGTCTCAATTAAATGATGTATTCATACATAATCTAAAAAAACAGAAATTGGTTCACTGATTAAAAAATTCGGAAATAGCCTCTAATTTGTTGAATTTAGTTATTTTTCTATGCCTCATCTCACTACTCCAGGTCACCCCAACTTCTGTTAACTCCTTGTCCTCTAGATTTAAAGCATTCTTTTAACGATTTAGTGACACCCACCTTTTCCTTCCTGCTCTTCTTTAGGCTGTTGCATTAATCCAAAGGTATCTGTCTGCTTGCTTTCTAAACCCCTTCTTCTGTAGTTATTCAGATGACGTCTTTTTAATGTGTCCAGTGTTCGTCAGTCGACAGAGAGTGCCATTCCTGTGCACTCAGAAGTTCATTATCCATGAGTCGCTTTTCTTCCTTCCTGGAACAACAGAAAGCTTCCGGTTCAACAACCGGCTGTTTCTCTCTGCTTACCAAAGAAATCACGACAAAGGCCGTTAGACCTTTGTCCTAGAAGGGATTGTACATGTTTCGTCCACCAAAATATCGTCAGCCTTTTTCCGTCTGATACCCACCGAGTGGTTTCCATAACTTTCTCTGTTAGTCCGGCTACAAATGCACTCCGAAGGTTTCTGTTATAATTTTCTTCCCAATCACGGGATAAGTGCTGGCGTGTCGAACTCCCCAAAGAGGGCTACACCGTCGTAGGCCGATGAGGTGGGTGCTGAAATCGCAGCAAGCGTCCGTTTCTTCTGATCAGTTGTTTATAGCGGAGCCCTGTATGCCACTCCTACAGATATTTTGTTTGATTTGTGGCTAAAGAGCGTCACAAGGAGTCTGGTAATTGGTTGAATATGTCATCAGTCACCTTCTCGGCTTTTTGGTGCCTGCTGATATGCATGACTACTCCTCCGCCCACTTGGACTACCCACCGCTTTGGAACAAAGCCGTGTGGGAGAAAAACATTTCCTGGTACAAGATATGTGGTGAGAGCCACATCTCTATGGTAAAAATCACGTCTGCATGCATGTGAGACCGTATTATCCTTGTCTCCAGCAGTTTACTTGCAAAACTTCTGTTACTGTGGAGGGTGCCAAGAAGCTACATTCTGTGCTCGGTGTGGTAAGGCGAGTTGTGTAGAGATTGCTGTCCTGTTGCTTCCGATGCTGGTTGCCGTCCAGTAAGGATTCGCAGCCCCCCTGTTTTCACTCTTTCCGGGATCTTAATGATGGTCCAACAGCAGTGTTTATCGCCATCTCAACGAGGATTAGTTCATGAGACACTTCTTTTGTGACAAATACCGATTGTAATCGCCCTGTGGTGGCCTTCCCTCCTGTAGTCCAGAGGACCGTGTTTTTCCCTGGCGACATCGTTTGGTACCTCCTATCTGATCTTTCACGCGAAACCATGCTGTAAGAGGATTCGTGAGAGATGCATTAGGTCGAAGCGTGAGGCTGACAGCCTGTGAGTAGAGATGCCCTGCGACTGACTGAGTATTTGCAGTCCATTTGGGCTGCTGGTGAGCTTTCTGGTCCCACTTTTGTCACCAGTCATCTCCACTCCTCGACATCATAAGCGTAATGATCACACTTAGTAGGTTAATCCGCCAGTTCAAGTACTGCATAAACCACTATGGTTGCGGCCTCGTGCAGATCACGAGGATTATACCTTATTCCGCCTACCTGGTAACCCAAGGTTCATCTGTCTTCGCCTTTATCTTGCAGGGGCCTACAATGTCTGGTCTCAGCAGCAGCGGCAGTATGGTCATTAGCAGTTTCGCCGTAAAAGATGAATCCTCGAGGGGCGGTGGTCCACCTCGAGATGCCAAACTTCCTTGGGGGAGCTGGAACAAACTTATGATATTGGGCCCGATTCCTAGCTCCTGCAGTAATCATCACGGTTTTCCCCGTCAGACTGTTCTCATTTTCTAAGACTGAGCCTGTCAGTATGCGGACACTGAGAAAAATGATGAAGCTCGTTCTCTTATTCCACCATCTTAGGGTGCTGGGTTTGACAGCCAATACTTTGGACTCTACTTGGATCCATCTGTACTCGATCCAACTTATTTACTGAAGTAACCCAACTTCGTCGGTTATAGTAACAATATATCTCGAACAATAAACTACATGAACATGTGCCATTTTTACAGGCAATGTCTGAATGTTATTTTCTGCAGTGAAGCTGAAAAAGTTTGGAGGGAAAAATCATCGTACCACACAAAGCCTTCCGGGTCGATTAGTTGTTTGGATGCTGCTGGTCACAAATGTTGGGTAAAGGCCATATCGTTAAACAACTGCAGCGAAGGTTAATACAGGCATAATCACTCAGCATGAGAAATATCCGAGCAACAGTGAGGCATACAGTTTATAAGAGCATATCAGATTTCGGCACAAATGAAGCTGGGGATTTGTGGGTATTTAATAAATTCGTTCTGCCTACAGGCAACATACTGAACGAGTTAGGTACCGGACGGGCGGGGGCAATATGGATCCATTTTGCATGGCGTCAAGCAGTGTCGCAATCGTTGAGGTATATGATGCTGTAAACAGAGCCATTCGAGTAAATGAAGCATAAGATGCAATTCTACCTAGCTGCTGTTGTCATATTACGAGGGAGAACGCGTGGGTTTAACCACTAATCTGTTCAATAAGACCCCATGGCTGGTGCCTCATATGAGGTCACTTTCGGTTATCTTCGTTCTCAGATGAGTAGTTGTCAGTGGTCGAGGAATTAGCATGTTTGGATGCAGCCAGTTTTCCACTAACATTTTTAAATGCTGTTCCAAACGGAGCCATGAATTTTGGAGAGGTAGTAGTCTGAGATGAATAGTCTTCTGGTTTTTGGTCTCCATGCAGTAGAAACGATAGTTTGCACATGTTGAGTAGAGTTTCATAGTAAATTTCGACGCTGAGTAAGCATTGATATGGTCCACCATCACGTAGGTTGTTCTGATACAAGGAGCGAAGGCTTCGAGGTTGCCTCACATTCAGTGGTAGCTTTTGTGCCAAAAGGTGACACTCAGCACTTGTGGCCTGGACATATATGGAGCTCGCATTGTCTCTGTGGGCAGACTTTGGAAGCTGGTACCTTGCGATATCTTGGTTTATACAGGGTTTCCTAGCTCCCGGTGGTAACAACAGGTAATCTCGAACATTCTGGGAACATGTACCGAACCTACTCATATGAGTACTTTGTCACGGAGACATAGTGCCGACGCGTTACATCCTAGTCACAGTGCGCCCATCCTGGACAACTTCTGATTGCAAAAGCTTTTTCAACCTCCAACACCGATACACTGCGGGAACCGCAGTCATCAGAAGTGTTCCCTTTGTTAACAACCACATGGTCCGCTTCATGTGAGTTGGGGTCAGCCGTAGTATGTCCTGGTACACTTCACTGTCAACACCGGCATTTTCCCGTGTTTTGTTCATTACCAATAGGATGTTGGAAGGTGGATTACTATCACTTCACACATCATTTTATCACTATTCTCATAGATGCCTACTCTACTGCCAACGAACTATCTCACATAAAATGTTTTCTGCTGATATGACAGTCTGCTGCATTGCTTGACACCAAAGCTTTATGCACAAAAGATACACCGGTGACGTCTTCATCTGTGAACTGTACAATTTTTTGGCGGGGGAGGCGAACTGGTTATGGGGACAGATATTTTATTTCTATCAAAGTATGTTTTAGTGAGACGTACTACGAGGACTCAAATTTCCACATGAATGATGGAGTCTGGGTATAAATAACCCTATCTCCCCAAGCTTGTGTGCCGTTAGGGGTGCGCCTATAGCCCACGAAACTTAAATATGACCTTGCGAAGGGGAAATAGCTTCTTTTGATGGCTCAGCCTCACTGTACTTAAATCATAACATTGCTGAGGATGATCCGAACTCTTCCGAGAACTGCCGAATGCCGAGTCATGTTTTGCCTCATCACAATGGTCTCCTGGATGCAATGCAGCCATTTTTTCACTTGATATCAAGACCATCAACTGTTTCGCACCTGTGTGTGTTTGTAATCATATTATTATAATCATAATCGGCTGAAGGGAATAAGTTCACTTGCTTCCTGCGTTGTATAAACAGTACTTATTCTCCGAACGCTCCATAGTCAAACAACTTTGCAAAAATATTCCTGTTTTAGTCAGTCAGATCATAAACGATCCAAGAAACTCCAATGTAGCAGTAAGAACTTCATTCAAAGTAATGCTGGATGAAAACTAAGCAAATCCACCGACAGTGCATCTGAGACAAAATCTTCGGGGAACTTGTTAGCATTCACAGGATCTACCCAGCCCTCATAAAAGTCATGAAAAAGCGCTACTCAAAGAAACAGTACGGCTGAGGAAAATAACCCCCAACTTAGCTCTATCTGTAAGCGCTGCTACAAGAGGCTCAACTGTTGCTAAGCCAAATACATCTTTCATCTGGCAACACTAAAATCTATAACTGACCCTGCTGATTTATGGGACGCTGAAAGTTATATTGCTAATTTATGTTTGTGCGTAAAGTGATATTTTTCCATTCTTTTCATAACTTGCAGACACTTTTTATATTATGATAAACTTTGATGTCCATCCCTTCATCATTCACAACAGCACAAGTGCTGGAGGCTTCTCTACCATTATCAACTTGATGATGCCTGTAAACCGGCTTCTTTCATGTTAAATTCTTAGTTCGAGAGTGGGATATTTACTTATTTATTTATGAATCGTCTCCTGATTCCATTTCGGAGGACTTAGCTCTCTGTACGTTAGCCGTTTCCCTCCAGATGATATCAAGAAAACCATAGCTCTATTAGGTGGCCTGAGGTACAGCCTAATGCCCTCTGTCTTGCTTAAATGGTACAGCACACATACCTCACTTCTTCTCTCCAAAGTTTACCCAGTATCTTTTTCAACCCAAAACTGTCGTAAAAACCTGGAAACCGCCAACACGGGTATCTGATCCGTTGGTACCATCTCAGTTATCTCGGGTGTCTTTGAAAAATCAACCTATAATGCAGTTCCTCAAGTTCTCCTCCAGGAGCAGCTCATAGTTCCTTCCCAGCGTGGCTTCATCAGGCTTGGTTCTTTAACAACCCGTCACCTAGAACTGCCACGATATTTCGCACTAAAAGTCCCAGCGTGATGGCAGTGGTAGAATTAGCAGTATACTTCACTCTCAGTGAGGTTTGTGATACCTTGAGCCATACGTTGAATACACCCAAGGTGGTTCCATACGGACGGCAAAGTTTGCCATCATAATGGCTGCTGTCATCCATGAGCAACGACTGACGGACAGCTAGGACAAATGCCGAGGCCTAAACCCCCTTCTTTCTCACCGGCGGGTATATGCAAGACAGCATACCCGAACACTGTTATTTCTCTTGCATATAGATGATATGTGTTATTATGGCGCACAGCAAGGTGTTCTAATTTGTTAATTTCATGAAATGGTCCATAACTCACCCATCTTATTAAAGCCACGGCAAACCAGCATCAATGTTAAAGACTGCTGACTTGTCCGCCATTCACCTTCGGGAATAGTCTGCGCTGCAGTTGAACTTCAGCTCGTGGGTTCGCACTAAACCTAAGATGGTACGAGCCACAAGTAAAAATCCATCACCTTTTTGCCGGTAAAGCAATCCTGAAGAGCCTCTGCCTCTACATGTTGTGGACTCGCTGCAAGTCATAATTCAGTTAATAAATTAAAGAGTGAAGCTTGATCTTATTTCTCATTCTAAGCCATTCCGCGAGAAAAGTGCTATATTTTTCTGATACGAAATTGCACTAAGGAAGTCACGAGAATGAATGTGGGGCGAGATAAAAATCTTTGGCGAAAACTTAGCAAGGACCTAGGGTAGTGACAACCCTAACGATGGACAACGACCAATTTGATGCCACGGGTACAAACTTCACTATGGTGGAATGATAAAAACGTGACTCTGATAAATGGACTGACCTTCAAACATGTATTCAACCATTCCAGAAACACGGCTGTCCCACTCAAAGCTGTTTCTCGTGTTGCTAAGACGAGTCTTGTGTCTTCACCAGTGGATGCGTTGTTAATGTTTTCAAATATCGAAATGGTATTTAACCATTGGCAAGGCAAATGGTATCACTTGCTTTGAGGTCGATTTCAAAATTAGCTGGTTGCAGGCAATAGATAATCACAATGTCATGAGATCCTTTTCAATCTGTAGCGTAGAGCTTTTCGTGTTACCAGCAAGCTTTGATAACTCGTCGAATTGTGGATCGGAAGTGACACCGCGACTTTTAAAAACACTATTATATACAAAACCCGGTGCACTCAAACATTCCTGCATGCTGCCGAATGGGGGCGGTACTCAGTGGACATTTCTCTGCGGTAAAACTCCTGAAGTGGAACCTTCTACCGGTGACCCGTGGGAAGCCTGGTGGTGAGAATAATCCGGCCGGCAGTTGAGCGTTATTTCTGTGATCCGAATTCGCTAAGTTGGACCCGGCATAAATCTTCAACGATCTCGGGTAACCTGAAGAATTTGAAACAGTGTTAACAGACAGAATCAGCGTGCAACTTTCCGAAGAGACGCAACGGTTGGCACAGTTCGCCGAAACACTTAAAAAACGACTGGATGGCAAAAGGCTGACATTTAAAGGCAGACAAGTGTGCACAGGGAGAGAAGGAATTAAAATGTGAAGCTAGGGGAAAGCATTCAAGCTCCAGGAGGCCTCAAGTAGAAATTATATCTGAGCCACTGTGACCGATTTTCACCCAACTCACTAAGAGTCTGCAGCCACTGACCCCCATCTTTTCGAGGACCCCATCAAGGTAGTCCTTGCCTCCCTAAGCGGTTCACGCTGACAGTGAAGGACGACATCGACCGCTGCTACTTCCTGTTGGAGCCACAACGGGCTGTCTTCTAACCAGTTCCTGCCTTAGACAACACTTCATGTCAAAGAAGGTGGACATCCGATGTGTACGTATCATGTCCAGGACACCCCGACAGTAAAGGTTAAGAACCTAATCGACCAATCTGCAGCCACTCTGTTATCCAACGCCTACCTTTGTAGCGGCTTCCGCGGCGACTCTACCGTACGTAGGCAACCCCGAAAATACACTTGGTTCAAAAACCTGCAGTCTGTCCCTATCTTCTACCTTTGTCAACCACGTCTCGGTTGGAAGTTATGAAATCAGGGCTAACTACGGGGTGCTGAAACTGGGGCATGGAAGTATTGGCTGTCAAACCCAGCACCCTAAGATGGTGGAATAAGAGAACGAGCTTCATCATTTTTCTCAGTGTCCGCATACTGACAGGCTCAGTCTTAGAAAATGAGAACAGTCTGACGGGGAAAACCGTGATGATTACTGCAGGAGCTAGGAATCGGGCCCAATATCATAAGTTTGTTCCAGCTCCCCCAAGGAAGTTTGGCATCTCGAGGTGGACCACCGCCCCTCGAGGATTCATCTTTTACGGCGAAACTGCTAATGACCATACTGCCGCTGCTGCTGAGACCAGACATTGTAGGCCCCTGCAAGATAAAGGCGAAGACAGATGAACCTTGGGTTACCAGGTAGGCGGAATAAGGTATAATCCTCGTGATCTGCACGAGGCCGCAACCATAGTGGTTTATGCAGTACTTGAACTGGCGGATTAACCTACTAAGTGTGATCATTACGCTTATGATGTCGAGGAGTGGAGATGACTGGTGACAAAAGTGGGACCAGAAAGCTCACCAGCAGCCCAAATGGACTGCAAATACTCAGTCAGTCGCAGGGCATCTCTACTCACAGGCTGTCAGCCTCACGCTTCGACCTAATGCATCTCTCACGAATCCTCTTACAGCATGGTTTCGCGTGAAAGATCAGATAGGAGGTACCAAACGATGTCGCCAGGGAAAAACACGGTCCTCTGGACTACAGGAGGGAAGGCCACCACAGGGCGATTACAATCGGTATTTGTCACAAAAGAAGTGTCTCATGAACTAATCCTCGTTGAGATGGCGATAAACACTGCTGTTGGACCATCATTAAGATCCCGGAAAGAGTGAAAACAGGGGGCTGCGAATCCTTACTGGACGGCAACCAGCATCGGAAGCAACAGGACAGCAATCTCTACACAACTCGCCTTACCACACCGAGCACAGAATGTAGCTTCTTGGCACCCTCCACAGTAACAGAAGTTTTGCAAGTAAACTGCTGGAGACAAGGATAATACGGTCTCACATGCATGCAGACGTGATTTTTACCATAGAGATGTGGCTCTCACCACATATCTTGTACCAGGAAATGTTTTTCTCCCACACGGCTTTGTTCCAAAGCGGTGGGTAGTCCAAGTGGGCGGAGGAGTAGTCATGCATATCAGCAGGCACCAAAAAGCCGAGAAGGTGACTGATGACATATTCAACCAATTACCAGACTCCTTGTGACGCTCTTTAGCCACAAATCAAACAAAATATCTGTAGGAGTGGCATACAGGGCTCCGCTATAAACAACTGATCAGAAGAAACGGACGCTTGCTGCGATTTCAGCACCCACCTCATCGGCCTACGACGGTGTAGCCCTCTTTGGGGAGTTCGACACGCCAGCACTTATCCCGTGATTGGGAAGAAAATTATAACAGAAACCTTCGGAGTGCATTTGTAGCCGGACTAACAGAGAAAGTTATGGAAACCACTCGGTGGGTATCAGACGGAAAAAGGCTGACGATATTTTGGTGGACGAAACATGTACAATCCCTTCTAGGACAAAGGTCTAACGGCCTTTGTCGTGATTTCTTTGGTAAGCAGAGAGAAACAGCCGGTTGTTGAACCGGAAGCTTTCTGTTGTTCCAGGAAGGAAGAAAAGCGACTCATGGATAATGAACTTCTGAGTGCACAGGAATGGCACTCTCTGTCGACTGACGAACACTGGACACATTAAAAAGACGTCATCTGAATAACTACAGAAGAAGGGGTTTAGAAAGCAAGCAGACAGATACCTTTGGATTAATGCAACAGCCTAAAGAAGAGCAGGAAGGAAAAGGTGGGTGTCACTAAATCGTTAAAAGAATGCTTTAAATCTAGAGGACAAGGAGTTAACAGAAGTTGGGGTGACCTGGATAAATGAGAGGAGACATGAGATAAGAGACAATCCATTGGCCACTCTTGTTCCGATAATTCAGAAATGACCGTGCGGTTCAAATCTGCTTGATTGCCCTCCTGCCTGCGGACGAAGTCGAAATGTGGGGCACAGTAGGTGGGGAGAGGATGCCAGGCCACGCCAGGATGGTTTATTACAGCTGACAATGGTTCGAGTTTGGCCTTGAGATTTTGAAAATGGTCTGTCACTGCACGTCGGAAGCAATGGACACCAACCACTCTCTCAACAAGCCCCTAATCACCGAAATATCCACAGAGAATGATTTGGGACTAAACTTCCCCGACACGATAGATAGCTGTCAACTGTGAAGGAACAGCAGAAAAGGTAAACGCAATCTGGCGCTTTCTAAGAAGGCATCTCGGAGCCCCAAATCATTAAGCGTCCGCTATAGTATTTAAGCACTGTGCTGGACCACACGTAGAGGTGTTCAACACAACAGCCTTTTATTTACTAAATGGAGACGCGGATACTATCAAAAAGGCACGAAGAAGGGTCAGTCGTTGAACGAACAGGCAGAACAGAGGCGCAACTCCGCAGGCAACTCAACTTGTTCATCCCAAGCTGTGGAAGGAAATGAGATGACCTAATAAGAGCCCACACCACCGTCCACGAAGTGTTGTCCTCCGAACAGGACTACATCACCGGTCCTAATCTGACAGTTTCACAGCAAATTCATCCACATACCCCACCAAAGTGCAGATACAAATGCCAGGGGTTACTTCCTACTCCTTTTTTCCACTCACACTCGCCTTGTTTCCAGCACACATTACTCACTCACGAAAGTTTACAAAACGGGAACTACAAAGAGTTAATTGACCTTATCAGATGCTTCTTTGCTCCCCAAACAAATCAACTTAAAATATTCAAAAGAAAACCTCCAATTAATCGATCACTACTTCCAAAGGAAGCAAAGGAAGCAAAATACGAAGACTTCTGTCACCAGTGGTTGAGTATGACCGAACACAAAGAACCGGACGTCAAAACCTAGGAGCTAGATTTCAAGAACAGACAGTTTCCTGTACTCGCAATGTTGATGTTCGATGTTAGAACATTATTCACAGACTGTGAAACATTTATAGTCTTTGTGCCCTTTAGCTTTCTCATGATAAAACGATTTCTAAGCTCCTAAGTTAATAAGTTTATGTGCGGGTTATCAAGAATGCATAAAAAATCCAATCTGGTGTGTTTGAATGGACTACATATGATGACCTTAAGGTTATGATATTGTGTCCATTTTAATGATTGTACGAAGGAGTATGATATTCCGTTTCATTTTAGTATTTTCTATATTCAACTTGAATGTAATTGGATTTTCCATATGTGAGTTCAGTAATTTTTTTTGATGTTGACACAAGTCAAGTTGAGTAACTTTTTTCTTTTTATATTTTTACTGGCATAATTTACCAGCATTTTCGGGTTTCCATATTTTTCTGATCATTTCACCAATATAATATTTTCGATTTTGAACAAGGGTATATGAGTACGAATTGCAGCATAATGTAGTGTTAGTGATAGTTTTCTTAGGTGCAACAAGATATGTCCAGTTTATTTTATTCTCTAAATTTGGAATACTACCAGAGATAAGAGTTCCTAACGACGTAAAAATGAAGTAGTTTGGAAAATATAAATCCTTTCTTGATTTTTTAGCACTTGAAACGCCATGAAAAGTGTGAACTAAGATATCTGCTCTTGATGACTTTCAGATTCCACTTAGTTCTAAATAAATAAAAATGAATTGAATAAGCTTTTAACCCTCAGTCACTATCATTGCAAAATTTTGGCCATCTATTGCACTGCTCTTGAGACCTTGCACATACACACTTCAGGCATTACTGAAAATGTCTTTGTGTGTGAGTTAACCAATCGATTTAGTCAATTTACTTATTCAACTCTCTTTTCTTGATGACAATTCCATAATTTGCAAGAACTTAATTATCTCACCAAATATACCGAAGCCAAAAGTTCGTAGTCGGTGGAATCCTTCGTATTGTTGTAAGTGCAACAAGCGGAAACTGATGATCTTGAAAACATTCTAAAGTAACTTAAGTAATCAATCCGTCAATAGATCCAATACATATTGAATGTTTCTGTGCATGTTCATGAAGAACTCCAGGTTTATTCACAAGTCTCCTGGATCTTCCTACTAATTCCACACTCTGCTTTCCTCTGACATCATTTCTTTGTACCTCCAAAGTTATCTGAGAAATTTGGGTTAGTAAAAAATAATTAAGAATTATTATCTGGACGGTCTAGTTGGCTCATTTCCACATGGTTTATATGTCTTCTGTGGACAGAATAAACCTCTTTATCCAAAGTTTTTGCCATTTGACCTGCTATTTTTTGCGGAATAATTTTCAGTTACGGTTGCTTTTCATTTGCTACATAATAGTGTACATCTGACGATGTCATATTGACCAAGTGTTTTTGAAGGATTCTGAATTTGCATAGTTTAACTCAACTGTCATGAGTAGTTTTAAATTCCATATTTTGATACTGAAGTGAGAGATATTTTCTATACATTCTTCTTCGCTGACGAAGTGCCAATCTTCATTGTTTTTTTTACATACTGAATTCATTATGATGTTAAATGAGTCACATTATCAGTATCGAAGACATTCAATGGTGCTTCTTGACTGGAAGCGTTCCTTATTTCTGTGTGAAAAATTCCCAATAGAAGCGTATACAGCTGTTACTTTCAGCCATTCGGAATATGAATTCACTGTAATTAAAGCATGGGATTAGCTAGAGAGGAGAAAACAAGAATTTGCAAGAATGCCTTTCTGTGTCTCGCAAGACATAGTCCGTAGATTTTTCAATGGTTTTCTAGATAATAATTTAGGTAGACAATCAGAATAACTCCTTGACCTTTTCATAACATCAGCCTCCATTTTCCTCTACCAGCTTATTCAGTTTCGCAGAAAATCTTATTTTCTCAGCTCCCAGGTTTGTAGAATGAAGATTAGCAAACAGAGCATATTTTAATGCCGGAGAAATACAAGATTTGTCTTCCAAACATAAGGATCTTTCTGGATATAATGACATTTTATCCCTTTATTCACAGACTACTAGAAAAGTTGCGACCTGACTGAGCATAACAGCCCTTCACTGCGTCTAAAAAGCTTCCGTGATGTTTCTCAGTATCCTACATACGTCACATTCTGTCAGTAGGTTGCGCCAGAACTGAAACACTATCAGCATAATGAAGAGAAATATCAAACAGTGAATGATGGGATAAGAAGTCTGGAAACGTATATTTTTAGCCTTCTGTGCTCAATATTACCGTTTATAGGCCCTCGGTTTAAAATCCTAACTCCAAACTGCAGCGACAGATGACCTATGTTAGTATTTGTATGGATAGTAGATAAATCTTAAAACTTGATGATCAGTGAGAACATGAAACTTCATAATGAACAGCTGATTTTCAAGACGTCTTGTCGCCTAAAAAAAATAACGTTGCTTCATTTTGGGTTTGAGAATGTCACTATTCACTCCTGCTCTGGTGTTTTAAAATACTAATAACTGACTGCTCACTCCTTTCGATTACTGCAGTTTAGCCCAGTGAAGAAGGTTCTTTAGTTTGGACAGACACATTTTTGTGAGATTTTTGGAAGGTTTATTTCTTCATATACTTAGAGCCTTAATTGAATGTTTTTATGGCGTCGCCCCAAAGAAATATTTGACTAGAAACAATGTAAAAAATTGCGAACAATTACTTTAAGAAGTTGGGAATCGATCTGGAATTGAACTGCAAAATACCAAACCATGATCTCAAAGATGAGATATTTATCGTTAAAGGTGCTTGATCCGATGGATTAGAGGACTAAAATCAAGTTTCGAACTATCGAAATTCAAAGTGTATCCTGGGCAAGAAACATATGAAATTAAATTAAAATTTAGAGGGATTGACTGTAATACTTCCTTCTCAACTAGTCATCAGCGTTACACTTTGATGCTTGTTTTTTTAGCTGGAGAAGAAAATTTCGATTCTTATAATTGGGAGAACAGAGAAGCTCAATAAACTGAGCCCTCTAGTGGGTTTTGAAACAATTTACTTGAGAGTGGTCTGTCCAAAACCTTGCTGTACTTTATCTGTTAGAAAAATTGGCTTCTTAGGAAATGCAAGACTCTTCAGGACTTGTGTATTTCTTTATTGTTTGGAGTAATAAAGTGAGCAGGTACCATACCATCACGTTGATACTTTAATGAAAACGTTCACAGAACGATTTTAGAGTGATCTTGAACTTACTGAGACGGATTTTTGGCAGCCAGCTTCCTAAGGTTGCTGAAATCTATAGCACTGATGCCAAAATGTAATGGATAATTATGTTATAGTTAGCAGTAGCAGAATTCTTGTTGGCTCAACCATCTCAATAAGAAGGATGTCACTAATAGTTCTTATTATTATTTATATTATTTGTCGCTTGGGTTCCTAGTGGAACATAGGGCTTAAGTAGCACGCCTCCAATGCACACTGTTCTCTGCAATCTTTTAAACTTGGCTCCACGACTGCCCAAAAGCTCTCATTTCTTCCTCACACCATCTCCTCCATGTCACCATTGGACGTCCAACTCGTCGCTTCCCATCTGGGTTCCACTCGACGGACTGGCCTGCCGCATTATGGCCCGAATGGCCTCCTCAGTGCATGTCCAATCCATCTCCACTTCCTTCTACATATTTGTTGAGTGATAGGTTCTTGGTTGGTTCGTTTCCAGAGTTCCTTGTTGCTTATTCTTTCTGGCCATCTGAGCTTCAGTAGCAAGCGTAAGCAGTTGTTGATGAATGTCTGTAGTTTGTTGGAAATCCCTTTCTCTAAACCATACAGAAGCACTGAATTGGCTTTGGTGTTGAAAATCCGAATCTCGTTCCACATGCTGAGTGCAGTGCAGAAGATCTCCACACTGGTTTCAGGCTAATGAACGCCTGTCTTGCTTTTCCGATTCTGACTTTGACATCCTCGTCTGTGCCTGTGCCGCCTGTAGTTGAAACAGTGCTGTCTAGATAGGTGGAGGAGGTTACTTCCTTTAAGTTTCTCCAGTTGATGGTGATTGGAACATGCTGCTGTTAGTGGTGTTGTTGTTGTTGGTGGTGGGGTATCTTCATCACCTGTGTCTTCTCTATATTCACCTGAAGCCCCGCCTTCGTTGCCCTGCCTCGCCTCTTCTGACAACTTGTTGGATTTTGCCTGTAGGTCTTTGATTTAGTGTGACATCAGACACAAGTCATTGGCGAAATCCAGACCTTCTAGGTTCTTTTCCGCAGTTCAGCCAGCATATCCCCCTCTTCTCGCTCCCCACTGTTTGCTGCATGATCCAGTCGACCACAATCAGTAATATCATGGGGGATAGTAGACAGCCTTGTTCCACTCCTGTCTTCACTTCAAAGGCGTCACTGAGCTTCCCATTGTGAATTACTTGGCATGTGACGTCTTCATGTAGTTGTTGAATGAGGCTGATAAAGGTTTGCGGTATCCCGTAGTGTTGAAGTAACTGCGAAGTTACTTCTCGATCGACGCTGTTGAAGCCCTTTTTAAAGTCGATGAAACTGAGGTAGGGTTGAGTTGGCTGGCATTCTATACTTTGTTTTATGATGATGCAAAGCGTTGCAATTTGGTCCGCACATGATTTGCACTTCCTAAATCCAGCCTGTTCGGGTCGTCGTTTTTAATTCAGAGCATCCTTTGGTCTCTCCAGGATGATGCAGCTTAATAATTTGGTTGGGGTGGACAGAAGCATGATTCCGCAACAGCTCTTGAAAAGGCTTAGGTCACCCTTCTTCGGGAGTTTGACAAGGTAGCCCTTCTTCCAATCGCCAGGTACCTTCCCTTCCTTCCACACCTTCTGCAGTATTGGTGTGAGCATGTCCGCTGTTGTCT
This sequence comes from Heterobilharzia americana, assembly GCA_944470555.2. NCBI lineage: Eukaryota > Metazoa > Platyhelminthes > Trematoda > Strigeidida > Schistosomatidae > Heterobilharzia > Heterobilharzia americana. The sequence continues at coordinate 65,600,612 of OX104134.1, forward strand.
CTGCGTCTGCTCTCAGTGCTTATTGAGGGATTCCATTTGGTCCTGCTGCTTTTCCACATTTCAGTAGCTTTATGGCGTTCAGGACTTCGGCTTTCGTCGGAGGTCTTGTGTTCACTTGTAGTTCTGTGGCTGCAGGTGGTATTTCTTGACGAACTGCAGGTGGTGATCGATTCAAGAGCTTTTTGAAGTGATCGGCTCACCGTTTCCTTTGTTTCTCTTCTCTGATAATTAAATTTCCTTCATCACCTTTTATTGGTTTCATCTGTGTTGATCTCTTCCAAGACAGTAACTTGGTTATTTGATACAATGTTGTCAGGACTCTGTCTCTCCTACCTGCAGCCTGTTCTGCTTCACTTGCCAGTGTTTTGTAGAGGTGTCTTTTGTCTTTCCACTCACTCTTCTTTACTTCTTTGTCCAGTGTTTTATACACTGTACTCAGTTCCTCTTGTCGTTGTTCATCCTTGCACTGGTTTATCTTCTGCTTCACCATCCTCCTCTCACTCCTCTCTCAGCTTCCATGTGTACATCGAGATCCATTCCTTATCCTCTTTCTTCTTCCTTCCTACTGCGGTTATGCAGGTTTCTTTCCACATAGATTCCAAAGAGTTGCAGTGCTCACCCACATAGGTTTCTTCATGGATGTTGCTCGATATCTCCCATTTTGTCTTGACGGCTGACGTGAAGACTTCCTCTGTAGTTTCGTCCTTCAGTTCACTTCTGTCCCGGGTGTTGAACTAGAACTATGGTCTATCACAAACTTCCTTGAAGGTTTTTAACTTGATTTTGAAGGTTTGTTGCACTAAATAGTGGTCTGAGCCTACATCTGCTCCTCTTCTTGACCTTGTGTCAAGTAGGCTGGCTGCGTCTCCACTTTCTTGAGATTGAGATGAAGTCAATTTGATTTTTAGTATGTCCTGGTATCTGGTGAGATCCATGTCGCTTTGTGGATATCCTTGTGCCTGACTGCAATCATCAAATCGTTTAATGCACAGAATTCTGCAAACAGTTATCCATTCTCGTTCATCACCTCACCTAGCGCTTCTCTACCCATGGTTAGTTCTCTTTCTGTGTTGTCCCCTCCCAGTTTGGCATTCATGTCGCCCATTAGAATTTTGATATCGCCAACTGAGGTGAGGCTTGTCCAGTGCTGATTGCAGTTCTCCGTAAGACTCTTCCTCCTTCTCTTCATCTGCATTATTTGTAGGTGCATAGTGTGGCACTGAATGATTGTGACTTTCCTTCCTTTTGAGCTGAACCTTCCTGTCATGGTCCTGATCGTTTAGGAGATTGGTTCCCACTGCATGAGAGCCTTCGATGCTCTTGGGGACATCATGATGGCCACTTTAGACCTCAGTATGCTCGTGGTTGTCATCTTTGTGACCGGAGTAGATTACTGACTCTCCAGTTGAACGTCTGGAGAGTCCAATCCCATTTCATTTGCTTTTGCAGATTCCTGGTACTTCTATGTTATACCTTCTCATCTCCTTCGCAATCTGGGTAGCCTTGCTAGGTTCAAACATAGTGCGGACGTTCCATGTCCCCACGTTTACTTTCGCTTTCATCGAGAGGAGAGAAGACACATCGGCCAATTGGCTTCCCGAAGGCTTTCACCAACCGGCGTCATTTCATCTCTCCGGTTCCAGCGAGGAACAATTTTGTTTTGATTTTTTATATTTTCTTTGTGCTTTGAAGTTTCTGTGGCAGTTGGACTGGTTTTAGTTGGTAGGGTTGCTAGCCCTACTCCCAATCTTCCCTCTTTACCCGGGCTTAGGACTGGCTAGTAAACAAAAGCGAATGTCAACGAACATTTGCATTATACCGCAAGTGAAATAGCTATTAAGCACAAACGTTCTCAAACAGTGGAGTTATTTCAATGCTTTTTGGTTTTCAGCTCTGTAGTGCTCTTCTAGAGGTGTGAGACATGAATTTTATTTCTAAATCAGCCTCGAAAATTAGTTCTACAGGTTTTGATGACCTCATCAAATTGAAGCTTTGCATTCATAAAATGACATCTAAGCATTACATTCACATGATGTGAAGCTCAAAGATTCTTAAAGTGCGATATCTCTGAGTAATGTGTATGTTTCCAAATTCCAAGAGATTTTATCGAATAATGTGGCTAAAGTTCTACATACGTCTGTGTTTTTCAGCAACATCTACAATATTAGTTTAGTACTACATTCCTATCCTATTTTTTTCAAAATTGCAGAGGTGAAGGTTGTAATGTAGCCAATAAATAAATAAAAAATAAATCTTTTAACTTTATTCAGCAGACGTATATTCGTCACTCAGAACTTGGACTAATTTGAAGTACTAATCAAATTATATTCATATTTGGCATCTATGTACATTTTACGCTGTTTTACTGACTGATTTACGCCAAATTACCTGTACTATCATTTAGATAGTATCTTCGTATGTGTGCTAATAGATGCGAAACCTTGGAAGTTCAATACCCTTAATCCTATCAGATGTAGAGCACTATTAGCAATGAAAATATTAATTTGGATGACAGCGTTTGCTAATGTTGAACATTATTTAAATACCTCCTCATTCACTAGGACCGTCTTGTACCAGGTCTTTAATCTGTTCGTCAACAGTGTTGTAGTTATACATTCTGTATACTGCCACATATTCTGCAGTAATATATAGAAATATATATATATCCTGAGTTAGTGCTTTATTGAAACAAGAATTCATTTCTTTTGAGTGAGAAAAAGTTGACTTCACGGGACATCCTGCCGGAAACTGGCATGTTCAGGGCCAAATGATTCAACATGTTATTGGTTATACGTTGCAATTAGCATATTAGAAGACAGTAAAAGGAATATTTTTAGTGTTGACCGTATTTGTTTCTTAGAAGCATTCTGACAATTCTTCCAGCTCTTTAATTTACTGAGTCTTGTCAAACACTCATGTAAAGTCAACGTCTCTGCTTCCGAATAGTGCGAATTAATATTTATTCAACCATGTGATTAGCATATAGAATTGTGGGTCATATAATCATAATAAACTCTGTAAATTAAGTGTTTGGATAGAAAAAATAAAAGTCTAATGTATCTGTTTAAAACTAAAAATGATACTTACGAAGTAATTGTAGTCCTTCTTATTTATCTCAACCCTCAGTAACCTTAGAATAGGAAGTTAAATATTTCGGGGTATAAAAGACTTCGACACGTCTTATCATTCGCTTTCTTGCTGCAGAAAACTTAGAAATGGCCAAATCGCTCCAACTTTTGTCACCATTTTCCTAGTTTAACCAACTCGCAATTGGCAAAACTCACAATCACAGTTTCGGAAACGGCGTCACTTCACTTTGATGATATCTCACCCTAAGTCGTTACAGATCTTTAGTTAACTTTATATCAGTTTAAGAGGTTTTTAAGCCTAGGTGTCATTCGATGTCACACTTCTTCAAATGAGTGATTACTTCGTCGTAAGATCCTGAAGTTCATATAAGCCTGTGAGAGTTACCTCCTCAATTTAATGTGAAAACTAATGTCGCTTACTACTGGAGCAAGCTATAATAACTGATATTTTATACAGAAGGTAATAACTGGAGTTCATCTATCAAACGAGTTTGTATATAGTATGAATAGACAGGTACAACTTCTGTACTCTCATTATTCTTCATAACCCAGAATAAAGCAAAGGGTTTATGGCTTATAAAACTCTAATTTTAGCTAATTCCAAATAT
>OX104134.1:65604437-65793765 GCA_944470555.2 Heterobilharzia americana
TACACTTAGAGTTGTCTGTTTTATGCAAAATTTCCTTCCCAGCCTAAATAAGGAAACCTAATAAATGTTTTCGATCGCTACTAGGATGACTTTTATATAAAGCGTGACTCAAACGGCCACCTTCAAAACTATTAAAGCAAACAGTTATGATTCTGATTTTGTGAGAAAATTACTTTTCTAATCGAAACAGATTATTTCAATCGGTACTAGGGTGGTAGTATTAATAACACTAATTTTCATCTGATTATACATGGGAGATGGTCGTTAATGAAAAAAAAACTTAAAATAATTAGGGAGACTCATCTAGTTTTTCCACATTTTTGTGTATTTCTTTAGCATATGATATTTTTATGTTATTCTGTAGTAAACCAACGTTTTCCCTTACATTTAACTGGTGAATGAACGTAGCTTGTATTGATTCTCAATCCAAGATGGCGGTAAGCCTGAAATCCCAGCTATTTCTGAGTAGGAACATTGCAGTCTATCAACCAAGCTATGAGAGCCAACTGACTGCGTCATCTCAAGACAATGAGTAGGGTGTTTGAATTTTCTATACATAACAAATTTCCTCGTACTTTTCAATATAGAATTCGGAAAACTAGCTTGGTCAGTAAAATGCTGGTTGTATTAGTAGCCTAGATGTCGACAATACTACCTCAGTTATGACTTAGATTTTCCTTCAGTTAAGAAGCTGAGTTAACCGACATCTTTCTCCTAATTGTAGCTACCTCAATTTGTCTGCTTAAATATGTTCGTTTGAAAAAGATTCATTGTGTTCAGACAAACTGAAAACTAGGCTAAAATGTTAAGTTTCTTCATTTATGAACTTTATACGACACGCCTTTTCATTCAGAATATTATCCAAAATTTAGAGATGTATTACTATCAGTTAATTAATTTAGAAATTTATTATTACTGTTTTTCTATTGGGTTCGTAGTGGAACATACGGCTTCAATAGCACGCCCCCATTCCACTCTGTTCTCTGCAGTCTTCAAAACCTTGCTCCACATCTGCCCACAAACTTCCATTTCTTCTTCACATGATCTCCTCCATATCACCTTCGGTATCGACACCCAACTGGTCGTTTCACCTTTGCATTCAACTCGAATGCCTGGCCTGGTGCGTGATGTTCCCTATTGGTCTGCTCAGTGTGTGTCCACTTCAATCCATCTCCACATTCTTCTGCATATTTGTTGGGTGATGGGTTGTTGGTTGGTTCGTAGCCAGCCAGAGTTCCTTGTTGCTTATTCTTATTATTCTGGCCATCTGATCTTTAGTATTGAATAAGCGTAGGCGGCAGCTGTTGATGAATATCTCTAGTTTGTTGGAAATGCTTTTCGTAATTTACCAAGTCCCTCAACCATTTAGAAGCACTGACCTAACTGACATTAATGTTGGAAATCCTTATCTTCTTCTTTGTGCTGAGTGCAGTAGATCTCCTCACTGATATCAGACTAATGAATGCCTATCTTGCTTTTCGGATCCTGGTTTTGATATCTTCGTCTTTTCCTCCCGTAGTTGAGGAGATGCTGCTTAGATAGGTGGAAGAGACTATTTCCTTTAGGTTTCTCCCGTTAATGGTGATCGGAGCTTGTTATTGATGTTGTTGTTGGTTGAGAAGTACTTTACTTAATTTGTTACAAAAATATGTCCACTACATTGCTTCTTCTGAGTTTGAAGTAGTTTATATGAAGTTACTTTTTCACTAACTTGAAGCTTTCTCGTAAAGGTACATAAATTATCGCACACAATTCAAATGAAGTAGTCATACCCTAAAAACCAGTCAAACCTTATATGGGAATGTTTGAGAGGTTACACTTTGAACTATGTCCAGATATCCTTTAGAAAGTATAGAAATGTTTCATCCGAAACGTTTCTATGCCTGATTTTACAAAACACACAGTATGGAAGCAGTAAGTAGTAGTTGGTAAGATATTTTGAATAATTCTAACAGATTATATTGAATTTAAGAGGCAGGTGAGATAATGACTTCTTTTAGTAATGGTAGCATTTCTACGGTCTCTCAATCTTCTTGAAGTGATGAATTCAGCTACATAACAAAACTTTCTTTGTCTCATAAATGGTTATTCAACATGGGAGTGGTGATTTGAAGATTTTTTTTTCATTGAATGGTATTGGATAGGGAGAAATTGAAGACGACGAGCACTGTGCAGTTGTTTTATCAGTGGTAATCACTCACCACTACACACAAAGCAAAGTTTATAACCGTAAGACCACATAGTAAGTACACCTTTTTGATTAGTTAGTTGAAATTCAATATTTTACCTTCACTATCTTCATTCGATTCCGAAGAAAGAACAACATAATAGCATCACCGGCTGTCATTCCACTTATGCCACCCAAAAGTGAATCATAGCCCTATCTTGCTCTGTCATAGTTTAACCAACTACTGACTTTTTCATTCTAGTTTAACTTGACATGTGAAATCATACGTCCAATTTCGCTTATAACCACTCATAGTCACTAATCATTCTACCAATCCATATTTCAACTGATTTAACTCTTAATTGTGATAGTGGGATGAAAAAAATGCCTAAACGAGCATCTGATGATTGAGAAGAACAGAAATGTCCGAATGACCTATTTTGATGATCATTTACAGGCTGTAACGCTTTTTTATGGCATACTGATGGTTATATCATTCTTCTATAGGCTGAGTATCATTATTCAGTTCTAGCAATTGTCTAGTCAGTTTCTCATTTATAAAAATATTAATATCCTGATTATCAGAATGCAGTCCGAGCAGTCTTCTGATAGTAGTATTTCCATTTTCATTCAGTTGAAGGTATTGGTGGGCATGAGGTGACGCATGGTCAGTGTCCACCCATTCGCTCCAATAGAAGCAGCAGTCTTCTATCCACCGTCTTCAGTACTAACTGACAACAATATATCAGTATCTTTCATTGCTTGGGGGTCATTAGATGCCAAGTGTAAGATAATGTTTCTGCTATTGTCTGAATTTAATATTATTCTAGAGATTACACTATATCATTGTCTTAGTTCAACTGAACTGTGTTAAGTGTTCACTCAAAGTCTAGCAGACGCCTTCCAACAGGCAAAAGTCAGTGAGAAATCAAAAGTTGGTAGAATCATGCACATCAATATACTGATAACAAAGCATTACGGAAATGATCAGAATGAAGTTCTGTGGTTAAGAACACTGAATATCTTCATGGATTATCTTCAGCCACATGCAACATCCGACAGTTGTAATGGTTGAATAAAAAAGTGAAAAGACAATACATTATAAGTAGTATTTTCGTATATTAAATTCAACGTTTGGATTTATGAGTGCAGAGGTTCAGTATGGTGAATGACACACGGCTTTCTGGAATCGTGGGCTACCAAACTTTTCCACCGAACATATAGATCGAATTATTTCCTTTGAGTATATTTAAGTTATCTAAATATGTCCTCTGAACGTTTCATGCACTCTTGTACATTTTCATTACGTTTCAACTCGCCATTTCTCGAGTTTATAAAAAAACAGAGAAAAAAAGTCACACTATATGGAAATGGACCTTACTGTGAGCAAAACTACATCATATTTCTATTCCTGGAATGCTTAGCTTGACTTACAGGTTCTTGTACTGGCTGAATGAATGAACCCTCACTCCCAAACTTACTCTTGTATTTCTGTTGATTCTTCATTATAGATCGGGTGCTAGTCTTAAACCATCTTATCCAATAACCATTTAGTCTGAAAATATTGTTCTGATGGTGAATTTGCTTAAAAATGACATGCTGAGAATTCCATATTGTCTCATACGTATTGTTTGAAACAAAGTCATTAGAGTTATTCGATTCTGATAATTGAAGACGGTGGATGCATCAAAGTAGGTCAGAAAGTGATGGATATGCTGTATGACGATGTCCTAATGTGGATCAATCAATTAATGAAGAAGGGTGAATTTTAAATAATAAAGATTGAACTAAGAATGATGTTGGAGAAATCAAAAATTTTAGAGAAGGAGATTAGACTGAAAGCAAACATTTGGACGCATTTATTCCAAATTACCACGGTGATGAATGGTAAATGACTGTCTCGTTTTTATTAGATCACTTTAGTCAGATATTTTTGATTGCACTAACTTATGTGAACCGGCGTGGATGAGAAGTTTTCTTCGAGATAAGGTCCACAGATTTTAGTTATTTCTGTCTGATGCCTTGAATTGACCATTTGGCAAGCTATTGAGCAACAAGACAGCTTTGTTTTTCTAATATGTGAAGTTGTTTGAGCATGTTTTGAAATCCTTGTAAACAACTATCTATCCATTCTTCTGATGTACTCATTTCTCAGCTACGTGCGGATAAGTAGAGTTTGGGCGTAAGGAAATGCTAAAAATCTACTTTAAACTGAAAGAGATTGAGAATTTCCGAGGTACCATATTCAAAAAATATTTGCTGAATAGCCAGATATTGTCTGAATTAGCAGTACATTATGCATATAAAAAGAAAAAGGAAACTTTTTAAAAAATAATTTTATTTCTTTTGATAATGATATATGTGCTGAAGTTTTTTCGTTGATAGCTTCATTCTTGCAGTTTAAAAACTGAAACTTTGTGTAGATTAACTTGGAATTTTTACATTGTTGGTCCTCTTACTTCCTTTTAAACTAACAAATACTCAGACAGATACATACCAGCATATATCTGCATATGTCATGTACATACAGATGAGTATTGGTTTCCATTTTTGAAAAACTTGATTATGTCTAATTGTTTGTGAACAATCACTTAGTATTAATTTGATAGGAATGTATTCTGTGCTGAGATTGCTGGTGATTTTACTTTCAAATCATTCTAGTTACTACTTACAAAGCAACTAAAAACGAAGGCTTGTAGAATTCCCTTGAGAAATTTTGTAATCTAAATTTACCCAACTAGGTTTAAGAGAAAAATAATTTCAGTGAACAACGCCACCATGACCCAGTAGATCCAGTTTAAACAGATCAAAATTATCAACTGACATAAGGTAGAATAGTATGGATGAGCACAGATATACATAAACAAATTAGTAAACGGCTTCTCAGTGTTCAATTTCTTGCATTTCGTTCCGAATAAATGTCACTTGGAATGAGAGTAAACAGAATACTTCAGATGTTGTTACTTGTATTATCCCGTCGTTGAGGGAATCGAATTGATAGGTCTCAGTCAGCATATGGGTTCCTGCGAAGATGCCTATGTTTCACTCATAAATTATGATGGATAATACAAGCAATAAAATTAAAACTATGATCGTCGTACAAGAAGTGGCTATCGCGATTCAGTGGTCTAGTGGATAATGCTCTGGCGTTTGAAGCGATCGATACCAAGTTCGATTCCTAGCAGGAGCGACACTTCTCACCGTGTGGCAGGTACAGCTGTGCAGCCCCAAATAGGAAAAAAAGTGAGTCCTACATCTCACTTCTACTCACTATCCATCATTAAAATATTTCATAGAATAAATACTTGGTCCCTTTATATACAGAAACCAGTCTAATAATTACTCAGTGTTAGATTTTGGGTGACAGTTTAAAACAGTAGTGATGGACTAATATTTTGAATACGTAATTTTATGTTCCAGACAGATAAAGTATGAAAACTCACCTTTATTTCATGGACAACAAGGAGATAAGGTTAGTATACTAGTTGTTTGATATATCAAAAGAAAGCAAGGACGAAACCTTAAATAGACAAGTTAACTTGCTGTAGCTAACAGAAGAAAAAAATTACGAATCTCAGAAGAGTATTATTGGTGGTACCATTTCAAAAGGCATTTTAATTAAGACTTATTTTATTGTATTATTGAACAGCTCAGTTCAAGATTAGCTTTTTACTGACTCCTCAAGGTTCACGGTTCTGAGTGAAATAGAGTATGTTTAGTCTGAAATTAGGTATTTCATCTTTGGAAGTTATGGTGCTTTCTGGTTACTCAAGATCAGAGAGACTCAGGTCGATCAGAATTCAAGGGTAGGAAGTTCTTGGTGTTTGTGTTCTATTTCATAGTGCGGTGAGGGGAATAGTAATGGTTAAATGGTTAAAAATAATAACTCATAGTTCTTTCAATTCGTTAAATAACTTGTAGGCATGAAAAGCGTAGACAAGCGCCACGATATGCAGGCAGTGAGACGATGTAGCCACTAAACTCTTCAGTACTGAATGACGTTCATCGGAGCGTTCCCACTTTGACTACTAAGCATGTTGATAAGGCACTGCAGTGGATTAAACTTCTACTGCTAGATGTTAGGCATAATATTTCATGTATAGACTAAAGCTTCTTAAAGAAGATTATCTTAAAACAGTAGTATCTATTTAAAAGAATATATGTTGCTAAGATTGTTGGTAATTTTATCTGATATGATACTTTGTCGTTCAACTGCTACGGGATCTAGAGTTTGCGAAATTTACTGGACATCGAAGCTACGAGGAATCGACAAAACGCACAAAATAGTAAAGAAGTGATTATTCTTTTCATGAGCAGGGTTGAGACTGAAGATTAACAATTTTTCTTGAAAAGCTAATGCATTTATGATATCATTTAAATATTTTATATTGTTGTAGTGGAAATAAGGAAGCCCTGTAAATTTGAACACTATCTCAATGTGTACCCTGATTTATTATATTAGTAAAACAACTGTCAGTGGCCACCTAATCTATCGTTCAAACATCATGTGTTTACCCCATACAGTTTATTTTAAAAACTACTTATTTCTCATTGTTGTTTGGTTTCATTCAATGACAATGTATCAAGCAGTTTCGTTAATTTTTTTCAACAGCTATTTATTGTTTAAAATCATTTACCCATATGCTTTAACTTCAGTCCCTTACTGAATGTTCAGAGATGATTCTGGTTTCTTTGGTTGCAACTTTTGGTCTGCATGCATATTAAATTCAGTGAATACAGTTAATATATGGTTCTAATGTGTGAGACTATAAACTCTGAACTTCACATTAGTGAATAAAAGGTAGGGAACCTTTGACTTGGAAATATGGAGTGTTGATTAACCTAGCAATATAAACGGAAACAAGCAATCTAATTTTTATAATACTGACAAAATTTTTTACTTAAGCAGACACTGTTTTTCCTTTCAATTGTCACTTGACTAAGAAAATTCATTTTTGTCAACAAGCTCCTCTCAAATCGCTTTAAACTACTGATATAATCAGGCAGATATAAGTGAATATGCAGATGGAAATTCATTTCATACCTCTTGATCCGTTGATATTTTACTTGAGTTTCCTTCGTTCCATGCACAAATAACTGCAACTTGTAACCAAAAATTATTTGAATAATGCAAAAGGCAACTTCTTTTAAAAATAATGTAAGTAATAAGCTTACATCTGAATCAAATCTACCAAACATAACCATGATTTAATAACTTATTTCATGTTGGCATGCCCTTAGAGTTTTATCGTTTTTATGAATTGTATGTTTCAAATTTAAATGAAGTTTCAAAATGACCAGTTTGCAAATGACTTACAAATTGCATTGCCAACGTTGACATTTATCACAGTTGAGTAGTTTTCAACTTCGCAAATGTGCCGTCAATAGAGTTCCTGCTGTAAATCAATTGGCCGAGGTGTCATGTTCTAGCGAAAGGTACTACTACAGAGCAACTAGAGTAGTTAGAAATCACTCCGGCTGATCTAAAGTATTTTGCCAACCAGATCGGAATGATGTAAACACCGGATGGCTGTTTCGCTCATCTGACGTGGTCTACCCTGAATAATTCTGCTGTATGAGCGGAATTAAGTTAGACCACCTGAATCTGACTAGCTGACTTACATGAACCAGTATACCAAAAATAGACTGATCAATTTGCAAATGATTCACAAATTGTACGGTGCAAGTTGACATTTGTTAATAAACTTAACTCTCCTGTACAAAACTGTTATACACTACATATAAGCCTGAGTGATTACCTACTACTTTGGTTGTTCACTAGTAGTAACTTTCGATAGTAAGTGGTACTTTTATGTTAGAGATCATACCTTGTTATTTCAGTTGAGTGGTTTCATACAAATCTCAGCGTGTTTGAAATATATAATTACAAATTTTCGCATGGGTCCTAGCCTCTTAAGAGAAATAATCAAAACCACATTATTAGGGATATACGATAACGGTCAACAACAATGAGATGAACTACAACGGTTTTTCACTCATTATGTGTATCCATGATAACATGACGTACTAGATTCTAGTATTCATATGAATATGAATTCCGATTAATTACTACATTTGAAAAACAGTTTGACTTTAATACTGATCACTTTTACTATTTATTAAACAGTACAATTATTTAGGTATGTAATATCTTTTTAAAAATAAAAAATTCAACGTTGAAAGATGAACTGTTAGTATCATCCTATTCTACAGGATAATAATTTACTGGTTTTTTCCAGCCAAACAGATTGGTGTTTGTGAAAATGATGAATTCTTCTGTGGACACATACCGATGGAACCGTATCGAATGGCTTACTCACGCAGAAAACGTTCACCAGGTAATATCACCAATTCACTGACTGAAATTCAATCTTCTTCAGCTGAAAAATCAAGCATGACAATGTCAATGGTGATGACAACAACAACAAATTTTAACGATATACAAAACTCACTAAAGTTTAAGTCAACGAAAAACCTGAAGTCACGAAGATCATTTAGTCAAAAAGTAGAATATGGTTATTGTATTTCAAAACAATTAAAGTGTGATAGTGTTGTCCATTGTCATAATGCAAGAGATGAATTGCCTAGTCTAAGAATGAATCCAACAGATTTACCTGGCCAATTATTACCTGCACTTGTGGGTGCACATCTTACACCGGGGGATTTAAATAACATTGGATGTACTGTATACAAGCTTAGCAGCAATACAATAATACAAAGTTATCATAATGAAGGACTTGAATTGCTTAGAACTTCGGTTACTGACAAGTCACAGATGAAAGGTAAATTTTCGTGAATTGCGTTTATTATAAGCTAAGCTTAACTTTTGTATTCTTTACTTCCAGGATCGAGATGGTAAGTATTTTTATAAAATGAATTGAAACGCGCTCAGAAACCTTCAGCACATTTGTGGAATAGGTAATGACCTGCATCTACTGTGTGAAGGCTTATTATACTGCCTGGTTGCTCATACTTCGGTAAGTGGAGCGGTGTTTGAATCCATGACCCACTGGTTGAAAGTCAACCGTCTAAACCAATGAGCCAAAGCTAACAAAGTGAGTTATGCATATGATCATTTGTGTTACAATATTCGATATACAACCAGAAATTCTGATTAAAGAGAATCAGAGAGAACTTGACCACTGGCAGATTTTCTACCCAAGAACAAAAGCATGTTTAATTACCATAATAATAATTATTATTCAACGTTCCAAATTATGAACATTTTAAATACGAACTGATCAAACCATTCTTCTCCTTATATCTATGCTTCTGTTAACAATTCAATGTATGTAGTAGTTGAGAGGGCTAAAATATAAATAATTTTCTTCCCTAACTGACATCAATTAATGTGCCAACTGAACAGCTGTCTAGTGTTCAATACTGACAACCCTTGAAATTGATTTTCTGAAAGACTGTTGAGAAACTATGGTCTCTGGGATCAACCAAGTTGGTTGTAAGGATAAAAGCTTGCCAGTGACACTAAATGTGGTTTGGGCCATTTCACGAATTGAGAGAAGAATTGAAATGTGAATGATTGAACTCAGACTTAGTGGCCTAGTGGCAGTATAATCGCCATTATACTTGGCGGTCCTGAACTTTTTCCTTTTCGGGGCTCTCAGTGCCTACTTACAATGAGTCCCAAATGAAACTGTTGCTCAGTTCTCTCAGGTTTTCAGTGATGCTTTGGTTGATGCCAGTTCATCATGACTACTATTTTGAAACTACCCAGTCGTCAGAAACCACGAAATAAAAAGATTTTCCGAAATTAATCTTAGTAACTTAAATAGAGTACATTAAAAATAGGATAATTACGGAGTATATTAGTTTATGATGACAAGAAGATGTTGAGTACGTGACAGATGTAAATGAGTGAGAAACTATGCAGTGGAATGTTATTACCAGTCATAAGAAATATTTTCTATCAGTATAAATTCCCATCCTAATTCCGGCTATTGTAAAACATGAAGTGGGCTCGGTCGTCCTCCCTAAATGCCCTAATTCAGCCGAATACCTAGGTGAGGTGATAGACTGTGATTCTAAACATGCGGTACACCTAGGTTCCAGGATCCGAAACAGGTATGTAATCTATGAAAGTACTTTGATGACCTATAAACACACGAACACTGTTTCCTATTTTGTTCCGCTGTCTTATCAATCAGGCTTCACACTAAACATTTCAGAAGTGGTTGTTTAAGACAGCTTTCTGCTTAAGCCAGGCATTCATGCAGTATCACATCCATCAAAGATAAAAAGACGTTCACAATGAATAATTCAAGGCGCTTATAAAATCTTGCAAGTAATCAAAATCATTGTTTTATTAACTTTACGCTGTATTATTCTTTGTCGTGTCAGATTCTTTGTTATTTTTACATTCGAACTATATTACTCTACGAGTGTCAGTTTTGGGTTCATCTTTTATGTATGTGTTAACTCCACTTGGTATCTCATCACTTATTGATATTCTGGTTAACGTGAACGGTTTTCAGTCACTATTCTGTTGCTAACAGAAAACTGTTCTATAGTGTGATATCAAACTCAGCTATTCTCAAACTATGCATAGTGCTTAAGCTAACTGTCTTTTACATGGTACAAGTCAAACAATCGACGAGCATATTAAAGATCATGAAAGCGTCACCACCGACCTCTTCTCTGTCTTGGGTCCGTATATGTAAGATCCTAGTGCAGTACTTCAAATAATTTCACTAACGGTGAGCTCGAAAGTGTTTTTACCATACACTTATCCGGGACCTTGTGGCTCTGAGCAGCCGGCCTTATTGGTGTTGGCATCACACTACGCTGCTCTGTGTTCAACTGGATCTCTATTAAGAATAACTTACAGTAGAAACGATATCACTTTATTATCTTTGCTTTTGCTTTGAAGGTTTATAGCTGGCATGTAGTATCAGATCTACCGTCAACTAAGTAACTTTCTCTAGCACATGTGCTTGCCTGACAGATATCGTGTTGATAGCTAATGACTTTAATGCATAAGTCAGTTGTCTAACCTCAGAGGAGAAATGTTAAGGTGGCCAGTGGATGTTAATCAGTAGCAAGTGTGATGACAGTGACTAACTTTCACAGCTACTTTTAGCTGGTAAAACTGTTGCATTTGAGTCACCTAGTTTTCTCTCTCCCACTTATGACTACACTGAAATAAATAGCAGTTTGCTACCAAGGCTATGGATACATTCAGGTTTGTAGCCTCTTCCGAAGCACCTGTATAGAATCTGATCGTACTTAAATCAGTGCTTGTTTCATCTTGCATTTAATTCGTCATCAAAGTGGTCCTCCTAAATAAGTTGAAGTAAAAAAATTGGTTGTACATAATGTTGAGACCAATTGCCGAATAGTGCCAGACCTAACATTAACTATGGAATATCCAGAAACTACAAATGAGCCCTGACTAAGCACATAGAATCCTGCACAAAATAATGGGCAGCTGGTTGCGACTTCGAATACTTCAGTGAGGAAATAACCAAACTACTTAAGAAAATGTGGCGGACTGAAAGTATTTTCTCACTCTGGGATGAGGCAGTTTCTGTGACCATTCTTAGGAATGGTCTATTTGACATATATGACAGTCACTGAGGGTATCCATCTATTACCAGTAGTGTCTAAAATGTTGTCTATTATCATACTTAACAGAGTTTTGCAAACTGCATAGAAAGCCGATCTCAAGGTATAGGCAGGGTTTTGTTTAAGTTGCGGATGGACTAATCATTGGTTTACCTTCCGATGAGCTACTCGAACACCATCACACATAATGCGGGCCAACAATCGTTTTGTCACTGAATATTAAGGCTGCCTGTGGTTCTTCAGACATAAGTGTCCTCCGGTAGTGGCCGTTGCAAACTGGTGTCCGTCATTAAAAGATCTTGCATATAGACACGTTGGATAGAGTTGAGATACACAACCACTTCTCTCCACTTTTCCACACCAGCTGATACATTGTACCAGATTTCATAAATTCGTCACTCCAGTTCAACTTCGTCATGTATGACATTTTCGAAAAAACCTTTAACGAGATACATCACTGTGGTTTAGATATGCTGCTAGGTGAAAGACTTTTTAACTTTGAATATGCGTTTGATATCTTTCTACTGTGGTACAAGATACGGGCTATTACGATTGCACTTAGTTAAGTGGTAGTCCATATGCTTACGGTATACGTTTTGCCCGGCCAAAGTGCCAGTTGCTTCTGCAGGAATAAGACGAGTTTGTGCCTGTGCTCACCAGTGCAAGTAAGCAGTTGACGTAGTCGTTTAGCTTTTTTATCTAAGTATATCTGTGACTTATAAGATTTATAAGAGCATACTTAAAGCCAGAATTGCACATTCCAATGCGGGGGATCTCCTTAACATCAAAATGGCTGTAATGGTCGGGGATATAATGCAACCGTACAAAAAGTTCTGGTCTACACCTTTGAAACTTGGACGCTTTGAGCTGTGGATATCTGCCACCTTTGTATTTTTGGTCAAACATGTCTCTGTAGGATCCCCAGCATCCAGTGGGGGTCAGACATTGCACGTGGGGGCATGCTGAAAAAATGGCACTCGACGAGGTAATTATTCTTGAATTACCGGCTTCGCTGACTGTAAAATGTAGTACGAATGTTTTCTCAGTAGGTCCCATATCAGTCACTGATTTTAACCCTTGGAACTGGTTGGAATAAAAGTAGATATAGTCACCGTATATCCTGACGGCTTGTGATGAAAGACTCTACCTTTTGGGCTAGTATCTGTTATTTCTCACGACTCTTTGGATGTAGATTGGAAGAACAAAAAAATTAGTTGCATAGAACATAGAACAACGGCAAACATGCCTCACAGTCGAAACGAATGGTAATCGTGCTGCAAGTATCTTGTTTCTCCAATTTCAGAAAAGTAGAATGAAGGTATACTTTAGAATGCGTTTCCGTAAGAATCCAATCCCACTTTTGTTTCTATCCTCTTCTTTTTCTTTATCCCATCTAAATAACTTTTCTGTATTCCAGTTGTTGTTATATTGCTTTTGTGGTGCATTTCTTCATCCCAGTGCTGTACCATGTACTTTCTGGAAATAAATAAACAGTAGTTTCAAATGATGGAAAATATTTCGGATATATTTCTGACTGCATGTTCAGTTTTTCAATTCCTTGTTCCGCAATTATCATGGGAGATAATCTATTAGTTGTCACTGCTTAACTTATACAACTGTTTATATTATTGTGTATTGTAATATATTAACTGACTTTATCATACGATTAGTGAGTATCACTTTATTTTCAACACCACTGTCATACTCCTATCTACATTTTAAATACGTCATCCTAGTAAACTCAGTATGCATCAACAAACATTTATCTTACTTTGTATTTCATTCTGACTGGATATTGTGTGATTTTTCCACCTTCAGGACATTTATGTCATTACTATTAACCCTAGGGAAAATCACTATGACTATATGAAAGTAAGGACAGAATATTAAGTCCTTTTTACGCATTTTCAGTTCAACATTATACCAAGCGTGTCCCATTCAGGTTGTTTACAACAATGACTTCACTTCTATAATATTCAGCTTGCCAGAAAAAAGAAATAGAATAGATTTTTATCGTAAATACAGAAAAACAACACATGTTGGATTATCGTCATCAATGTCATCTACCATGTACACTGTATAGTTGTGACAGTCTGTTTTGAACATACTCATTTCTATTACTATTCGTTTAAAAGCGATACAAATAATAGTTTTTTTAAAGTTATAAGGTCAAATACATCCATTTTGCACCGCAGAGGCATAACTGTTCTTATCGATCTATCGTCATGTTTTGTCTTTTAAGAAAAACATTGACAACAAATTTCAGTAAAAGGTTAACTTGATATTTGGAGTTTTTTGTTTTCCTGATAATGATGCATTCAAATAATCCTTACTTGCTAGTCTTAAAGAAATTTACTGTTTTACTACATATTATTTAGGGATGTGTATGTTGACAGTCTAGAAGGCGCTATTCATTTGAAGAGAATCCACTTGTTGGATAAGCTGTATTAGATCCTCTTAGTTCGTATACTCGCAGTCATATCAGGATTTGAGGACTTCAGTAGTCAGATAACCTGGGTTGTACCAGGATTTGAACCAGCAGCCCTTGAATACCCAGTCTGAAACTAAACCAAATGAAATAAAACTGTTAATGAAATTCCGATTTCTTTTCAGCCACTAAAAGTTCCTCTCGGTTGTAATGTGAATGAAAGATACATAAGTTTTTATGCATTAATCAGTGAATCATTTAGGCCATTGATTTGAATTCGTTCACAATTCACCTTTTCTGTCAATTTCGACCATCTCTCCTTTATATTAGAATAATTTTCATCAGGATTTCACATCAACTGAGTTTTAGTGTGTTTCATCCTTGCATAATAAATACTATGTGTACTACACCTACCTACTTAGATAAACTAAGATTCAATGATCAATTCTATGTGACACAAAACATTGATCAGTATTGGTTCATACCACTGATTTGTTTGACCCATTGTTTGTTACTTCTTTGGGTATCGATAATTCAGTCTTCCAGAAACCTTCAACCCAACGCATTTGAATTAATATTAATGAGAAGAAGTGCATCCTGTTTGCCTTGAAATGAACGCGTATAATAGAAGAAGGGAACACCCCAATCACTGCAAAGCTGCATATTTCAATCCGCATTCTATCCAGTAAATAAGCTGTCACCCCCTAATTAAATATATTTTTTCCTGGTGGATAAAAGAATTGTTACTCTGATATTATATTTAGTGTAATTATTTGAGTTTGAAAAAATAAACAAAACACAGATTAAGCTGACATAAGTGACAATCAGTTTTCAACAAAATGACTCACCAACCTACAATAATCTTTTTTCCTAGGGATTACTGGAAATTTTCCTTCTAAATTTCTGTTTACTTTTGTCAGGAAATAATGAAGGAATAAAACTGTAGAATTTTTATTCATCCATATCTAAAAAAGACAAAAATACACCAGTTTCATATTAGATATTTTTTTAATGATATATGATGGACAGTGATACAGTATTGTTTACTTGATGATGTTTCAAGCATAAATTATTGCTCATAATCATATCAATGTTAAAACAAATAAAACGCTATTAGGAAGTTTACCGAATTGTTTTGGAATTACGCAATAGTTCACTATATTTCGGTAGTCTGCCTGAACTTTGGGCTACCAATAAAAATTTTCCACGTGATATATAGTGCCACGTTCTTCCCTGTCAGTTTGTTTTACTCTTTCAGATATGTATTATTTTTTTCCCTTTGGGTTCGTAGTGGAACATACGGCTTCAATAGCACGCCCCCATTCCACTCTGTTCTCTGCAGTCTTCAAAACCTTGCTCCACATCTGCCCACAAACTTCCATTTCTTCTTCACATGATCTCCTCCATATCACCTTCGGTATCGACACCCAACTGGTCGTTTCACCTTTGCATTCAACTCGAATGCCTGGCCTGGTGCGTGATGTTCCCTATTGGTCTGCTCAGTGTGTGTCCACTTCAATCCATCTCCACATTCTTCTGCATATTTGTTGGGTGATGGGTTGTTGGTTGGTTCGTAGCCAGCCAGAGTTCCTTGTTGCTTATTCTTATTATTCTGGCCATCTGATCTTCAGTATCGAATAAGCGTAGGTGGCAGCTGTTGGTGAATATCTCTAGCTTGTTGGAAATGCTTTTCGTAACGCACCAAATCTGTGAACCATCACACAGAAACACTGACTTTACCAACATTAGTGTTGAAAATCCGGATCTTGTTCACGCTTTATGCTGAGTGGAGTGCACTGGATCTCCACATTGTTTTCAGATGAATGGAGGCCTGTCTTGCTGTGTTTCTCATCCTGGCTTTCACGTCCTCATCTGTGCCTGTGCCGCCGCCTGTAGTGGAAACGATGCTGCGTAGGAAGGTAGGTGATAGACTATTTCCTTTAGACTTCTCCAGGTAATGATGATTGGTGCTTGTTGTTGGTTGCGTATCTCTATCAGCTCCGTCTTCTCTACATCCACTTGAAGTCCAGTCTTCCTTCGCTGCCCCACCTCTTCTGTCAACTTGTTAGTTAACGCCTGTAGATCTTCGAGTTTGTGCGACAAGACATCAGACATTAATCACCATCGGCGAAATCCAAATCTTCTTCTGGGGTCTTTTCATCGGTCAGACAGCGTATGCTCCTCTTCTCGCTCCTCACAGTTGTCTTCACTTCAAAGGCATTAGTGATCTGAGCTTTCTATTGTCAATCACTTGGCATGTGGTGTTTTTATATGGCTGATGAATGAGGTTGATAAAGATTTGTGGTAATCCGTAGTGTTAAAGCAGTTTCCAAATTACTTCTCGGTTGACACTGTCGAAGGCCTTTTCAAAGTCGATGAAGTTGAGGTGAAGACCCATTTGACTGCCATTCTATGCTCTTTCTAATGGTGATGCGTAGCGTTGCAATTTGATCAGCACATGATTTGTTCTTCCTGAAGCTTGCCAGACAGTCTGTTTTGGTCGTAATTTTGAATACAGGGGATCCTTTAGTCTCTCCAGAATGATGCAGCTTAATTTTTGCTTGGGGTGGACAGGAACAGGAGCATGATTTCGCGCCAGTTCTTGCAAATACTTAGGTTACCCGTACTTTGGAGTTTGACCAGGTGACCCTTCTTCCAGTCTGCGGGTACCTTTCCTTCCCTCCTTCCAAACCTTCTGCAGTAGTGGTATGAGCATGTCCGCTGTTGTCTCTGCGTCTGTTGTCAGTGCTTCTGTCGGAATCCCATCTGGTCCTGCTGCTTTTCTGGATTTCAGCAACTTTGTGGCGTTCAAGACTTCATTTCTGCTTTTGTCGGAGGGTTTGTATTCACTGATAGCTATTTGACTAGGCTGCTGGTGATATTTCTGGACGAGTTGGAGGTGGTATTGGTGGTCGATTCAAGAATGTTTTGAAGAGGTCAGCCTATTATTTCCTTTGTTTCTCCTCTTTGGTAACTAAGTTTCCTTCACCACCTTTCATTGGTTTCATCTATGTTCATCTCTTCCATCCTAGATAGTAACCTTGTTATTTGATATAGTGTTGTCAGGTCTCTGTCTCTCCTACCTGCATCCTGTTCTGCTTCACTTGCAAGTGTGTCGCAGAAGTGTCTTTTGTCTTCGCACGCACTCTCCTTTACTTATTTGTCTAGTTTAGTGTTTTATAGGTTGTGCTGAGTTCCTCTTTTCGTTGTTCATCCCTGCACTGCACTGCACTGGTTCATCTTCTAATTCACCATCTTCCTCCCCTTGCTCTATCAGCTTCTATGTGTCCGTCGAGATCCGTTCCTTGTCTTGCTTCTTCTTCCTTCCTAATAGAGTTATGCAAGTTTATTTCCACATCTCTTTCAAAGAGTTTCAGTGTTCTTCCACTCAGGTTTCTCCAGAGATAATGCCCAATGTCACCCATTTTGTTCTAATGGCTGACTAACGTGAAGATGTCCTTTGTAGTTTCGTCCTTCAGTTCAGTTTCTTTTCTGGGTGTTAAAGTTGAACTGTGGTCTATCATCAACTTATGTGAAGGCATTTAACTTGATTTTGAAGGTTTCTGGCACTAGACTGCAAGTGATATGAGAACCTACATCTGCTCACCTTCATCATATGATATGGTGTCCAGTAGGCTGCATGTTCACTTTCTTGAGATTGAGGTGAAGTCGATGTGTTTTTTAGTGTGTCCTGGTGTCTGGTGAAATCAAATCCATGTCGCTGCCTTGTGAATATCCTTGAATTTGTACACACTGTCTCCAATCACCAAATCGTTGAATGTACAGAAATCTGCAAACAGTTCACCGTTCTCATTCATTTCGCCGAGTACTTCTCGACCCATGATGAGTTCTCTTCCTGTGTTTTTCACTCCAAATTCGGCATTGATGTCGCACATTAGAATGTTGCTGTGTCCTTCCAGGGTGGCGTCTTATCTATTACTGATTGCAGTTGTCTGTAGAACCCCTCCTTCTTCTCCTGATCTACATTATTCGTTGGCGCCCCAAGTTTATTACTTTCTCTTGCACATTTCTAAAATGTTCTCAACTAGCTATTTTTCGAGTTATTAACAAAAGGAAAGAAAAATATACTGTTAGAAGAAAAGGACTTTTGAATGCACAAAAATACACCATATTTGTATTTCTTGGATACTTATCTTGAATAACACATTCTTTTGCTGGCTGAATAAACCACTACCGCTAAACTTACGCTCGCTTTAATGTTCATTTTGCATTCGAAACAGAAAGCTAGTCCAACACCACTTGGCTGTTTTCCAATATCGAATTTAATTGTGTTATTATCAATATCATTCAGATGCTATAGTCATTTTGCTTAGAAATATTGTTTTGGAAGTGAATTTGTTAAATTTTGCATGCTGAGGATTCCATACTGTATCAAACATATTGCTCGGAATAAAGCTGTAGTAATAATAATGATAATAATTGCTATTATTATTATTTCAAGCATGAAGTTTAATTTCAGCCATGACAACAGTGCTCAGTGAAATAGTAAAGAACATTCAAGCCACTTACTTGCCATGATTGTGTAAATACATGGTTTCAAAGCTAAAAGGCGATATCTGACCTCTTCTGAATAGGTTTATTTAAAGATTAGTTTCTAAAGTAAAAAGTCTTATCATAATCCAAATCACGCTTATATTTAAGCTGCATTTAATGTTTAATTGTATATTCACACTATTGAATGACTTAGCAGGAGGTAGTTGACTTCAACACTTCTGGTTATTTTTAGTCAATAAAACCAACCTCTCGCAATTCTTACAAAACAATCCAACAGCTTCTAGTACGCTTACGGTTGGATGTATTGTTTTAGTTTCATTTGTCACTATTGTTATGGCGTGTTCATGTTACCAGTGCTTTTACCGGAGGAAATTACAAGCAATGCGAATTTCTAATAAGTCAACAAATTACTGGTCATCTTCAATGTCTACAAAAGGAGCTGGAATCACATTCCTTTTAGAAAAGCAAAGTAAAAATAGTTCGATTCATGCAGAACAAAACACAGAGGAAGAAAACGATCTTTTGGCACAGAAAGTCTCAGAAAAACATATGATAGGACGTAGTGCAACTGATGGTACTTTGAGCACTCTGGCTGAATCATATCCAGGGTCAAACAAAAATGAAAAACCTCAAATCGGTAACCTGGATATCAGTCAATCCTGTGGCTACGTACAAAAGCGAACAACGATTTCTCAGTCACTTAGCAAAAATTCGCTTCAATCAAGCAGTCAGAATCACAATAATAATAATAGTAATATCAATAGCACTACAAAAAGTGTGCACTTTGTTGTACCCAATCTACCATTACAAAATACTAAGCAATTACAACACTACTACTACAATACCTTTAATCCTATACAGTCGCCATATCTCACTGGCGTGAATCAACAGTTGTTGGAACATTGTGAGGTGATGCCTTTTGTAAATCAACAACGAAATCAGCAAATTCAAATAAATTTGCAAACTAATTCCCATCATTTCATTAACTACCCAATAGTGGATGAAGGTAAGCTAAGGAAAATACCATAATTTGTTGCTTTAGCTACTTTCCCTTAAATTTCAAATATTTTCATAGTTACTTCACTTTAAGATTTCTTTATAATTTACCAAGAATCTCACTCTTCCTTCTCATATGAATGATTATTTAAAATAATTTGATAAACATATTTCAGTTTAATTTGGGGTAGTATGGGGACTTAGCGATTTTTCAAGTTGATATTCATTATGGACTGACATAAGCTCGAGGAACATTGGAAACCTGGAAGCACTTGACAGCCGTTTCTTCTTAGTGTGGGACTTCTCAACAGTACGCATCCATGACCCCATACCGCCAGTGATCGAACCTAGGACGTTCAGATTCCGTGGTCAGCACGTTACCATTGGTTCCGACCCAGTGGATGAATGGTAACGTGCCGACCACGGAATCTGAACGTCCTAGGTTCGATCACTAGCGGTATGGGGTCATGGATGAGTACTGTTGAGAAGTCCCACACTAAGAAGAAACGGCTGTCAAGTGCTTCCAGGTTTCTAATGTTCCTCGAGCTGATGTCAGTCCATAATGAATATCAACTGGAAAACATATTTTAGTACGAAAATGAGATTTCATACACGAGACTGTAAGACACCTCTGTTGCAAGAAGTAAAACAATACAACCTTCGTTTATTCAAGCTGGGCCATACTCACCATAGTTCTGATGCATATTATTTTTTTAATGAAGTTATTGAGTAGCAGTATTAACCTCAATACCAGATTTCATGGGCTTTTGGCTATCCTTTTTGATCAAGTAAACTACTTCCCTCATTTCATTTATAGAGAATAGTTCAGTAAATCTTTGAGGAAATTAGACCTTTTTCTACGTGAACCTTCAAAGTTATACTACCATTTAGGATGAAAAATAACTATGTTAAAAGCTGAAGACAAAACTGTTTAAATAGGCTAAAAGTTTTGAACAGTGAACAATAACTATGACCTGTTAAGAATCACTTGAAATTAGGACACCCATATTGTCCAGTTGACATCGACACTCAAAAGATTTCAGATCTCTATGACTAACAAAATAAAAGTAAGTGCTATCTAAGGCCTGACAGCTCACTGGACGCAACTGTTGCCAACTGCAATATTACTTTGAATTAACACTAGGTATCAGTACTGTTTAATTTGTGCTTCTCTATTTTTTTTAAGTTGAGTACACTTTGAAGCTTTCATGCATAAACAATATATTGAGATTTACTGTTCTATAGACTGATAAGTAAAATTTAGTCACATAAAGGAAATTTATTTTCTTACACTTACAGTTTCATTTACCTATCTAGAAATTTAATCCAACTAATTTCAACAATATTGAAGAACTACTAACGGTGATTAATTCCCAATTTCTTTTAATTTAGCTCAAATTCTGATAAATAGTCCACCAGAACTTTTCCAGAGAAGTCTATACTCAGAAGTTAATGTTCCACATTCAGGAATGTTAAACAGCGAAATCTTGCCACATATATGGCGGTCATCTTCATTCGGCGTTGAGGGGGATTTAGTACATCAAGCTAAAAATGATTTCACAGCAAACATACCTTATGATGCGACCGAAGAATTTTCATCTTTACAAAAGCATACATTATTATGCCATCAACGTCCTATCTCTTCACCACCACTACCACCACCACCACCACCTTATCCAAAAGAACATAAAGTAATGAACTTTCATGACATTTCAAAGGAAACTCAGTACCAACAAAGTGAATATGAAAACAAAGGGAATTGTTTTGTAAGATCTCTATCTAAGTAAGTAGTGCTTATCCATTTTGTTTTAAAGTTTGCTTTATATTTATGCCTAGATTTGAACAAAGCAAGAAGAATTAGATTTGGAGTAATCTTTTAGAGAGGACTACATGCATGGAACTTATGTATGAGTTTCTTTTTCTTAAGTGACGCGGCTTAAAACATTAAGTTGAGAGTAAAAGATGACATTTTTTAAGAGATTCAGTACTCCAAACAAAGCAGGCATTCATCAGAATGGATTTAAAATGATTTGTCTTATAATCCATCTGGATGGTTTGTATACACAACTCTGAAAGTGATATTCTTTGCAAACTGAAATTATTTGGAAAAGTCAGCTTATAGTGTTCTGAAACCTCCTCAAAGAGTGCTTATTTAACTTCAGATAAAAATGTATCTACAACCCGTTTTCAACGGAGGTATTAGTTAACATATGGGGATCAGAATTATCCCGGTCAGCCTCGTCTACTTCACTGGCTATTCCAGTCTACAGGAAAGGAGAAACATCTTCTTGTGACAACCACTAGGAAATCAGTTTGACTAATATCGTGTCCAAGATCATACGGTGCATAAATGTGTGCCGCCTAACTGGGACCTGCGAAAAACAAAATTGCGAAGACCAAGCAGGCTTAGTACTTGGATGACATAACATTGATCTGATCTTTGTTATGTAATGGGACTCGGGCAGAGTTATCGATCCCTGAAAACTACCATTCTTCTTGACCAAAAGGTGATATTCATCTCCGTCACTTAAGAGGTGTTGAGGTAGTTCCTCGGCTGCTAGTCAATTAACAAGTAACTATATAATGTTAATCAGAGATCTCTACTTTAGTTCATGAAGCCGTGTAAAAACTGTGGGAGTTGTCATCTGAAGCGTCCACAATAAGTAGCATCCACCAAAGATTACTTTTGTCAGTATCATTGTTTACGTCATCGTAGATTTGTTCTCAGAAATAATTTTAGGTGCCTTTTAAGTGATTGATTTCCTACCTGAAAAGCATCTAGTTGTTCCGGAGTGCGCAAAAGACACTTCCTTTCAAGTTGAAGATGCTGACAAAATGAAATATCTTCTGAACGCCTTGGGCAGACATCTGGGCACATTTCGCTTACGTTTCTTGCCTGTCAAATGTAAAGTGATGCTGGGTAATGAATGAAAGCGAAATGTTAATTTGAGCTGCTGCAGGAGGTCACTGGTTTTAACCCTACCGCGGCTCAGATTTTCATTCCATCTTCAGCCATCCTCCAGTATCAATACAAGTCTTCCAGACCACAGCTTCCGCGGATAGTCAAACTGATAAGATGATTCTTTAAGTTACTCCCAAATTTGGGATTAGGAGTAAAGTCGTAGAATACATTAATCACTTCAATTATTCGAAGAGATAGATCAGCACGAAAGAACTCGTGGATGAAGGAATCTCAGAACGGACTAAGAAGGCTGTTTTGACAGTTGCTAAAATGATTCATATCTGGTACCGATGAGGATGAGCATACTAAGTTGCAGGTCGTTCTGCCTTACTTGTGTAACTGAGAGCCGTGATCGTTGATGGTAAACAATGTAATAATGTTACAGTTTTTTACAGTAAATGTCGCTCTACCACCACCACCAGTGATGGAATCACCATATCAATCATATCTTAGTTCGGGGAAAAACACTAAGTAAGGAGGGTAAGGCAGTGAATGAGGTGCAAACTTCCGTAGACCGACATTTTCTGATAACTTCAACTTCCTAATAAAGACGTTTAGTTTTGTGACTCTTGAAATTTCCGAGTAGACTTGTTGCTTGTCTGCATTTCTGAGAATTTGAGGATTTTTGAGACGATTGGGTTTAGAGTAATGTATGCCATAAAGATAACTCTATGAAAAGACTATTTGGAGGAAACGTCGACGCCACTGTATTTCACTGCATCTTCATCGGCTGTAGATAACCTGAAAAACTAAGTAAACGATCACAATAAATGATTACATAACCCCACTTTGGGTTAGAGATTCCGGTATATCAATTCACACTATAGAGACCACTGAAAATAATTTGAGTTTCCTTTGTGTAGATAGTGACTGCATGATTACATGACTGCATCCAGCTAATTTAATCTAAGCTTCCTCATTGAAGAACATCCCTCCCTTTGTCTTCAGAAAATATATTTGGTTTTATTAAATTACATTATTTAAACTTCTGTTGCGTTTTAAAATTTCAATACTTTTTCTGATTTTCAATTCACGAACTAGTATCCTGAGATTCTTTATGGAAAGTGTGTTTTAAATTTGCATGGGTTTTTATACACATCTTTGTTTAAGTTGAATTTGGTTGGTTAAAATTCTATGAAAGAGAAAAGCGTCATCTTTCTCTGCAAAAGATAATCTCGCCATCTGATTCAACATTCAAGCTATACGTAATACAAAATCCATTTGAGTGAACTAAGAATATTCTTTTCAATAAATTCTTTCACAGGTTCTACCGTCACATTTATATGTTAGGAATTATGCGTCAATTATATGGAGATGACGTTTATCGGTTTGCTGTTAATGTTATACAATTGAGGAAATCAACCGGAAAAATCCTGTGTGGACGTTCACGATGGAGACAAATGTTACTTGGATTCAATTCAATATAATTGGTTATCAAGATGATTATACAGCTTATGTAAAAATATAAGGTGATAGATTAATAAAACAAAAGGTAGGAGATCATGGCAACTGGATGAAATAAGAAGGACAAAACGGGTTAAGAGAAGTTATCAAAAGTATTATGGATTATAGGAAAGAAGTGGTATCTACAGTATGAAATTAGATTATCTGGGGCAGGATGCTTATGAATTTGTGCATGCCGAATCGGGCCAAGTTCGTTGTATAAGTAACACTTGTGTATTTTGAACACACAACTCGGGTTGTTTGATCCTGATAACCACAGTTTCTGCAGTTTGAAGAATCCTGAGCCGAGTACATTTTGACAACTTGATGCAAACGCCGTACAGAATGGAAAACCATTTATTTATATCTACTTTATGGTTCGTTTCAAACAAGTGTGCTGATATGTAGCTGGTAATGGTCTTTACCACATCTTTACTTAACCACACTGGGAGGTGTTTGCAAGCACCAAAAATTAAATTTCTAGAGCAGCGGTCAACATAACTAATTTTACAGGAGCAGTCAAATTGATAAACACAACACCAAGTGGCCAGTCAAACCAATTCACACTCTATGTCAGCGATGGGCGTATGGAAAACGAAATCTATAATTTACCAGAGTTAAAAGTTCTGTTAATTGATCTACACAATGTGTGAATTAATATCTCCCTGAGCATGTCACCTCTAAGTTGTACCAGAAAGTATAGCGGTTTTCTGCTAGCCGTTGCAATATCCTCTCTTGCCATTTTTGTAATCATATGTTTCTCCATGATTTGTCAATATATCCATTTCCGATTAGCATCTTGCACAAAGTTACCAGTTTCTTCTCAGCTGTATATTCTGAACGTATAGTCATTATTCTGCAACCTTAAGTTCTCACGAAATTTCTTTTGTACTGAAGGGGGATGAAGCTAAGAAAATAAGTGCATTGCCTCGTTCACGTACGTTTCCTAAACAGATTCCACTTTATTGACCTATCTCTTCACCTTGAGAGAAGAACATCGAGAAAAGCTATCTTGCATACTGTCTCTTCCTCATATGTACACTTCATCATTGGGTATATTGCGTTGAATTTGCCGAGGATCTTTGACCTGTCCATATTGGTTTTGCATAGGATGAATCTATCATCCATGTGTCAACAGTGAAATGAAAGTTCTGTGATAGATTGTTCAAGTGAACCATTCTGTAGTCTCAATAGGAAAAGGTCCACTAATATGGGACACAGTGGCGAGCCTATTGTGAATCCATCCACTTGTCTACATAGTTCACAGTCAAATTCAAAGTTTACTTTCATTGTACATTTGAACAGTAATTCTTTGAGGATATCTATCTGGATTCCAACATTGACAGACATTTCTTCCAGCTGTTCACCTATACAACTGACTATCTTGAGAAGAGGAATATTGGCGAATAAAGATGTTACATCCAGTGACATCATGGTCTTATCTACGATATTAGGATCCTTAATTCCATCAATGAATTCAACTACGTTTTCCATACTATGTTTTATTAGCTGACTGCTTAAAGGTTGAAGAATGGTGACTAGTCGTATTGCTAGAGCATGATTTTATGTATCTATACCAGTAACATGATAGAGCCTTTAGATTCCACCTCTAATGGTCACTCAGTTTCTTTGTTCATAGAAAAGGTGGAGTCAGAGTAATCTAGGAAAAACTGGTCTGAAAATTGAGATACTCCGCTTTGCGATGACTCGCCATGGTCAACTTTACAGTATACTAACCCGACACATGTTTATGTTACTGGTCATGAGCCATGCCTTTTGTGTATGTGCTGGTGATTGTACATTTTCTCCCAGACTGAAGTAAGAGTTAGAGATGAGAATAAGATTTAAAAATTAAGGATACAAGCGACAAGGGACAAGCAAATATTCTGCCTGATTCATAAACATTTAAGTTTATTGAAAGTCAGAAGTCATGAGATTTTATGCTTGAAGTATCTTTTTTAAAGTAATATACTATTATTTTTCTGTAAATGCGTTTTTACGAATTTGTGAAAAGAATATGCAGAATTCATCTATTTCATTAAAAAAACATATATTAAAAAAGGGAAACAAAATAATATTTGTGAACGTGAACTTCTGTCTTCTGGTTGAGTTCAGTGAAAATAATCAAGGAATGTAGGTGTGCATAATTTGGGGGCACATTTAATCACCTTAAGCAAAACGTAGTATAATACAGTATTCATGGTTTTTTCTCTTTTTAAGAATCAACAATCACCTTTTATTTTTAGTATTACAGTTCTTGAAATGGACTCTAAGTATAAAGTCATCCCACCTTTATTTTTAAAAGGTAGAAATTGATCAAAATCTTCCTGTTCCTTTGATAGACTGCCTCCGGAAAACACGTCAAGAAAAGAAATAAGTATAAATGTAAATAGTAACTTCCCAAAGAAAAATGGTGAAAGGCATACTACTAATCGACGACATGGAAAAAGACATAGACAACAACTAAAAATCAATAACAATATAAATATTAATCATTGTTATAACAAAGAAGCAAGAAAATTGGCTATGCTTAGTATCTATTCTGATAGCAGTGCACCAGAATCTATCAACAATTACCTGATCAAACAGTTACATTATCAGCATCATCACAACAAATACCTGAAACACTCAAGCAAAATAACACAGTCTGATGATTCTGACTCCCTTGTATCAACTGACCTGGGTGCTACGCATAGTAGTATACGTTCAAGAAAACATACCATTAACAAGCGATTAACACACATAGAACGTACTCAAAGAGTCAAACGTCTTCACGGACACAAGACATGCCATTTTCATTCGAAAAGCCGAACATCGAAAAATGTGAACACGTTGACCGACAATATTTCTTCATCGAGGGGTCTACACACTGCAGTTGACAAAGATCTTGAAACAAACAAGCACAATGCAAATAATAATGTTGAATTGGACACTGAAAATATTTTATCAGTAATAAATGAAAGATACACCATATCACACAGTGGATCCAACCCATCAAATTTATCTGTATTAGCTAGAGAATATATGATTAACAGCATGAACCGCTCATTTTCCTCATCAGATCTATTATACATTAAACATGCGGAATATATTTAGGCTTTTGCGTCCGGTTTACTGTCTGATACCAGTACACACAAGCAGACACATTTCTTTTGCGAACAAAAGCATAAATCACTGAAAATATTCAGGAATTATATTAATTAACCAAAAGATGTGCACGTGTATCGCCAATCAATCAAAGTGACAAATACAATAAACAGAAGAAAAATAACTCAAACAATTGATGAATATAAAGATCTTCCAATGAGCTATATTGTTGTACGGTAGTACAACATATATGTAGAGAAAAAATATTCTTCGATTACTGTTTATTCAGACAATGAACTCAGGAATCTTTTGTATAACCTTAATATAAAGTTACTAAATAAATGCACCTCTTTTAATTTCTGTTATCAGCAGATGCTAAGATCAGAATAAATAACCTTCCTTAGCTAATACATCTTAACAACTACTCTGGTCGAGATTCTTTTTGCATAGAGTGAGAATAATCCACTAAGTAGAATAGAGTGGATTCATTTTATTCGGGGTTCTTCATCTGTTTCTTACAACCCACAGAATTTGAATACCGCACTGAACAAAAACCTTTCTATACCTTAAAAATGTGTTAGAAAAATATTTGCTTAAGAAATGATAACATCAATGTTGTATAGTTGAATTCAAAATATTTGAGTGACCTGTAAATATGCAGAATATTCTAGGGACAAGAATCAAAGCTGGACTAATGTACTGAAGGTACGGAGAAACATTTCTGACGAAAATGTATATCAAAAAATGTATATTTAAAAAAAAATTTAAACTAGCTAATAAAATGTGATGAAACGAGCTCAGACAATAAGATCAAGAATGTCAAATGGGATATACAATAACAGTGTATAAATTGATGATGTTATATAAGAAAAACACGGTTGTGTATAACAACAAAAAAACTACCAAAGTAGGAGCAGAATAACGAATGTTCCCTTCTGAATGTGTTAGTTCGATTATCGTGAACGTCACATAATCGAAATGTTCGGGCTGTTTTGTTCCTCTCAAACGTAGCTATGTTGGAATTTTGTACATTTGGTTCTCATACCGAATAAACATTAAGAAGATATTAGCATTTACGTAGCCCTTTTAATAAGTTTTATTGAATAGCTTAGAGTTATTATTTACCAGTTTAACTATTCAACTTGTAACAGCTCACTAGAACTCGATGTAATAAAGTTGAATCGTCTTATTTAGCAAGTACACACATTCCTCTATCATCGTACACATTTCGAAGAGAATATAGGTGTCAATCTCGCCGTTTTACTGTTTACTTCTTTTCTTGTATACAAATTCACTAATAATCATAGGAGCAGAAGACAGCTGGCAGCCACTTTACTTATATTTGTCTCACTGATCAGTGTATTGGATAACGGTTTATTAACATCACTATGAATGTGTAATTTTTAAACTTTAACAATTGTACTGGTGATATTGCTATCTTTAAAGATGTGTAGAAGGAATAAATACTTTCCCATCTTCAACTACTTAAATTGTTGGATGAATTTTATTACCATAATTCCTTATCACTCTCAAAGGGTGATAATTTCATTCCTGACATTGCACACTCCATTGTGGAGAGATTTTATTGTAGCTTGTTTTACATCCAATGAATAACTGCTGTGAAATAAAAAGTGCTGCTCAGTTCAGGTTTTTTTTACACAGACAAATAACTGAAATGTTTCATTAATTTGTTAGGCATCATCTGATTAGACAATTAATGTAGAATGCGTCCTATGTAAGACGGAGGATTTAGAAACGATATGGTTCTCATATATTAGGATTTTTCTAAAGAGTAGCTCGTCGGAACTGTCACGGTATATTCAACGTAAGAAATAATTTAAGAACAAACATTTGCAGTCAGTAAACCGTAATATGTAAATGGCATATACAGAATTTTTCTGGAGATATCTGAATGTCATAGTCCAAAAATGTACATCTCCTACACATTATTAATCATTACCTACAAAGCCAAATTCTGTTGTGGAAATCACTTTGGGAGTATTTTAAGAAATATCATATTGTGAGTATGAAATTAGCGTGATGAGGATTGTCGATGGTTTCGATCTCAGATAAAAGTCCAAATATTTTTTACAGCTGAAACAATCTCAATTCATACAATCGGTACCACACATTCCCTTAAACCGTTAAAACAGATGTCTATCGTCAACCACAGAACAAGACCAATATCTTTGTAGCCTCATATACTTCCCCAAAATCAATAGCCAGGGCTTCAATGAGATTTAGTATTGATGTTGACCTTCATGGCTTTATCAGACTCACTAAGCTGAAGCATAGTGTCAAGCACTCATTCCATTTTGCACACTGTCGTGTTACGTTGAACTGCTCGTAATCAATCGTCTAGCCAGCTAGTTGAAAGGCACTGATTTTTTGGCACGACCTCGCAGATATACTATTCCATCTGACTAGGCCTCTGTGTTCTTTCTTGGTCTTGTTTTAGTGGGTATATTAAAAGTACGAATAATTAGTGATTGACCTAGACATATGTCAATTTCGCACAAGGACAAGTCTTAACTCCTTTCTACTGACACTGTCAAAGATGTGATAGACTAGTTACTGGTCATATATGAGTCTCCGCTATTTGCTGAGCGGTGCTATCTCTCAGCACCCATTAGAAATAAAATGACAATCGGTGGTGAATTCCTAAATTCAGTGCTGTGGAACCTGAATGTATCATCGTTATTTCTTTACAATTATTGTGCATTCATAAAACATGAGGTTCTACTGCCTTCGAGAACTTTGAAACAATATTTTGGAGAATTTCATGGTCCTTACAAAAGCCAGACTTACGCAACATATTTCTGCTACACCAAACGAATGTAGTAACCATAAAATAAAAGCAGTTACCATCCCTTAAAACCTGACAGACAACACATGGTAGCAGTAATAATAAAAATGGTAAATACGTTGATCGTGGTGCTCCGCTTGCGATGATTTACCTGTCCTCCATTTCATATAACCTTCTCAGTTGAAAGTTTTTTCCGTTCTTTCTTTCTGTCTGAGTTTCAGTGAAACTGCTTTTTGTTTTCTTTTATATTCTGTAGGGTTTGTCTACGATATGTCCTCAGTTGTGTATGATTCCATCTCGCTTGTTGTGATCTCACCTTACTCTGCACTGACAGTCTAGTTCATCGGCCACGCGTTTGCTTTCACATCCATTTATCTGTCATTTCCTACATAGATGTCTGAAGTGTTGATACTGCCAATGGAAGTTCCAC
The DNA here is from genome assembly GCA_944470555.2 of Heterobilharzia americana. Lineage (NCBI taxonomy): Eukaryota > Metazoa > Platyhelminthes > Trematoda > Strigeidida > Schistosomatidae > Heterobilharzia > Heterobilharzia americana. The sequence goes on from OX104134.1 coordinate 65,634,851, forward strand.
TTCGTAGCTGCCTCCTTTTACGACCAGTCATTTCTCCCTATCGACCCAGTAGTTTGAGATCTCGCCAATATTCACTTGATACATATCTGTCGAAAGCAATATATGATCTTTTCACTCTTGAAATATGGGCACTGATTCCTCAGTAGCATCTGCAACACGTCATGATCTCCAGGAATTTTTCTAATAATGGCCAAAGTTACTGTCTTTGTGTGTTCATCTGGAATTCCAAAGACGTCTACCATACGTGTGCATGTTCTGTTATCACTAGCAGGTACTGTTTGCCACTGGACTTCTAAGGAGTCGTCCCATTATATCTACCGACTACAGGTCATCATCATCATCAACAGGTTTCAACTGCAGTGATGACTGTGCATTGATCAATCGACATCCACTGTCACTATGGGCGGGTCCCTACAAACTTCCAAATATAATCCCGCATTCCCGCCCGATATGAACTTTCCGAAAGACGTCACTCGTCTTCGTAACTCTTGCGTATGCAGGATGGTGGTAGCTGCAGATCAACTCCTTTTGTAGACGTTTTGGAGTTGAACATACAAACTCCTCCTTGCCCAGCCTTCTCATCAAGTCAAAGCACCGTGGGAGTTCACTCTTAGTTTGTCTCTCTGTGGAAAGTTTTCGACTCTTCATCTGTTGTAGCTTCACAATATCCATTCCTTCCGTTACAGACAGAATCACGGTTTTCGGGCGGAGATGTGCCTTCTAGTAACGCATCATCCCAAATGAGTTGTGTTCCTAAGGGTTGACCAGCATGTAAAGATTCCGGGAAGTCGTCTGTTTCCTCTAGTCGTGACGGGCAGCTCGCCACTACATTTTCGGCCGAGGGATATGACCAATCGTGAAATCGTACACTTGTGAGCTTAAGGACCATCGTGCTAGTTTCCTTCAGGGTCTTGCACTGTCTACGACTGCATTTGGGGCTCCTTGTCAGCCTCAACCCGAGACTCTTGTCTGAGGAGACGTGGTGTCCATTTTTCTAAAGCTTAGAGGATCTCCAGGAATTCTTTCTCAGCTGCTGAATTTTCTTCTTCTGTGAGCAAGAATACCCCAAACTGGGAGGGGACAACACAGGAAGAGAACTAACCATGGGTCGAGAAGCGCTAGGTGAGGTGATGAACGAGAATGGAGAATTGTTTGCGGAGTTATGAGCATTCAACGATTTGGTGATTGCAGTCAGGCACTGTATTCAAGCACAAGGATATCCACAAAGCGACATGGATTTCACCAGATACAAGGACACACTAAAAATCAAATCGACTTTATCTCAATCTCAAGAAAGTGGAGACAGTCTACTTGACAGAAGACCAAGAAGGGGAGCAGATGTAGGTTCAGACCACTATCTAGTGCAAGGAACCTTCCAAATCAAGTTGAAAACCTTCAAGGAAGCTGGTGATATACCACAGTTCAGGTTCAACACCCAGAACAGAAACTGAAGGATGAAACTGCAGAGAAAATCTTCACGGCAGCCATCAAGACAAAATGGGAGATATCGAGGAACATCCCTGAAGAAACCTGTGTGGAAGAACACTGGAAGTCTTTGAAAGACATATGGAAAGAAACTTGCATAACCGTATTAGTGAGGAAGAAGAAAGAAGACAAGGAATGGATCTCGACGGATACATGGAACCTGACATAGCAGGGAGAGGAGGATGGTGAAGCAGAAGACAAACCAGTGCAAGGATGCTCAACGAGAGGCGAAACTGAGTACAATGTATAAAACACTAGACAAGGAAGTGAAGAAGAGTGCATGGGAAGACAAAAGACACTTCTACGAAACACTGGCAAGTGAAGCAGAACAGGCTGCAGGTAGGAGAAACAGAGACCTGAAAACATTGTATCAAATATCCAGGTTACTATCTGGGAAGAGATCAACTCAGACGAAACCAATAAAAGATGAAGAAGGAAATTTAATTACAAAAGAAGAGAAACAGAGGAAACGATGGGCCGACCACTTCAAGAAGCTCTTGAATCGATCACCACCTGTACTTCGTCAAGAAATACCACCTACAGCGACTGAACTACAGGTGAACATAAATCCTCCAACAAAAAACGAAGTCCTGAACGCCATAAAGCTACTGAAATGTAGGAAAGCAGCAGGACCAGATGGGATCCCGCCAGAAGCACTGAAAACAGATGCAGAGATAACAGCGGACATGCTCAAACCACTATTGCAGAAGGTGTGGAAGGAAGGGAAGGTACCTGCTGATCGATTGAAAGGGTTACCTTGTCAAACTCCCGGAGAAGGGAGACCTCAGTGTTTGCAAGAACTGGCGCGGAATCATGCTCCACTCCTGTCCACCCAGAGCAAGCAAAATATTAAGCCGCATCATCCTGGAGAGGCTAAAGGATGCACTGGATTCAAAACTACGACCGAAACAGGCAGGCTTCAGGAAGTGCAAATCTTGTGCGGATCAAATTGCAACGCTGCGCCACGCATCATCATAGAACAAAGTATAGAATGGCAGTCAACTCGACACCTCGACTTCATCGACTTTGAGAAGGCCTTTGACAGCGTCAACCAAGAGGTAATTTGGAAACTGCTTCAATACTACGGAATACTACAAACCTTTATCAGCCTCATTCAACAACCACATGAAGACGCCACATGCCAAGTAATCCACACTGGGAAGCTCAGTGATGCTTTTGAAGTGAAGACAGGAGTGAAACAAGGTTGCCCACTATCCCCCATGATATTCCTGACTGTGGTCGACTTGACTGGATCATGCAGCAAACAGTGGGGAGCTGTGAGAAGAGGGGGATACGCTGGCTGGACTGCGGAAAAGAACCTAGAAGATCTGGATTTCGCCGATGACTTGTGCCTGATGTCATACAAACTTGAAGACCTACAGGTGGAAACTAACAAGTTGACAGAAGTGGCGGGGCAGCGAAGACGTAACTTCAGGTGAATATAGAGAAGACAGAAGTGATGAAGATACCGCACCAACAACTCCAACAACAACAAACTCCAATCACCGTGAACGGGAGAAACTTTAGGGAAGTAACCTTCACCTATCTAGGAAGCACTGTTTCAACTATAGGCGGCTGCATAGACGAGGATGTCAAGGTCAGAATTCAAAAAGCAAGACAGGCGTTCATTAGCCTGAAACCAGTGTGGAGATCTTCTGCACTGCACTCAGCATGTGGAACAAGATACGGATTTTCAACATTAATCCAGTCAAGTCAGTGCTTCTGTATGGTTCAGAGACTTGGCGCGTCAAGAAAGGCATTTCCAATAAACTATAGACACTCATCAACAACTGCTTACGCCCGCTACTGTAGATCAGGCGGCCGGAAATAATAAGCAACAAGGGGCTCTGGGAACGAACCAACCAAGAACCTATCACCCAACAAATCTGCAGAAGGAAGTGGAGACGGATTGGGCATACACTTAGAAGGCTGACTGGGACGCACGCGTCGGGCCCTCGAGTGGAACCCAGATGGGAAGCGACGAGTTGGTCGTCCGAGGGTGACATGGAGAAGATCGTGCGAGGAGGAAATGAGAACTTGTGGGCTGCCGTGGAGCCAGGTTCAGAAGGTTTCAGAGAACAGAGGTCACTGGAGACGTGCTACTGAAGCCCTATGTTCCATTGGGAACCCAAGGGACTAATAATAATAACAATAATAATGATAATAATTTAATAATGGCTCTACTCTCACGTCAGCAAGACCTCCAACAGTCTGAAGTTACCTGTGGAAAGTCACCATCCAAGTCTCATAGTGGTGAGCTCGCTACTATTTGTTCTTACACGTTTGTGTTTTCATATTTATAACTTTGCGTGCCCAAATGGCTTACATCTGCAACCTGATTCCCAAACCTTTACTCATTAAACCAACAACACACCCAATTCAGCTCGCGCTATGCCACCCAGACAACGCAAAAACGTGGTTGCCGTACACCAAAGCTGGCTTTTGTTCGGAAGGTGTCACCGATCTTCTCTATCGATTTCACGCTGTCACACGACCGCGAGAATATAACGGGCAAGTAACAGTGCGCATGCTTAATCCTAAAGCAAGTGATCATTGCACGCGACTCACAGCAACAGTCCTGAACAAAAGAGATCTCATGGATCGTCAGCGTTTAGACGAAAGCCAAGGTAATATCGAGTTAGCAAACAGCCCATCTACTGATGAGAAGTCACTGGCCAACGAACCTCCGACAGTGGTCTTTTTAGTGAGTCGTCTCTCTAGAAATCGGGACAGCCGGTGCAAACCATGCTGTTGATACTTTAGAAGGTTGCCACTGATGGCCTGATAGCCTCTGATGACGCGACACTGGAGATATCTAATCAACCTGTCCAAAAGGTAGGTTCCATCATTGGAAAACCTAGGTTGCAGGATTTAGAAGTGACGGAGCTATGCAACCCTGTTAAGAAACTACTATGAACCCACAGCCCTATATCACGACGCAAAACACAGTAACGTGTTTTGTTCCACTGAAGCATTTCACGCGGCTTTCAAGCGAACAGGTCCTGCCTGGTAGAAAATCCCAATCAGTGTTAGTCCCATAACACCCATGGCGAAGAAGCCGAAAATTGTCAGTCTGTGCGCTTTCTAACAAGGCTGCAAAAGACTGTCTCGCCGTAATGCTTTGATGGCAACTGTGTTCAGCGAAAAGCCATTTATTGTACTCCACCGAAATGTCAACGAAGTTTTGCCGTCTCGTCGACCATGGTGCAGATGTTAGCGTTCTTCCCGCAATGAAAAACGAGCAGCATCATGAACCGTCGTTCTGTCTTAAGGCGGTCAACGGTACACGGACCACAACTCCTTTTAAAAGGGCTTCTGGAACCCATTCACTGGATACTTCTTCTGACTGATGTTCTCATGGCCCCAATTGGCACGGGTTTGCTGAACCGCCATTAATCACTTTCAGATGCCCATCGGCCGCCACCAGTGGATAACGACAGGAGGTCACCCATTGGCAGAACCGCCTACGCAGGTTCAGGTTTAGTAGTGATTGGAACAAAAATCAGTCGGCAGGTCTAATCAGATAGTGTTGGACAAATATCACGAGTGGAGAAAACGAAAGCAAACTCTACCGCACATAACCAACGATGTTATGAGTCGCATCACGACCGCAGTTCCATCTGTTGCATCTCATGCCTGCTGTCTAGCCTCTGACGAGCTCAGAAGAGTGAAAAGCTGGTTCCAGTGCATGCCTGAACTAGGAATCATTAAACCATCGAGCTGTCTACGGGCGTCGCCACTGAGTAAACTTTGTATTCACCATTGACTGCAATTGAATGATGAATAACTTTAATGTACTCGTTTGATTTTGCCAGCTCAACTCGAGCGAAATAGCAAATCAATTCGCCTACTAGAGTGCCTGGAACAAACGCGTTATACTTCTACTACTGCCTTCTTATTTGCTACGTTGTGGCTGTCTGAAGCAAATCGTTCACAGCGTTAGCCATAAGCCCCTGGGTCCAACATTGGTGAGCCCGACAACGTATATTGTTGCATTTATTCACTTTAACTGTTTGTCTGTTAATTTGATTTTTGTTTTTAAAAATATGTCTAACCTCATTGATTTTGATTCTGATATTGTCCATGAGTCCGTTTCACTGGAGGTTAACACCTTAGTCGCGACTAAAATTCGATTACCGGCCTTCAGTAAGCAAGTATCAGAACTATGGTTCACCCAGCTGGAGCATTTCTTTGACCGACATTACATAAAGTCAGAGAAACTGAGATACAAAGACTTGTGCTCCACTCTTCCTCTCTCAGTCAGTAAAGAGGTCCGTGATTTCAAAATCGTTGCCCCTGAAGAAGACCCTTATTCCGCGCTGAAGCGTGCGATAACAAGCCGTCTATAAGCGTCAGACAGCCGGCGCATCCAACGTCTGCTACAAGGGGGATGTTGGGAGATAGATCTCTATCACACTTTTTGAGACACTTACAAAAAATAGTGGGAGAAAATGCGGTTGGACAAGCCATCCTCAAGGAAGGTTGGATACAGGCACTGCCACGTCATGTCCAGTGTGCACTCGACGCACAGGACCCGAGAACCCCATTTCTAGAATTGGCCCAAGTTGCCGATAGCATTATGGAGAGAGGACCAACCAGAGACAACCACGTATCACTGCATACTAGCCCTAGCTCGTCTACAGACGCTGTCATCACTGAATTAGTGGCAAACGTGAGGTCACTAACGGAAGCTGGGGCTCAAATCCAACTGAATCAAAGTCAAAGAGGCAAGCCATCACTCAGACATAGATCCAGAAGTGGACCCAGACACTTGAGGCCGTCCTGACAATCCCGCTGGTATCACTGGAAACACGGTGCACAATCTAAATGGTGTACAAGACTATGCGACTGGCCTAAGCAATCCCCTGGCAAGACCCTTCCCAGGTAGCGATTGATGAGGAGGGCAGCCTGAACGATCGCCTATTCTACGTCACTGGCTGAAATTCCGGTATAGAATTCTTGGTAGACCCAGGAGCCGCTCTTGGTGTTCTCCCTCAAAACAAGGTCGAGCTCGGACACCAGATGTCCACGGTCACTCTTCAGGCCGCCTATAGAATACAAATAGCGACTTTCGGACAAAAAACCATCGCCCCAGATGCTGGGTTTATACGCCAATACCCTTGGGAGTTCGCCCTAGTAGATCTAGATCTCGCAATACTGGGTACAGATTTCTTGGAGAGGTATGAATTCTTAGTAGACACAAAGAAGCGAAGGTTGACGTTGAAGGAAACTTCCAAATACACAATAGGCAAGGCCAGCACAGTCACATCCCTTAACCTGGTACAATCTCCTCCAACATCGACCGGAAGGTTTGGAAATATATTAGCGGATTTTCCAAGCCTGACGTCATTCAACGCCCAGACCTCTCATGCAGGTCCTAGGGTGACGCACAGCATAAAGATGTATGGCCCTTCCGTATTCGCAAAACCCAGGAGACTAGCGCCGGATAAACTGAAAATCGCTAGGGCTGAATTTGACCATAAGCTTCAGCCAGGCATCGTTCGCTCTTCCAAGAGTCAGTGGGCTTCCCCATCACATATGGTGCCCGAGAAAAATCAAACAGACTGGCGACCATGTGGTGATTATAGAGCGTTAAACAAACAAAACATTTCTGATAGGTACCCAGTTCCTTATTTTCAGGACTTCACTAACTGTTTTGCAGGTGCCGCTGTATTCACTAAAACAGACCTAGTCCGCGCATATCACAATATTCCGGTGGCGAAGAAGACGCCCCAAAAACAGTCATCACCACCCCACTTGGTTTATACGAATTCGTGCGGATGCCTTTTGGCCTTCAGAATGCTGCACAAATCTTCCAGTGGTATATGGACGATCTTCTACGGGACTTATCATTTGCCAAAGCATACATTAATGACCTCTGGTTGCCAGCCCAGACATAGACTCACAAGAGAGCCACATACGGGCGGTCTTACAAAAATTAAACGACAATGGCTTGGCAATAAATCAAAGCATGTTTTCGGAGTCTAGAGCATTCAATCCTTGGGACACACGATTAATGCAGATGGAATATCACCACTGTCAAAAGAAGTGGAGGCTATCAACCAGTACCCAGTACCCACCTCTATAACGTAACTAAGAGGTTTTTTGGTCTAATTAATTTTTATCGTCAATTCATGCCACATCGTGCGCGGCACATGCAACCCCTAACCAAAGCCTTAAGAGGAAATCCCAGGGACTTTCAGCTCTCTACAGAAGCTATTGAAGCTGTCAACAAATTGAAAATGGCTTTGGCAAAAGACTACAACCCTAAAATACCCTGATGTCAGTGTACCATTAACACTGACGGTCGATGCTTCCGACAAGTCTGTGGGAGCGGCACTCAACCAGTTTGTGGACAATCAGTGGCAGCCAGTGGCATTCTTTACAAACGCCTTTCCCTACCAGAAACTCGGTATTCAACGTTTGGCAGGGAACTGCTAGCCATCTTTCTGGCAGTTAGACATTTCCGTCACATGGTGGAAGGTAGGACATTTATGGTCTGCACGGATCGTAAGCCTTTAACTAATGCGCTAAATGCGAAACCTGACAAGTACTCACCACGGGTAATTAGTCTCCTTGACTTTATATCACAATTTACTAGCTGTATAAGACATGTTAAAGATGCACAAAATTGCGTGGCTTACGATCTGTCTTGAATTGACATGAGCTCTATTCATCAATCTGTTATAGATTTCAAAGCCTCAGCAGCAGACCAAGAAACAGATGGGAAATTGAGAAATTTACTTTCCAGTAGTAGTTGTAGCCTAAAACCTAAGCAGCTACCCTCACCCATAGACAATAGGCTCATTTACCTTGATACGACGAGAGGTTCGCCTAGACCTTATGTGCCTAAAAACATGAGGAAGTTAGTATTCAACAACTTTCACTTGTTGTCACATACTGGAGCAAAAGTCTCTAAAAAACTTATTTCTGACAGGTATGTTTGGCCCAACTTACGGCACGATGTACGAAAATGGGTTAAGGAATGTGTGGCATGTCGGCAATCCAAGGTGAAGTGACACAGTTTCACCGTGGGAACGCTTTAGCAACCCCATGTGCTTCTCGCATATGTGCACGTCGACTTGGTAGGTCCTTTATCTTATTCTAATGGTTTAATGTATCTTTTCACATGTATCGAAAGATACACAAGGTTTCCAATAGCCGTTCCACTTGCGGACATTACCGCAGAAACAGTGGCAAAAGCGTTTCTGCAGAATTGGGTGTCTATATTTGGTGTCCCTGTAACGATAAACACCGACAGAAGGGCACAGTCTGAGTCGGGACTTTTTTAATAACTTAGCTAAATTCCTTGGTTCTCAAAGAATACTTTGCACAAGCGTACCATCCACAATCAAATGGTGTGGTGGAAAAATTTCATTGACAATTTAAAACCACCCCGGTATCACACTGTGATCCCTCTCACTAGACAGAATACCTCCCCATGGTAATGTTAGGTATTCGCACAGCAATCAAGGCTACTCTGAATGCTCAGCGGCAGAATTAGTTTTCTGTACCACCCTAAGACTTCCTGGTGATTTATCAACCACAAGGTTGAAAGCGACCAGATCGACCAGTCAGCCTATGTCAATCGGCTAATGGCTAGCTTAAAACCGGTTGCAACCCGTGAGCAGGCCACAGCAGTCTATACCCCCAAAGATACAGACACTTGCACACACGTAAGGGTTCGTTGTGACCTAATTCAACCACCTCAGCCCTCCATATTAAGGACCTTTTTAAGTTCTTTCACGACATCTAAAACATTTCATCATACTAGGCTGTAACTCTCAAGACAGCGTTAGTGTAGGCAGACTTAAGCCAGCATACTTAGACAGCGACCCCCATACGTAACTCTGGAAAAACTTCCACAACATATCATGGACGGTATAACGATCAACGCACAGGTCCATAAACCAGTTAAATCGGTTGGGCGGGCACAACCATTGATACAAAATTGACCTGTTAGAAAAGAAGACGTTACCAAACGGTGACACCTTTAAATGTACAGTTTTCGTTTTCATATTTTATTTGAGGTAAATGCATGTTATCTATAATATGTATCTTACGAAACAAACCCGTTTTGAGCACTAAAATAACACCAGCTACTTTACCTTTGTTTGAGTATCTATATTATTTTAACCTGGACCTGAAACTTCGCGACTGGGTGCCAGTGGATCGCAAACGTTCAAACTTCAAACAGCGAGATTATCGACGTCAGAGGATATCCATCATGGCAACGTTCTGGTGCTTAAGTCATTTCCACATACGGACGTCCGAAGCCTACGGTGAGTGCTCAGTATCAGTTACTTCCGTTTTTTAAAGGAATACCTGTTTTAGAGTTTGTTTAAGATTACTGTTACAGAACCTTCGGAGATCTGTAGGAAGAGAAGTACTCCAGTATCCACTATCACTACTAAACGAGGAACATGAATGCTTTATAGAATACAAGTGGCAGGTATTCCGGGCGAGCTTCCATTCTTTTCCCTAGTTGTTTTCTATACTATGCAAAATAGACTCTTCTTCTTAGGGCGGGCTGTAGGCTTGTAGCTGTTGTGATGTAATATTGTAACTTAATGGCCCTTCAGTGTCCTGTTTCTCATTTCAAAATGTATAGCATTGGCACCACTGTTAAGGAGTCACATTCTCGGCTAAAATAGTAAATTAACCTAGGATACAGCCTTTTTTAAGCATACGATGTTTTTCGTACTTATCCTGCTTTATTTCCCTTTTTATGTGGTTTACTGCATTGTAAACCTAAACCTATTCAATATATACATGTGCATGCGATTACCAGGACTCCACATCATGAGGCATTGATGGTCCCTGAGATTATACAGACATCGGCCAAAAGCTTTCCCAGTCAAGCTTGAAAGTGACCCTACCACAGTTACCTTGAAACTGCACTGCTTCTCTGTGTTAGTTCCCGATCACGCCAATAGTTACCGGATGTGACACCGAAAAAGTGAACTTTTGTTTGTCGCAGAAACGACTTGAACCACGGACAGGTCTTTAGCGGCAACCACCTCCTTTGGCCACAGTGCTACATGGACTTGTGGGGGTCAAATATGCACCTTTCTTCCAGCGGAATTGGCACGTTGCTCCAAACTATCACACGACGTCACCGGTAGTAACAAAAATGGTATTCACAACAACTTTTTTTAATTGGTTGAATTCACATATTGCGACAACAAACACCCTAACGTTTCTAACGCTAGAGCTACTTATTTTCCTCCGCTTGTACACTTCTAAGGTACTTTCCGAAACACGAAATATCACGAATGACAGTTTTCTCTGTCTAGTTTTACAAGTGTATACTCCGTTAACCAACCATCACAGACAATCACCAGGTAATTCCCATAGCTAGAGGCATAGAACCGGCTCAACTAGGATCATTCCTATTCATGTAATCAACTAGTTTTTATCAATTAACTTCTACTTCCAGCGTCTTGTCAGCAAATACTTGATGTTCTATACACATAAATAGCTGGACCCAGTAAACAGGTAACGCCCAGAATAGCACTTAGACACAAAACTAGGAGGGATGTACATAAGGTTTATAGCCCTTGTTTTTACAAATAAAAGTAGTTTCATTAACTCGTACTTCGTACACAGTTTCTGCACTTGTTTTATTTTTCTTTTTAGGTTAAAAGAAGATTCAAGAAATACTTATCATACTCATATTATCGTGAAGACAATATTGTTTAGTAAACTAATGATACGATAACATCCCGTACAACACTTCTTCATTCGCCACCATTGCATTTGATCAGTGGAACACTTTTCGTGCACAGTTATTAGAATTTTCTGCATGTTCCCCCATTTTTTCTCTCCACCTTGTCACTTCATTCAGGATTGCATCGAAACGACAGTCTCCGTGAAGTCGTTTCTAGGTGGAAGCTGATGTAGTGCCCAGTAAACTTGGTTATGATCTCTTTCCGTTGTAAGCTTTATATTCACGATTGACTGCAATTGAATGATGAATAACTTTAATGTACTCGTTTGATTTTGCCAGCTCAACTCGAGTGAAATAGCAAATCAATTCGCCTACTAGAGTGCCTGGAACAAACGCGTTATACTTCTACTACTGCCTTCTTATTTGCTACGTTGTGGCTGTCTGAAGCAAATCGTTCACAGCGTTAGGCATAAGCCTCTGGGTCCAACAAATCCACCGTCTAAGCTGAAGGCACATGTTCAAACATTCACTCCATTTGTCACCTTGCCGTGTTTCGTTGCGTTGCTCGTACACGATTCTCCAGTCATTTACTTAGACCTCAGTGGTGTGTTGCTATGGTCGATCAAGTATGCCATTCAGCCTTACTACTCTATTGTGTTCATCCTTAATCTTTGGGTGGGGAGTATATGACAAATACAAGTAAACATTAATCAGCCTTCGCATGAGATCCACTTCCAGAAGCTATTTAATATGTGATAACAAGAAAACCGAAAACATCAGATAAACATGATCAAAACAGCCCAGTTTATCCGAAACCCCCCAATGATATGCTACTAAAACATGCTAGTAAAAGTAGTAGATAATATACGCTTAGCCTGATAATAATTCCTTGCTTGTAGCAGCCTGTGAGTGCTTTGTAGCTCTTAATAACTCCCGGGAAACTTTTCAACCCGGATAAAACTAAGCTTCAGTGACGGGAACCTTGAAAGAATGCCACTGAGTCACAGCTGCCTCATACGAAGGTGATTTCGTTGTATGTGTTTACCGTGTTGTTGAAGCCGTATAAGCTGTCTATCTATAGCAACAGAGATTACTTTGTTTGCCATTTACAGAGAGTGAGGTCATTTGCGAGAAGTCTAAAGTGTGGATGTGGCAATATAACTATCTATGTTACAAGCGTATCCTACCGTGATATACAGAGTTGTCTTCGAAAGTTTGTTATACCGTTATCGTGATCACGAGACCTCGGAAATCATTAGAAGATATGATATGTTCTCACCTTGATGGGTGGTAATTAGACAGTGGAATCGTTTCGAGCATCACCGATCTATAGGAAAGCTAGGTATCCATGTCTCCCAAGCAAAACAGATTTATAAATCACAAACAAAGGTCCATTTTTCACAACACCTACGTTGACTCTAGTATACACGATGCTGGCTGGCAAGGGCGTGTTAGAATGTGACTGAATGCCACCAAAGATTATAGTGAGAGTTCCTTTGTGTCGACCGTCTTTGATTTGAATGCTTCTTTCGCCCCAGTGATAAAATTTCAACCATGTATTCTGACGGGCTTGTCCCCAGCGCGCAGCAGGGTTCACTTGAGTGATCTGAACGTCGAGAGATGTCGGTCATATTTCATGGCAAATGAAGAAGCGAATAGAACCAAACTTGATAGTTGAATTTGGATGGCCTGCGTGGTATGGCTTTTTCTTGACGGTCGTCAGAGCTTCATCAAGCCGAAGTTCCCCTTCTTCATCCTCGTCCATGAAACATGGGATAAAACTGGAGGAAATCCTCCTGCACCAATATTCTTTGTGTTTTCCAACGGTACCTGCAACCTCTTCAACCCGTCTGAAGTGCCTCTATTCACTGAAGATCTAATGGTCCCCCGTTCCATTTCCGGCTGTAAGTTGCTAAAAGATTACTGACGACGACTTGGCAACTACCAAGAGCAGTCTCACTACACAGTGAGTCATAATCAAACTCTAGTGATAAGATGTGCGGGATTATTCGTTTTCAAAACACCAGTCTTAACTCCCACCCTACCACGAGTGAAGAAAACTTGCCCCAGATTTGTTCCTCTGGAGACATGAAAAGATGGTGCTTTCACGATTAAACACTTGCAGAGCCAATGGAACATGGATATTCTGGTCAACAAGTTGGAAATCAAGCAAGAGTAAGGGTCAACCTGACAACCTTCCATCCCACTTCGTGAGGTGAGTGACGCAACTGCTAACCGGATGCTTACTTGGCTTCAGTATCCCCTTAGTTTGCATGCTTTGTGGGAATAGTTTTATCTTCGTGACAATAAATGAAGGCCAGAATATGATGCAGCATATCCCTCCTTACTACACCATGCTTATTCACTGTTCTGAAGTCTCTGTAGTGGAGGCTGTCTTCTGTTTGACATTACATTATACTGTGGCACCCATCAGGAGCAGCTGAAACGACTGACAGAGCTGAGATGTGTGGTCATAATCAGTATTTCCCATTTCTGCCGTAAGTGGTCCAACTTGTAACATTAACGCACTCATGGGAAATGCAAAAGTTTGCGTTGTATGTAGTTTCACGACGTAGCCAAGGTGCCTATGCCTCGGAATCCAATGTGTCTTAAGTGCATTTAAATGATATATCTGTATGAACCAACATTTGTTGAGAGTAGTCCAGGCACATAGACTACGTCTCACCGACCAAAGTGCTTCATATTTTGATGAGCTGTACCACATCAAACACCCATTATAAGGGGTACTGAGAAGCCACAAGACACCAGTAATTTATTCCCATAAACATCCCCCGAGACCGATTTCTTCTGCTGTATATCGTTGATATATTGACTAGCCTATTGGGGCCAGACAGAGGATACTTGCAAAACAGATATGCCGCCTACTGGTTCATGCAAAATAAGCCTCACTCTGCAGCCACATATGCTAGCCAACCTTAACTTGGAGGTTAGATTATCCTCTTCCCTCGCTGGCTGAGAAAGTGCACAAGTTGAGTAATGCGACAGTTAAGTGTTAGTGGGTGTAACATTGGGACTACTCGACACCTCTTCCTCTCTTCTCCTTATTTTAGTCGAGTGATATGGTTCTCTCTACCTCGATCGGATGAAATAGGCGAAAATTAAACCATACATCACCAGGCGACTTTATGTCACAAAACTAGTGAACGATGGTCCCTTGAGTTCAGCGCCTGTCTCATTAGAACTCGTCATCAGTTTGGAATGCTTAACGTTGCCGCTCAGGTTCTGGAAGACCAGAAAAACAGAGGCAATCAACCATATATTTGTCTACCCTCCACAGGCGATGTCTGTCCATGCAACCTGTAGGTGATGTAGAGCTTCTCGGGTACAGCTCATCGTCACTACAGGACTCAAAATGTGCACCTAACCTCCTTCTGAAAGTATCAGGCGACAAAGCTGCAACAACTTTATGGGAAGTAGGTTCCACTGTTTACATACTCTAACTCCAAACGACTTAGCGTGGATTTTTGAAAACGTTCTCTCATGCTCTACATTTAACACGCTTTTCGATTATGGCTTCAGGAGAATCTATTAGGGCCTGAGGACTTCAGCAGTGTGACACATCATGATCGCATCCTTGCTGATCCTCCAGTGCTGTGCCGGCTGCGGCTGAAGGGCAACAAGGCGATCTAGATAAGCTTTGTAACGTAACCAGATCACTTTTTTCGTAAGTCCTTTCTGAATCCCTTCTAGGATGACTTAGGAATCGGAAATTCAGGAATGGGTTTTTTCAAGTTGCGGACGAATGTAGATTCGTATACCGTGATGAAAGTGGACGAAGGTGCACTCTGAAGTTTATGAAAGTAGTTGCGGTACTCCACTGGCCTCCTTTGCCGCAAGGCGATAATGAATGGAGGCCCCAACTGTGTCACTTAAAGTAGCCCCATACATTCTTCGCCTTTTAAGTAACAGATATTTACTTCACCGAGAGAACAAGAACTGAAAGTATTTCTGTATTTGTCCACAACCATTATCTTACACATCCCCACGTTGAGGGACCAGGTTTGTAGTACCCCAATTCAGAATTTTGAAAGGTCTCTCTGAAGGACCAAAGCGTCCATACGCTCCAGAATTTCCTCTTAAATATTTAGATCATCAGGACATAATAGTGAATGAGAACTAAGAGATCCTGTAGGTTACTTTTAAAAGTAGGAGACAGTAGTGGATCAACAGCAGTTAGGTGCACGTAGCATCGAGAACCAACTAAATACGGAGAAGCTAACTTCCACCGATTGAACCTTGTGTTAAGATAATCTATAAGACGACTTACTAACTTTCCGTGAACATCCGCCAGCTGAAGTTTCTTGCAGAGGATATTATGATTTACCCTGCTAAGGGGACTAGAAAGGACAAATAAAGCAATATGATTAGGCACTTTGTGCTCGACAGAGAGAGCCCGACTATTCAAAGCCATCAACTGGTTTGTGTCACGTGACCTTCCAGGTTAAAACCCGTAAGGACAGTCGCTTCAGATACAAGCCCTAAGTGAGTAGCCACGAAGTGCGTCGTTTATTGCTCTCTCCATAACCATCATAACTGAAGAGAGCAGGGAGGCTGGTCTATGGTTGCTGGCAACTGGTTTATTCCCACCCTCATGTACTAGGATGACAGCCGCTCGTTTCCCATCAGAGGGCAACCTACAATACAGGCGGGAACATCCGAGGTCTGCTGGTTGGTAACTTAGAACATTGGCACACTTTGAGTACCCTAAGGTGAATGCCATCAATTCCTGAAAGCTTACCCCGATTTTATTTTCTGCAGATTCCCCTAGATATCGGGGGTTTAAACTGTATGTAACTGGATTGCGCTGTAATACGGGTGTCTGACTAGGCGGTTATCCGTTCAAGTCGAGAGTTTGTTAGAATTTTTGAGCTAGTAAGTTTTCTAACTAGCTGCCGGTGTGGACAGTCTCTAAACTACTGGGGTCCTACATGCTAAGTGAAACGCCACTCTTCCCCTTCATCACTAAGCTCAAGACCCGGTGATTTCCTTCCAGAGCTCCACACAAGTGTGTCTAGCAGCTTACTGTGTCATTACTGATTTTACTGCAGGCCTGTAACGGATGCCTTTGTAACTTTACCGACCGATAGAGCTACCGGTGACCCTCTAGTATACCCTAAATGGCCGCTTACGCCATGTAAGCTTACTCGTGATTGATGTACGCGCTGTGGAGTATAGCTTGTCGGTCACCAGTGAGATGAGAGGGTTATTGTTATTCACCGCTTGGGGGATTATCCTTCAACAGTTCCCACCTGGAATCCAGACCCAGTAAAATATCGCAATGTGGGCAACCCGAGCCTTCTGGATCTTGTCGGACCTTCCAACGTCAGTCCTCCTAAAACCCCTGACCGATGGCTGATCAGGGGTAGGTGGCTCATAGACAGAAAAGTTGAAGGAAACAAGGGCATGAATGAGCAGTCCAGTGAGGCTAAGGGCATGTAAATCGGGCAACCCAGAAAGCAGATCGGTAAAGACGCAATCAAATCAAGATGCCTCGCCGTTAAACCCCTGGACAGCACGCTAAGAAACATATTCAGTCAACGGATTTTCCATTAACATTTCTCAAAATTCTCTTGAGACAGCCTAGAGTCTCTTGGTGGCGAAGAACTGAAGGAAGTTGAAACCCGCTTCAACGAGGACATGAAGAATGTTCAAATTCGGAAATCCTTTGCCGAATTTTATCATCTAATTTGACACGGCGGTGGCTCCTGGAGTACGGTATAAAATTCCATCCAAAGAGGACTTCCGCAGGGACACGTTTGAGAGCATTTTTATTACTGGTTCTTTTCGAAAAAGTCTGTGGGCTCTCAAGAAAGGACAGGCATAAAGAGCAACGCCGCCTCTGGTCCCTCTGAACTAACGCTGTGGATTAAGTTGAGCTCTCTCGGGTGGATTTCCTCGTCTTTTATGTCCTTTGTGAGCCACGCTTCACGGAAGGCCCTTAGGCTAGAACTGCACCCATCTGCTAGTGAACTTATCTCAGATAACTTGGAGTGCGAGGCCTGCGCATTGCTATGTGTATCACGAGTGACAGTATGAAAACCGGAAGCTTCAGAGGTAGCCATAGTGAAGGAGAAGTGTGTTGCCAACCTTTAAAAGGCCGGCATCATCACACTTTATACCAGTGGGGAAGCCATACCAAAGGCAGCCATATCCGCCAATCTGCTTGGCTGAGAATAAGCACAGGGTTCTTTGATCAGAAAGGACATTGGCAAAACTCAAAACTCTTTGGACATGAGCCAGCTAAAGTCAAGTAATCCAACATCTTCGCAGTCTGCGTTTGTCTCTCGGGTTTGCAATCTCTTACCTTATTACCCCTTGATAAAGCACCCAGATTGTTACACCATAACACCAGAGTCGTTTTGAACGTGTTTGGAAGATCAGGGGTTACTTGGAACACCCTCGAAGTAAAGACGGCTGAGAGGTGAGGTGGCCTTGGAAGACGGTCAACTTTTTCGGCTGTCTGCAGTGAAGTGGAGTTTGTCAGTTAGGCATTTCCAATGATTTCAATTATGAGTAAGTCCATCAGTCTCACTGCCCGCACGCTCGGGAATCCCCTTTGTGATAACTGGACAGCATGGTTCCCAGGAGCGAATGTTTCTGTCAATACTGGGAAGCTCCCTCTCTGGCGGGGGTCTGCTAAGCTCCATCTCGACCTCCAGTAGTTTGTACTCTACTAGTAGATGACCTTTTCAAGGGTTGCGTCTGGAGTCACGAGCAATATTTGGAGAAATACTAAACAGCCTAGGATAGCCCTTGTAGAAGAACGTGCTGCAGGGTAAGCGTTATGGAGACGAGCTACTGGGAGAGATGGTTGAAAGTTGACAGTCAGCCTTCCATTAAGCAAGATCATACCCTTTACGATCGGTCGGTAAGAGAGCCACCTTCCTTAACATAGATGAGTATGGGCAATCTAGGATTAAGGCCGATTTCTGACCATTGGGATGTAGTCCTCCCTGTGACTCCAGACAGGTGTTTCCTGGGAGTTTTTCGAACCTGATTCACTGGACCAGAGTTTTCGACCCTTGTAGTTACTTTTAGGATTCATCGTGGTTGGCGATGAAATGTAGACAGCCTCGACCGTGCCTGACTGTCGGTGAGACAGACCTAGTTTCCTCATATCGCTTTCCGTTTCTGCCGGTGAATAATATGTCGAAGTTGAATTTGGCCTCCTGTTTGTGTGAATAGAAGTAACTACTGCGCCAAGGCTGCAACAGATTCCTAAAGTAGCACTCTAAACTGACCTAACTTTTTAACATTTCTTTGAGACCTTCTTTTGGCCTTTAATTTATGTGGAATGCATAGTCATCACTAAGAAGGTCTGTTCCAGAGCTATACCAACAGGGAAGCAGTCTTTCAACGCATTGCCTCCTTCCAAACCTCCCGTCATTCTAGGACTTTCGGTACCAGTTATTAAAAATGAAAAATTTATGGTGCTATTGACTTCCGTACTGCTATCTTGATAGGTCAGTTCGTATTAATGGAACTTTCTGACTGGAGTTGGTTTGCCAAAAGACCATAGCTGTTGAGTGATGAGAGTTAAGAATTGTCCTGGTGCGAACTTGATAGGCACAAAGACCAATCGCTAATTATTCGGACTTGTTATGTAGCCACTAATACGAGACCAAGGAAGAACACAATAGCGTAGTCGGATGGAATGGTATATCTGGGCGGATGTGCCAATATACCGATGAGTTCCAACTAACTGGCTAGAGAGTCGAATACGAGCAGTGCAACGTAACACGACAGCGCGCCAAATGGCGAATATGCTTGACCGGGTGCCTTCAGCTCAGCGAGTCCAGTTAAACTGTTAAGGTCAGCATCAATGTTGAATCTCGTCAAACCCTAGGCTGTTGACTTCGGTGGGGTGTGTGACGATACAGACCACTTCCCCCTAATAAGTTCGTGAGGACCCTAAGATGATACCAGCCGGAGGTAAAAACCTAGTGGCTTCTCCACTGGTGAAACTCTTCCGGTGAGCTCACAGCGTGAAGTGGCCCCTGGTCACCCGAACTCATTCTAGGGTGTCGTGGCAATTAAAAAGTAAAATACAATAAATCGAATTGTAGGTCCATCACGGTCCTCGGTTTTCTTTTACGTTCCGCCCAGTGCTAGTTGCACCTGGAATATAAATAAGTCTTTGTTACCACGAAGACGTTTCGTGAAAATTGGAGCTATTTATATATAAATACATCGGGATAAATTTCACCTTTATTTCCAATTTTTTAATGTTTCGCTACGTGGTAGTAGTAAAATGGCATAAAAGGGCGGATGTAGGAGGATTTTTGTACTGCTAGCAAACAAAAAACTGGTTCCCTGAAAAAAAGTTGAACTAAATGACATGGTTGGCAAATCTTACTTCACGCCAATAAGTTGGATACGGCTTCAACTACCCTGGGAATCCGACGGTTCGACCTGATCGTGTTTTCTGTTGCGCCGATGGTTGTTGTAACTGTGGGTTACCAGGCTCATTGCCGGGAATTTCGATAACCGGGCTACCCGCCAGCCGGCTATAGACAGCTGAGAGGTCACTTATGATTGGGTTGCCTTCGAAATAGGCCGCTTTCATGCGGTCAATACTAACAGCATCTTCACGCCCGTTTCATTCGACCATACAGAAGTTCTCATGTCGCTTGACCACCTTGAATGGCCCATCGTAAGGTGGTTCAAATGGCCGACTAACCGTTTCTTGGCGAATGAACAAGTGTGAACGCTTGGTCACGTAGAATAACCTGTCGGAAACATGCTTGAAAATCGAAGAGGAAACAAATTCACCTGGTAGGTGAAGAGCATTCCCACAGTCGAGTTCTGTGGGGATGCATCCAGCATCAACTTTCAACGCATTATGGATACCTAGTAGGACGAGAGGTAGAGCCTCGGTCCACTTAAGTATGTTTGCAGCTGAAAGTGGGACCTTCAGCTGTCGATGTAAACTCTCCACCATGCCATTTGCTCGTGGATGGTAGGCTGTCGTTCAGAACCGAATGCAACCTAAAATGGCAGTTAAAGCATGAAATAATCCACACTCGAATTGGCGCTCACTGCCGGTTATGACTTAAGATGGGCATCCAGAGTTAGCGATCCATCTTTCCATGAAAACACAGGCTATCGTTTCAGCAGTAGTATCTTTAATAGGTGCTGCTTCCGGCCATCCTGTGAAACGATCCACGCAAGTGAAGAGGTAAGCACATCTATTAGATTCTGGTACAGGTCCTACAGTGTCTATGTGGAAGTTATCGAAACGCATGTCTGGGGCTGGAAAAGAGCCTAAAGAGCTTTCGCGTGTCTCATGACTTTTCACTTTTGGCAAGCTAAGCACAACTGAGCCCACCCCTTAACGTCTTTGTTCATCCCAGGCCAGCAGAAACGTTGTACAGTAGACCTATTGGTGGCGCGTACACCTGGATGGGAGACTTTGTGCAACGTATTGAAGACGTTGAGTCGACAACTATTCGGAACTATTCGGCATGGTTGACTAGCTGAGGCTTCGCACAAAATTTTATCCTTTCGGACACAGTCGTAGCTTGAGAGTTGTGGACGACAGTTCGTGATGCAGCTCAGGGTCTTCTATTTGACACCCAGCGAGTTCGACGCGATCAACGCCCTCGATATGGTTTATGGAAGGTATTCGTGATAGTGCATCTGCTACGGAGTTATTTGCCTCAGAAATGTGGTGGATGTTTGACGCTAACTGGGAAATGTAATCAGACTGTCGCGCCTTATGCGAGGAGTATTTGTCGGACTCTGAGCTGAGGGAAAACGTTAACGGTTTGTGGCTTGTAAAAGTGATGAAATCACGACCTTACACCGAACGTCGAAAGCGGCGTACTGAACAGTACATAGCTAGGAGTTCCGTACCAAAGGTACTGTATCTTGTTTCCACGTCTCGAGGGAAAGGCTAACGGCTTCCACTGGCTGTCAGTCAACTGCTGCAAAACTGCCCAAATTACTGAGCCAGATGCATCAACAGCGGTAGTCAAAGGAGCATTGGTGTCATGATGCATGAGCATGGTTGCGTTTGTAATGGCCTCCTTGACTTTAGAGAAAATAAGTCTGGCCACATTGTCCAGCGTCACGAACTTCGTAGTCCCTCGAAGTAGATAGTTAGTGGTCCCATGACAGAAGCACATTCGGGGATAAACCTCCGGTAATAGCTTACCAGGCCACTGAGAGCGCGGAGATGCTTCACAGTGGTCGGCTCTGCATAGTTTGTGATAGCCACCACCTTACCCATAATGGGTGCACACCTCTGTTGACAGTGGTATGCCCATGGAAGCTGAGTGATTCAACTCCTTCTTCACACTTCTGCAAGTTTACTCTGATACCATGCTTTTTCAGTCTCTCAAATACGAAACCAAAAGGGCTAAAAACGGCCACTTTCGCTATATATTCTGCTGCCGTAGGTATCCGATTGTACGCTCTGACCGAATCGATTTTGGAGAAAATGTTCATTTCGCATAAGGTTGCAGTCAGGTCCTAAACGTGAGGCATCGGGTAGCAGTCTGGTGTTGTTTTGGCGTTAAGCCTTCGGTAATCACCGGTTGGACGGCAGTCGTTGCTACCTTTTTGAAAACCACGTGCAATGGTGATGCCCAAAAGACTAATTGACGGTTTGGTAATGCCTAGCTCGAGCAAGTGGTCGAATTCACTCTTCGCCGTCTTAAGCCTATCAGGACTAGACGGCGCACTTTGGATGCCACAGATGGACCCGTGATAGTGACGTGGTGCATAAAAATGCTGATTATGCGTGGAAGATCATGCCCCGGTTGTCGCAACTCTGGTATTTCCCCAACATTGCCTGGTAAAACGCGTCGCCTGACTGTTTGATTCTAATGATGGCTAAACTCGGACCTACGTGGATGGTGCCGCCAAAAAAATAACTTTGAGTTGTTATCTAACAGACGTCGACAGTGAGCATCTACGAGTAAATCTTAATGGTTCGGCAAATCTGTGCCAGTGATGGGCATAGAGACGTCAACCAGGAGGAAATTCTAGTGAATAGGTCTACGCAAACCCAAGTTAAGATAGGCATACCGCCTACCAAATGTCGTGATTGCCTTGCCGTTGGCTGCTTGAGGATTGAAGAATGGGTCATGATGACGCTCCTTCGTCGGTGCGGGCAGAAGGCTAACTTCTGCGCCGGTGCTGGCGCGACAGTTTCCCGAGTTTTCGACTTTGTAAAAACTGCATGGCTTCCGGCATTTCCGGCTTCTACTCCGTAAGTATTATGAAACCAGCACCAATCAGGGTTTTCCAACCTATTAGGTTTAGTTCTGGGGCAACCACGAGAGTTGCTGCGACGAGCTAAGACGCGTTCCCGTGAAATGCTACGTGATCTAGGACTTCGAGTTCGCAGCAACTGTCCAACGGAGTTGCACAGCCTGGTCACCTCTGAATCCTGGCCCTGTGGTTTGTCGCAGACAGAATGTACGTTGAAGATGGGTCTGCTGGAGATCCCCAGTATTTTATCTGCCGAGGCTGCCAGGTCATCGAGTGAAACTGACTGAATCGTCAGCAACACGGCTTGCACCCTCTGTGGTAGTTTCGAGAGGAAGAGTTCTCGGAAAAGACCATTGTCGAATGTTCGTGAGCCGATAACTTCTCGCATGCGTACGAGGACTTCAGTAGCTGAGCGGCTGCCTAGCTGGATGTTACGAAGCAATTCGCCTAACCGCTGGCGATCTGTGAGATCTCTTTTCTTTAAGAGTGCGGCTTTGAGAAGTGCATAAGGATAACTTACTTCGAGACCAAACATGTGTGCTATAAAATGCGTATTTAATTCCCGCGTTAGTGAACATATGACGGCAAGGAATCGAGAGTGAGGATCTGAGACGCCCTGTTCTCGAAAATCGGCCTCGGCATACAGAAACCATGTTTCTGCATTGTCTGCCCAGTATGGCGCTGTTGGATAGTGTTCGTAGTCGGCCCAATACGAATAAGCTAGGGAGTGTGGTTGGACATGAGGAAGTGTCGTAAATGGATGTATAAATGTTATCGAAATGAAAACAATATATAAGAATAGAATGGAGCGGGCTCACCAATTTAAGATTTGTTATTGGTCGGGATATGTGATCACATCGGGTTCACCAATTTAGGAATTGTCCCGGTGCGAACTTGATAGGCACAAAGACCAATCGCTAATTATTCGGACTTGTTATGTAGCCACTAATACGAGACCAAGGAAGAACACAATAGCGTAGTCGGATGGAATGGTATATCTGGGCGGATGTGCCAATATACCGATGAGTTCCAACTAACTGGCTAGAGAGTCGAATACGAGCAGTGCAACGTAACACGACAGCGCGCCAAATGGCGAATATGCTTGACCGGGTGCCTTCAGCTCAGCGAGTCCAGTTAAACTGTTAAGGTCAGCATCAATGTTGAATCTCGTCAAACCCTAGGCTGTTGATTTCGGGGCAGTGTGACCCTATCAGAATGACGGTTAACCAGCTGTATCTCTGTTTGGTATGTACCTTTTGACCCTGTGAAATAGACTCAGCCTCTAATCTCCGCCAAGCGGGCTATTTGCCACCGCTTCATAATAATGAGACGACTGTGTAGGATATTAAGGTCAGTGAAACTATTGTGGACGAGGCTCACAACCCGTATCTCAGACATGGACTATGATCTTCCTGCGATGACCACGCAGACATCTGTCGAAACTATCATAAGACTGTATGAGAACTACATATATTTGTTCGGGGAAAAACTGAATCAAAGTGTAGCAACCATTCAAAGTTAAACAAAACTTGTCAAACATGGAAAAAACCACTGTCATTTTTCATGGTGCGTGCTGTAAACTCTGAGAATTACAACTGTCTCGATGATTTTCACACACGTTTTCTCCGAACATTTCCTTCCCTGTCAGGTTACATGAGTTATTCTAGGAGAAAGGATGTAGCGAATTCCAGTACTTTAGTTATTGAAGCCTAAGTACCTCACTGAATCGAATTTATGGGCAGTAAAATGGGAAGGTGATTAGATAATGGCGAAGCAAGTTTAATGTCTATGGCGGATATTTTTTGAATAGTGGCAGTGTCATTTACAGTGTAGTACACGGATATACATGCCCCACCACAATACCAATAAGGGCTAACTGAACTGACACTTATTAGTCACTACAAAGTAACAAACTTCCAGTTGTCTGGTGCAAATTGCTAATCGAATTCTGTCGATCATTTTATTTCTGCTGTGTTTACCAGGCTGACTGACCCAACGTCACGACGCACCTTGATAGATGTTAGCTGGATGGAGGCAACCGGTGGGAAGCCCTAGACACGGGCTTTGCGCTCATTGGCTAGACGTGCACACAATCTTTAAGGAGCTGATGTCCCGCCTGAGATTCAAACTAGCACCACTCAGTTCCACAACCGGGACCATCGGTAGAATGTGGTCAACAGTTAGGACTCAACAGCAACACGTTGATTATCCCCCAGTGACCAACTAATATACCTAACTCAGTCGTACAAGGGATCAGTCGAGGCGTAGATAGCTCATCGGTTACACATCAAACTTGACGGAGTTTCGAACCTCAGGAGGGACATCAAATCCTGATACCTTGCAGACACACTTTAGCAACAAGTGCCAGAATACACAAAGCTCAACGGTACAGCTGCCTGCAGATTGTCTCCAGACAACTGTAATCAACCTAATTAATATTTCTTACGCCGACGTAAAATTCTAACCAGATTGAGAGTATCCAAAGTCGTGTTTGTCTTCTTCCTCAAAGTGGACCAAAGACTTCATTTGAAACCATGAGAGGAAAGTCATACACTTACTGATAAGGAAAGTGTACGCGAAGTAGATGCGGGAAAAGAATTTCCACAGTTCTAATCCCACATATGTGCGACCGATTAAACAATGCCATCGTATTTCCTTTTCGTTATTAGATCAATAGTCAGACTATGAAAAAGTAGCTGTTTAGACAAACTTCTAGAACTGCCGAGGCATAGTTTCATAAATCACTGCATGAGTATTTCTCATTTCGTAGTTGTTTTACTGTGCTAACGTACCAGCCACTCTGACGTCTGACTCTGAAACAGTTTCAAATAGACTAATAATGTGTATATGTAGATATTAACAAAGGTCATTATGGATGATATAAAATCAGGTTCGATTCCTTGTTTTTTTTATTCGTTCTAGCTCTAGAAGTTGAGCTGGAACGACTCAGAAAATTAGTCAGAAAATACAGGACGGAAAACATTGTCTTTGCGAAACCTAGAAAAAGTCGAAGTTTAGAATATAACAAAATGAATAATTCCCATCAGAACAGTGGCCTAAATTCCAACTACAATGAGGTTAATTCTTCGGAATATGAACAGCCACTTACTCCAAATACATCTAAACCACGTTCTGTACAATTTGCTACATCAAATGATTGCTTTGAAAGTATATATAGACTTTTATGATTAAAAAGATTATTTTTAGACTTAAACCAGCGCCATGGCATCGATGATATTTCGCATCCCCATGAAAGGCCAGAAAATAGAACTCGTTTCCTCAACCCTCTAAAGAGTGTTGGTATGCCGGTTGCACCTTTTCCATCATCTAATTACCTGCCAGAAGAGTACGTTTTATTATTCTGATTTCATGTATCTACGAAATTAGAGGTAATCTTCTTACACTGCGCTTGATCTAATTGAAAGGAGGAGGTTTCAGGAATCATTTCTGCATTTACAGTAAGAATATCCATATAAAATATATTTATACCCTCAGTGAATTTTACCGCACACACTATCCACTTGACAGTGAGCTGGTCATTGAGCTAAGGTTAGTCAAACATGTGACTAGTATTCTGATTCATTTTGACATTATCTGTTCTACATAGTTTCATGTTGCTAATGACTTTTAGTTGTGGCTTGTACTTGGTGCACAAAATATCCGTTGCCTGCTCTCTTCATTGATACTTTAAAAGCACTATTTGCAGTTACTTGCAGTAGTGGAAGTTCTTGCAGCACTAGACCATTAAGTCGACCTAATGGTTCAGTGTTTCATCATGTAAAAACAGGTGACAGAGACGAAATGAAACGTGAATATCTAATAGTTGTAGCCTACCATTTGAAGAGGAGAATGTCCAGCGTAAAATAGTGGTGGGAAGAGCTAATTACTCTTTTATTTGGATTAAGAGTTCTGCGAATATTTAGTACAATTTAGAAATACGCCTTTCTGCATAAAATATTTATCTTGAAATCCTCTGACTGAGTCAAGATCTATCATGCCCCAACTTCCCTGGATCATTGTAGTTTAGCAGCACACCTCTGAAGAAAAAAAATGAATGTTAAGCGGGTTTATTGTCTGCAAGTTGCTATCATACTTGCATACTGAGTATGTAAAAGTTCTGTGGACTCGACAAACTTCGAAAAGTGGTCAGTATGCTAACTAGGGTGAAATTCAAGCTTTTATGTTAACTACAGATCAATGTTTCAGAAAAATAACAAAACAGCCTAAAACATTGGTTGTTTATTTACCATTTCTTCAACACATTTTGATACATCCACAAGAAATATCCATCTATTTTCATATAACATCCTACGGTCATTCAGCACGAATGATATAGAACAAAAGTAGGGAATATTGAAACTACATTTGTATTCAATTAATGGTTTGTAATTATGCAGTTAATTTCTACAGACAATGGTGTGTTTCTGTTTTGGTATTGTTTCGAGGAAAACTGCATCCCGTTATTATAGTAATCGTTGAAATTATGTATTTCACGGTATAACCTTTGCACTTATTTAGAGTAATTTTTCAAACTATACATATAAGGCTAATTTTACAACTTGCACTTGCATTAAGTAATTCAACGTATCATCATAACTTTTAGGATCAAGGGTTGTATTCCGTTTTCATGAAACGATTAGCGACTCTTGCTTTATTTAATTGGATAACTGTGAAATACCTTGACAATATATTGATGTTAGTCATAGAAGTTGTAAATTGCCAGTGTCAGGGTTTTATGATTTAAAGAAAGTGTATGTGAAGCAACTTTGAAGTTCTTATGACGTATTTCATAAAATGTATCTGAGGACTTGAGCAACACAGGGATATTCGAATAACATAAATAACGATGTACCACTGCCACTGTTTTTTCGTTACTTTGAACTAAAACCTTAACATGCATGATTACTTGGTTACCTATTTTGACGAAGTGAACATTGTTCTGATATACTACAGGTATTACAAACAATTCAAGCAAGTTGAAAACATTTCGCAAAAACGCTTTTGAAACCTAAAACTGTATGATAATCAGTGTATCTGATTTTGGGTTGTCAGACATAAAGTAAGGATGAAAAATGATCAGTGAATGAATCATAAATAAATACTCAGATGGTCCAGGCGTTCAGTACCTAATTTTCTTGCCAAAGAGAACGTTAAGACTTTCCATATATAAAAGACATGATAAACTTTGGGTGATCATTTGTCTTGTTTAAAGTTATCCATATATGCACTTACACTCAGCCGATGTTATTGTATTGCTTTCAAACTCTTTAATGCCAAAACTTGATAGAGAACAGCATAAAAGATACCCGTAGAATGAAGTCAACTATATTGTGTGAATAAAGGAGACTTTAACTTGATTATGTAAACCGTTTAACTATGCGCTAACATCAGAATATTCTACAGATTACTATGAACTTATCAACTCAAATCATGCTAGTTGAAATCTTAAATTTTGTGATCAATCTCGACGTATCCGTGTAGTGTCCAATTCTGAAAATTTAGTTGGGAGAACGATAATCTTGCAGCAGGATACCTCGTTTTTTTGCCGGTTTATTTCACATTTAGAAACTGATTACTGTCATTTTCTACCTAATTAGATTCTGACAAGAAAACATGTTCTTCTCATTAACAACATATAATCAGTATTTGACCCTACAAACAAGCAATTTTTGTTCAGAAATATAAATTCGAGCATTCTTTGGTACCCTGTGAATTATAAGAAAATAGCTTATCCGCATCAGCAATCACTGTCAAACCTTTTTCGTTCACTACAAAACCAATTTGTCAACAATAGGTGTATCAAAAAACTCACTCAGTGAGCTTAGTAGTACCGGCCAATATTTCAGCATCAGTCTGTTGATCAGCTATATTTGTCATGGCAAACAAGATAGGGCATAATAGGATAATTTGATTAAATTATTTTGGTGAATAGGTAGTAACCAAAAAATTGAACCACTCTAATTATTTTGAAATGCTATTTGACGATTTCTTCCCATTTAAATTTGAGAATGTCATTACTCAGGATAGTAGAAACCATAAGTCCCGAATACAAGCTGTGGTGGTCATGGTGAAGAATTTTAGTTAGCGTACCTTCATGCCAATCTCTTAGGTAGCCATTCGAAAGTTATTCCTATGACAGACATGGTATTAGAACTCTTAAGTTTTAGAAAACAGTTATTTTTGATTTTATGAGGAAGTAGCAAAAATTTTCTTTTCAACAGCAACCTACTTAATAAATCGGTATTCTATATTATAAACTCTATGCTTTGTAATGTTAAGCAACCGTCCGACTTAACTTCACTGCCGTCGCCTATACCTGACATAGCAGATGTAAGTATGTTTGACAGTTTTCTGTAACTTTCATAGGACATACAGTATTTTAAATAAAAGTTATGCAGCTGAGCTTGAATATGATATCTTCAGTGCGATATCTGCGATATCTGTAGACCTTTCCAAATATCAAACTTTAGTCCAAATGCATTAGAATTCACTTCAAACGATACTTATAAAAGCTGCGATTTAATAGCGCTCAACTTAGTTATTTTTGTGATAAAACTCTGTACACTAAAATATGCAATGTCTTGTGTAAAAGAAATTTGTTTAGTGCTGAATTGAAAATGAGGGAAGGATTTTAGTTTATAGAGTATTCTTTTTCCGGGGTAATCGCGGTATACAGATAATGAAATAAATCACATGCTAGTAATACCCGTGTACACCCGATTTTCCCGACATAACTGCAAGTGGCTATAGATTTTTCTCAGAAATGATCAACTCAGTTTCAACTAGTTTTAGGTATTTTTAATGGAAATTTAACTGTTAATGCCTATGCTTATGTCATTTTGAGGTTATTGTTCCACGATTAATATACTGTCAGGTGAATTAATTGGTCCTTTTAAAGCAATAAAAACATTGAAATAAACCTATTATCATAATATGTTTTCCTGTAGCATTCGTTACAATGAAATTAAAATCCACGGTGATTGAAAGCTGACCTATTTAAGTTGTTATGTAACTGAATCTAAAGGTCTCTGGAATAAGTTGGAACAAAGACTATTAATTCTACTGACAACTCTTTGAGCTACGCACCCTATGCCGCTGAAGTTATGAATACTGAGACGAACAATACAAATAAAACTTCAGTCTGACATGTGTGATTTTCTTTCATTTTCATTGAAGACAGTGATTATTTACTCAACCTGCTGGCTATGAATTCAATTAATTATTTAGTCACTTTTTTTCCTTTTCAACTACTATCAGACGCGGGCAAACAAAATCGAAATCGAGTTCTACTTGTGTTAATTTGTGCGCCACAATGTATTGCTTTTTCATTTGCTCCGTTTTCTAAGTCTAGGTCATTTTTAGGGCTGCGTTAAAAGTCAAATCTTATGAATCGCCACCTCTTCGTTCAATGAATTTCTTTCTCTAAACACACATACTTCATACCAGTGAAGCGTTTTACACAAATCGCAAAGCATATATTATCGTGTTTAGCGAATATTTTTCAACAGTATTTATTTCCAGTGAAGTGAACAGGATGCGAACCTCAATCTTATTTCTAAGACCGATGTATCAATACAGAGTAGACTGGTAGACTAGTGCTTGGAAAAATCAGAGACCACAGTAAATTCATCCATTTAGTCATAAGTGCGACTGTACCATTTTCACTTTTGCTTATTTCACAATAGTCGAGTGAAATCTGAGAATCTGTCGAGCTAAAAAGTTGTCACTAAACTCTTTGACAATCAATACAATAACTCGTAGCTAGTTAATTACGCATTCAAAATATTCTCATTACTTCAGACTGGTTTCTGATCAGGACAGCTAACGCTTATGAGTCCTCTGAATATGGCTTTAATACAAAGTTAAGAAAAGCAGAACCTAGGCTATTACATTGCTGAAAAACTTTGAAGTAATATTCTGAACCAGTTGACTGATTTTGTAGCTCGTCTAACAAACTCCTGAGTATGAGGTTTTCGTAAATTATGTTTTGGTTAACTTTCCACTCATAACAGGGTAGTTGTGTCTCAATTTATCCTTAAGAAATTAATGGCGTCCATGAGTGCCATGATCCCGGCTTACCCAGTGGATTATTGAAAGTTGCCTGAAATATGTAGGTTAGCTGTCTATGGTATGTGATGAGTGGTAATATATATGCCTGTGGTGGTTCGTAATCAAAGGGAACTTTGGATTTTAACAAAACTGTGAAATTAAGAAGTGAAGTTAGTAAGATGCCTTTCATAGAATTCAATGAACACATATATTACCTACGTTATGATAAACAAGACTGTGAATTTAGCTTCAATACATTGTTTCCTTCTGGATATCTGAATTACCTAAACATGCTTTAGAAAGAATCTGAGAATATTTCACAATTCATTTTACTAGAGCTGCTTCAAAAGTTGGTAATTGTTATCACTTTACTTGTTCTTTAACAAATGTCATTTTGTTGGAGATAGCTTACAAATTGCAAGTCAACGAGTAAAAGCTCTAGTTCTGTATAGATACTCACTACTAAAATTACGTCATCGTAAATAAAGCGAGTGACCAAGTGCGAGCTAAAACAAATTCCGAGTGAATAATTAAGTTACAACTTACTTATTTGGGATGGTATATACAATATTAAAATTCCATTCTATGTACAATTACCATTCAGGCAAAACTTAATCTTCTCTCAAAAAAGCGCTTACCTTTTAAAGAAGGTATCAAAAGTAAGATTTTTTTTCTCATGCATTGTTTGACACATAAGACAGAAGTCTATGAAACAAATTGCATTACTCTGATTTCAGTGTGAATTTGAACAGTTAAGTTGATGAACAAATGTATGCTAAAGCTTATATCGAATTCGGTAGTTTATTTTGAGTATGATCTGAGAAATGAAGTCAAATATAGAGTCTAAATAAGTCTTTGATTTATACAATAAAAGAACTGTGATGAAATTATGCTCCACCGCGGGGCCTGATTTCTCCTATTATATATATATATATATATATATATATATATATATATATATATATATATATATAACAAGTGCTTTAGCTGTATATAATGCTTCAAAATGGTATGAGTGAAATAATAAACCGGTTGTAAGCTTCAACTAAATGCATAAAATTATCAAGTGCTGTTTAATATAGCGTAAACAGAGGCCAGTCTTAATCTCCTGACCCAACTCAGTGGACAATCATGTAATGAAATTTACTGATGAATTTCAGGAGAAAGGTAGCTTGCACTCAAAGACTAGTGCTTGATATCGACACTGCTGAAATAAGAATATTTTTCAGCTAACGTTTCACAAAAATATTACATCAGTCATCTAAGGAGTAATTTCCAAAATATTCTGATGTTAATGTGAAACTTTTATAATTGGGTCGCATTCACTACTTAATAATCTATATTAATTTGGTACTTAATTCCATGGCAGAGGCCGGTAGGTAATCATGTTTAAAGTTTCATCCTTCAAAAAAATACTAACATAACTTTACTTTTTTCATGAAGAACTCTACGAGGTGTTTATGAGCACACAGGAGGTCGTAATTTAGCTCTAATGGCTGCTCTTGAAAACACTCTCGAAGAAGCGTTAAAAGTAGAAAAAGATAGGAGATTAGGAATGTTGGATGACATCAATACAACAAAGAAGCCAGATTATTTTCGCCTGGATATGAAAGAGGTAAGTGCAGAGCTTTTTTAGTTCATAAAAATGTTGTATGTTTATTGTGTGTGATGGGAATTTTTAAGGTAATGTTAAGGATCTAAAAACTTGTTAATTATGACGGAGAGTTTGTCGAAGACATCTGTTGAATAAGAGATGCAATTTCCACTGGTTCAGCTGGAATTTCCAAAAAGCTATTAACAGATAACCATAGGTCAGTTGTGCAACAAACTACATTCAAGAAACAAACCAGCTGGCCAAAAGAGGATAAAACCTAAGGATTAGCCAAGTACATGCCAAACAGAATGTAACTTGATGAATAATGACAAGAAAATGTAGCATTTCATTTGTTATTAAAAGGTGCAGAAGTAGGTTACAGTAGAGTAACGAAGTTATTTTTGCATTCAATAGTAAATGAAATAACATTTTCTCCTACAGCCATCAAATACAAAAGCTTTTCTACTATCAGTATAGCTCAATTATAACAGATCAAAAGCAAGGCAAAATATTTTGGTTAAAACTTGAATATTATGCTTGCAAAGTGTTAGCGCAGAAAAATCGGACAGAGCAACGGATATCGTTTAGAGAGAAAATTCAACTGATAATGATTAGGATACTCAACCATCCAGGTGGTATCCATTTCCAAATAACGTTTTTGTTCTACATCTCATCTCTCATTAGTCTTATCCTATATTTTGCAACCAACATTGTGTATTATTTTTGCCCAACTCCTCACCAGTCTATCACCAATCGAAAACAGTTAAAAAACATAAACCGAAGGACTTAATAAATAAAAACAATACGCTGTTACATGTTACTGGATGGAAAAATAAAATTCTTCTATGTTTGATATGTCTGTACAGAAATATCATATTAGTTGTTTTTAGTTCTCATTCCACCCTCGTGACAAATGTCATACCTGGCTTCTGTGATTACACTCGTGTTTAACATTGCAGCATATTTTTTTCGTTCGGACGAATATTCTGTAATTTTTGGTTGGACTGGAACAGCTCAATGGTAACGTCGTTGACTAAAACATTGAGTGATGCGGGTTCGAATCTCAAGGAGGACATCAATCCCGTCGGAGTTGCAGATATGTCTTGCTGGCGAGTTCCAACAAGCACGAAACCTGGGTTCAGGGCTTCCTGTCAATTGTTTCCATCCAAATAACATCTATCAAAAAGTGCATCGCGATGCTGGGCTGCCTAGTCTGGTGGGCACACTGCAAAATTATCGGTAGAAATCGGTCAGTACTTAAGACTAGGCAATATGAAGTTGGTTACCCTCCAGTGACCAATCAATGTATGAATATTCTATGTTAAATAAGTGACCATCAGAAGAAGGAAACAGTCTTTTATCACCTGAAGAAGGTGGTTTTGGATGACTTCTATCAGCTGGAGAACCAATGAGTACTGAAGAATACACATGATCTTGTTGCATCTTAGAAATTATTTAGGAAAACATGCTCTAGACCTCTTCCGATATCCAGTCGAAAGCTTACATGTTTTCAGTTAAGTAGTTAAGTGAGTGATGACAAGATCAAAAAAGGATAAAAGGTGCTAAGTCTGGTATACAGTAGTGACTGTGTACACTCCCATGAAATTTGGATGTAAGGAAAAAGACTTTGAACTTCATTAGTTGTCATTCAGCTGCAAAAGCGATCTGCCAACTAGTCAGTTTTTCAGAATATATCCTTTCTTGAGTATTTTAGGTTTACAAACTATCTTATTCTTAGAATACTTCGTTTATAATAATTCCACATAAGGATACATTTTCTTTACCTTTCACTCTACCCTTTGTTCAAACCCCATTCGATTGTACCAACGATGAGGGGGTTATGCGCCTCCTTAGTTTACTAATCCATGATGTATTCTTTCGGTTATGAACTTCAAACATAAACAGCTGAAATAGAGTAGAAAGTTAGTTTACAAGACTGTAGAATATTTCGTAAAGGCAATGTAATCTTATTAACGATTTAGTTTAGCGTCAGTGTTTTAAAATCTTCCCAGCGACACCATTAAATCAGTCTACTTCATATTCTACACGATGCTTGTACTTACTTTTGTGTACTAGAACAATCAGCTCAGTGGTATATAGCGATGAAGATTAGTGACAAAGTTTATCTTAACTTTGGAAGAAGACGTCAGACGATAGGGGATAGTGAGCTGTTCTAAATTCAACATTTTGTTGGTAATAATTTAAATTTCTATTAGAGTCATCAGCAATATATGTTAGTTTAAACACAAGACAATACCCTATAACTCCTGGGGAGTGTAAGTCAGAAACAATGAGTTTTATTTCTATGACATTCCTATGGTGAACCAGTATAGGTCATGGTTGTCAAATAAATGTGGTTTAAATCAGTCTTAAGTTAGCAGTTTACACAGAAAGTTGAACTGTCTTATGCATATTTAGGTTTCACTTTCGAAACCTGATCTCTCGAAAAACGTCCAGAGCCCACCAACCTTGGGATGAACAAACCCTGATTTTAAGTTTTTAAACTTTACACCTTGCATTAATATCTTTTCGTTCATGGTAAACCAAGTTACCTTTGAGTATTTATTTGAAAGCTATTTCCTGAAAGCTGTCCAAAATCTGATGGGTGATATCTCCAACTGTATCCTCTTTACCAAGTAGTGTATATTCCCTTAGTCGGTGTTTTTGAGATTATTTTAAAATGAACTGACTTAGAACGACCTCTTATTTAGTTGAATAAGATTAGTTGATCAATAAACTGAATAAATTAGATGCAGTCACCAAGAAATTTGCACCAGGTTGAACATGACAGGTGAATCCACGTGGAAGTGGACAATCAGAAAAAGAATGAAGGAATATTGAAGTGATCTGACTCAAAGTAGGCTCAATCATTCCAGAATAAGAATAATACCTGGCACCCAAAAATCGTATTACAACTTACTTTAAGTTGCACCAACTGAAGAGAGCTCTGGGTTGCATGCAGTATAAATAGCAGACAAATGACTAAACGTCGACTGATAAAATACAAACGCAATCTAGAAGATTCCCAATCACTAGTCAAAAAAAATATTGCGAGCGATTACAAAAGGTATGCATCACTTGCTCATATTTGTCAGCAAAAACATTTGGATTCAAGAATATAGAGCTGTGGGTGGTAGGAAGCTGTGGATTTGAGTTACATGCATGTTGTAGCCAATCGGCATAACATCTCGGTTCAATGGAAAAAGAATGGCTCCAGGAGGATTGAGTAGGTAAAACTTATTACGTAAATCAGGTCAACAGGCTCCTTCCAATCTCTCCAAAGCTAATATTAGACTTTCTCAGACAGACTTTAGCGTAAGCTACGTCGAAACACGTACCAGTGATATGCATAGTATAAATTTTAAAAATACTTGCATTGAAACAAATTACTAACGAAATAGACACAACATAGAGAAGCACTCAAAACTGCCCGAAAAATCTAAACAAATGATCTGATTATCTTGGAATAAAGTGAGTTATTTACTTCAGATTTTGTTTGTGAGGCACAATCCAATCAACTGAAGGATATTTTCACTTGACGAATAAGTGCAGTTGTTCAGCTTCATTTGAAATATCTCCCAACTTTATAAGTAAGGAATGTGTGAGTACCCGAAAGTTACTCCACTTATTCCGATATCGCAAAGTTTACATACGCAGCCCATTCATTAATTAAAATTACATCAGTATTCATAAAAATAAAATATGGAGTATTTGAATTCACAACTGTAATTCTAGGCATTAATAGTAATGAAGGCAATGCCGATTAGGAAAGTAGAGAGCAGAAAAGAGAAAGTGAAATTTACATGCTTGCCAGCTTGTTCATTCTTACAAAATTAATAATTTCCTTCAAATTAATACTTGCTTCTGATTTTGTGTTGCTTATAAATACTACGACTTTCAGTTACAATGGAAAAAACTATGATTTAGAAAATAAAAATAAATGAAGTTCCAGTCACTAGCTCTGCTGCTAAGCGACTGTAAAAATATTTCTCATAGTAAAATTGATACAGCTAAACAAATGTACTTTACTGCTGCTGGTAGTAGTAGTAACATTAGGGAGAGTATAATATTTTCTTTATCTATGTGTGTATGTTTGTCAACTAGAGACATAAAAAATTTCATCACATTTTATTAGCCAATATTTTTAATAACCAGATCGGTCATTTCTTTCCTTTTTTTACGCTACGTTATGGTTAAACAAAGTCAAATAATTAATAGTTTTAAAATGAATTGAAGCACTGAATAATGATAGAAAAATAATTGAATGGACTAAAAACTTCATAGCATTATGTTTTCCACTCAATTTTAGTTATCTGTTTAAGTGGATAACTGATAAAAAAAGAATAATAATAAAAGGTTGTTAAATGTGTTTGTTTTCTAAATTCTTTCAAGCCTTCAGAAGCTGCTAGGAAGTGGAATTTTTTTAATTTAGTAAGAATAATGCATGTAATTTGTTTGGAGAGCATCACATGTCATGAACTTTCCACTGAACTAACAATATTTTGCATAAGGATAAGATTACGTTTCTATTGACAAAAATACATTCAGTTCAACATTAGGTGTTATTAGTTAGAATATTCTCATTGAAACGAAGTTCATTGCTTTGTCGAGATTATTCGTATGACAGTCTT
This sequence comes from Heterobilharzia americana, assembly GCA_944470555.2. Taxonomy (NCBI): domain Eukaryota; kingdom Metazoa; phylum Platyhelminthes; class Trematoda; order Strigeidida; family Schistosomatidae; genus Heterobilharzia; species Heterobilharzia americana. The sequence goes on from OX104134.1 coordinate 65,671,518, forward strand.
TAGGTCATGCCTGAAAGTTCAGTTCCATCTACATATGAAATATCTTGTACCAGACTGGTTTGAATTTTTGAAAACACAACTTCCAATCAAACACGTTGAATGAATGGACAGTTCCGCAGTCAGTCTTCGTATGATAATTGAACTTAATCACTAAAAAATGTCAGAATTTTTACGTATATCACTTCATTCATGAGATAGAGGTGAAACAAAATAAGATTACTCTATGAACAACTCACAAGATTTGCATCATCAGGTAAATTACTATATTTTTCCAACATAAAGGTGAAATATCACTGAAACTAAGCTTGAAAATAAATGTGTCTTCACTTAATCCACTTTTCATTTAAAATGTCTAAATAGGAGTTTTTAAGGGGCTAAGAATATACTACTAAATACAACTTCTGAAACACAAAAAGCCTAATATAAATTCTTACTTTTGTACTGTTATCTTTTTTAAAAAATCATTAAAGAAAAGAAAACACTTTTCTTTCATATTGTCTACACATTTCGTTACATTACCTTTCTTTGTAGATTACCGATGGCAAGCAGCGGTGAGAGCGTATGAAATTGAACAAGCGAACAGAGAATTTCGATTGATACAGTCAGAATTGGAACGACTTAAAGCGTTACAAGCAGAAAGACGGAAATAATAGAAAAGTTTACTGCTGATAATACTACTACTACCACACAGAAAACAAATAACCGCAAACTCCTTCAGGATTTGATTTTACAACTTTTATTCATGTTTTAGAAAAGAAATATTACCATTAGGAGCATCTTATAAGTCACAATTAGTTATATATATAATATCGCATTTCTATAACTGAGTTTGTGTAAATAGTGTTTTCAAGAGCTGACTTCAATTTTCATGAGTAAACCAAAAAAACTAAGTGCTGCCTTGTCATGCAACTTAAGCCATCGCTATAGTATACACAATTGTAAAATCATAACTTCATAAGTGATTGTAAAAGCCTTTCGGATACATTAGCAGTACAGAGAGTCCAAGCGCTGAAAAGGAAAAACACTTTTCACTTATCCACTGTCAGTCGTATGTTTATGAGTTATCTATTTATACAAGTGTTTTTTTAACTAGAAATAATTTTCCTGAAATATTATTCCAAATTATTTTTAAATATTATCGTTTCTGCTGAAAAGCAAAAAGATTCGCTAAAACGTACTTCTGAATAAAACATCCTGAGTATTTTATGACATTTTTTAGTCGTTTCAAATCCATTCAGTGTTCCAAAATCTACTTATAACTATACAATATGTAAAAGATTAAACTATTTTATGATCACTTAATGTATTCTGTCATACTGTACAGTAATGTGAAATGCATCTCATATTTTACAGTTTCCTGTTACGAAATAAATAAATGGAATGATTCTGTCATTTCATTCTATCTTGTGAGGGATTTGTGTACACGTTTAATTATGTTTTGCTTTATGGAAAGCTACAGCTTCTAATATCCCACATCCTGTCAAGTCAGTTTAATGCATCAAATCTGATTCTTTTGTCATTTCTGAGTTTTAAGTTAAGTGGGGTCACTGTGTCACAATATAACTATCATTAGAGTTTACATTTGTAGCAGCTAACTAACTAAAACTTATGGGTCTCTTGAATGGTATGTTGACGTACTAAACAGACATACAATAATCTCTTTAAAAATATTATGAATATGCATAAACGATACAAAAAGAATAAATTGGCATCATAAAACGTAAAATTGTTGAATACCAACAAAGAGGAACTGACTTCTTCGTCATTCTAGTATAAACACTCAAATTAATTAGCTCGAAATGGAACAAATAGCTCCAGGATGAAAAACGTAACATAAGGGGATCAAACTTATCAAAAAGTTATGTCAGTAACTGGTATGAACACCTCAGTTCGATATTGACCACGATGACCTTGACCTCTACAAAGGTATCAGGGAATGATTTTCAAGCTGTAATATACGAAGCAGTCTAGTCAGTATCCAATATATGAGGAGGAATTGCGAATTAAATTTTGGTACAGATACAGCGTACCTAGATGTTTCTGTCATGTTTCGTACCAACCTCTTCTCAGGTTTTTCTGATGATAATACTCGGTTGCTACTTGTATGACACAAATCAGTTCAAAATATGTCCATTGCTGCACATACCTTTTGATCTGTTTGACGTCAAAGTCAAATACTGTTTTATAGTTCACAATATTTTAGTTTTAAAACGTTTAAGTAGAATATCCATCAGAGAAGCCATACTTTTCTTAGTTTCATCTATCCCAAATAACTGAAAAGTTGGTGGAATCAAACTACTACACTGAAATAAGAAGCTGTAATTCTTAAAAGGTGGTAGCTTCGTATGTTTGAGTTCCGTGACCATATGGATCGAAATGCCACTGTTAACGCAACGCAAAAAATGCAAATAACTAAAATTGTGAATCACAAATGATAGCACTGCAAAACGTTCAGATGTGAGTTTTCAGCGTTCAAGAACATTGACAAAAGTAATTGGTCGACATTCATCCAAAGTGTTCTTTTATCTGATCCTAAATTTTTTGATTGAGGTAACATATTTGCGTTTGACAGCTAGTGAGATGAAGATGGAAATATTTTTCGGCAAGATTCTTAGTCAGTGTAGAGAATGACAATGTTAATATTCACTGAGGCAATCGTGGTTTCTAACTGCTGATATCATCAGTCAGTACTGTGTGTTATACAGATCTCCGTGCTTTTTCGATGTCATTTTCTTTGAAAGTAGATCATAGTTGTGGTCTGAAAACTTTGGTTTACAATGAAAAGTATGAGCAGAACTGAACATCCTTCTCGTCACGAAATTAGAGTACTTCAAGCATTCACTTTGATTCTTATGTTATGAGTTCGCCGATGTAGCTGATGAATTTAAAAGCTGTTTTTTTTTAGCAATTTCACTTTCTCAGATAAACTAATAAGGATGCACAGCAGATAATTTTGGTCTCTAGCAAGCTAAATTACTTCACTCTACCTAGCAAATCACGGTGTTGATTGGTCAAAGAGATTTCTAGTTAATTATACCAATGACTGGCGCATAATAAGCTAGAAATTGAGCAGTAATATACATTCCACTTACTAAACAAGTAGACAGAAAATTTGAAGACTAAAAATTAAACGGAAGACGTGTGACTGATCTTACTTAGTGGCTTAAGATGAGAGAAAGTTAGACTTGTAAAGTGTTGATAAAGGGTTTAAACTGAAAAGTAATCAACAATTTTTGTTATCCCCAATTACAAACTATGAGTGCATCTTCGATTTACCAGTAATTCTATCAATGAATAAACTAAACAAGTAAAATAAGTTTACGCAGATTTGTTAAACATATGGAACGTTCAATTGTGCTATCAGTAACTATATCATCGAAGTAGTTTTTTTAATGGGATTATATTAATTGGACTATATTTGCTTTTAGGGATTATCCACGCTTCACTTGAATTGATCATTGAGTTTTCTATATACACAAAGAGAATATGTATCCCGTGACTGCAGTTATTGAATTTTGTTAAGTTTATCAGCAAAAATACATCTCCATGTCATAAAAAGAGGTCAGATTATTTGATTTCTTAACTGTGAACTGTCCAACAGAAAAATAAACTTGGTGATTGAAGTGAAATAAAAATGTGATTAGCAGCCGGGCCTCATAGCTCAGTTGATAGAGCATTGAACCGGGAACACTGTGGTCTCTGGTTCGAACCCGGCCGTGGTCCATATTCTTATTCTACTTTCAATCATCACCCAGTATAAAGAAATAAACTGTTTATTGATATTACTAAGACAACATAGTAACTGCAGAAGTCAAGACTCAATGCTAAACTACTCGAGATGTGAATCTACAGCTGAAAAGGTTTTTTTCTTAGGCAGATCCCTATTAACACAAGAAAACTTTGCTGGAAATTAAATATCATCTTTCTAATAAGTGCTGAAACCAGTAGATTGTATCAAAAACTTTAATGAGCCGAAAATACTGAATAGCACATGGTAAAACATATATGAGACTAGATTGAGGAATCCAATACTTTAACTCACTACATAGTGCTTATTTCCAAATCGAACTGCATGAATATCAAACGACCGAATTACTTCCTTGATAATCCAGATTCAAAAACTAAGAGCACTAATGAATTAAAAGTCACTTATGTAATGAGGTAATATCTAGGTAAAATAATCACTGTCTGATGTTCAGATAACAAATAATCAATTTAAAGTAGTATGAAGGTAAGTAGATAGCTAAGAGATTATTACCAGTAGGCTCAAGGCTGAAGTTCTACTCACATCAAAACAGTGAATGTGAAAAATCATCTAATGTAACTTTTTTACAACACAAATTTTATCTTCATAAGTAAATCCGATCAGGAAGATTCAGTCACATTTTAGAAACTGCTTCTATAATTGGCACGAAACTCTCTTTACTTTTTCTAACTGCTACTGCATTTAATAAGTTTAAGTTACATATTGTGACATTCATGTTTGTACATATTTCCGTCTACCTATCAGTGAAGTATATATAAAGTTTTCGAGAGTCGAACCTATCAAACATTGATGAGTCATATTTTAAATAAATCTTACCAGTTTAAATAAAATGACTCAATCTAAGTTATAAAAATTTGTAAGATACACTATTCTGATAATTTATTGAGCGTTTTTACAATACTTATCTCCCTAGTCTTAAAGTTTTCCTGCAAAATCTTTAATTCATACTCAATTCAAAGATCCTGCTATTGGTCGAATGTGAAACTTCAACCGTTAAACTGCCTATTTTTAACCCTAATCAGATTTAACATGTCCGTCTAATACTATTCTCAAACAGAAACCTTGAAATGTTTTCTGAATAGGCATTCACATCAAAGTATGTTGAAGAATTCCAACACATTATTCTAAACTAGATGAAATTCACTTATACAATAGGTTTTGCCAGCATGATTAAATGGTTTAGTCAGTAAAACCTTAACTTTGAATCGAAAAAAAATGATGAGTACATATTTCAATGAAAAGAAGTCATTTAAAACCATATGTGTTCTCTCAGTAAAGCAGTGGCTTTAAAAACCACTCTAGCGAATGTTAAGATAGCCAATCAGGTTTTGATATTTTGGCTAGGAAGATGATTTTTCAAAAAACAAAGAAAAGTAACTGATTATCTTAGCGCTTGTTAGGGTGGCCTTCAAAATCACTTCAGTAATGATATATTAAGCCATAAACCATTGAAATATTTTTATTCCCAACTCAAACTGCAGTGAAATATGATATTCCTCCCCAGTATGCAGGCAGTTACAGTAAGGTTACGATCAAAGCAAAATGCACTACTCTCTGACAGATAGATAGACAGAAAAACGTAGAACCTGGTACAAAAGTGCATCATTTCAGGTCGCCACACTCTAAAGCACCATGCTAGGAAAAGATAACTAGAAAGCAAATGGTACAAGGGTGTATGTGTAGACTAATTATTTACCGTCTCGAATAAACAAACATTTTTAGGGCTTAGCAAAACTTGAACATGCTTCATAAGCATGTAGTAAATTAACCCAGTTTGCGAAATATTTGGGTAGACTACACTAGTTAAAACGAATCAAAAATTTTTTGTCATTATGTTGCTGTGTAACCTAAAACTATATTAAATATTTCACTCGTAAATAATCGCTTGATCCTTGACTGATTTATCCAATGACAGTTATCAAGATCCAATAGTGTGTTTCTTCCTTATCATTGGGTCACAGAGAAAATATTCGAATAACTAGTGGAGTTATTCTTTGGATGATAGCTATACTCGGAGAGATACAGATAGGCCGATGTGTAACTTCAGATACTCTCGTAGGAGTCCACACAAAGCACGACTTTGCAGTAGTAAAGAAAGAAAAAACCAACCAAAATAGGACTATATATAAGGGAATAAGAAGAATACAGAAGAATACTGTCCTCATGTTCGACTTAGTCGACTCCGCTGGTCAAGACTTCTCATACGAACTTCGGGAATCACCTCTTGAAAATGGTCACCAACAAGGACAGCTATTCAACGATGATATTGAATGGAGGTTACAGTATATGGTGAACTGATAGAAGCAGGAAATATGGACGATTGGACTCCGACTCAGTGCCTCAAGGGTAACGTGCTGGCCGCGGAACTTGGCGGTTCTGGTTTCCACCCTTGGCAGGGTCATGGGTGGGCACTGTTGAGAAGTCCTATACTAAGATGAAACAGCTGTTCAGTGCTCCCAGGTTTCTAACGTTCTTCGAACTTATGTCAGCTCATGACGAATTCCAACCTGAAACTGGTGTATTCGCAAATGTCAACGTCATTTCTGTTACATATTTTATCAAATTCCACAGTTGTATATACCTGAAATGTATTTGTTTTTAAGTCATCTTTACCAGACATAACTACATCAGATATCCATACATAAGTGGGATGCTAAAGTGGCACTTTGATACATATATACACCTGTCACAGCATATCGATCACATTTCCAACCTCTTCAAACTAAAGGTACTTTTTCAATGTCTGCAAATTACTTGATGGGGTTAGATGGATTAGAAAAATATTCTGTATCAATGATTTCTTTCCTATCTGGAACATCAAATGAAACTATTTTATTCTCTGAATCCAATTGTCTATAGTCATTAATTAGGATATCGTGAGGCTAATTTTTATTTGCATCAGCAAGGTTTATCTTTCAATATGAAGTAGTCCTCCTCATCGGGATTCAAACTAATAACGTTCGGCGTCGCATTCAAAAGCAGTACCAACAAGTAATGGTTTGGAAATAGTAAACACCATACTTTCCTGAAACACGAAAGGACTGTAAACTATTGAGTGTCAACAAGCAAAATGCCTTTACTGTTTCCAAATACTTTGGTTGTCCCACTAAACACAATGAACTGCAAAGTGCTATCATTCAACTAAACGGTGACATTCTATTCCTTTACGAGTTGAATTTAACCACTGGTTGGGAAACTGGGGAACCCCACTAAATAGCATTTACCAATAACATTTTGTCTTTGGTGCAGCTTCTAGAGTAATGAATCCATACCACATACACATGCAAACGCACTATGAAGCCATAGTAACAGTGTATATCAAAAACTTGGTGAATGGAGCGTAAAAATTCAAATTCAAACAAACAATATTGGTCAATAATAAGTGGAGGATGAAAAGAAAAGTTTACGAAATAAAACCACGCAAGACTTTCAAATAAAACTACAAGAATAAGAGCGAAAACGTTATGGTTTAACAAATATTCGGACGTGAAAATTTTTAAAACTTAGCATATTAAACAAAAAAAGCGTTAATCAACATAACAGGATACAACACAGTCCCACCCTTAACAGTATGACACTTTTGTAAACATCAATATGGTTTCTATGATTGACGGATTATTATTGATATTATCATTCTAAAGGTACACTGAACCTAAGAATAAGTTTTAATCTGATAATCAATATCTTTCTGGTTGAGTTGAGAAGACTCAAAATTTAATATTTTTCATTTATTATATTCAATCAACAAGCCTTTTTTATGATTCTGTTTTATATTTAGCTTGATCACTTCAATAATTCATTTAGGGGTTTGTGGGGATTGATTGATTTTAAAAGTTTTTATCAGGCGCTGACACCAGTTGGGAAACCAATGAAAACCTAACGGTACTGGGTAGCTTGAGACTCTTTAGCACTAAGCAGGCTCAACCCCATCAGTGACCAAGCCCGAGACCACTACGTCTTATGATGTACATGCTACCAATTAGCCACTGGGTTAAGATACAGTGGTCTGCATTTATCTCACTTGTATCGTTTCGCAATACACCGATGCGATCGGCGAGTATTTGTCTTCACAACTGATTTCTTCAACCCCACAGATTAGAAGCTTATCATCAGATTCCTACTAGTTATTGACATACTTGTTATTCTCCGTTGTTTTTTTGGATCGAATTGTTCGACCTCTGTTAGCATAAGGGCTCCTATGTGGATGCCTCGATATTGCCTGAATGTTGATTATGATAATTTGGTTAGTTGCGGACAGCAAGAGAATCCAGGACGCGCGTTTCGTCCTATTTGAGACTCGTCAGCTGGATGTACCCCAGTGATGTTGTTCATACTGAGACTCGAACCTTGTACCCATCGCTTTCTGGATTCTTTTGTTAGCCACAAACAACCAAATTAGCTTATCATCAGAACTTCAGAAAATCAATCTCGAAGCGAAGACACCACAGAAAATTAAACAATAACTCACTTGGGGGTTTAAGGGGATTAATTGATTTTAAGTAGAAGTTCCCCAAGAAGAACAAGACAAGATAAATCTATCCTCTCTTAGTAGCTGATTGCATGTCATTATTCATAATTGGTTCACTTTACAGTATTTTGGTGTTCCCACTGTACTAAAGATACTTTCATACACCAAATCCCTTTGAAGAAAAAGTTTGACTCACATAAAACGAAGTAGCTGTTTCATAAGTTGCTAAAATCTCTCAATATTAACTATCGAATCCCTTCGTCTATAAAACCAAAAACCTGGAGGTCTATTATGAGACAGCTGTTCATCAGTCCACTTAGTCTTACTCAAGTTGCTAGCGACGCTATCATAATCTCTCCAGTTCTCATCTGCATTACAGTCGTTGTATAGCAGTCAGTTACCTGCAGCATTAAAAACAAGTTCCAACAGTTGCAAATAAGTGCTTTTCATGCGTTACTTTATCCTGAAACGAGTCAGTCCAAATAAAGGATTTGGACATTGTGGTAGAGTGCGATTCGGTATTAAATTACTTTATTTGATATGACTCAAAACGATGCAGTATCATTAACTGAATGGCGTTTCAAGTACAACTTACTTCTCCAGTCGTTTGTGAGTTCTTGTAGAGTTTCAGAACAGCAAAGAAAAACCCGTCTGTTATACGTAGACAGGTTTTTCTGTCTCATTGGTATCAAACTTGACTGAATATATTTATGCAGCTACTATATGATTAATAAAAAGCCACTAAAAATTGTCTAATAAAAAACTTCAGAATTGAAATGCGCACTTAATAGACTTCAGTTTAAAAGACAACACTCTAATATTTTCATAACAGCTTCAAACGTAGTTTTTTAAGTAAACTGATTTTATGTGAAGAACCACACGAGGTCAACAAGCAACTGGTTTACTCTATGAAACACCACAAAAGACCATACTTTATGTTAAATCCATGACTTGTATTAGTATGATTTGTGACTCATAGTCGTATGAAAATAGATGTTAGACGTATCACTGATAGGTCGTTTCCAATAGCACAACACGAACACACTGGGTGTAACAAGGTGCTTCTTGTATTGATGATGGACTAAAGCCTATCACTAGTTGGTATAGAAATGTTGTGACTCAATTACTTCCTACTGTAATTACTTTTTACTGGAAAATATCAGTTGAAAAAACACTGGTGCAACTAATTCAATACTCTTTTTTAATTCGTTAATTTAGGTGCTAAAAAGTCGTAGAGAGGGCCAACGCACAAAAAGTAATGGTTTTGGCTAATTAATCAGCGGAAGGGTAGTTCTCGACAAAAATTAACATCGTTATGAGTGTGAGTTTTAACATAGCCCTAGACCGTTCAGAAAATCTAAGCAAGATTCTTCTGAGTGTTTCGCTGCGCATGCCACGGCTTCTTTAGTAGAATTTTTGGATTTTTATTGATAAAAGAAGCTGTGAGACACACAGCGTAACGTTTTGATTTTCTAAAAATGCTTGGATGAAATTAAAAAAATACTTATATAGTGATTGAGTCGGACAGAGCACTCAAATTCTTCCAGGACATTCTTAGAAATTATGGACTGGATGATCATAATACAAATTAACATCAATTGAATGGAGGCGGAAAACCATCTTATTGGAAGTTTCTTCAAAAAAGCCTAATGCAACTCTTCTACGAAGTCCAACCATGAACTTATGGTTTCACTTGAGTAGGTGATTTTCGAAGCAACAATTGAGAATCCAATGTGCGGTAGGTATTAGTAACTGCTTGCTACAACGAACGTCCTAGGGTGGTTGAAGTTAAGACACTTAACTGATACAGTCAATTTAGAGCGAGAGAATGAAATGAAGAAGAAAAGGTTTGAATTAATAACTGTTGGATTTTCAAAACAGCTGAATGTAAATGATATCTATAAATCTCTTAAATGGACAACCAGATGTCACTTAAACAAGTACTCGCATACATCATGCATCATGGTGAAGTTTCCGGCTTTAATGTTGAGTTATGTAAATTTGAACCTTCATTAGTGCACGTCTCGTATCCGTCTGTTTATCCACCTTACTGATAAGACATTAAAAAGGCAGGAAACCTATATGGCGCAGAGTTTCTTACTTTCTGACTCCGAACACTAAACATTGTTTATCAATCACAGGACGTACTCAACTAGGCTAGGTATCTGGGATCTTTACCCCCACATGTCTCGTAATGGATAGTTCTCCTGAAAACGTATCAACTGTTTCGCTTCTTGTTACATAATTTGCTCAAGTGCGTACTCTATTGGGAAATATACGAAATTACACAGCTTACTTCCAGTAAATCAGTATGGATAAAATTCTAGTCCGGAAATCAGAAGGTAAACTTACCGTATGCATCAGTATGAAACAACTATCAACAAAGGAGTTAGCAATGAATTTTTCTAAATAGACTGATTTATCACAAGATTTTGATTATCTCAGGTGGATTTCTAATCATTTCCGTATTCAACACACAAGTCCCCTTCAACAATATATTAAGTTTCAGCATGAAGGAAATGAACATATACAGTAAAATCTCATGTTTCGACCAAGCAAAGTATGTAGTTTCGTCATAGATTCAGTATTCTACAAGTACTTGGTTCGATGTATGATAAGTATCATAATTCATATCATGCTAAGTGGAAGACGATGGTCTTTATATTAGTGATAGCTAAGTAGACTGCTAAACGTTTGCAACTTCCTCGAATCTACTCACAAGTAGTATAATTTGTTTGAGAGACTTTTTGGAGTATATATAAGACATCAGTTTCTGGTTTTGCAAAGTGAGAGGGACAAATAAATTCATTTCTTGTATTCTACATCTTCTCACATACCAACTAGATTCAAAATTTGTTTCAGTGCTGAAAATAAGTAATTTGATTCAGATAAGTGGTAAAATCACCACCATCTCTAAACTGAATTACTGTCCAGTGGTCATTAGTAACATGCTTTGAGATGAGAAGCCATGAAGTTCTGATGAGAAGTCGTGACCTGTGAGACAAATCAAGTAGGACGTGAAGAGGAATACTTACCGATAGCAGAGTATGAAGGCCACGCCATATCGCGAACTGACAGCGGTAAGCAAATGTGAACCAAGGGATTCCTACCCAGTGGCTCAATTGGATCTTTCTCGCCACGAAGTCTGAAGGTCACATGTTTCATCCCCACCGCACCGCTGAGTCCAACACTAGGATTAAGCAGCTGTCCATTGCTTCTAGGTTTTTAGTGACCTTCTATCTAATGTCAGTTCCAGATGAATACTGCCTTAAGATGAGTTTTCATATCTATACATCAATATGCACACGTGAACAAAAATAAATGACACAGTCCACAACCAGACTGACCAATACAGCGAACAAGTACAAAATGTTTGGAAAAATGACTAACTAAGAGAAAAAATATATTTCTTTTCAATTACGTCTTCGTCTCTACACTAATATTTAATGGTTTATAGGTAAATCAAAATATCAGTCAGGTGGTGGGCGGTTGTCAAACAGCAATTACACATTTTTCCTCTCAAATGGCCAGTCATAACACAATAAATAATTGCTCAAGAACAAGAGAGCAAATGAATATTGATGGAACAAAGAAGAGGTGCACAAAGTAATACTAAAAGTTACATCATGTTGTGACGGCGATGGTAATGCAAGTGGTGGAACAAATTTCTATGAATGCAAAGGTTAGGTTTATAAAGGTAGATCGCAATCCTCTCTGCTATGTGAAGAAGACGAATGCGTAATCCACGTGATAAATTAAGTGGTATGCAAAGAATAATTTCAAATGCTTTTCTAGTATCCACTTGTTGTCCAGTGTCAAATAAATGTGCGAGTATGGAGCTATTTATTGTTCTGTTCCTTATTCAACCATGAAGAGTAGTGCTCCTAAATTACACTATAGAAATGCTTCATCGCATCCTCAGTGTAACTAGCTCCACAGGAGCAACTGAACTGATAAGTGCACATGGAAGTGGCAGAATCACGCAATCTGTGTATATTTCTTCAACCTAGAATCGAGCGGTTGTAGAAGATGAGACATAATTTAATGGCTGGAAATGTTAATTTTAAGGCTCCTTTTTTGCGTTGAGTTATGATCTCACAAGAAATGTCACCCTTGAATTTCAGTTTCAAAAAGACTACCTTCTTAGGTACTGTTAGCATTATTGACTTAACCTTTGTAACATTCATATCCTTAGTTATAAACATTGCTCGAAAGCCATTCCCACTAAGCAGGTCATAAATAGTGGCGAATTCTTCCTCTATAGCATCATCAGAGCAAATAGCTAAAAGCGGGTCAAGGGGTGACGCCATAACCACACCACCAAACTGCCTGTAGAGCTCATTGATGCAAAGCAAATATCTATTCATCGTGCACCTCAGAAGCGGTTGTTTAAAGCTGTGGATTGAAATACCTATTTCCAAGCTGTGCTTTAAAAGTTCATTGTAAATAAAAAACTGAAAAGGCCCTAACCTTAACCCAAAGATGAAGATCTAACTGTAGATGAATATATTTCTTCGCTCAATCAAACTTTTTCCGAGTGTCTAAATGGGGATTTTCAATGTACATTTTTTCTTAAGATGACAAAATCAGACTAAAAACCGGTCAATGTTACTAATGCAGTGTGATTACAGTTCAAGCTGGTGAGAAATCTGATATGCAGATGAATGACAGACAACGCTGTGCAAAGTCGGCGTATGATTGAATTAATAGTAAAAGAATGAAAAAAACATTAGGTTTAAAATCGGAAAATCAGACTGCTTTTCACCACATACATCAGTATGAAACTAGTATGAATAAAAGCATTGAAACCGAATTTCCCCACATAGATTGATTCATTACAGGATTTCGAATATTTCAGGTGAAGTTCTAATCATTTCAGTCTTCTACAAGTTCCCTGGAGCACTTTATTTAGCTTCAGCCTGAATCAAATGAACATTTGCTGTGTATGAAAACACTTTAATATATCATGTTTTGACCCAACTAAGTTGCGATATTTGCACAATATGCTGAGTATATTACAAATACTTGGTTTCATGTATAGTAACCAAATTGGAAAAAGATAGTCTTAATGTTGGTGTTACTTCAGTAGAACGTTAAACTTTTGCCAGGTATCTGAATCTGCTGACAAGTAGTGGTAATTACTCCGGGGAATTTCAGGGTATGTATTATTTGCTGCTCTTTCGCAAAGCAAAAACAACTAAGGAAATGAATTCACTTATGTCCTCTAAATCACCCAACTACACCGTAAGGATTTGAACATAAAGCCTCTTATTACTTTCTCACCCCCTCACACTGCAACCATAGGTAACAATCCAGGTCAGCTAAACACTATTCGTAGCCTCTTATTAGCCCACTGCAAATTTTATTTTTGAGCTTTCAGCATCCAAAACATACCGAATCGTACAACAGGCATCTCTTATGAAATTTCTGCAATGCGAGCCATAGATGCAGGTTGTAACGTGGACAAGAATACCGTTCTCCAGCAATAGTCATTCATATGAACTTAGTTGGTCAAAGCTGTGAATCAACATACAACCTAAAGAAGGGAAACATCTGCTCAAATTGCCAGATGGAAAGAAAGAGAATAATATCACAGCAAACAAAGTAGTGTGATAAAGTAAGAAATTTGATATAAAGGTTAGTGCTAAGGAATGAATACATATACACCACCGTGACCGATTTTCAGTCATGTCACCGAGAATACCCAACTACTGATTCCTGTCGTCTAAGGGACCCCAACCACGAAGTCTACATCTCTCCACACTGCTCAGACCAACAATCAAGAAATAATTCGGTTCGTGCCAAGTCTTGGTCTGTCAAACCCGAACCCTCTTCCAACCTAATATAACTTCCCCTGGCCCAACAAATAGAGGAACGTGGTGGCTCGGCATGTGCAACACATGTCCAAGCCATCTAAGCCGATGAAGGCTCACTGACTGCCTTATCTTCCTTGCCTACGACCCTTTGCATGATCTCGACATTGCTCAAACGATGATTCCACCAAACGCGAGCAGTGTTACGAAGACACCTACGATCACAACCCTGTAACCGCTTCACATCTTTTACTTTCAACGGTCATGTCTCACGGTCTTCAAACAGGACAAAACGAAATGCAGCGGACTACACTTGTCCCTTATTGGGTATTCGGATACCTCACCAGCGCTACAGATGACGCAGGTTGGCAAATGCCAAACGAAACTTCTGTGTCCGAGATGGGAGTTACTCAGCGATCAGTCCATTCCGGCTGATACAACTCCCCAAGTAAGTGAAGCAGTCAACACATTCCAACACTTCATTACCTATCGTTAAACTGAGAGTAGTTGAGAACCAGACCAGTCCTCGAGCATCATCCTGCACCTGACATGTGCGAAACGCCTGCCAAATATACTCAGATTTGTGCTCAACGTGTTCAGAAGACCCTGCATTTTGTCAGCGTTTTCGCCTAGAAGCACAACATCGTCGTCAACGACATAACCACCAGAAAGTAGATCAATACCTGTGAAGTCAGGCATACATAGGGCGATGTCTATTAGTACATATATGATGAAGCTGAGTGGGAACAGTGACTTCCGCCATCACCAACGAACACCATAGGTTGTCGTCAATTCACATGACTAGTCTCCATATGCCCTTACACCACTGCGTCACTTCGATTAGACAGCTTTCATCACCGTCTTCACCTGGTCCGTCCTCCATTCACAGTCAGACTGTCTCACAAAACCTCACAGTCGACAGAGTCGGATACCAATCTCAGGTCAAGAAATACGGCAAGTGTCGCTGGCACTGGTCGCTAAGTGTCTATATTCCACAATCTGTCAGAGGGTGAGATTCTGATTGATGCACCCTCATCCAACTCTGTCTGAAACCTACCTGGTTTCCTCTAGTTTGCTGTTCTCCAGCTCCAGTTAGACATCCAAAAACTATGGACTTTAGGATCCTGGACACACTACTAATCAAGTTAATTCCCCTATGGTTGTTACTGGAAGACTTCTCTCCCTTCTTATAGACTGAAATGATCAGAGAAGTAGACCAGTTTGACGGTACTACCTCTGACTCCTATACACCACTTAGTGCCTTTATCATTTTAATTAGCAGAGTGGTACCTCCATCCATAAAAGCTTCGGTTGGCCTTTTCGACTGGCTCAGCTCAGCTTCCCTACTTCAGCGTTAAAATCATCTGTCATCATGACTACCGATGAACGCTTCGCTTTCTGTAGCAAAGTTGACAGCTTCTCATGGAATTCATCCTTTTCGTCATTCGAGCTACACTCGGTGGGTGCGTAGACGGAGATTATGAATAGACATCGCCTAGTCTCACGACCCTTCCTAGTCCTCTCAGATCCGTCCAGTCGAACAGCACACAGACGGCCGTTGACTGTCATCCAGTAGAGAAGTTCACTTTCCACCCTACAACTCAATGATATGCCTACACCAGCGAGTCCACGAGAGTTGTCTATTGGGTCTCTGGATACTCGTACGGTGAATGTTGAAGATTCCCCACTGTGGCCAGGTGACGTCAATTTAATAACTACACTCGGATCCTGTATTCGTGTCTCAGAGACAGATAATACATTTATGGGTAGAGTTTCCAGAGTTTTGGTGAGTGATGCTTGCTGTCGGTTGGGACAGCAAGAGTTCGGTCATTGAAAGCTCCTACATGAAGTCGATGGCGGAGTTTTAGGAGTGAGGTTTCGTTGACTTTGATCGTTATCAATGTTTGCAGAGTGAGAGGTTGAGTAAGACATAAGAAGCCTAATAGTGACATCCGTAGGCGAAAGCAAATGAGGAGACAGATTTTAGGAGGACAGATTATGTTGCATTGGGTCTTGTGTTCAACTGGAAGCGTGCGTGGTCTGAAAATCCCCAGCTGACCACACTGTATAAGGTTAGTTCTTTTTGAGTTTCCTGATTATGAATAGATATTGTGTGACCACAGAGTATAAGGGAAATCTGCTTGAGACCAGTCAAACATAGTCTTTCGGTATGTTTGAGTTTTTGTTTTTTTGTTTTCGAATCCGACTAAATCCCTGTTGCAGGCATCGGAATGCCGAAAGCGGTGGGAGTGTGGTATTTTTGGGGCCAACCTTCTTATAAGGAAGGCAGCATCACCATGGCACTGCTGGTCATCCAAGAGAAACACCTCACTTTTGTCACACCCCAACCAGCTAGCAGCAGTATGAAGTCACCCTCAAATCCTAATCACAGTGTGGTAATCTACACTGCAATTATAACTGCTTTTTGTCTGAACACTATCTAACAGACCTTCCTAATGTGAGAGGACCTCGAGGGAACAAGCATTCCACCAGCATATCTCGCTGGGTCATTGTAACATACAAGCTCGTCAAACGTGGTAGGAACTGTCGCCTGGGGAAACTGGATCCCAATGGGAAGCCGTCTGGATGCTGCCCGACTGATTAGATCTGTAAGAGCTTCGAAGAGTCACAAGACTCTCCAACTACGCATTCATAATCCCCTCTTAAGCGTTCACCGACCACAGTTTCGACTAAAGATAGATGAATTCTATCAAAAGCTGTCAATTTCTCTAGATTAATCAAAACATTCATATATAGTCATCATGGGAAAAGACTTCAAGTCGAAAAGGCATTTTGAAACTACCTACGAAATCCCATGCCAACTAACCGACAGCGGTAATCATCTCTTTCGATTCTAGATCTGACAATCACTTGTTTTCCGATCAACAGTGACTTCTCAATTCGTGCCCTCTGACATTTGGTCAACGGCAGACACATACAGATAATATAGCAATAAGCTATTGTTGGGGAGAATAAGTGGAAGATTCCCGCTCATCCTGGAGTACCTGCTTGGACTGGGATCACGCTTTAGTACCGCTAAGTGAATATTTTCACCATACTAATCTCAGGAAACATACGGGAGTTTAGTCTTTGTGCGTTCTGCCGGAAGATGAGAACAACTAGCTCGTATTTGTGATGAAGGTAGCTAAGCATTCATCTGAACACAGTAGCAATTCCCCTCCTGATGAAACACAGTGTGATGGTTAGTCTGCTGTAGAAACAATGGTAAAAAAACCAATTACCTACACCAAAATTGTCCACTACCCTAATAGAACTGTTTGATACGGAAAGATGTATTCCAACCGGCAGTGATCACAATGAAGAGCAAAAGAAGTTTAGACCGAAATTAACTAAGGGATTCGCAGTGATAGGGTGTGGCGAAAGAGATGGAGAAGGCATCAGCATTAGGTAATACCTGGCAATCACTTACGCCTATTAGGGATACCGGCAAGAAGAAATGCAACTGGCACATGGCCACGTTTCGGTAACCCAAAATCCAGCCCGAACCTGAATGGGATCTAGATGTCGATCCTACAATTCATAATGAAGTTGAGAAGACTGCTTCAAACCGTAAGTGGTACACAAAGCAACATGACCCGAATCTTTTAAGGAAGGGTAGGGAACTATTGAACCGAGTAGCGGACTTACTGGATAGTGTACGGGAACCAGAGATAGTCGTGCCGGACAGGTCTACTTCACTAATCATTACAGTCTGCAAGAAAGGAGAGGTCTTCTCGTGACAACCATAGGTGAATCAGTTTGACTGATAGAATATCCAAAAACCTAGGCTTCATAGTCAACGCCTGACTGAGCCTCAAGAACAGCAAACCCCAGTAAACCAAACAGGTTTCAGAACTAGACGAGAGTAAACCGATCAGATTTTCATCCGCCGACAGGTTTTGTAACATAGGCATACTTACTGACACCCGACAGGGTATGGTGCAAGCATGTAGTAATGATCAAAGTTCTCTACTCAAAATCACCAAGTCGCGCAAAGGCTTGCGTGAACTGACAACCAGCAGTTCTGTTCATCAGGGATGTTAGCTGTCATTGTTTTTGTTAAACCTTTTTGTACTCTCGTTAATGTACATTACCTTAGGAACTGACTTCTTAAAGGGAATCAAGTTGTCTTCGAGTACGAAAATATACAATTTTCAAAACGTCTCGAGAAGAAATCTGAGTATGTTTGGTATGTGTTTCCCACCTATCAAATGTAAGATCATACTTCACAACTGGTTGATGACAGAATTCATCCTTGGTTGCATCCAGGCTGCAATCCGTCGAAGCATAGGCAGAGATGGCTAAGAGACATCGTTTCTCTTGCCGGTTACTTTTTGCTCGAGTTAGACCTTCTAGACTAACACCATATAAACGACTGGTAATAGGAAACCAGTCGAGCAGTCCAGCTTATGGTCGAGCGCTTAGTGCGACACCTACACCAGCAACGCCGGTCGCCGATGCCACAGAGTCTCCGGATAAGCGCATATGAGACATACTTTCCGAGCTGAAGGGTGGGGAGCTAATTTGAAGCACTTCACTGGAATTTTATATGTGGGTATCTGGGATGCAGCATAGATCAATAGCAAGGCTTTCCAGAATCCAAGCCAAACCTTCCTGTTGTCCGATCTATATCAAAGTGAGAACGTTGAAGATGGAGAGCATTGACAGTATGTGTGGTTTCAGGATAGCTGTGTCAGATGTCGTACTGGAGGACATCTTTATGGGAGTAAATGTTTAGCGACTCAAAACAGTGCAGACACACCAGAAGTCTAAGCAATGGAAAGCAGACGCGTGAAGTGAAGATAAAGACAAAAGAGAAATGACAATGCTAAAAAAATACAGTTCATATGCAAAAACAGCAAGAACAATATAATAGCTAACCGGGACAAATAATGAGTCTCGGATAATCAGCTGGTTGCGTTCCTACTTCTCAGAAAGGAAACAACATACCGTTCACAGAGGCAAGCGCTCCACCTCATTGTTTACTGTCACTGGTGTTCCCCAAGGAGCTGTCCTTTCTCTTTTTCCGTATGACTAACTACCTGCAGCTGGTATCAATTTCATTAAATATCCTGATGACCTAACAGTTTCCACACCTATCTCCTCTTCAGCAGATTGTTCACAACCGAATGATTTCCCACCTACTGTTAGACGATGGTCCTCAAAGGATGGTGATAGGCTTAATTCTTCAAAATGTCAGACCATAAACTTTAGTTTTAGACGTGAACATAACCTATGTAAACTCCTTAGTTCTCATGATTCCTGTTCTATTGATAGTTATGCACTAGAGAATGTTACAAGTGTGATTTATCTCGGCGTGTGATTTTATTTGGACCTTTCTTGATCCTGCCATATCTTACTAATTTCCAAAAGAATTTTCCCCCAGACTTTCTACATTAGGAAGCTAAGAGTATCTGGTATAACTCAGCCTCTTTTCTGACGCTTTATAAACTCCCGCATCTCGTCCGTTCTCCTCTATTGTTCCCTTTTGTTTTTTCCCGGATTGCTAAAAAAAGACTATGCTACGTTGCGTAGAACTTTGAAGATTGTCAGCAGAACTAGTGGTGTACCTCTAAACCTTCTAGTTAAAACAGTGAACATCTGGCAGTAGTAATTTTATCAGATGACCAGCATCCTTCTCACTAAAGCTCTCTGCATGTCGGTCATCTGGAAAAACAAGGAACAAGCATATAGGACTTAATGCACGTGCTACAAAATATAAAAACTCTACAATACTGTATTTAGGTCGTCTGCTGTGCGATGAAGAAAGTATTAGAAATGAACTAACTAATCAACTTCTGTTTTTGAAAACAAACTAATTGATGATGAGCATGTTATTATTTACTTATTATGAATCGAATTACTAATGTAACTTTCTACCTAAGTTAAATGCACATTTTTAAGAACGGTGTAGATAGAGTGAATATTCTTATCTTTTTTAAATATGTAATCTATACTCGTTTCATTTTGATACGTATACAAGTACACTGTCTCTGTCCACTGATGCTATATGACATGCTGAAAATCTTGTAGAGTAGTATTCTCAAAATAGATCTCAGTAAAAAAGCCATTATTATTATTATTATTATTATTATTATTATTATATCTGAAGTAGATAATAGATCTCTTAACAATGCTAGAATACTTTTATCATATAGCCGATCTGAACACCATGGGTTCTGACACAATATCTAGAGAATTTGTGCTGCCGAAGAAGCTTATGAATGAATTTTACGCGGAAATCTTTCTAAAGCATAATAAAAATGAAGTATGTCATCTTTACTGATAAAAATCTTGTAAGTTTTTGCTTGAAAAATACTGACACATCTAAGTACATACCTCTACGAATATCTTCATCTGCAACTTCCCTACAAATGATTAATTCATACGCATTTCGCCTCCTAACCACTGACAGATCGTCAGACAACACTTTCCATTCAAGAAACCAATTAGGTCAGATGAAAGCAGGGAAATTCAGTGCAATCAACTTTTACGAGAAGTATACATACTGACACTTCACATCTGAGCACATACTTCTAAGAATATCTTCAAGTGTACATACCGTTTAAAAAACAATTGAACTATCTCCAGCTTGAATGATACATTCAAAAGATCCACATATACAACACACAACTGCAAACACAAAATATGCAACTGAGATTACGTTTATTTTGTGCTGGTTACAATCCATAACATAATTTTACTGACAAAACATAGGAAAAGCAAAAAATAAGCGGTGTGACAAAAGAATGTCTAAACACTGATTTGTGAATACAGTTTTACAGATGTAAATGCTTAAATAACTCAAAGTGCATGGATTATTTTGTGAATAAGAACTAGTGAAAAATGTGGAAAACTAAAAAGAAATCAAAATAGCTATTACATCGTAGGCTTATTTCTCTGTAGGTGATATGTTAAAAAACACTAACAACCATAATGGTATTCCCGTAATAATTCTGTAGGGGGTTTATTCGTCTCAAGATATATAGAGTACAAACGTCTAAGTACACGGAATGCAGCCACATTAGCGTAAGGAGTTAACGTTAAAGGATCTAGGTAACGAGCAGGTAGACCAGTAATGGGGCACACACGTCCACGACGTTTTGGACGAACAGGAAAAGGAGCAGGAAAACCGGGTTCAGGCAGTGGAGTTATCGTCTCAGGCATTGAAGCATAAAAACATATATCATTAGCAAATGTAATCAGATTTCGTGAACATTTGGCTGAAGGGTTTGTAATTATAGGACCAACTCGAAAAGTTGCTCTGTAAACCAAACACATAACAAAGTGAAGTTAATTAGAAATGCACTTTACGATTAGCTGAATGGCACCAAAGAATATATATATCATATACCACATGCATAAAATCTCTTTAGCGAACTAAAAGGGTGTACCTCACACACATAAAATGCTTCAAAAAGTCCATACACATTCTGTAGTAGGAAAATGCAAAGAAGTCATGAATACTAGTGAATACTAGGTTCTACTTCACTACAACAACCTCGCCTAGTTAACTAGTTTACTAGTTACTATCCGGTTCTAAGCCTTGATTAGGAGGGAAGGTTGAGCGTTGGGCTAGCAACCCTACCCCGGAAAACCAATCCAACAGATAAACAAACTTCAAAACACAAAGAAAATAAACTTATTTCTCGCTGGAATCGAGGGAACGAAATGACGCAAGGTGGTGAAAGCCTTCAGGAAGCCTATTGGCCGATGTGTCTTCTCTTCTCTCGATGAAAGCGAAAGTAAACGTGGGGACATGGAATGTCCGCACTATGTTTGAACCTAGCAAGGCTACACAGATTGCAAAGGAGGTGAAAAGGTATAGCATAGAAGTACCAGGAATCTGCAAAGGCAGATGGAATGGAAGTGGACTCTCCAAACTGTCAACTAGAGAATCAATAATCTACTCCGATCACCCAGACGACAACCACGAGCACACTGAGCTTCGGAGTGGCAAACATGATGTATCCAAGAACATCGAAGACTCTCATGCAGTGGGAACCAATCTCCTCTTGCAGGATCAGGATCAAGACAGCAAGATTCAACTCAAAAGGAAGCAAAGCCACAATCATACAATGCTACGCTATGCACCTACAAATAATAGTTATCAAGAGAAGGAGAAATTCTATACACAACTGTAATCAGTAATGGACAAGACCCCACCTCAGATGGCGACATCAAAATTCCAATGGGCGACATGAATGCCAAACTGGGAGCAGACAATATAGGAAGAGAACTGATCATGGATCGAGAAGCACTCGGTGAAATGATAAACGAGAATGGAGAACTGTTTGCTGACTTCTGCACCTTTAGTCATTTGGTGATTAGACGCACTGTGTACAAACACAAGGATGTTTACAAGGCAGCGACATGGATTTGATTTCACCAGACACCAGGACACACTAAAAATCACATCGACTTCACCTCAATCTCAAGAAAGTGGAGACGAAGCCTACTGGACACAAGATTAGATGAAGAAGGTGAGCAGATGTACGTTCACATCACTCACTATCTAGTGCAAGGAACCATCACAATCAAGCTAAAGGCCTTCACAGAAGTTGGTGATAAGCAACAGTTCAAGTTCAACAACTACCCAGAAAAAAAACTGAACTGAACTGAAGGACGAAACTACAAAGGACATCTTCACGTCAGTCATAAGGAAAAAATAGGAGACATTAGACAACATCCCTGATGAAACCTGCGTGGAAGAACACTGAAACTCTTTGAAAGAGATGTGGAAAGAAACTTGCATAACCCTGTAAGGAAGGAAGAAGTAGCAAGGCAAGGAACGGATCCCGACGGACACATAGAAGCTGATAGAGCAAGGGGAGGAAGATGGTGAATTAGAAGATGCACCAGTGCAGTGCAGTGTAGGGATAAACAACGAGAAGAGGAACTAAATACAACCTATAAAAACACTACACTGGACAAAGAAGTGAAGAAGAGTGAGTGGAAAGACAAAAGACATTTCTACGACACACTTGCAAGTGAAGCAGAACAGGATGCAGGTAGGAGAGACCTGGCAACATTATATCAAATAATTAGGTTACTATCTGTGAAGAGATCAACACAGCAAAGATGAAACTAATGAAAGATAGTGAAGAAAACGTAGTTACCACTAAAGAGGAGAAACAAAGGAAATAATAGGCTGACCTCTTCAAAACATTCTTGAATCGACCACCAATACCACCTCCAACTCGTCCAGAAATATCACCAGCAGCCTAGTCAAATAGCTATTAGTTAATACAAACCCTCCGACAAAAGCAGGAATGAAGTCTTGAACGCCACAAAGTTGCTGAAATCCAGAAAAGCGGCAGGACCAGATGGGATTCCGACAGAAGCACTGACAACAGACGCAGAGACAACATCGGACATGCTCACAACACTCCACTATTGCACAAGGTTTGGAAGGAGGGAAGGAAAGGTACCCGCAGACTGGAAGAAGGGGTACCTGGTCAAACTCCCAACAAAGGGTGACCTAAGCCCAAGCAAAATATTAAGCTGCATCATTCTGGAGAAACTAAAAAATTCCATGGATTCAAAATTACTATCGGAACAGGCTGGCTGGTTGACTGGCTGTGTTCAGGAAGTACAAATCATATGCAGATCAAATTGCAAGGCTACGCCTCATCTCATCATAGAATAGAGCATAGAGTGGCAGTCAACTGGATGTCTACCTCAACTTCATCAATTTTGAAAAGGCCTACGACAGCGTCAAACGAGAAGTAATTTGGCAGGCAGCTGCTTCAACACTACGGTTTTAGTGCCTGCACAAACCTTTACCAACTTCATTCAACAGCTATATGCTATATGATGGTACGTGCCAAGTGACTGACAATGGAAAGATCAGCTCAGTGACGCATTTGAAGTGAAGACAGGAGTAAGAGAAGGTTGCCGCCTACTATCACCAATCATCTTCCTGATTGTGGTCGACTCGACTGGATCATGCAGCAAACTGTGAGGAGCGAGGATATTGGCATACGCTGGTTGGACAGATGAAAAAGACTCCAGAAGAAGATTTGGATTTCACCGCCGATGATGATTTATGTCTAATGACTTGTCGCACAAACTCGAAGATCTACAGATAAAAACCAACAAGTTGGCAGAGGAGGCAGGGCAGCGAAAGAAGACGGGACTTCAAGTGGATGTAGAGAAGACAGAGGTGATGAAGATACCCAACTGACAACAACGACAACAAGCACCAATAACCATCAACGGGAGAAATCTAAACGAAGTAGTCTCTTTCACCTACCTACCTAGGCAGGCGGTGGCAAAGATGAGGACGTCAAAGCCAGAATCATAAAAGCAAGACAGGTCTTCATCAATCTGAAACCAGTGTGGAGATCTACTGCACTCAGCACAAAGAACAAGATCAGGATTTTCAACACTAATGTCAAGTCAGTGCTTTTATATGGTTCAGAAACTTGTCGCGTCACGAAAAGCATTTCCAACAAACTACAGACATTCGTCAACAAATGCCGCCGACGCTCACTCCATACTGAAGATCAGATAGCCAGAAAAATAGGAATAAGCAACAAGGAACTCTCTCTGGCTGGGCAACGAACCAACCATGAACCCATCCCCAACAAATATGCACAGGAAAGTTGAGATGGATTGGATAAGGCACAAACTGAGAAGACCGACTAGAGACATCACGTGCCAGGTCAGGCCGTCGAGTGGAACCCAAAAGGGAAACGATGAGTTAGGCGTCCGAGGCGAGTGCGACATGGAGGAGATCATGTGAGGAAGAATTGAAAGCTTGTGGGCAGTCGTGGAGCCAGGTTGAAAAGACTGCAGAGAACAAAGTGCAACGGAGACGTGCTACTGAAGCCCTATGTTCCACTAGGAACCCAAGGGACAAACAGTAATAATAATAATAATAATAATAATAATAATAATAATAATAATAATAATAATAATAATAACTTCACTACAACAACTGTCTAGAAGATAACAAATATTATAAAGTTAAACGTCACAGATACAGCGAAAAATAAGTTCACTAGTTTCCCAAACCAAAACAGAAGCCCTGTAGTAGTGGCTAGAAGCCAGACGTGTAAAGCGCAACAAAATTGCAAGGTGTTTCAACAATCGCTACATGTTCTAAACTTCTCAGTTGGTAGCCTGGAGAAAAACATGTGAGAATTTTTATCAAAATAACTAAGTCCATTGGGCTGTATGGTCAAACACGAATCCTTCTTTTCCAGGTATCTCAAGAAGAAATCTCCTTCTACAGTGTGGGTGGCCGAGAAGTCTCAACTGTCTTCAAAATTCTGTCAGCACTGAAGTCGCCTCAGATAACTGTACATCTTCAACATCACTACCTTCTAATCTGCATCCACGTCTCTTGATCAACATTCCTACATCATTAATTGCTCCCACTTCGGCAGCTCTCTGCAACAATCTGATTTTACGGAACAGCACTAATGGTCTCCTAAAAACCACGATCCAAAACACATATCAGAGCTTTCAAATGCCCGTATCCTCCATCAAATCAGCTTACAACCTTCAATACCCGCAACTTCATCATGTATGCTGTGTTCGTGATACACGCATACAAGATCCTAGTGTGGTTATTCAACTGACGTCACCTGATAAATCCGCAAAATTCGCACTCAGAGTTCCCAGAAATTCAACGATTCTTAGTGACACGGCTAAAAGTCAATCAGTACAATGACGCATACGCATTCACTCTTTGATGCCATTTGAAGCTTCATCTTTACACTGTTTATTCTGTCATACATTTATGTCTACTTAGATATCGGTCTTTTCCTATCCACTCATTTCTTGAACGCTACTGTGAAATGTGACGTGAACTTCTGTGCGAGGCTTCACGTTCATTTTGTCTGCCTGTCTTCTTGAGATTCGATGGTTATTTCTCGCGGTCTTGCAGATATAGGTATAGTAATAAGTGCTACGGCAGAAAGTTCACTGCTCGACTGGATCCCAGTTGATAGTTATTCATGTGCTATTTGAATGGATAAACAGAAGGGTGCAGCTTGCCATTGTCTCATTATAATCTGTGCTAACTCACCAACTGACAGCAGTTTGGATGAAGTGAAAGATGAGTCCTACCGAAAACTGTCTAGCCTTCCACTGAAGGCTAAACGTTCAGACGTGGCTGTTGTAGGACGTGATTTCAATGCACATGTTTGTAGGCTGTGTCAGGCAGGAAGGCACTTAGGTGGCACCTTCGGAATCCCAGCTGAATGGACAGATAATGGCGACCATCTTCTACAGCTGTAATCAGACAACTGTCTTTTTCTGACCAGCCCAAACTTCGGGCATAGAAAGAGACATTTTCTGACGTAGCGCCCACCGAGCTCAACTCACCAGTGGACACAATTACCATTGGATGTGGACGATCAAAGATTCCCACTCCTTCTGAAGAACGTGTTCCTTTGGATAGTGACCGTGCTTTTATTCGAGCAGGTGTACGTCTGTGTCTAGATGGATGTAGAAAAACTACAGAAAGAAGAACATTGCGAGTGTAGGTAAACAGTGAGAGGACTAAGACCGCTTTCAGTGAGAAACTGGCTCGACAGTTATCAGAACATAACATCACTCATCCATAATAAGTCTGGAACCATCTCCAGTCTGCTGCACATACAGCGTCAACGACCGTAGCTCACCGTCAGAATGTGGTTAGAAAAGGTCGGTCGATGTCAGCACCTTCTAAATTAATGGATACAAGCGAACATATCCCTGCATGCACCGAGCACAATAAGATACGGAAGCAGCTCCACTGTAAACTGATAAGCAGTTTAGGCAATAATCACGATCAGTAGTGGGGAGCCAAGGCTAAGGAGATAGAAAAGGCAGTTGTGATAGGTAACACCAGATAGTTATTAGGAAATGGGGGAGAATACTTGTAGCACAGGTGGATGATCTTGGTTGTATTGCTTCCTCCAAGCGGAGTGATTTAATTGTGAAGCTTTCATTGTCTTTTCACACGAAATCATCAGCACTAGCTCAGAGAATGCAACATAACCAAGAACAGTCATTTAGACCTATTAAAGAAACTAGGGCGAAAAGGTCAGTGGTTATGGAGGAGATATAGTGGAGAAGGATAGATCTGTGATTCATTCGCAGGGAAGGCGACTGAACGATGGACGAAACACGTCGAGGAATAGTTCAACTGGCCTCCAACTACTACATCCCTGCACGTTATCCAGTTGTATTCTGAATGGAACATTCATATAGAGCCTTCAACATACATAGACGTCGAGAAGGCTGTAGGTATATTGAGACGAGGAAGAGCAGCAGAGCCAGGAGGATCAGTTCCAGAAATATTTAAGGACGGTGGTAGAGAATTATTGACTATCTAAAGAGCTAACTAGTGTACGGAAATCAGAAATGATCGCCTCTGACTAGTCCCAGTCACTGATTTTCTCAGTCTTCAAGAAAGGAGAAAGGCCTCTTCTGCCAGCCGCAGGGGAATTGACCTGACAAACACAATGTCTAAGATTCTGGGCTTTACAATCATTAAACGTTTGAGTGGGGCTCGGAAATAGCATATCTGAGAAGCTAGGCTGGTTTCAGACGTGTTCGTGGGTGTATCAACCAGATATTCACACTCCGCCAGATTCTGGAATACAGGCACACTTACCGATACGTGACACTGAGTATATTTCTCGATCTGAAGACTGCACTCAAATCAGTCAGTCGACAAGTTTCATGGCAGTGTCTCTCACTGAAATGAGTACCGAGTGAGTACATCACTCCGTTGAAGGCTCTCTACTCGAATACTCGTGGAGGTGTTAAATCCTAAGCTGCGTGGTCACGTAAGTTGTGTACATCAAGTGGTGTCCGTCAAGGATGTCCATTCATATTCAATAGAGGTCTTCCTCTCTTCGTCTCACTTCACAGGGAATGATCATATCACAAGAGCACCCAGGGTGGAGCCAGAGCACGCAAATAGCCTAATCCTGTTAGGTGAAGATGATGATAACATCCAGAGTCTTTTGGACACACTGAGTGGTTATTCGAGAATGTTTGGGTTGCGGTTCCCGCCACCTAAATCGGAACTGTTGCTCTAGGACTGAGCTAAATCGCGATCCTGTCTAACAGTTGGGAATTATGTGGTTGGGTTTCTAGATCACTTCACTTACCTGGGAAGTCAGACTCACCAAGGTGGGTGGGTCAGTGGTCGACGAAATCTCCATACGGATACCAAAGGCTTATTCGGCTTTCGTCAACTTACGCCATCTATGGTGCCCCCATGATATCTGCTTGCCTATTAAGGGTCAAATGTACAGCGCTGCAGTTCACACTGTTCTACTATATAGCCGTAGAACATGACGACTGAACGTAGAGGATATGAGAAGACTTCAGTTTTTAGACTCTCCCTGTATTCGTAGCATAAACCATGTGTCTTGGTGCCACCGCGTCGGTAGATCAGAAGTTAGGTTTAAAGTTTCAGGGAGAAGAGAAAGGTTAGTTGGAGAGGTTATGACAGCACTAGCCCAGGTGGCTGGGACATGTGTTACGCATGCCTAGTCACCGTCTGACTAGTTGTGTAATTTTAGCTGAAGTAGGTGTAAGCCGGGGAAAGGTTCGGGGTGGCCACACTAAACATGGCATCATCGCATGAAGTCTTTGACTGTTGGTGCGAGTCATGTACAGGAATGTAAAACTTGCGGTTAGGGTTCGTGGGATAATAGAAACCAGTGGTTGTAGACTGTAAGTGACATGATTCAGAATCGATGTCAATGGAGCAGATGTATTCACAGATTATCTTCATCTGGATCGCCCTACTCAACTCAGTACTTTTTATTCCTTCTTCCTCTCTTTTACTGCTTTTGACCGAAACTTCTCTATATCTCCATCTTTCATCTATGTGCTTTTTGCTTGATATGCTGATGTTAGGTGTGTAACTTGAACTGTTATGCAGTAATATCTGATCCTATGTCGATATTGATGATGACGTGTTTTACAATAAGCTTCAACAACATATTAGTTCTGATATAGTTTATGCTACATTTGTGACACATTCCACATTCCTGGATACTTATCACTGACAGATAAACACATTTCATTTATTGCAAAGTATTATCCAGCATTGACTCACGCTTCATCGTTGATCGATACACCGTATATATTGTGTTGTTCTTCAATTACCGGCACAGTGAACGAGTGATAACGAATCATTGGGGTTGAATGAACAGTCTTTTGAATACGGGCTTTCTTTTTTTCAATCTCTAAACGACGATATCGAGCTTTTATGTGTAAACAGTAAAAGAGAAATAAGGAGAAATCAAATACATTGCACCACTAGCACACAAGTATAACAACATTTAACTATGAGATTAATGGGTAAGCAGTTTCACAGTTGTAATAACTGCGAACATTTTTCGCAATATAATTCATATTAGCATCATCGACTTGGTCTGCAGCAGATTGGAACATCGCTTTACCTACCGAAGTCTGGGAAACTAGGTTACGTTCTCAGCTCTTAAACAGTGTCGTTTATAGCCTAGTATACCAATGAGCATGTAGTTGCTTAGTCAAACTTCCCGTACATATATGATTCAAATGTGGTTATTTAACAGCAGCTCCCATGTGT
The DNA here is from genome assembly GCA_944470555.2 of Heterobilharzia americana. Lineage (NCBI taxonomy): Eukaryota > Metazoa > Platyhelminthes > Trematoda > Strigeidida > Schistosomatidae > Heterobilharzia > Heterobilharzia americana. The sequence goes on from OX104134.1 coordinate 65,701,133, forward strand.
TAACTTTTAGTTGTGCAAATTAGGAAATTCTCGGCACCGATAAAAAGTGTAACAATAAAACAACATAACAATAGTATGTCAAACCAATAGTATTCAGTTGTCACACGCACACACAAAATTCTCCGAAACCGTAACTGCTACAGTACACAGTCCCAAACTGAAATATAGTAACGATTCAGTACTTCGTAATTTTTAGTAGTGTTTTCATGAATCTAATCAGTGATAAAAGAAATTTCTTATCTATTTTTATAAAGTATGAAATGAAAAATCGTTACAATAAATAATAGGCAACTAAAACTTACCCAAAGAACGACGATTAATTTCCTCTGTAATCTTTGCTTCAGCCAACAGTTCTTCTTGCGTAAGACGTCGAACTTCGGGAAGATTTTTACGTTGTGCAATCTCTGATAACAAGACTTTCCGACGGATGGCTGTATTATCAGCACCTACTATACGTCTACGTGCTGTTTCCGCTTGGTGGTCAGCAGTCGCTTGCGTAGTGCTCGCACGTAATTTTGGTCGTTCTGGAATAATGAAAGATATACTGTATAGTCAGATGCTTAGTGATGACAAATAACTAAATACCGCGTGGTGATGGAACGTGAAATGGAAACTTGGGCCACCATGGATTCGAACAAGCGTTCACTGGGTTTCCTACCTGGTACTCTACCAAATAAGCTACGAGACCTGTTGCGACAACAATTTAGTACTAATGACAGGATTTAAAATCTTTGAAAAATAAATATTCAATACTTATACGATAATAAATTTCAGAAGAGAGGCAGACAGACCGAATCAACGTACAGCCTTACATAAAAGTGCCAAGCTTCAAGTTGCCACACTTCACATGACTATGAAAAGAGAAAGTACATGGCAAAGATTACTATCAAAGTAGACAAAGGTAAAAAGGAGGAGAAGGAATTTAAAAATTAAAGCTAGTCAACAGATTCAAGCTTCAGAAGACATAAAAGAATCCAATCGTCTCGGCGACTACATCAAGTAGCCCATACCTCCATACACATCTCAGAGCAACACTCAAAGGATATTGACTAGTGTCACTTCGTAGCCTGGCAACCCAGAAACCTCTTTCAACGTTATCCAACCTCCCGTAACACTGCGCCTCGAGGCAGCCGCTGTCTATGCTTGCGAAGTGCATAGCACTTAAGTCAACAAATGCATCCACTGCATCATCATCCAAGCTTACTACACGTCGCCACACTTCAGACCTTGCTCACATGGAAACTCAAATATACTCCAGCAACGCTCCAAAGACACTTAAGGCGACAACACTGCAACCGCTTTATGTCTTCTTCTTTCAACGATCATGTCTCACAGCCACACAAAACGACGAAACGAACTGCAGTGGAATAATAGCAAAAGCTGCCACACGTAATGTTAAGAGTTCAAATGACAAACAAAACTTCTGTGACCAGAAACCATCTGAAAAACACTCAAGGCGACAACCTTGTAACCGCTTCACATCTTTTACTTTCAACGGTCATGTCTCACGGTCTTCAAACAGGACAAAACGAAATGCAGCGGACTACACTTGTCCCTTATTGGGTATTCGGATACCTCACCAGCGCTACAGATGACGCAGGTTGGCAAATGCCAAACGAAACTTCTGTGTCCGAGATGGGAGTTACTCAGCGATCAGTCCATTCCGGCTGATACAACTCCCCAAGTAAGTGAAGCAGTCAACACATTCCAACACTTCATTACCTATCGTTAAACTGAGAGTAGTTGAGAACCAGCTAATGCCTACAGGAGTAGCGGCAGTGGAGGTAAGTAACTGGCAAGAACAAATCAACAACCTTCAGGAAGAGATAGCTGCCCTGCGAATGAGCATCAACAACCAGAGTAAATGCTTCGCATGTGAGAAACCGGGACATTGGCGAAGGAATTGTCCGGAGAGGCGAAAAAGAAAACGTTTTGAACGATATAATATGAGTTCTGTTTTTCCGACTAGACTAGATATCGTAGGAGCCATAGATCGAGGCGCAGTGTATGCTGGATTGCGAATAAATGGTCGGGATATCGTGTGTCTCATAGATACAGGGGCGGCAGTCTCTCTAATAGATAAGAGGCAGTCTCACAACACAAGACCATGTGTGCTAACGGTTCATACGGTTGGGGGACATGCACTGGATATTGCAGGCTTGTCAGATTGCGTCGTTGAGACCGGAAGCCGGAAAATTAGATTCCCATTTATTGTGACCACGCACCTACAACGCCCAATCCCAGGTGCCGGTTTTCTGGGAGAAGTGGGTGCAGTGATTAACACGAGAACAGGAATAGTGACAACGAAGTACGGGTCGTTCAACACGCATGAAAACAGCGAGGTAGCAGAGATTGAAGTACCAAAAGAACCGTACCCAAAAACGCCAAACATCATGAAGGTGGTTAAGAAATACGACAGATTGTTTACAGGAGATGGAGACCCCTATGGTTACTGTGACAAGGTTCAGCATGACATCCCAGTGGCCAGTCAGGCAACGACAACATTCATCACACGGCGAATACCATGTCACTTGGAACAAGAAGTTGGGTGCCAGATTCAGGAAATGCTAAATGAAGGCATTATTGAAGAGGCTGATAGCCCATACAGTTTTCCAGTACTTTTATTAAGAAAGTCAAATGGGAAATATAGGTTCTGTGTCGACTTCCGGGAGTTAAAAAGCATAACGCAACTGAAGCCATGTGCCATGCCGATGATAGCTGAGACACTGGATAGTTTGCAGAATGCAAAAGTATTTACGGTTCTGAACCTCTGCTCGGGCTACTGGCAGCTACCAACAAAAGACAGCGATAAAGAGAAAATAGTATTTATTGTGGGCAAGAAGAAATACCAATTCAAGCTAATGCCATTTTGTCTTGCAGGTGAGCCCTTTACATTTAGACGGTTGATGATGTTGTTGCTGAAGAATTTAGAGAACATAGAGGTGTACGGCTATGACCTGGTGGTGTACAGTCAGACGGAGGCAGAACATTTAGAACACTTTCAAGCTGCTTTGAGACGCGTCGATGAGTTTGGACTCCGCATCAATAAAACAAAATCTCAGGTAGCAAAGAAGAGTGTTACGTTGCTGGGACACAAAGTTGGAAACGGCGAAATGAAACCACTACCTGAGAAAATTCTGACGGTCAGAACTATTCCAGTAACGAATTCCAAGAAGAAACTGCGACAGTTCTTGGGTAGGGCAGTATTCCACAGTCGGTTCCTCAAAAATTTCAATGAGATAGCAGCACCTTTATATAAGCTACTTGGCAACCCCAAAGTTGTGTGGACGGAGGAGGCACAAAAAACATTTGATCACATCAAAGAACTCCTAAATGACCAGGAGATGACGTTAAAACTACCAATACCTGGGAAGCCATCTGTCGCGTCCACTGATGCAAGTGATTATGGAATAGGCGCAGTCGTGAGACAGACTGAAGGAGTAGTGGAGTACGCCAGCCGTGTTCTAACACCCGTAGAACAGAAATATTCTACAGTGGAAAAAGAATATCTGGCGATAGTTTGGGCGCTGGAGGAGTGGAGATCGTACCTCCTCGGTCAACGATTCCATATTGAAACGGATCATAAACCTCTACAGTGGCTTAATACAGCGGGAGACCCCAGAAGAAAATTATCACGTTGGGTGTTACGACTGCAAGAATATGACTTTACCATCGGCCATGTGGCAGGGAAAGAAAACTGGTTGGCAGACTTCTTATCAAGATCTGACGAATAAAATGAGCTACCTGAGATAGCATACGGAGTACATGCAGTGGAATGGAACCCGTTAAAACTTATTCGCCTTCAGAAGTCGGACCCAACAATGAAAGAAGTGATGAAACCCATAACTGAAGGAACAGAGACACAAACGTCTGTGGAACTTAAAGAATTGAGAACGTTGTTGATGCAGAAACAGAGCCTACGGATGAGTACTTATGGAATGCTGACGTGGCGAGAAAACGACGGAAGCTGGTTGGCAGTGATTCCGAAATGTCTACGCGACAAAATGATACAAGAATGCCACCAGTTAACTCATACAGGTGTCTCACGGACACCTGACCTTCTCAGATAAAGTGCGTACTGGCCAGGTATGAGAGATGTTGCCAAACACGTGCTGGGTTGTCCTCACTGTCAACTGATGAAAGGTGACCGGTATGTACGGCCGCCGCTTCAGTCGATCCCAGTAGCAGTAGTTGGTGACCTGTGGTTTGTGGACGTAATGGGACCATTTCCGCAGACATCTAGTGGCAACCAATACCTGTTGGTGATGACGGAGCATGCTACACGATAGGTAGACGCTGTCGCGATTCCTGACCAACGCACGAAGACAGTGACCGCAGCGGTGATGCGGCATATTGTCGCAGATTACGGTGTGCCGAAGATGATACTGACCGACCAAGGTCCTTGTTTTGAGAGTGAAGAATTTAAATCCTGTTTGGAGCAGCTTGATATCAAGAGGATAAGAACGACGCCGTACCACCCGCAGACTAACGGTTTGACAGAACGGAATAACCATACACTGAAGGAGTGGCTAGCTTCGAAAGGAGGAAATTGGGAGACGGAACTGCCGTTAGTATTATTAGTTCACCGTACCTCGGTTCAAGGAACAACCAAGAAGTCAGCGTTCCAGTCAATGTATGGCAGGAAACCACGGCTCCCGATACATAGTAAGACCTAGCCCTAAAAACAGCCTTGGAACATGACAAGATTGAGAGAGGAGCGGAAACAGGCTATCAGGAATGTGGAACGAAAGCAGAAGGCCGATGCTGAAAAATCTGAGCAGAGAGAAGGAAGTAAATGGAAACCATTTGAGGTCGGAGATCAGGTGAAATGTAAAGAACGATGATATACGTCAGGAGGTGAGTATGGCAGAAGGAAACTACTTCCGAAGTGGGAAGGATTATACATCATTACCGAGAGACGCGGTTCAATTTATACCATCAAACAAGGGAACAAAGAGAAAAGAGTAAACACCAGCCTACCTCAAAAATAGAAGCAGTGGGAAAAAGACGAAACAGCGAGTGAAAACCAAGAGAAGACAGCACCAAGACGATCATCACGGTTGCAAGCCCGGAATTTTGAGGGGGGAGGGGGGGACGAGTGTAGTGGGCGTTCTAGACAACAACGGATATAAGTAGTATATATCGAAAGGGTGGCAGGAATCATAGAGAATTACCAGCAATGGGTAAGGTTTCTGCCAAGAGCAAAGCAAGGGACAACACAGGCGTATTACAGTGGATGCTGCTGATAAGAGTGTATGAAGAGTAGGTCACGAGCAAATCAAGAGAGGAACGGAGGAGGAAACGAAGACATTTGCAAATGACTGGGTTAGTGCAAGGTGTACCATATGTAACGACTACCATTCCAATTGTTGTTAATAAATATTCTCTCGTCGAGTTTCTCTTCTGATTCTTCACTACCTCTGACTCCTATACACCACTTAGTGCCTTTATCATTTTAATTAGCAGAGTGGTACCTCCATCCATAAAAGCTTCGGTTGGCCTTTTCGACTGGCTCAGCTCAGCTTCCCTACTTCAGCGTTAAAATCATCTGTCATCATGACTACCGATGAACGCTTCGCTTTCTGTAGCAAAGTTGACAGCTTCTCATGGAATTCATCCTTTTCGTCATTCGAGCTACACTCGGTGGGTGCGTAGACGGAGATTATGAATAGACATCGCCTAGTCTCACGACCCTTCCTAGTCCTCTCAGATCCGTCCAGTCGAACAGCACACAGACGGCCGTTGACTGTCATCCAGTAGAGAAGTTCACTTTCCACCCTACAACTCAATGATATGCCTACACCAGCGAGTCCACGAGAGTTGTCTATTGGGTCTCTGGATACTCGTACGGTGAATGTTGAAGATTCCCCACTGTGGCCAGGTGACGTCAATTTAATAACTACACTCGGATCCTGTATTCGTGTCTCAGAGACAGATAATACATTTATGGGTAGAGTTTCCAGAGTTTTGGTGAGTGATGCTTGCTGTCGGTTGGGACAGCAAGAGTTCGGTCATTGAAAGCTCCTACATGAAGTCGATGGCGGAGTTTTAGGAGACTATGAATGAAGTTTTGATGGGTTTGAGTATCGGCAAAGGTGGGAGAGTGAGAGGTCGTGGAAATTGCAAGAGGAGTAACATTGTTATCAGGAAGAAGAGCCAAAGGAAGAGACTGAGGTAAGGAGGGTAACTTAAATTTGATTGAGTCTTATGTATTAATAGAAGCGTGTGAGCGGTTATTACTTACCAGCTGCCCAAACTGTGAAGGTTATTTCTGCATGGTACTTAAAAGAAGTAAAGATTTTCGTGGTCGCAGAGCCAATGAGACACCTATTTGAGGCCTGTTGCATACAGCTTTTTGAAGGTTATGATGTTTGAATGTTTTGGCACAGGATAGAGAAAACCCGAACCATCGGCACTGGAAGATCATGGAGCAGGGAGAATTGTGCTATTTTTGGGAGGGGCGACCTTTTCTAACCTCCGTCAATCATAGGGGAGGTAGTATCAAAGTGGCATCGCTGTCCATCCAAGCAGTACGACTTCATAGTGTGGCAATTTACACTGTAACGGTATCTGCTTTCCCTCTTACCACTATCCACTCAACCTTTTCGGGATGGTTGGACCTCGAGGCAACAAACATTCAAGACAGTGTAGCTTGTTGGGTCATTGTGATATTGAAGCGCGACAACCACATCAAGGTAGAAACCATCGGTTGGGAAAATGTTTGCTTAAATTCAGAAAATCTAAGTTACCTTCCGTAATTGTCAGAGTTCAAAAAAAGTAAACGAATACATGCTGAGGAAGGAGCGAGAATGAAATATGATGCTGCTTACTCCTTTGAAAACCATTCAGTGCTAGAACAGCGTTTCAGTTTACTTCCTAAATCAGTGATCAGAGTCTTAAGACCATACCAGTGAGGAATTTTTGAAGTATAGATCTAATACTATTTCGTGTGGAAAGTGAGATGATGAAGAGTAAAGCCAACTTATGGTTGTTGATGAAAAAAGTAGTTGACTGCATGGTAACCTTCATTTTTACTCTTAGTTAACTGTGTATTATCAGATAGATAAAATGTAGTCAAAATCTTGTAACATTGTTTAAAATTAGTGGCTTTGTTTCAGTAATTATGAGGCGAGTCACCAGTCAGTTTGTCAGTCTTTCAGGTCATCATTCCCTATGAGCTTTAACGAGTCATAACTCGAGGAGAATCAGTCGAATATTATCAACGGGACCGATAGCTGCTACCCGAAGGATAGCTGCTACCTTGACGTGGTGGTCGGGCTTGCATATCACAATGACCCAACGAGCTATGCTGGTGGAACGCTTGTTCCCTCGAGGTCCTACCATACCAGAAAGGTCTGTTGGGTAGTGGTTAGACGAAAAGCAGTTACCGTTATAGTGTAAATTGCTACACTATGATGGGGGTCTGAGGGCGAAGTCGTACTGCTGCTAGCTGGATGGGGTGTGACAGCAGTAAGGTGTTTCCCTTGGATGACCAGCAGTGCCAAGCTGATGCTGCCTTCTCAGTGGAAGGGGGGGTTAGAAAAGGTCGGCCCCAAAAATAACACACTCCACCACGCCCCACGGTCTGCCGGGCCGGCGGTGTTGGTTCACTTGTCGTTTCCTTTCGCTCATCCGGCCCCAAAAATACAAAAATTCAAAATAATCATACTCAAAAGGCTGGGTGTGACAGGCCTCAAGCAGATGTCCGATGGGCTCTGCGGTCACACAAATCTCTTTCAGGTACCTTAAGAAGAAATAGCCTTCCACGGTGTGGGCAGCCGGGAAGTGTCAACCGCCCTCACAACTCTGTCAGCACCCAAGTTTCTTCTGACTGCTATCCTCCTCCTCCATCATTACCTTCTAATCTTCCTTCACGTCTCTTAATTAATGATGCTGCATCATCTTCAATTTCTCCTACCTCTGCAGCCTTCGACAACGATCTGAGTCCACAGAACAGCATCCCTGGTCTCCTTAAACCACGCTCCAAATTACATATTGGAGCCTTCAATGTCCGCACCCTCCGTCAAATTGGCCAACAGGCTTCGTTGGCAAAGACTCTAGCAACTCGGGCATGGATGTGTGCTGTGTTTGTGAGACACGCATACAGGACCCAAGTGTGGTTATTCACCTGACCTCTCCTGACCAATCTGGTGAATCTGCAAAATTCACCCTTCGAGTTTCTGGAGATTCGATAGCTAGCTCTCGTGGTCTTGCAGGTGTAGGTATAGCATTAAGCACCAGGGCAGAAAACTCACTACTAGACTGGATCCCAGTTGATAGTCGCCTCTGCGCTATGAGGCTGAACGGCACAGTGAGAACTAAAAGGAATAGTGAGACTCGCCGTTGTCTCTTTGTAATCTCTGCTTACGCACCCACTGACTGTAGTTCGGATGAAGTGAAGGACGAGTTCTACCATAAACTGTCTAACCTCCTCTCGAAAGCCAAACGTTCGGACGTAGTGGTTGTTGCAGGTGACCTCAACGCACAGGTGGGTAGACTGAGTGAGGCAGAAAGGCACTTAGGTGGCACTTTCGGAATCCCAGCTGAACGTACAGATAACGGTGATCGCCTATTACAACTATGCTCAGATAACCGCCTATTTTTAGCCAGCACAAATTTCAGACATAAAGAAAGGCACTGTCTGACCTGGCGTCCACCGAGCTCGACTCAGCGATGGACACAGATAGACCACATTGCTATTAGTCATCGCTGGAGAGGATCGGTGGAAGACTGCCGCTCCTTCTGGAGTACGTGTTTGGACAGCGATCATGCGTTGGTCCGAGCACGTATATGCCTGCGTCTCAATGGACGTAGAAAAAATTTGGCAACAAAACCACTACGAGTTCTGCTGGACAACGAAAACACCAAAGCCGTGTTCAGTGAGAAGTTGGCTAGGCAGTTATCGGAACAAAAGACTGTCACTCATCCAGAAGAAGCTTGGTGCCATCTTCAGTCTACTGTAAAAGCAGCACTGGAGACTGTAGCCGACTCCAAGATAATGGCTAAAAAGAGCCAGTGGATATCAGCAGCTTCTTCCAAACTAATGGATGCACGTGAATGCATCCCTGCAGGCTCTGAGTACAATGAAGAGCGAGCGCAACTTAAAAATAAACTGACGAAAAGTCTGCGCAACGATCGTGAACAGTGGTGGGCAGCAAAGGCTAAAGAGATGGAAAAGGCAGCGGCGATCGGTAACAGTAGACAGTTATTTAGACTTATTAAGGAGACTGGGGGGAAATGGTCAACAACAGTTAGTGAGGTTATAGCGGAGAAGGACGGATCGGCGATTCACTCGCAGGGAAGGCGACTGGGACGATGGGCAGAACACTTTGAGGAACAGTTTAACTGGCCTCCAGCCACCATTGCGCTGCCCGCTATCCAGTCGGACCCTGAATGGGACATAGAGACAGGTCCCCCAACACTAGAAGAAGTTGAGAAAGCGGTAGGTAGCCTGAAACGGGGAAGGGCAGCAGGACCAGACGGACTACCTGCTGAGGTATACAAGAATGGTGGTAGAGTTCTCTTAGTCAGGCTAACGGAAGTGTTAGCCAGTATATGGGAATCAAATACGATCCCCTCCGACTGGTCTAAGTCACTCATCATCCCAGTCTTCAAGAAAGGCGAGAAGTCCTCTTGTGATAACCACAGAGGAATCAGCCTGACAAACATAGTGTCTAAGATCCTAAGTTCTATAATTCTCCGACGCCTGAGTGGAGCTCGGGAACAGCAAGCCCGAGAAAACCAGGCAGGCTTTAGACCTGGCCGTGGATGTATCGACCAAATATTCACACTGCGCCAGGTCCTGGAACATAGGCATGCTTACAGACGCCCGACAATAGCTGTATTTCTCGACCTGAAGGCGGCATTTGACTCCGTTGATCGAGAAGTCTTATGGCAGTGTCTGTCACTGAAAGGCGTGCCTAGTAAGTACATCACCTTATTGAAAGCTCTCTACTCGAACACTTGTGGGCATGTTAGAGCCTATGGTGAGTTGTCCAGGGAGCTATACTCATCAAGTGGTGTCCGTCAAGGATGCCCACTATCCCCATTCTTATTTAATTTTATCATAGATATTCTTATGGAGGTTTCCCTCTCGTCACCTAATTACAAAGACGTTGACCGGATCACAGGTGAATTTTCCTTAGATCTAGAATATGCAGATGACATAGTCCTGTTAGGTGAAGACGCTGACAAGATGCAGAGTCTTCTGAACACTTTGAGTGGGAATTTGAGAATGTTTGGGATGCGATTTTCACCACCCAAATGCAAATTTTTGCTCCAGGACTGGTCTTCAGCGGTACCGCGGTTAACAATAGAGAGTGAAGTGGTTGAGTGTGTTGACCACTTCACTTACCTGGGAAGTAGGATCAACCCGGTGGGTTAGTTGCCGATGAGATTTCTGCACGGATACAAAAGGCTCGATTGGCTTTTGCCAATTTGCGCCACCTATGGCGCCGCCGTGATATTCGTTTGTCTATTAAGGGTCGCGTGTACTGCACAGCAGTCCGCTCTGTTCTACTGTATGGCTGTGAAACATGGCCATTGAAAGTGGAAGACATGAGAAGGTTTCAGGTGTTTGACCACCGTTGCCTTCGTAGTATAGGACGTATTCCGTGGTGTCACCATGTGAGTAATGCAGAAGTTAGGTGTAGAGTTTTAGGGAGAAGAGGTAAGTCAGTCGACGAGGTTGTGAACCTTCATCGACTGAGATGGTTGGGACACGTACTACGTATGCCTAGTCACCGATTGCCTCGTCACACAATGTTGGCTGAGGTGGGTTCAGGCTGGAAAAAGGCCCGAGGTGGCCAGACTAAAACATGGCACCAATGTATGAAGTCTCTGACTGTTGGTTTAAGCCATGTAGGACGATGCAGACTAGGTGGTTGGGGTCCACGGGACAAGAGGAACCAGTGGTTGGAGACCCTAGGTGATATGGCTCAGAACCGAAGTCAGTGGCGCAGATGTATACACACATTATCCTCATCTTAACAACGCTATACCGAATCTCACTATTTTGTCACTCCTCTTTCCTTTCTTCTCGTACTTTATATTTCTTTTGACTGCATTCACTTATCTTCATCCTTCACCTCACTACCTTTTTACTTGATGTGCTGATATGAGGTGTGGCAACTCGGACCGTTACGCAGTAATGCCTGGTCCTATGTTGATAATGATGATGATGATGATCAAGGGGATGCATCAAACCACTTCGTATCAACTGAATAGCTTTGTTGATTTGAAGACGCAATAGTCTTGTTTCACAGATGAGTTTTAGTGTAGGGAAACGGGCATAACTGAATCTGAATAACTGGAATAAATAATTTTCAGTCTGATCAGTAAAATCATAATCTCAGTGTTTCACAAGTAACAAACATATGTGGCTACTACAAATGACGAAAAGCGGTTGGTATCAGCGATTAGTTACTTACACTTCACATTTGTATAATGTATAACATGCACCGTGGTGGCTGTTTAGCGTGTGAAATAAATCGGTAGAGATCGTAGATCTAGCTTCCGTGTCTTATAACCATGATGTTTCCTTAATTTTTCCGAAACCCCATACTATCTAATGAACTCAAATCTGCTCCTTTCATTCAAAGACACTACTAAAAGATTATGATGGCCACAACAGATGTCTTCAGGGTGATTCTCTGGGAAAGAGTAGATCTGTAGAAGGCATCAGATACAGCTACTCGGTGATTGCATCTAAACATGGAAAACAGGTTCATGACTATTAATCAAATGAATTCAAGAGTCTAACAATTAATAATGTGCATCATTATATATTATCACTTAGCTTCATGGTATGCTTGCAATACCTTGGATGTTTACATACTTAAATTTTCCGCAGCTTTTGGTGAAAAAGCTGGTTCGCACTCTTCGCAAGGAAAAAAAAGCTACTAGTCTTACCATAGGTCGGAATATCCTCCGGAGCTTTCGTTGTAACTGTCTCTTGCTTATCTTTAGTTTCAGAAGTAGATTTGCTTTGGGACTCTGTTGAACTCTTCTCACTTGTCTTTTTATCGGAAGAACTGGGAGCATGAGATGGGGCAGCCTTTGCACGTTTAGGTTCCTGTTAATTTTTCAAGAAAATATATTGATTAACTCAGTATTAGTGAAATCGATGAAGCCGCGGAAAACTATTCCAAAAACCTACACCTAGACCAGTTCGACGGGACTACCATACATTACCTGGTACCTCTATTACTATACTCAGTTATTTCCCTCCCACCCCTTAATATTGTTAAAACCGTCTGGTAGCAAACCGTGAAGTCTTGGTATCTACTTCCCATCTACCTTAAATTTAGTGGCATGTTGGGCTACCGAAGCATAGTTGTAGGCCAGCTAAACTGTGCCTCGAAGTGTCCCACCCGCTACGAAGACTCTCATTCAATTACGTTCAAGATCCTTTGGCTACTTATTATGGTCATCAAACATACATCTACCCGAACTAACGTGTGATCTGAGTTCGAGGTTAGTACTCAGAAAGGCAGCGCTAATTATCCACCTATCCCCTCCAACAATTGCTCAGAGCCATATTATCTGTGTCCACCATTGGTAAAATGACAGCTGATGCAATTTGAGTCAATATACCTCCTTTTGTTTGAAGTTAGTATCGACTAGGAACATATTCCAAAAACCTACACCCCAGAAACCCGTTTGATTAATGTGCACTGTCTTACAGGTAAGCTCAGACAATGACAATGACGACATAACATCTAACCATTGACTCGAGTACTCAACACACGATGTTAGCCCAATTGATTCCTTTTTAGTTGTCATACACGGAATTTCCTTCTTTATGAGCTGCATGATCAGTGATCTAGACCAGTTCGACGGGACTACCATACATTACCTGGTACCTCTATTACTATACTCAGTTATTTCCCTCCCACCCCTTAATATTGTTAAAACCGTCTGGTAGCAAACCGTGAAGTCTTGGTATCTACTTCCCATCTACCTTAAATTTAGTGGCATGTTGGGCTACCGAAGCATAGTTGTAGGCCAGCTAAACTGTGCCTCGAAGTGTCCCACCCGCTACGAAGACTCTCATTCAATTACGTTCAAGATCCTTTGGCTACTTATTATGGTCATCAATCACCTCGGACGATGGTGCATAAATCCACTTACTTCTTTGCAACCCTTCGCTGTAGGTTATTTACCATCTTTACCACTGTTTCAATAGCAGAATGAATAATATACCAGAATTCATCTGAGCGACAGTCGCTGCCATGCTCAGATGAACGTCTAGTTACTTCTTCTCTAAATCAACATTTCATGCTCTCATTTCCGGTCGAGCACACAAATGCTCCATTGATAGGTGTTTCCTGTATCCATTAGGGCGAAAACATACATCTACCCGAACTAACGTGTGATCTGAGTTCGAGGTTAGTACTCAGAAAGGCAGCGCTAATTATCCACCTATCCCCTCCAACAATTGCTCAGAGCCATATTATCTGTGTCCACCATTGGTAAAATGACAGCTGATGCAATTTGAGTCAATATACCTCCTTTTGTTTGAAGTTAGTATCGACTAGGAACATATGTTTGTCAGAACACAATGAAGGAGATGCCCGGCGCAGTCACTTAGTTCACATGAAACACCGTACATAATTCAAGAAAGACTTTCTGATTACCTCAGTCTCCCTAATTCAGTGTTGAAGTTGCCCCTAATACGACGACATCTGAACATTTAGCTGTATGTAGCATAAATGAGTTTTCGGTAGAACTCATCCTTTGCACCATCCAAAATACAGTCGATAGGTATGTAGGTAGAGGCTGCAAAAAGACATCGAAGAGTAGTACGGTTATCTCGATTTCTTATGAATCTATTAGGCCCCGGCGCACACATAGATAACGAATAGCGATCAAATTGACAAGTGGACTTTCTGCCCACGACTCAGGCACTCAGAGGGTGAGATCAATTGAAATAACCACACTTGGGTGCTGTATGCACATCTAATAAACACAATATACGTTCAAAGTAGACACGCCAGGGTTTTACCTACCGACGGTCGCTATCCGATTTCAACAGCAAAAATGTCAAACAGATTTTGGAATAAACGTGACAATGAGGACTTCATAGTCAACCACTACGTTTATCATCACGTTACCACAGTTACGTTGACATTTTAACAGCATGATATTATTGTTATCATTTTCAAATTTGTCTGAATGTCCATCCCCGACAAACAACTGCCATCTTAACTTGGTGGTCGGCCTTGTATATCACAATAGCCCAGCAAGTTATGCTGGTGGAACGATTGTTCCCTCGAGGTTGGATAGCGGTAAAACAAAAGGGAGTTACCGTTAGGGCGTAAATCAGTACACTATGAGGAGGGGTTGAGGGTGAAGTCGCACTGCTGCTTGCTAGGTGGGGTGTGACAGCAATGTGTTTACCATGGATGAACAACAGTGCCACGCTGATGCTGCCTTCTCAACGGGAAGTTAGGAAACGTCGGCTGTAAAAATAGCACACTCTCACCCTTTGTGGCATCCCGATTTCTGCAACAGGGATTCAGTCGTATTCACACGCAAAAAACTAAAAACATGCCCCTGCTTCACGGTCTCCAGGTGTCCGTGGTACAGGTTCCTTATTCAGAGTTAGAGCAACCAAACCCTTCAACTTCCAAACTCTACGCCAAATCTGATACCAAGCACCGCTCACCAAAACTCTGGAAACTCTACCCATAAATGTATTATCTGTCTCTGAGACACGAATACAGGATCCGAGTGTAGTTATTAAATTGACGTCACCTGGCCACAGTGGGGAATCTTCAACATTCACCGTACGAGTATCCAGAGACCCAATAGACAACTCTCGTGGACTCGCTGGTGTAGGCATATCATTGAGTTGTAGGGTGGAAAGTGAACTTCTCTACTGGATGACAGTCAACGGCCGTCTGTGTGCTGTTCGACTGGACGGATCTGAGAGGACTAGGAAGGGTCGTGAGACTAGGCGATGTCTATTCATAATCTCCGTCTACGCACCCACCGAGTGTAGCTCGAATGACGAAAAGGATGAATTCCATGAGAAGCTGTCAACTTTGCTACAGAAAGCGAAGCGTTCATCGGTAGTCATGATGACATCTTTCAAAGCTTATATATTAGCATCAACCTTCGTCTTCAAATTGCTTATCCTGTCACACTACTCTTTCTACTTCGATATTACTCTTTTCTTATCCATCTGTTCTGTTTGTACTACTGTGAAGTGTGGCAGCTTGAGCCGATGCACCTGTACGCAAGGTTCCAACGTTGATTCTGTCAATCAGTCAGTCACGCGTCCACGCCGGTTCACCCATCTGCTTGTCACTGGCTGAAATTCTCGCAGGTGAGTACCGTTAAGAGGTGCTAAACGGTTCCCTCCACAATGCTGTTCTTCTGTGTAATATGTGAGTCAACTATTCTTGAACCAGTACACGGTACACGATCACCACCCTACTTTGATTTTTATAAAGTGAAACGAATGTGTCCGTGTGGAGAGATAATTTAAAGATTAACACCAATTATGATGTTGAAAACCTTGTTAATAAAATTTTCAGTCGTTTATTTTGAGTGAAGTTTCCGTAACTTGGTATATTCCGGTGCTGTCGTGACTGTCAACTGGTGCTTTAGAGTCAGATATACAATAGGTGCTTCTGCTCTACACTTATCGTAACTGGCATTTTCGAGCTGAAGATGTGTGATGACTCTGTTTGGTCGCCGTGTTGTTTTTAGCACTGAAAGGATTCAGTGGAACAACCATATAGGTAACTCTGTTATACGAGTGTAATGGAGATCGACTTTCATCAAATAGCTGAGCCCGGATCATTAGTCCAGTCACTCGACTTTCGACCAGTGTTTCACAATTTTTGAATTCCGCTTCACTTTCCGAGGTCTGGGGAAACCTGAATGTATTATTAGCACTCAGGCAATAAGTGCGGTTCATCACCAACTGCACGAACGCACACATGGCTTATGGTTTCGAACTGGGGTGGTTAGTTGTGTTATGCTAAAGCACTTATTAGTGCCTAACAACTACTGGATTAAATGCAAGAGATCATGACTTAGAACTGAAAATAATGGTGATCATGCTGTAGCTTTTGTTTCTTTTGGTATCGAAAAGTAAAATTAGGGCAACATATGCTTCTTTGAACATAGTCTTGAAAGTGCTTTCTGACCAACATATTTCTGTTGCTGTTTGCTTTATTTTTTCCTTTTTTTCCTAGCCGAATAACTTCTCCATGTTGTTTTATTGCTTTCAATAGTACGTTTAATGGTCCCTACCCTATGTTTATGTTATATATATATATATATATATATATATATATATATATATATATATATATATATATTGCTGCTGAGTTTAGATATTGAAATTCCAAAAGAATTGGTTGTTTAGAACTATTAAAAAAAGGATCCTTATGATCGAGTCATAGATTTTCAAAACAATTTCGACTTAATATTTGGACGGTAGGGGAAATTTTTAAGAAGCAGATAAACATTGTAACTATAAAGTGTGCTGTTAACGACAAGCTAAAACGAAATAAACGATCTTACCTATCCCCCTAAAGTTACAATACTTCTTTAAACAGGACTAAGGTTCATTGGTGTAATTATTTCGTTGTAAAAGTAAAGGTTATGGAGTGAAACAACGATCCAAATATAAAGGTTCAGGTAGTTGGACGATATTATTAACCCTCACACGATACGTAGTTCAGAACCTTATGTACGTATATAACTAATGAGATTCATAAACTTTCGTTTCCTTCTCTCCAGAAACCTTTATTTTAAGGAGACCAGCGAGTTATGCTAGACCAACAAAATAAGGCATACCGCGTAGATACGATACATGTAGTCTAATATGAATCTAACCAGCTTGTAATCTGAAATATGAAACAGCGGTGAAAACTATGACTCAATAGTTGAGTCAGTAGACAGACACAAAGTCAATCTGTCAGTAAGTTCGAAAAAGAACATACCTTGTAGCCTTTTGTTACAACTCGGTTACTCTTACGCTTTTTGCGCTTTTCTTCATCTTCCTCTGATCCTGCTCCATCATCATCTTCACTTTCACTACTATCAACAAAATCAGAATCAATTACGTCCTCGACAGAACTCTCTGATTGATAATCTGCATCCTCTGCTTCCTAAAAACGAAGTATCACATTAAAAAAGATGGTTGGATAATAAGCTAAGAACCATGTAGAATAATCATGAATATACACACTTAGCATGAACATTAACTTATTTCTTAATAACTAAGTTACTTCATCACCTTAAGAATCAATTTGGTACACATTCAGCTACTGAAGGACCTTGATAACAAGAATGTCATGAAAAAAACATACATGTCGGCATCAAAAAAGGAATCAGTGGTGTTTATTAGTAGCATCGAAAATGCATTCTTCTTTACATTAAGTGGCAGTCAACTAAAAAGACTTAGATCTAAATGAAAATAAAAAGTGCGAAAACAATACCCAAGCCCGGTTAACCGCAAAGCTAAGTCACGACGCTTTGAAGCCAACAATGTTGGTAACAATCGTAACCTCACATGTGTAAGCAAAGATAGTACCATACATCTCAAACGCATACAAAGTTAGAATGAAAGTTTGTGGCGGATTGACAGTATCAACACTGCTACCAAGGCAGCTATGACTGAACATCTAGGATCTCCTTATATCGACGTCCAGTGGCCATGTTTCATAACCATGAAGTAGGAGTCAAACGTAGAAACTCATATAGGAAAGGCTAAGTCGGCTGATAAGGTTGTAAAACTTCATCGACTCAGGCGAATTAGGTGTGTGCTACGCATGCCTAGATACTGTCTACTTCAACGTACGATATTAGCTGATGGAGACTAAGACTGAATAATGGTTGAAGGTGGTCAGAATAAAATATGTATCCAGTCGATGAAGCTTCCGACTCGATCTGAGCCGTTCTCAATGGCCATGTTTCACAATCTTATTTAGAAATAACAAACCCATTTTTCTCCAGTATTGTCTGACTCACTAATCTTATTCACTTTAGTTTCACTAACAACTGACGAAATATAACCATTTATTCATCAACTAGAACAAGGCATGTATCAGCGAAGAAATATTTCTTTTCAACGACTTCATTATCAAGCTGTACAGTCATATTTATACTCAGTAAAGTGACAGATAATTGCACTAAAAAGTTGCTCAGTCAGTATGCAAAATATACAATCGGTGGAGGTGGTAGTATTTGTTCAAGTGGAAGAGATAGAAAATGGGTCATTGAAAAAGAAACGAAATGATAACAAGTGGTGAGATAAGCAACAAGTTCTGTCAAAGAATTGTGAAATGGTGATAAATAAGCTGAATTGATATTAAAAAGTGAAATATGGGTCAAATGTTGTCAACGAAGTGAAAATTGGTGATAATGATAATATTAGAGAAGTATACCAAAATGAACTAAAAGCTGACAAAATCAACAAAATGATATGTTAAGGCCAAGGTAGAGAAAGTGGTTTCATGTACAGCTAATGCTTCAGCTATGCATAAGTGGTGGAAACGTAAACCTTTAGAGTAGTTCAATTTAACTTTGTAAATTATTTTAAAGGATGAATCTCGAGGTGCTGAGTGTCCCAATTCAATAAGGTGTTCACATATGGATGAAGTCATTTTCCTTTGCTCGCCTCCGGTAAGCCAAACCGGGTAGTGTTCAGCAACACGTTTTCGGAGGGCCTGCTTACAACGTCCAATATAGTCAGCTCCACAGGAGCATGTAACTGAGCAACTGTTTAGTGCAATTATCTATCACTTCACTGAGTATAAATACCTCTGTACAGCTTGATAATGAAGTCATTGAAAAGAAATATTTCACTAGCAAGTCTAAATAACTTTATGCTGTCACCTATCGTCACTGCTTTCTACACTACTGTTGCCCTTGTCGTCTACTATCCACGGTCATTACGTTATCTCTCTCTCTCTCTCTCAGTCGACATTTAAGTGTTTCCTGCTCTCCACTGTGTTTGAAATCCTTAGAAACGTGTTCACATGCATATATTAACTCCGATGTTGTTGAAATCCGCTAACTCTTTCTTTACGGTCACTTACGGTCCTCACCACTATTTCTACAGAATGTCAGAGTTCTTACCAGTTTCCCCTCATATTGGTGACGCTAACTCGTTGAGATAATTATCTAGCCATTTCCTCCTGGAAAACATTCTTAACATCCTCATAGTCAAGATACGCTACAAACGGTCTCCCACTTGTAGTTTTCCTATATCCATCTATTTGGGTGCAGACATTGGCGTTCTCAAATCAACGCGTCATCACTCCAGAGGCGCATGCCAGAAGGAGTTACAATCTTCCACCCACCCTCTTCGGTGATAATTGGTGGTGATTTGGTCTACGTCCACCATTGAGTTGATGTACGTGAAGGCTGCGTCACATGATGTCTCTTTATTCTTGAGACTCGTGCACTTCAATAATAGATGGCTATCTCAGCACAGTTGTGGCAGTTGGTCACCATTATTCGTTAATTTAACTAGGATTCGAAGAGCCACCCTTAACCCTCCTACTTGTACCCACCACGATAGCCATATCTGAACGTTTGGCATTCAGTAAGAGGCTGTGCAGTTTTAGTAGAACCCATCCTTCACTTTGTTCGAACTGTAGTCAGTGGGCGCGTGAGGAGAGATTTCAAGGAGACATCGGTGTGTTTCCCTATTCATCTTAGTTCTTACTGCACTATTCAGATAACCAGTGCAAAGGCGGCTGTTCACTGGCATTCAGTTGAGTGGTGCACTTCCTGTGTTAGAACACTGAGTAATAACACATTTCCACTGGAACTGGGCTTAACAGTTTGTTGCCAAAACGTATACATAACAATGATTCGCTTTTAAGCTTACAACAATCTCTACTAACAATGAATGCAGATATCAGAGCAATACACGGTTTAGGTACTAATTTCTCAGATGTAAGGTAAGTATCCACCAAACTTAGTAGATATGTTGTATGTGAAACTTTGGGCTTTCAACCGAGAACAAACAAAAAGCACAATAATGCATAATCATTTAGCTTCTTGACCACTGCAAATATGATAGAAATACTTTTTGTTCAGTACTGAAGACTAGATAATACGACTCTGGGACGCTTTTCCCATTCTAAACTCTTCATATTTTAATATATTTTACGCCACGTAAACTAATATTCACAATATGGTAATGATAAATTCCAAACACAAAAATGTTATTAAATATAAACAAATGAATTATACGCAAAAAGAGTGAGTACCTCTGTAAATCCACCGTATACAGTAGAATAAAATTCATCTTCCTCTTCTTCATTCAACAGACGAGCCATTTTTGCACCCGCATTTAAGCGACGTTTTCGATCTACTGAAATTGGCATCTTAACTAAACGAAGAGAGAGCGAGGCAGATAGCATGAATATGGAGCGAAGAAATGAAAATTACTACATAAATCCATACAATGAGTGAACTACTATGTTCGTTGAGTCAATTTATTTAATTTCACACGTTTTTACGGTGAATTAAGAGCACCTCATGACATAAACTCTGAATAAATTTTAATTACCAACCTATCAAATTCCAAAAAAGCAAAATAATAGATTCAAAAATCCCGTAAAAGCCAGGAACTACACCTAATATCTTGAAGCCTATGATGATACAAAATAGCCTAAGCTGAAACATTTGGTGTGAGTTTTAGTCCATGACTCAATGATCAGTAGTCAAAGATCCACGTCAACGAGCTACAAATAGAAAAAGTTCTCATCTTGATATCAAGTATCGAAAAAGTGTAGAAAAAATCAAACAAATCGAATCAAAATGAACTCATCAGTCACGTACACAGTATGTATTCGATGATGAGCCATGCTTATTGTGTGAGGACTAATGATACTATCTGGCCACCCGAACTTCCGTAGATGACGTGGGATTCGAACCCACGGCCTATCGACTGGAAGTTAAGCGCCTAGACTAGTGAGCCACAGCCCTGACCGTCAAATGAATAAGGTATTCTAGAGCCAGTCCTTCAAAATACAACTAAATGTAACGACGAATTCCATGTCACGATGATAATAATAATAATAATGTTAAGTTGTACTTTGCAACTACTATACGCTATCTGTTCACGTGATTCAATTCTGTGTCAAGTGAAAAATGATAACACAGTAGACAGTGCTTTTAGTATCTTACAAACAAAAGCTTTTTACTTTTCCTGGAAGCCTGTGGCCGTGTAATTTCATAAAACTTAAAATAATAAAAACGCGATCAGACTTCATTTGCTGATAATATAAATAGAAATCACTCATTTTTAATCATACATCTCAAGGTATTATACAAACTATACTTAGAAAGTGAAACTGATACGTTCTACAATAACCCTAAAATCCATGCGAACAGCTGCCAAGTCAACAAACTTATCTTGTCTGATGCATTGGGTTATAACTTGCTCGAAGACTTTGATTTGAACGGTAAACTTCTAAGCATAACCTTCTAAAGAATGAGTTACACTAGGTGTAGGTCCCGAATTAAATGGTTGTCAACTATACACTGGATTAGAAATAGGTCAATATACGGCCAAATAGTACTGCATCATAAATAAAGTATATGACATCAAAAATAATCGTACGACGACATAAATCTTAGTCTCACTTCTGTAAAACAAGAAACAATCTACCCAAACAAACAAAACGCATACAGTGACTTTCCGATCAAACCGAAATTAAGAAAAAGTAAAACATGAGTACTTTATATTTCTACAGTAACAGTAAAGAGGTTATCGAAATAAAACAAGTAGGAACTGAAATAACTGTTAAATTCATTCAGTAACAACATGATGAATATTAAGAATCTGATTATTCTATTTCGATCCAACTCGTGTACGCTTGTTCCATGAAAAATTGGACCCATAAGACTTGACATTCATCTTCAGAATATTCGGTCTTTCTATGTAACACGGCCATCCTTGTCGTCGACAAAATTCTTCTGCAGCTTCAGCAGTTTCAAACTCAACGACTGTATTTGAAAGTGGATCACCAGAGCTAGCCCAACCCATTAATGGATTTTCCCAACGTTCGCGATTGTCAAATTCAATACGCCAGAGCCGAGTACCATGATTCCCTGACTGAGTAGCTGGTTTAGCTGGTATGAAAATTCTAACTCGCCTTTCAGACTGATGTTCTTCTGGGACACCCGTTATCGGTGTTAGATCATCTTTCTCAGGAACCATAATATGATCATCTTTAGAGAATTCTCCCGACTTTTTCATGATGTTCTTTGCCTTTAAAAAATGGATAGCAGTTGTGTATGAGGTTGAGGTTTCAATGACAATAAAATGCAATAGTACAAGCAGCAAAACTATCAAATGCAATCAGCATAACCATAGTTTGATCCTACCAATCCAGATATGCTGAAAAAAGACAAATTCCAATTCATTCTTTATAGCCTGGTGAAAAGGTACAGTTTTAATGACCGTTTGCAGTTTGTTGAGCTCCGATACTAACTTTTAGGTGTTTTATAGCCAGAGTAAATGACCTCATAAGAATTACTTCATCATTACCTTTATAGGAAACAATTTTCATAGTATTTTGAACATTTTCTTCATAAAAAATGCTAAGATGAACTTGAAAACACATTGTTACACAACTTGATAAAGGGAAGATAGAATATCATTATACAATGCGTCAGTAGAAAGAAACATGTTCTTATTATGACTAGCCAGTCTCGAATAATGTTTGGTTCACGTCCAAATAACTCACATCCAGATTCCAAATATGGATTAAAAGAATCCCACGAATCCGAAAGAGAGTATATAAGAATTGCTAATTACATTTACAATGAAAATATATATACTGCCAACGAGTACACTACCTACATTCTAATGACCTAGTGATAAAACTTTAGGGAAAAATTAAAGATAATTTTTCTATTTTCTTAAAACTACTGCATAAGCCTACGTGAAATGAGTATTACTTGCCATTAGTATATAAACCAGTATACAACTGTTGCTCGAAATTATGCGATTCCAAGTTAGATGACCTAACCACATATGACCAACCCCAACTAATAAATTACCCCGCTAGAAATATTCTTATGCACTCAGAAAATAAATCAATAACACAGGTCCACTAAATAAGACACAAAAACTGGATTTTTCAGAGTTACCGCATACAGCATTTTGTTGAGAACAATTATTGAAAAATAGTACTATTACATTAAATGGTATAGACACTCGGTTAAGGAATGCGAATTCACACCCTTATACTACGTAATCTAGGCAACCATGAACATTCAACAAAGCATGTGGTTAACAGTAAAGCATATGAAATTCGAAGCAGTTAGTTGTATTCGCAAGTTCTAGTAGGAGCCAAAGATTGAAGATTCATTCACACAACACTCCCTTAAAAAAACAATAGAAATGAGTCATACTTAGTGTAAGGGCTTATGTTACTACCTGATCGCCTAGGCTGAAATAGATGAAGTGGAATTCGAACCAACGAGACAGGAATCAAAGGTGGATTGGATTACACAATCTCCATGAACGGCGCACACGCACTATGGAAACGTAGAAAAAAAACAACTATTTTACGACTCTATATAGCGGCTAACCCAAGTATTGCAAGTTGAGAACTCTCGCTTCTTAACAATTGCTCTCAACTACCTAAAGTAAGTAATCACGGTGAAGGTTGCAATACCAGTTAGCTGTGATATGGAACAATGGACGATCGGTAGGAAGCCCTGGAGCTAGGTTTCGTGCTTGTCAGCACTCGTCAGCAAGGCGTATCTGCAACCTTTACGGAACTGATGTCCCGCTTAGGATTCGAACCCGTGCCATCTAGTGTTATAGCCAGCGACATTACCACTGAGCCATTCGGGCGGCGAGTGAGTGATCACTGCAGAGTAACTAATCACATATTGTCTCGTTTTGAGTGTTTACCGAATCCCATCGGTCATTTTCCAATATGGTCAACAAACTTGGGGGCTTAACATCGCCAATTGCCTCCAACCAACTAAAATCCATCAAAGTGCACTGCTATGGTGAGTCTCGGATTTGACATTCAGTTCGGATGTTGAACGTAGTGATATGAAATCGATAGTGCGGTCTTGGGAGACTAGGAATTAGGTTTTCCTGACTTCATCGTTGACAATGGTTGCATAGTAAGAGGTTGGGTTACACGTAACAGTTCTAATATTAGTATCAGGAGTTGAAGGCAGAGGAGGAGACAGAGCTGACGAGAATAGGTTATGTTTGATTTTGCTTTCAATACTACTGGTAGCGTGCTGGCGGTCGACACTCCCCGGCAGTCCACACTGTGGAACGCTATTTGTACCTGGAGTAGAAAAAAATTTGTGTGGCCGCAGAGTTAATCGGACATCTGCTTGAGGCTAGTCACGTACAACCTTTGGTGTTGTTGTTTCGAGCCCAGTTATCCTGATGACAGATAGGAGAAACCCATACCGCTGGCTCCGGAAGACTGCGGGGAAGAGACGGTAAGTTATTTTATGGGTCGACCTTTTCCAACACCCCTTTGCCACAGGAAAGGCAACATTAGCGTGGCACTGCTAGTCATCTAGGGGAAACACCTTACTGCTTTCGTATCATACCCAGATGGCAGAATTACGACTTTGCCCTCAGACCCCCATCATAGTGTATTAATTTACACTGCAGCTGTAACTATCTTTTATCTTACGACTATCTAACAGACCTTTCTGGTATGGTATGACCTCGAGGGAACAAGCGTGACATCCGCACGGCTTTTTCGGCCATTGTGATATGCAAGCCCCATCACCACATCAGGATAGCAACTATCGGTAGGGGAAGGTTCACTTGGAAACAAATGGCATTAAAATCGTATCTGAATTAACTTATAAAAAGTCCCAGCACGGTAGTTACCAAGTAATTAGATAATTCTAGAATCATTCTGTAAGTGGCTACAAACTAGTTAAATTCCATTGGTTCACTCCTACTTCGAAAAACCACTCATTTCATGAAGCAAAAGGATGAATGTTACTCACTATTAACACATACGAATCAACATCACTGTACTGCTCTGTGGAATAAAAGAAAAGATCCAATACAACAAAACTAGTCACAGAAAATTCTGAAAGAAAAGACACAAATAAGCTGGATATTTCTTAGCAAAATCGATTAAGTCACCGACCTGAATTCAGATGAAAAATAAGGGGATGTTAAGAATGTTTTCCAGGAGGAAATGGCTAGATAATTATCTCAACGAGTTAGCGTCACCAATATGAGGGGAAACTGGTAAGAACTCTGACATTCTGTAGAAATAGTGGTGAGGACCGTAAGTGACCGTAAAGAAAGAGTTAGCGGATTTCAACAACATCGGAGTTAATATATGCATGTGAACACGTTTCTAAGGATTTCAAACACAGTGGAGAGCAGGAAACACTTAAATGTCGACTGAGAGAGAGAGAGAGAGAGAGAGATAACGTAATGACCGTGGATAGTAGACGACAAGGGCAACAGTAGTGTAGAAAGCAGTGACGATAGGTGACAGCATAAAGTTATTTAGACTTGCTAGTGAAACTAAAGTGAATAAGATTAGTGAGTCAGACAATACTGGAGAAAAATGGGTTTGTTATTTCTAAATAAGATTGTGAAACATGGCCATTGAGAACGGCTCAGATCGAGTCGGAAGCTTCATCGACTGGATACATATTTTATTCTGACCACCTTCAACCATTATTCAGTCTTAGTCTCCATCAGCTAATATCGTACGTTGAAGTAGACAGTATCTAGGCATGCGTAGCACACACCTAATTCGCCTGAGTCGATGAAGTTTTACAACCTTATCAGCCGACTTAGCCTTTCCTATATGAGTTTCTACGTTTGACTCCTACTTCATGGTTATGAAACATGGCCACTGGACGTCGATATAAGGAGATCCTAGATGTTCAGTCATAGCTGCCTTAGTAGCATTGTTCTTGTGAAACCACTCGCCACATAGAATCCAGGCTTAGTGCTAGATAAGAAGGTCATGCCAGGTGACAAGGTTGTAAGCCTTCATTTTGAATTGAGTGGCTTGGGTATATGTTACGCATATCTAGTCACGGTCTCCTTTGATGAACAGTGTTAGCCAAAGTGGGTTAGAACCGAAAAATAGTTGGTGACCAGACTTAAATCTGGCGTCAGTTTATCAAGTTCCTTACCATTGGCTAGAGTCGCGCAGGGAAATCAAGATCTTTTGGCCGAGGTAGGCGTGACAACCGAAATCAGTGGTTGTGTGACTTGATGTTGTGTTCTCTCAGCTGGATACTTTAGTCGTGGGGCCTTCATTATCAAATTTCTGAAGTTTGTGCTGATGATTTCATCTAGGATGACAATGAAAGCTCCACGATCAACGCATCTAGCTGAGGGAACACATTACCATCAATGCTATTCTTTTGAGCAAAAAAACAGTCTCCATTATCTCAGAGAATATCTTAGTGGCGCAAGTACACTGACAAATTATTTTCATCTCGACAGTCATAACAAATTTCGTTATTTGTTTTACCGTTTTTACCCTCTTCTACTTATTTTCTGCAACTTTTGATTACACTTTTCGCTGTCTCTCTGATTTTTATATTGATACAATTATTACTCTGAACACCAAATGTTGACTATAACAGTCTGGATCAGTTGTTCTCATTTGGCGCATGTCTACTATATACTTCCCCCCTAGTTTGAAAGACTACTACACATAGGAGAGACTTTTCTGTCAACCTGTGGCTGAGGAGCACGCTGATTATCAACATCATCAGAAACGTGGTCAAATAACAACAGCCATCATTTATATTCACTAGTTAAATTAAGCTTGTTGGAGTCAATAAGCACATTGTGTCACGGTGTTTATGCACACAGGTTTAGTTTTACACTGAAAAATGAGGATACAATGTGAATAATTTTACATCGGGCCACATGAGAGATGAGGCGCAGGAATGCCGAGGAGATAACACTGCGTTTAAGATTTTGCCGGTAGGTCGCTAGTTTCATTATTACCTAACTGAGTACTAGTAAACAAACAGTTGCGGAAAGGTTTCTTAGGAAGACCGATGGATCAAAGTCAGTCTTTATTGAAACACCATTCAAGTCTATAAATATATTGCTGTGACGAGACAGTATAAATACTTGAGAAATCAAGGTAAACCGAACCTCCAGTTATGTGACTATGTATTAGTAGGTGAGGTTGAATAATGAATATAATAGGTAAATTGATTTGTTTTCTAACTACTTTTTGATCTGTAATCCCACTAATGAGATCTGCTAAGGAGTATTTCTCGTGTTGTGAAGTGATATCAGTTGAGAATTACTCGTTAAATGCTGACACGGCGCTATATTTTTCATCATCTTTACATTTTTTTATATGAAGTACAAGCATCTACACACTTTCCAGACTTTACGAATAACTTGGCATACCCCTAAGCTATTAAACTTGAATAGAAAATGACAAGTGATATCATTTGATACCTACTTGTCTTAGCTTTCAAAACCAGCTAAAGTTTTGCATCCCATACGCACTCTAATGGAGCATTTTTTCCACACAGCAGCTTTTTGTAGAAAGCCAGAAACAACGCAAGAACCAGTATTAGTGTCCAATAGTTTAAGTTACCACATACGAGTACATCAAGCGAGAATGCACTCAGAAGAAAGATGAAGAAAAACAGTCAAAAGTGGTAGAAATTCATCGAAAGAGAGCAACGAGAAATGACTGAATACTGAAATTCTGTTTGAGGATTACGATGATAATGTGTGGGTACATCTGCACCTCCGACACCGGTTCTAAGCTATATCGTATAGTTTCAAACCACTGGTTTGTGTTATCACACAGAGCCCAACCGAGAAGTCTGCACTTCCTTAAACGGCTCAAACTAACACCGAAAGACTTTTGAGACTGATGCCAGCTTTTTACAGTAAGATTATTTCTTTTTAAAGACCACTCGTTTTGATGAATGATTTGAACGCCACCGTCTGAGAGACATCTTTCGAAGCCATTGCAAAATTAACCACCAACTTAGCAATCTTGACTAGTTTAAATGAGTCCGGTTTAAGTTTAATAGCAGGAAATATGTGACTCTAAAACCTGGAAAGAAAATTACCACGCGAAGAATATCAAAATGGTAATTTTGAAATTTTGGCTAAATGAATCGATTATCATTTAGCTTTGACGCCACTCTAATGGATACATCTTCGTATCAGCCATAATTTTAAGATAAAAACATTTACTAGAGATATACATCCTTTCAACAGTGAATACGTTACCGTAATACTGGTAGCCACCGTTGGAAACGATGATTCATAGGCTGCCGATTCTTTTAGTACATACATGGTGCTGTAAAATGTGTTTAAACGATTCACTTCTGTGTAAGGTTCTACGTTGATTACGTTCGACATTCTACGTTGAATTACTTGTTTTTCTAGAAATGTGGTTAGATTTCATACGTGCGATTGCATGGGTAAACATATCTGTGCAAATTCACAGTGAAACCACATCGTCAAAGTGTCTGTATGCTTAGACTAAACACTGACGACTCGAAAGTGTGTTCGAAACAAAATTGATGAAAAATTCCTAAAAACAGACGTAATACCGATTTCGATATGAATTGTCATACTCCTTCCATAGTATAATGAATAAAGAAAACGAGTCACTGGAAATCAGTGGCTTCCAAAACTAATGAACTTTAGAGGAATTTTTCAAAAATGTAAACCACGAGATCAAACACTGTAATGGATAGGCGCAACGAATTCAGATGCAAGAAATAGCTGTAAGTAGTAGTTTAGCGAATCAAAATCAAACAGGTATCGGCGTGATAGAAACTGTCAGCTAGAAGTTGAGACAAGTGAGCGGTTTTGTAAACGACACATCAACAACTCTCCTTCGAAAAGCGGGAATATGAAGTAGTTCAGCGAGTTTCCCACACACATTGACCTTATCATAAGTACACACCGACAACAGACCATCGATATGAGCATCCAAATCCAAAAGTTGGAAAGACAAATACACAGACAGTTATGAATTACGTATCAATACCAGGCTACTACTGTGTAGAACACTGTTGGATCAGCCCAGAAATCAGTGTATGTTGATGCACTATTTGACTGGTGGGTTGGCAACAGTATAACATGGAGATGAAGACTTTTTTCTTCCAAAATTTGATGAAAGGTCCGACAACATACGTCACCACCCAGTGTAGTCAAAACAGCTCTTATTAAGTATTACCAAAGAGAAATACAGAGGTAACTAGCAGCTTAGGAGACTATCATCTGCTGCGATAAAGAAAAAACCAAATTCTATTTATATCTGCAAGCTCCTCATCAACAGACTAGCACAATACAGTTTATTTACTTATACATTGAAAGAACTACCACGCTGTAACGACCTCATCGTTTACAGCATACTAGTAACAGGTGAAACCAAACGGATATGAAAAATGATCTGCACGATGCGTCACCCACTTCTTCAGTTGAATCATTCAATCTAGTCCGATACCTTGGATCGTCCGTTTCACACACCTTCTTCCGGAGTTCATATGTCATTTTTGCTGGCGTGGCTTTACCAACTCTCCATCTGGGAGGGTTACGGAGTATTTGGCAAACGGGAAATCCCCTGAAACACTTATTACCAAGCATTTTGAACAATGTAACGACAAGTTGTTGATACGTTATCTTCTAGCCTGTAGGTAGGTACGTTGTTGCAGGGGAGCGCGTAGAGGTGTGAGTTTGGTGGTGGGCACGAGGATCTGGAAGCGAAAAGAGGAAGACAAAGTGGCGAATCAGCTTGATAACGAAGAGATGAAGTGTGGAAATCAAAACTGGAAGGTGAATGAGTAAGATTCCGAATGGGCCAAACAACAGACAGTAACAACTACCTCATCAAGCGCGCCAGATGCAATTCAATATCCAATATATCCAATAACGATAGTGTGAGCGTAGAAAACTGATGGCTTTTGATCTCCCACATCCAGTTTTCAGGGCTTTGTTCGAGTTGTTTGGTTTACTGCTGCATTGGACGAGAAAATCCCTTCTGCCTTCTTGCTTTTAGCTTCAGCGAGGAGAGTGTTTTGAGGGTTAGTAAGTTGCAATTTGTGGAGTGACTTGGGAGCTAATTGTTGCTGGGACGGTTAGAGAACCACCCTGACTCCTGTCTGTGTAGGCGCCTGAATGAGAATGGCAAGGTAGTGGTAGGGTATGAAGAAAGGAAAGGGAACAAGATAGAGAAAAAGAGGAAAAAGAAGGAAAAGAAATGAAAAGGTATGTGGGGGTTGCCCGAAAGGTAGTGGTAGATACAGCAAGTCTGTTTTCTAGAAGAGAATTAGTATGTAATGTGGTAGTACTAAGGAGCGAGGTGGTGATTAGTAGGTAGGAGGGAGGTGAGGGTAGGCTAGTAAGGTCGGCGACTCCCTGAGCACATCCATGGTAAACCATGGGAGGTGACGTAATTGTCTGACCATCTCTTGAACGAGCCAACTGAGGGGGCTGTGACATATGTCGCGGAGGCGTATTCTATAAAACAAATACTTTCAGGGGGAAAAAAGTGCCCGCGAGCATAGTACTGGCTCTCTGATATGCTATCCTAATGGGGTTTCCTCGTGAAGATCTCTACGTCGCAGGCATGGTTAATTTATTTGCTTGATTTGCCTGATGGGCGACCTTGTAGTCCGTAATAAGATCACCATTCTTCCGACGATAACCCGAGGTAAATAGGTTTAAGTGTTTTAGTCTTTCAGGATATGCCTTTCCCCCTAGCCCTACAAGCGATTTTGTTGCAGTTCTTTGCATTTTTTCAGGGAGATTGGAGTCTCTCTTGAGTGTTAGGGGCCACCGTATTGGTGACCTTTGGGTGAAGTCATGCGTAGGATTTTAAAACGTTGAGGATGAGTCCGGGGTGTGGGCGCACAGCTGTTCACGCGGGAAGTGCAAAATGGCGTTCGCCTTGTAGCCATATCTTTGTAGTTGGAGCTGGTGTTCAAGGTGTCGGAGAAGTCGAGTCCCAAATCTTTCTTCGTGGACAAGCTGGTGCTAGCGCGGTCGCTCAAAACGTACTGGAAGTCGTCCATACTTGCTTCAAATTTACTGATATGCGTTACTTTTCGCTCTTCCGGGTTGAAGCTCAGGCCATTTTCCGACGAACAGATTCCGAGTTGCTGCAAGTCATTTTGTAATGCTGTGCAGTCGACTCCTTAGTTTACTACCCTCCAAATTTCAATGTCGTCACAGAAGAGGGAGATGGATGAGGATATTTTGTGTGGCAGATCACTGACAAAAAGAGAAACGGAAGTGATCCTAGGATTTCCCCTTGGGATACTCCTGGAGTCAATGATCTCCACTCCGACCTAATTCTGTTCACTTTGGTGCGGAATTCCCTCCCTTCTAGGTACTCCCTGGACCAAAAGAGTAACGGTTCACTTATTCAGGCCGATATGACCTTGTGAAGCAGAACTGTGGGCGGCACACCGTCAAATGCTTTCAATAGGCTGAGAAAAGCAACATGTGCTGGTTTTCTGTTGTCCCATTTAAGTGTCCGGCCGTGTCAGCTACCAGGCCTTCTAACACTTTCGGCACTACAGGGGGCAGAGCTACCAGGCCTTTTTCCATCTTGAGGGTAGGTAACAAGATGGCTCACTTACGTCTTTTAGGGAGCTCGCATGACTCTGCCGAGTGCCTAAAGAGGTTGCAGACTGCTTTTGCAAGCATTTTGTCTCAGCTTTCTGAGGTTACAGGTGTTAGGTTATCGCAGCTAGGAGACTTGCTTGGAAGTGGCGCAGATATTTTCTGCGACACTTTTCCCGCTGCGAATAAGATGTGTCAGAGGTATTCGTTATTTATGGTCTGGTCAGTGTCGTGACGAGTCGGTGTGGATTTGGTGTCAATACAAGGCGGGCTTGGAAGTGTGAGCTCAGGAGCTCGGCAATCTCTAGACTCCGTAGTATACTCCTGCCAGGACCTGTGATAAAATTCACTCCCTTGCTGGTCAACTTCCCTTTGGACACAAGGCCGTATAGGTTTTGGGGGTCGCTTTATAACCTCCCCGCCACGTTTGTTTGGCAGGTAAATCTGTCGCTACACACTCTAATGTTACAGCCGTTGCGATTCTTTTTGTGATTCGAAAATTCAGGCTCCCTACGTGATGAACGCAACTTGAACCAGGCCTGCTTCTTGCTTCGAATTATCTTTAGCCATGAAGCTCCCGCTGGCGGTCCGTGTGTTACCTGTGAAACACTTTGACTGATGGCCCCGACGATTATTTTCTTCACCAGTGTTCACCTGCTGTGAGGTGGGCCCAGTCAACCGGCCATGATGGATTCATGAGATAGTTCCTCATGGTCTCGTAGTTGGCTTTGCTGTAACAGGGGAAGATGTCAGGCGTCTCCGGCTGCAGGGCCTCCCTAGTGGTTATATGGAAAGTTATTACTGCGTGGTCACTGAGGCCAAAGGGAGGTTGGCTACATACACCAACAATGAGGTCATCGTTCGTCAGTACGCAGCCAAGGGCCGATGAGTTTCTCTCAGGTTCCCAGCATGTGACAGCACCCACGATCTCCGAAAGTCCAGCAGCCTTACTTGCATCATCGGCTTCTAACTGCAGGATCTGATGTGTCTCCCTTCGGTCTTGGAGTGGATGAATGCAGTGTTGAAGTTGCCGGCAATACCGACGGAATCATGATCTGCGGAAGAAGTCCTAAAGACTGCCTCGATGACCGTTTCCTTACGTGTAGGGAAGCCAGTGGGCTGCCGATATGTGGCTCAGAGCGGCTATATGGTACGCTGGAGAGAGAAGTAGCACCATAAAGATTCTGGGAGCCGGATTGCGGCGGTTTCGCTACCCACTCTTGCGATTAAACGAGAGCTTACGTGGACAGCCACTCCCTCTCCTGATCTGAGCTCCCAGGCCCTGCGGAAGAGCTCCATGCCAGTGATATGTATCTCTTCATCAGAAATGTTCGTCGAGGGCCGGGATTCCGTGATAAGTATGATGTCAGAGCGCTGAAGATCACGCGGCGTCCTCAACTCCGCTACTTTCCACTTCAGACCCCGAAAGTTTCTGTACATACGTGTTACGTAACGTAAATGCAAACGTTTTATACTCAGATCGGTAATTTAACATGAGAGAAGCCAGTTTACAGGCATCGTCACATTGATACATGTCGAAAAATCTACAAGGTTTTACGGGTTCTGAATAGTACAGTGCAGAGGTCGTTAAACTCTATGAAAAGCTTCAGAAGGTCGCGGTTACGAGACAGAGAAAACATCACTTTACAGCATGTGCATAGCGTCCAAGTGAAGATGATAAAATCTCTTATTCGCATTTAATGGATTTAACATGAGTGATGCTAGTTTACAAGCACCATCAAATTGATAATTCTTGAAGGTTTACAGGATAGTATTTGCTAATATATAATCCACGTACCAAGTTATTATTGCCCATAACCTTATTAAACCTGCTGCAATTCATGAGGCGGGGATGGACTTTCATCTGCCATTACACAGGTTGGACCCACTATCAATAACAGGAACGCACAATGTTCGAAGTTTGTGCTATAACCAGCTGACGTTGTTGGTCTATCTGCATAGTTTGTTATTTAGTAATATAACCGTCCATTCATTGGAAAGTTCTTCAGTTTTCAGCTTTGCTAACCACAAGGTATCAACTTGTACCGTCAGAAGTATCAGAAAGTATCCACAGTTATCCAACCAGGGTGAGTGTCTAAATCAATGCATTTTCAGTTCACCATGTTATGCTTAAAGGTGATATACGGTAATTTCACTGAGAATACTTATTGTAGTGGACGGAAGTAGACGTTTATAGGGTTATTGGTTCAAATGGCAGTATTTATGCATGGATGCCAGGTATCTTTCATATTAGCGTAAGCAGCATCATTCGAGAAGTGTATTTGATGCACGATAACTTTTACTTGAAAAGATCACTTGATACTGAGTGCTACAGAACATGTAGCATGGAACAACTGCAGGACAATCGTGTTTCGAGCCAATATGTAAATTAGTAGCTGGTTTAATCACTTGTACCGAAGATTTGTGCCACTATGACTGTTGCGAAAGTTTAGAAGGTCTGTCACTTAAAGAATCCTGACAGCCCGATGAGTTAACTGTGGAGATATTCCAGAAACCGCTAAAGATTGGGAGCGGCCCAATAATTCTTGAAGTCAAACAGCAGGTATTATTTGCACTAAGTGGTCATGTACAGATTGAGATTCATCATCAAATGTCCTCATCGAATTGTTGCTGCAAATAAAAAAGAAAGAGGAAGCATGAGCAGTTATGGAAAAGGAAGTCACTACGCAGTCCAGCCTGGAAAAGAGAGAAGTTCCTATACTTTTGGACTTGTTCGAAGATTGTGTGCACTTTCATGTATGCATGTATGGTTAACTACATAGTTTTCCCATTGTAAGGTTCTTAAAAACTTTCTATATTTGGCGTGTGTCGCAGTAACTTTGAGGGGAAACCGGTGTACGTTAAGCCTATTAAAGCGAGGAGGGGAACCAGTACTCACACCTTGTGAGCAATCGTAAACCCACCAGTGTAAGGGGGACTCGAGGACTTCAAAAACTCCGACTGCTCCATTAAACTTCAAATTTGTGGGTATAATATGAATGTCGAGCTATTAATGGATATCCATGAACTGTAGGGATTCTTTGGCTAGACGTTGAAACTGAAATGAGGTTTCGTAGAGGGTCTAGCGATGGGCATCTTTTGCCGTGTGCTTGACGTTCTGCGTGGCCGGGTAGAGGGTATAAATATTCGACCTAATGTGGTCTCCCTGCCTGGTGGCATGTGCAGAGCTGGATATCTAGCTTTGTTTCCAGGTCCCTCCGTGTTACCATTAATGTTAACCCTGCTTTACTCGGGATGTTGGTGGCTCTTGCGTGGCGAAAGCATATCTTCTAGACTCTCAGTGCGGGGTGCGAGCAGCTTCCTGCACTCTGGACAAATGTGCCGGAACCAGTCGCAAGGTTCTTTCTTCATCTGCTCATAGTACTGTCGGTGTTCTTTGGTGCGGCAGTGGCGATGTACCCATCGGTGACGTTGGTTTCATGCAAGTGCCTCATTGACTGCCGAAACAACTTTAGTGCAAAGACTGCAGCCATTGGGTGTCATAATGCAGCCTTCTTTCCTTGAAGAAAGTGCTGTGGACTGTGGCGAACTGCTCGTGGCTATCTTATTCTTAAGCCTGACACACCGTTTCCTCGTTCCAGGCACGGTCTGATCCTCGCCCAAGGTGAGATTGCTTTGTGACGTGCTTGTGCTACCCCGTGTCATCTGTTTAGGGCGACTTGAATTACAAAACATAAGTTGGCAGCTTCATTAGAAGTTCGGTGTTCTACCCTACCCCTATGTGTCTGTGGCTGCAGAGTTGAGTGTTGATTCGGGTTCTATTGTCCCTTTGAGCGCACGGCCGCGTTACCCGTGTCAAAGTTTCGTATCTGCTGCTTTGGACAGAAATGTCACTGTTATATAATCTCCCTGGGAAAATAACTATTTAACAGCGATAAGCAGGTTGAGGACCAAATGTAGCAAATGGACAGAACATATGAAGGAAAACAATTTATGTCATCTCATCTGCAAACGCTTGTCACTCCTTCCTCTGCTGTTGAATAACGAGTTTAACCGTAAGCTCTAGATGCGTATGTAGAACCAGGAAAGATGTTTCCTGTGGAGTGGTCTCCTAAAAGAACCGAGAGCTAAGGCAGTTTGGCACTTGGAATACCCAAGAACCACTGACAGCAGGCAGATTGGTGGGTTCAAAGAATTAATAATCCCGGTTTTCAACAGTTGAGAAGCTAGCCGGTAAATATGCAGTAATGAAGTGTGTGCAGAAATAGAAGTGTTACAAAAGTTAAGTTTTCACAGACTGAGTATTCCGAGCGGAAGCTTTTTAATATGGAGAAATACAAAAACTGGGAGGCGAGTGGCTCACGTCACGATACGGTCAGTTCAATGTCTAATTTATTCGAGCCCCCTTCTCAATCCAGGGAACAACTCCGGGTATTTGGCAGATTTCGATGCGGTAGGACTACCCGCTCTCCTGCAGTACCCCTGGTTTGCCCAACAAGTGGTTGAGTGTCGTTTAACTTTGCAAGGATCGTACGACTTTTTCACGGAATGGAGCTCAGGTGGATTCCACAAGCATAATAGAGTCAGATGGTTTTTCTCATTGCCTTTGAAAAGAGGACTGAAAAGGTGAACAGACATTCAGAGCAACTGAAGAAAAAGAAGTGAAAAAAATACAAAAGAAATGGGGCGAAAGGAAGGGAAATACCTAGGAAGACTGAAACGAGATAATATAGATATGTGAGATCGCACAGTCAAACGGAAGAGGTGGAGCAACTAAAATTATAGGACGGGTATTGAGGATCGGAGTAGTAACATTTTTAGTGGGTATGTTAATTAAATAAATGAGTGTTTTATTCTCACATTAAAAAAGTTTAACATGAGAGAAGCCAGTTTACAGTTTACGTCTCAAAATATTTACGAGAATACGAGTCCTGAGTGGTACAGACGGAATGTCATTAAATTCAGTTAAAGACAGTCGATGATCTTGCTAGTTATGAATCGAACGAGGAAATATCACTTTACAACGTATATAGAGCGTTAAAGTTTTGATAACAATAAATATTATCCTCACATAGAGGGTTCAACGTGAGGAATACCAGTTTACAAGCACCGTCAAATTCATAATTTTCGAAAGTTTACAAACCGGTATTTAGCATTAAATAACTCACATATCAAGTCATTGGTGTGCATAATCTTATCTAAATTTGCCAAAATTCATGAGACGGGCATGGATTTTCATTTACCATCACACAGACAGGTTCCAATATCAATATCAAAAGCGCGCAGTGTTCAAAGTTTGAATTATAACCAACCGACCTTGCTAGTCCACCCGCATAGCTTGCTGATTCATAATAAAACAGTTTGTTCCCTAGAATGACCATGAGTTTTTAACTATGCTGACCACAAAAGACACATTTATACAACCTGGAGTATCAATAAAATATCCACAATTATATAACCAAGATGTATGTCTATACCAATGCATTTCCGGGTCACCGTGTTTAAAGGTAACATAAACCAATTCCACCAAGAATATTTGTTGCATTGGAGGATGGAAGTATGAGGCTAAGTTCTTGATGATCGTGGACGTGCAAAAGTTCGGCCTCTCCTTGAAGCTTTCAATAGACGGGGCAGTAGAAATCTCAGCAAGAAGTGCGTTCCAGCCGCCGGAAAATCCAAGAGGGAGAAAAGCACAAACACACTTGGTTCTTCGCCCTCAACGGGTCGTTCTCCATGGGTTACCGCAAGGATCGCCACAGTAGACGTTTCGTGGGATTTCACTGTTCTGATGACTTGGATTACCACTATCAAGTAGCTACGCAACCTGCAGCAACGAAAAAAGCAAAGCCTTATAGCCTTCTGTCTGTCTTCATAGGGTTTCGGCTAAATCCCAACAATGCTCTTCGTCTCTCACCTCTGGACTTTCTACGGGAGATTCATATCTCCCTCCATATATGTGGCTGGAGTAACGTGGCGGACTTAATTGAGTTTGTATTTAGGTCTTTTAAAGCTTCAGGAGGAGTTCTGGAATGAGAGAACCTAGTTGACTGTGTATAAATTCCGGTGCCATGTGGGCTCTGGTGGCATCTCATGGAAAAGTTAGGTGGCTGTACATTTCTTAAGCTGACACTGGTCCAAAGTTTCTCCAGGGTGGTGTGGGAACCACACGGAGAGCAGGATACTCTGTGCTAGTCGCGGGTGTTGAGGGACGCTTCCTGGAATTCATCCAGTCAGTGCCGGTCCTTTTTTATTCACCCACTCTACAACCAGTCTGAGATCACTTTGCAGTGCACTTGATTCCGCTCATGGTGTTGCGGCTCTCGATAACTTAGCAACGTCACCGGAGAGTGAAATCTGAGAGCTAAGACTCAGTGGCAGGCTACTAACAAGGAGAGGGGACGGCGGGGGACGCAGAATCACTTCTTGTGATATACCACGTCGTGATGTCCTCCAAGCAGAGCAAACCCTGTTTTGTGGAGAATTCTCCACCGCCGAAATAGCCCTGCAACCAAGAGAGCACTTGACCACTAGAGCCCGAACTTCATGTTTTGTGAATGGGAATGACGTGTGAGACAGTGTCAAGCGTCTTGGCAACATCGGGGGAGGTCAGATAAACAGACACTTAGATGCCACAAAATGCCGCTCACTTATCGCTGGCCTCCAGGAGTTCTTAGGCACAGGACCCGTTCTTTTGCAGGCCGTGTTGAAGATCACTTAGTCCCCCTTTTGTCTAACTACTCTCTGACACGGTCTTCCTCTAGTCTCTGCATTACGCTGGAGATCACTGGTAGGAGTGCCATAGGTCGACGGTACTTCAGCCTCTGTCTGCCTCCTCTTTTGAAGATGGGATAGGAAATACTACGTTCCCACCCTCGCGGGAGTATGTGTTTGTCCGAGAAATGTCAAAACGGATTACAATGTGGATCGCACAAGGCACTTGCACATTGCTTGAATGCAGACGGTCCGGTCTCGTCACATCCCGGTGACGGGGCTTTCACAGTTTTTCGAGGACAAAATGAGGGGCTAGCTTTGTTCCACGAAACCATTCAGCAGATGGTAGTTTGGTCTGGATGACGAAACGTCTAGTTGTGCCAAGGACAGTGCTAGAGGCCCTCGCAACCTGCAGTCCAGAGTGGTCCAGTCTGTTCATGCCTTTCACAACACCAGCTTCCTGGCTGGTAGGTTTTCTCCCCACCAGAAATTGGCAAAGGTTTGAGGTTCACCTCGAGCTCCTGCGCAAGGCTTGTCTGGCATGGTGTATTCGTGGATAGTGCTCCGACTTACTTGCTCTGCTCATACATGTTTGTGAGGTTCCCGCAAAGTGATATTTACAGCCGCACAAGTCCATCCTCCATGAAAGATGACTAACGGCGTAATATTTACGTCAGTAGCCTAGCGGTGCTTTTAAGCTCCACCGTAAGTTTGCATAAAAGTTTTTCAACCCAATATTGTCCGTTTTGTCTGTCTTTTCGCTGATTAAAAAATTCTTTAAATTTCGGAAGGTAACGGACTAACGGTATTGGCAACACATCCCAAAAACTAATACGGTAACACTCCCACACTTATGAAGCTGGCTCCAGCCTAAAAAATTCCTAGAACTATATTGGATTGAAAACACACCGCCATGTCAAAAAAGGTGCTGGCTTCGAAAAGGAATGATGTCCAGGTAGTGTAAATAATGTAATTTCCAGTAGCAAGAGAATAAAAAGAGTTGACCATTACTCATGAAAAATGCGGATCACAGAATCTGATTTTTGTCATAAACCAGTGTGAAATGTGGTTATCGTTTAAGGATTTTAGGTCTTGTAAGTCCTTCCCGTATTTGTGGAGAAAAGTTTATTTTATCCATACGCTTGAAATTTGCCACCAATGCAGTATTCTTCTATGATTCCATTTGAAATAACTGACTCCCGCTTCACCCGTGTTCACCTCCCTCTTGCCCCTCTCTGTGACTTGCTCTGATAGAACCTATTTTGAAAAATTCATAGTAAACTCATCTCTCGTCAACTTCACTGCCCTAATCGCTACTCTCTGACCGACGTTGTCGCGTCACCCAACGTTCAAAAACGTGTTGCGAAGACTGAATTTTTGCTATCTTCCGTAGAAACCCTGTTTCGAAGCAAGCCTATGGATGCATTTTTGGTTTTCGGGAAAAAGAAAAACACCTAAAGCTTACGCTGATGACGAGGTCTGGCATGACAACGAAGGCTCCACGACTAAAGTATCCAGCTGAGAGAACACAACATCAAGTCACACAACCACTGATTTCGGTTGTCACGCCTACCTCGGCCAAAAGATCTTGATTTCCCTGCGCGACTCTAGCCAATGGTAAGGAACTTGATAAACTGACGCCAGATTTAAGTCTGGTCACCAACTATTTTTCGGTTCTAACCCACTTTGGCTAACACTGTTCATCAAAGGAGACCGTGACTAGATATGCGTAACATATACCCAAGCCACTCAATTCAAAATGAAGGCTTACAACCTTGTCACCTGGCATGACCTTCTTATCTAGCACTAAGCCTGGATTCTATGTGGCGAGTGGTTTCACAAGAACAATGCTACTAAGGCAGCTATGACTGAACATCTAGGATCTCCTTATATCGACGTCCAGTGGCCATGTTTCATAACCATGAAGTAGGAGTCAAACGTAGAAACTCATATAGGAAAGGCTAAGTCGGCTGATAAGGTTGTAAAACTTCATCGACTCAGGCGAATTAGGTGTGTGCTACGCATGCCTAGATACTGTCTACTTCAACGTACGATATTAGCTGATGGAGACTAAGACTGAATAATGTTTCGGTGTTGCTAAACGTTTCGGTTTCCCATTTGATGATCAGTCATGTATCACAAAAGGATCTGCGTTTATTTTTTCATCACTTTCGTCGTTTGTTTTAAATATGTTTTTCAGGACATTCCAATGAATTGTCTGTCGTAAGGTTTGTTCTCTTCCGTGTAGGGAATGTAATGTTGACACACGAGCACTGCTCAGATATTTCCGTCATTGCCTTGCAAGCTTTGTTAGCCGCTCATTTTTAATTTACATCTCTCTGCTATGTATTCAAGCGACTCACCTTGCAGAGAACGATTTAGCCGGACATGCAGTAATTTACATTTTGGAAGAAAGCCATATATGCATATATATTAGGTGTATGCCCACAAACCCAGGAATGAGTTTCACCACTAGGTTTCCGCCTTGATATTTGTTGCCCTTTCCTCAGATACCTTTGGTCTGCGAGATTCCTTCCCGATACTTTTCAACAGACCTTTTCTTTCTGCCCAAATTTTACAGTACAGGTAGCTACTGTCAGCCAGCAGCAGGTCACTTTAACGTCATTGCACTAATAGGAAGTGAATTTCGAGCTCCTATGTGATATATAGGGAAGTGCTCACAGTGAAATCATACGAGGACTATTAAGGGCAGCATGGTAGAATGCTCAGTTGACTCGCAATGATTGAGTAAAAACCAGTGTTCTCGTTGTAATGGTGAAAAGTTTTAGGCCAAAAGGTCAGGCAGGAGCTGAGTAAGTGGTAGTTACCTCATTGTAGCCTTACAGTTCGGCATTCTGAAACGAATGCTTCCTTGGCCATCATGGAATGTAAAACGGATTTCTTATCCGACATGATTCATACCACTAAAGAGAGGCACTACGTGAGCCTGTGTTTAGTGACACTCGGCCTTGAGTTTGCTTACTAGTAGATCCATAGCCATACAGCTATATCTCGATATGACTATGGACGACAAATTGTGTCGGAAATGTAGCTCAGCAAATAATTCTGTTCCAACACATGATACATTTCATGGAACAACTGACGCGGAATCATATTCTGACGCAGTACCCAAGTTTAACCCCTAAGTTTACCATCGTTTGTCTCACTTCCTCAGTCTTACAGCATGCACACTGGATGAAATTCTATTGGAAATCTGTGAACGGTCGTACTTGTTTGCAGGAGAGATTGGACATGCTGTCGAAACAGTTTTTGAGAGCGATATCTACTCTGAAAATGAGGATCTTTTGGTGAATGATGACATTATCTGTAACTATTTTTCCAGAAGTGTAGACCCAACCCAAGACTTTCAATCCTCTTCCTCCCCGACGGAAAAACAGCCTAACAGCTGTTGCTACAAAGGATACGAGTACCTGGCACGAAGTCGCTACCTCCGTTAGATGCCTGGGCGCATACACTAGTACGGCATGATTATGCATCCTGAATGCTTTTGTCTCCTTCCTAAAAATCACCAGTGTGTTTTCTACCCCTAAAAGCCATTGGTTGCTTTCAAACCTCTGCTCAGCAATTAATCCCAATTATTATGCTTTTTCACCTATTTCCGCACTTCAAATAACCACATAGCCTACTGCTACCAAACTTTATTCTTGCATCCTTTCTGTTCACATCCAATTAGGATATAATTTAAACTCTGCTCATTACCAGCTACCATTTTAATGTGTTCGTGAACAGTCATTTTTACATACTATCCGGACATACAATGCTATCCATCCAGGGTGAAACTTGCTAAGACTGAGTGCTGACGTGAAAAAGCATTACGCAGGATTATCACCGCTATTTGAATCATGAAACTGCGTTACCAACAAAGATGTTGCAGTCATCGCTTGTAGTGGCAGGCATCAAAGACAGGGCTCCGTTGATCGTGATTGGTAACTCGCATCGGCTGCTTCCATTGCAATTTTCCGATCTTCTCTTCTAGTGTTCTCCCGTCTTTCTTTTGTATTCTCTTCTACAGATGCCACTGTGGAATCAAGCATGGTGAAACTGATATCCCACCTATCTGAACCACCGCAAGGGAACCACATTTTCCTCCACCCAGAACCAGGTTAGCAGGTACAGAAGCCATATTTCACTACAAAACTTCGTCAGCATTGCTATTTTTATCCAAATACGAATCTTTGTACTCAAGAACTACTGTCTAACATCTAATTCTGTTTCAGTGACTGAATATCCGAAAAACTTATGCGCAATCAAGTTGTTATTATTATGCTGTTTATTAGTTCTTTGTCCTGAAAACGCTGGTATTTCACAGGTGCTGAAGTCTTTGTACTCATGCACAGCTTGTAGTCTTCCTTCCAACCACTTATCGTTCTGTGCCGCAAGTAGCGAAATTCGTGCGCTAAACTGCCCATGGCGTCTTCTCATTTTGCACTCATATTTGTTTATTGCCTCATAAATACGACCGAATGAATTTCCATTTATTATACAGTTGAACCAACCTGTGACAAAGACATTCTACTGCTTTGAGCCTATAAGACACAATTAGTCAGACAATTTTTGTTGATAAACTATGTGGTGTGCCTGTTGACACCCTCTGTATTGTAGTGAACTGCTCTTGACAACGCATTTGACGTTTATACCACATCATTTCTTTTGGGAAATATGGATAAAGTTCACGCTGATGAAAAACTGGTGTGTGTAGAAACTTTGGTTATCCATTATCTCATGTATTCCGTACATAAGTTCTACTTACTTAAGCCCCCTGGTAATATCTGAGCAGTAAAGCCGCATCATCCAGGATAGTCAAAACCGGTTTAAGCATATAATTACGCCTGTAAACCAGTTTACTTTTGTAAGTTATTTTACCATTACTAAGGTTTTATCTGTTTCTGTAACAACTTTAAAAACCATGAAAACTTGATGAACAAGAGAATTTTCTAGGTGTGCTGATACCCGTCCACTCCATTAGTGCGCATACTGCTCTCAGACTTACAAGCCCGAAACTCCTCATTTTCTGATCTGCCGTCTTTTCTGCTCAACTCATGTTGCTCGGAAAGCACCTTACAATCCAAAAACGAATAACTACTGTCCGAAACCCTAGGCGCTTAGGGTCCGTACCAGACTCATGGACCAAAACTGTCTACGCCCTGAAAACATACACTAAACTTAGATTAACCCCAGTAGGCAAAATATATGACTTCCACTTATCCAGAAAGATACAAGTTTTGAACATTTGTACGTGAACCCATATTATTATTCAATAGAAGTCACTTTCCTGGATATTCACTGCTCAACTTCCGAAGGCTATCCTCGGGTACCATATTCTTCTATCGACCCTCTTCAGAGCTCTTAACTCCTTCTCCACGTGTGCCTAACAACTACAAGCCAAACATTTTACGGCTAAGCTTTTGTGGTTTGCAGCAACTTTGTGGGAGCCACGGTCCACTGTTAGCTGATGTCTTTAGGCGTCGACCGAAATCCAAAATGCTGTTGGTGATTACAAGCATTCCGCTTTTGTCTTGGGGGCAGCAATACTTGATCGTCCTAAAGCCCAAGGTTATTTATTGACCCATCGGGCGATTGCCTGTTTTTGGCTAATAGCATGTGGCGTAAAATGCTCTAAGTGAAAGCTGATGAAGTTGTTTCACAACAAAATATCTTTCGAAAGTACTCACACCACTCAGCACAATAATCACAGACAGCTGGCATAACTCCAGTACACTACAGAAAGAAAGTAGTACCTACACGAACAAATTGGAGTAGTTAGAAAGAGGCTGGTTTCCTATTATATTTTCTGAAAAATTTCTCCTTAATTAACCTCGAAAGAAGATTGTTTAGTAGACTGATGGAACCCCTAGGGGTCACGGCAAACTCAGAGAATTCTAAAATAATGTTTGAAGGATTATTTGACCCCCACTGGAACACAAAGTCATGTGAGTTGCAATGAAGCTTTGGAGGAGTTAAGTGAATATGTAGTCACCCGTCTACATAGTGTAGATCTCTTGGCGCACCGGACGATTCCTTGTGAAGCCCTCCTGTATGACTTATCGCCACCTTGCCTAACAGATATTTAAGGTCGTTTACCACTCCTTTTCAACCAATGTATGGGAGCTTTGCCGAAGTTGACCTGGGTCCATCATCCATCCAGATCAACCTGGGACCAGGCACTACTG
This sequence comes from Heterobilharzia americana, assembly GCA_944470555.2. Lineage (NCBI taxonomy): Eukaryota > Metazoa > Platyhelminthes > Trematoda > Strigeidida > Schistosomatidae > Heterobilharzia > Heterobilharzia americana. The sequence goes on from OX104134.1 coordinate 65,745,578, forward strand.
CGTAACTGTCCGAGTTGCCACACCTCATATCAGTACACCAAGTAAAAAGGCAGTGAGGCGCAAGATGAAGATAAGAGAATGCAGTCAGAAGAAATACAAGGTACGCGAAGAGAGAAACGAAGAATGAGAAAATTATGAGATTCGGTATGGTGTCGCTAAGATGAGGATAATGAGTGTATACATCCGCGCCACTGACATCGGTTCTCAGTCATATCACCTAGAGTCTCGCACCACTGGTTCCTCTTGTCTCGCAGACCCCGACCACTTAGTCTGCATCTGTCCACATGGTTCTAACCAACAGACAAAGACTTAGTACATTTGCGCCCCGTTTCGGTCAGGCCATCTCGGGCCTTTTCCGGCCCAGACCTACTTCAGCATACATGGTGTGACGAGGCAGTCGGCGACTAGGCATACGTAGTACGTGTCCCAACCATCTCAGTCGATGAAGGTTCACAACCTCGTCAACCAACTTACCTCTCCTCCCTAAAACTCCACACCTGACGTCTGCGTTACTCACGTGGTGACACCATGGAATACGGCCTATACTACGAAGGCAACGGTGGTCAGTCACCTGAGGCCTCCTCATGTCTTCCATCTTCAGTGGTCATGCTCCACAGCCATACAGTAGAACAGACCGTACTGCTGTGCAGTACACGCGACGCCTAACAGACAATCGGATATCACGGCGGCGTAAGTTGGCAAAAGCCAATCAAGCCTTTTGGATCCGTGTAGAGATTTCACCAACCACCAAGCCATCAGGGCTGATCCTAGTTACCACGTAAATGAAGTGGTCGACACACTCAACCACTTCACTCTCTATTATTAGCTGTGGCACCGTTGAAGACCAGTCCCGGAGCATAATTTGCATTTTGCTGATGAGAAACGTATCCCAAACATTCTCAAATTGCCACTCAAAGTGTTCAGAAGACTCTACATCTTGTCAGCGTCTTCACTTAACAGGACTATGTCATCTGCATATTCTAGGTGTAACGAAAATTCTGTGATTAGGTCAACGTCTGTGTAGTCAGGTAACGAGAGGGAGACCTCCATAAGAATATCTATGATAAAATTGAATGAGAATGGAGATAGTGGGCATCCTTGACGGACACCACTTGATGAGTAGAGCTCACCTGACATCTCACCATAGGCTCCAACATGTCCACAAGTGTTCGAGTAGTGAACCTTCAGTAAGGTTATGTACTTACTCGACACTCCTTTCAGTGAGAGACATTGCCATAAGACTTCTCGATCAGTGGAGTCAAATGCCGCTTTCAGGTGGAGAAATACAGTGGGCGTCGGTTGCTGGTAAGCGTGCCTGTGTCCCAAAACCGGGGGTAGCGTGACTATTTGGTCGAAACATCCATGGCAGGTCTAAATCGTGCCTAGTTTTCTCGGGCTTGTTGTTCCCTAACTCCACTCAGGCGTCGGAGAATTACAGAATCTAGAATTTTGTACACTATGTTCGTCAGGCTGATTCCTCTGTGGTTATCACAAGAGGACTTCTTGTCTTTCTTGAAAACTGAGATAATCAGTGACTTGGACCATTCGGAAGGGATCGTATTTGATTCCCACATACTAGCCCACACTTCCGTTAACCTAAGGGCACCTTACCACCATCCTTGTATACCTCAGCAGATAGTCCACCTAGTCCTGCTGCCCTTCCTCCTTTCAGGTTACCTACTGCTTTCTCGACTTTTGCCGGAGTTGGGAGGCATACTTCTACCTTCCATTCAGGATCCGGCTGGATAGCGGCCAACGCAATGGTGGCTGGAGGACAGTTAAACTGTTCCTTGAAGTGTTCAGCCAATCGTTCCAGTCGTCTACCCTGCTAGTTAATCACAGATACGCCCTTCCCCGCTATGGTCTCACTAACCACAGTCGACCTTTTCCACCCAGTTTCCTTGTTGGGTATAAATAACTGTCTACCGTTACCAGTCGCCACCGCCCTTTCCGTCTCTCTAGCCTTCGCCGCCCCCCACTGTTCGCGGTCGTTGCGTAAACTTTCACTCAGTCTCCTTTTAGTGTGAGCTCGCTCTTCATTGCGCCCAGGGCCCGCAGAGATGCCTTCACGTGCATCCATTAGTTCGGAAGAAGCTGCTGATATCCAATGGCTCTTTCTGGCCACTCTTTCGGAGTCGGCTACGGTCTTCGGCGCTGCTTTTACAGCAGAATGGTGATGGCATGAAGCTTCTTCTGGATGAGTGATAGTCTTCTGTTCGGATAACTGCTTAGCCAACTTCTCACTGAACACGGCCTCGGTGCCTTTGCTGTTCAGCAGCACTTGTGGTCCTCTCGTTGTCAAATTTTTCTTACGTCCGTTAGGACGCAGACATATACGCGCTCGGGCCAACGCGTGGAGGAACGACAGTCTTCTACCGATCCTCTCCACCGGTGACTAAAGCAATGTGGTCTATCTGTATCCATCGCTGGGTTGAGCTCGGTGGATGCCACGTTAGACAGTGTCTTTTCTTATGTCTGAAATTTGTGCCGGCTGAAAATGAGCTATTATCTGGGAACAGTTAATAATGAATAATGATGAATTTATCCTCACATTAATAAGTTAACATGGAAGAAGCCAGCTTACAGGCATCATGACATTGATATGTATCAAAAAATTTACAAGATTTTACGGGTCCTGAACCGTACGGAGGGGAGGAGGCCTAACACCATCAAAAACATCGGACCCTGGTTGCGAGACAAAGAAAATACCACTTTTAGCATATACAGCGCATCAAAGTGAAAGCAACAAAAATAAAAACTCCCATTCCCACATAATGAGTTTGACATGACGGATACCAGCCCACAAGCACCGTCAATCTGATAATTTTGAAAGTTTGCAGAATAGTATCTGGAATTAGATGACTGACACAGGAGGTTATTGATATGCATAAACTTATTAAAACTTGCTGCAAATCAAGAGACGGGCGTGGATTTCCATCTGTCATTACACGGGTAGGTTCCACTATCAATGACAGGAGCGCGCAACATTCGAAGTTTCCGTTATAACCAGTCCATTTGCATGGCTTCTTATTTAGTAATATAAACATCCACTTACCAGAAAGGTTTTCAGTTTTTAGCTTTGCTAACCACAAAGGACCCATTTATACGATCTGGAGTATCAGTAAGTATCTACAGTTATGCGACCAAGGTGGGTGTCTAAATCCATGCATTTCCAGTTCACTATGTGATGTTTAAAGGGAGCTTACAATTATTCCACTGGGGTACTTCTAGTAGTAGATGGAAGTATACGTTGAAACGGTTAATAGTCCAACTGACAGCAGTTACATACGGACTTCAGGCATCGTTCATATTAGCGTAAGCGGCATCATTCGAGAAGTAAATTTGATGCATGGTAACTTTTACTTGAAAGGCCACTTGATGCAGAGTACCATAAAACACATAGTGTAGGATTACTGTGGGTAATATATGTTCCGAGCCAATAGGTATATTGTCTCTCGTTTGGTCATTTGTTCAGAATATTTATGCCACTATGGCTGTTGGGAGACTTTAGACGGTTCGTCGCAAGAAGAATCCTGACCAGCTGACGAGCTGATTGTGAAGATGTTCCAGAAACGCGAAGGATTAGGAGCAGCCCGATAATTCACGGAGTTAAGCAGCAGGTATTATTTCCACTTAGTAGATGTGTCCAGATTCAAATTCGGCATTGAATGTCTTCATCGAGCTGTTGTTGCAAAATAAAAAAGAAAGAAATGGGCGATCACCGTTATCTGTTCGTTCAGCTGGGACTCCGAAAGTCCCACCTAGGTGCCTTTCTGCTTCGCCCAGTCTACCCACCTGTGCTTTGAGATCATCTGCAACAACCACCACTTCCGGACGTTTGGCTTTCAAGGGGAGGCCAGAAAGTTCACGGTGGAACACTTCATCCGAGCTGCAGTCAGTGGGTGCGTAAGCAGAGATTACAAAGAGACAACGGCGAGTCTCACTACTTCTTCTGGTTCTTACTGTGCCGTTCAGCCTCATAGCGCAGAGGCGACGATCAACTGGGATCCAGTTTAGTAGTGAGTTTTCTGCCCTAGTGCTTAGTGCTATGCCTGCACCTGCAGGACCACGAGAGCTAGCTACCGAATCTCCAGAAACTCAAAGGGTGAATTTCGCGTATTCACCAGATTGGTCAGGGGAGGTTGGGTGAATGACCGAACTTGGGTCCTGTTTGCGAGTCTCACCTCACAATGCCAATGAAGTCTGTTGACCAACTTAACGGAGGGTGCGGACAATAAAGGCTGCAATCTCTAATTTGGAGCGTGGTTTAAGGAGACCAAGCATGCTGTTCTGTGAACTCAGATCGTTGTCAAAGGCTGCAGGACTAGGATAAATTAGAGATGATGTAGTATTGCTAATTGGGAGACGTGGAGAAAGATTAGGAGGCGATGAGGTGAGAGGTGGATAGCAGTCTGGGGAAACTTGAGTGCTGATGGAGTTGTGAGGACGGTTGATTATTCCCGGCTGTTCACACTGTGGAGAGCTATTTCCTCTAAGGTACCTTAAAGAGATTTGTGTGACCACAGATCCCATTGGGCATCTGCTTGAGGCCTGTCACACGTAGCCTTTCGTGTATGATTATTTTGAACTTTTGTACCCTTGTTCCCCGCCTTAATCTTCTTCCCCTAAGCTGACCTCTAAACAGCTGGTTTTGGATACTTCTTTAAGCAACTTTTGTAGTCAGTACAAAGAACTCACCCAGATGTAACATGTTGGATTTACTCCTGCGTGATATTTTTGTCCTCCTGTTTAAAATTTCGTCTGCCGCTCTCTTTTGTTATTCATTTTTCAGGTCCACGCAACCAGTCCTGTAACCGTATGGAATCCTAGTAGTCACATTTGTCAACATGAGCTATGCCACCAAAACTTTATGACGGACGCATACAATCCCAGGTCACGGCTGTACTACCCGCCCTACCTCCAAGAATATTGGAAGATCTTAATGATGACTGAAAGATTCCTATTTTCCATCTGAGCTTGCTTTGGTATGATGAACAACTACGTTGGTGTTTATCTGTTTAATTCTTTACTGTCTGCGAGGCACTAGCGTTCTTTTTCTAGCGGCATCTCTTACCTGCCGTGAATCACGGTGTCTAATGTACAGCCTGATATTGTACATAACAGTCATTTCTCATTACCAAAATGATCAAACCCGTAAACCGGTTTATTTCCATGTAGCTTGTGTTATATGAGGTGCATTATTAATGTCGTCATACAGGAGACACATGACGTATTGGCAGCACTGCCATGGCCCTTGGAAAGCTGCCAAACCTCCTCGTAGAAAAGTCCCCGTGATGCGATGACATTCAGCCGCCTGTGTTAAAATAATGCTCAGGGCCTTATACGGTCCACTCTGTAACCTGTTTCGGCAATGCTTAGGCGAACACATCGTTCCACAGAGCGAAAAACGCGCTATTATTCCCAACGTCTTCAAGGGAGATGGGCAGAACCTGAAGTGCTATTGACCCACTGCACTTCTACAAGTGCTGTCGAAAGCAGTGGAAAGCCTGGTGGGCTACTATGTCAGAGAGCGCTTGGGCCAAAAAGGGGCACGAAGTGGGGCTCAACACGGTTTCAGAAAGGGTGGGCCCTATGCCTCGAATTTTCTGGGGGACGGTGACAACTGGACGGCATACCGGGACTTCCAAGTCTATGGCCATGTGGTTTTCATGGATTTTCACAAGGTCCTCGACATAGTCTTGAATGCCATTCCTGTATCTAAAATATCACGATCGGGTGCCAGTAGTTAAGAGGGCTGTTCAGCTGGTAGGGATGTTTGCTAAAAGCCAACAGGACTTGGCTGACTTGGAAAACATATTGTCCGGCGTGTCACAAATCCCTCCTCTATCCTGGTATTTAAGCCTAGTTTTGCGTGTAGTCTGTAGACAGCACAAGGTTATAGAAAGTTCGGGTGTTTTCAGTCTCATTTGTGTTCAGCATCTGATGTGCTGTGTTATCTTACTATGTAACTCAGTAACTGAAGTGTTGAGGCCCAGTCTCTATTGCCACGTTACTGCTGAGTGGCGATGCCCGCACTACCTTTAACTTCCGTTGTTTAGCAGAGTGGTCATTATCTAATGTTTGCGACCAGGAGTGTTGAAACAGTTGCCTACTCCGGGAGGCTATGTACGGCGTGACAGTTTATTCTTTTTAACTTTTCTCAGCTTCACTGAGAAGTGGTATGTGTTCGCGAAATCCATTATTCAGAGAAACTGTTATCATCATCAGGGGCGATTTCAGGCCGCTGCTCTACCCTCTTTTTCCGTATGGCAGCCCATTGGGTTGCAGCTCTGAGATCCCAATTTACGCTGGCAACGTTAAGTTGTGTAAAGCTGAGACATCCGAAACAGAATAAAGTGCACTTCAAAGCGGTCTCGGATTGCTTGCACAATAACAGCTAACTGACATTTAACCTAGACAAACGTCGAAGCATGTCTGTTGGGGTTTCCGGCTAGCAGAGCGTATCCCACTCCCTCTGTGGTACCTATCTTTCTTGCACGACCACCGAGAAAGACCGCGGACTAATACTGACCGACAAGCCAGACACCAGCCGCAGTTGTCCAGAAGATGCTTCCAAAGACCACGCAGCACTCCACTTCATTCGCAGATGGGTGGGCACCCCTACTTCGAAATAATTTCTGAAGCTTTGGGAGATTTATACATGTCCTCACCAAGAGGCTTACAGAATCACTGCACCACAACACCTGAATAGAGGTATGAGCCTCGGGGAGGACGTTCCGAGGCAGGCAAAGAAGGGTGTTGTGAGAATGTGCCAAAACCCCATGAGGATCAGCTGAAGGACCTAGGGCCATGCTCCCTTGGCTACCTTAGGCTACGTAGCGAATCGACGACGGCTAACAAAATGCTGAGTAACCCAAGCCACCTGAAAGGTGGGATCCTACCGGACTGTCGTTGTGACAGTCCTTGAAGTAAGCCGAAGAGAATCACCTCTCAAGATGTGAAAACATAACGAATGGGTCAGAGTGTAGAAGAAAGCTCGAATCATCCATGAAAAAAGCACCCACAGGATAGGATGACAATAATAATGTTGGTACCGGTGACCAATCTAGATCTACCATTCTATTCATCTTTCCAGTCTGCAATGATAGCCTCATGGAGCACAAAGACACATTTGACGGATAGCAGTGGAAATCCCTTTGTGTCATGCTGGGTCTGGGGGCTCTCGAGGCAGAAATGTGCTGACTGTACGAAGACGCCCATTCCCCACCAGGAAAGCCTTCGCCAATTAGAGTGACTCCAGGCTCAATTACAGACTCTGGGAGGTTTAGTTAATTAATTAATATCAATATTTTATTGCTGAATATACGGGTGCACATCATTTTAACAGATACGGTTACAACAGTTAGCGTTGGAAAATCCGTGATAATATTTTCCTTTACAAAAATTTTTATATTATCTTGCAGTGCACCTTCCTGGCACCAAAATGTAACTAAGGCTAAAATAAATAGTTTAAATTAAATTAACTAAATGATCTCTAGCTTGCCTCCAAATGCTTAGGGTGTTTTAAGTTTTGTTTTAACGAGCATGCATCCGAGCAGGCTTGGACGCCATTTTGCACTCCATTGTGCTGATTACCACGCACGTACTCCGAGTTCCTAGTTCAGTCTTACAAGCCAGATAAGCTGATTAAACTTTTCCCCTATTCATTATTATTACATTTTCTTCAATTAAATACATAGCTCCTTAAAATGCATTGCGTATCAGTTCTTCTGATTTATGTTTTGTTATCAGTACTTACACGTTAGGTAAAGTGCTGATTAAGCAGGTACTAGAGCACATTAAGTTAAGTAGGGTTGATCAAATGTTACGGAATTGTAACACGCATACCTACAATCTCTTCATTCCAGGTAGTGGAAATCCCCGGTCTGAAGAAAAAAGAAAACTTTGTTTGTTCATGCTAAATTGGACATATGTACACAGTTAGTTGGTTGGAGGCAATCGACAGGAAGCCCCGGGCCTAGGTTTCTTGCTTTTTGACACTCGTTAGCAAGGCGTATCTGCAACCTCTACGGAACTGATGTCCCACCCGAGATTCGAGTCTGCGTCACCCAGTGTTGTAGTCAGCGACTTTACCAGTGAGCTATTCTGGCCGATAGATCGACTCCCCGATTCTCCCCTAGACTGATGACGCCGAGTTGTGGAGAGCAGAAACTTGTGGAGAGGAATCGTGTGCACTACAGAGCAACCTAAAACACTATAGGAACGGGCAACAAATAACGAACTGGCATTTGGCCCGGAAAAGTGCCAGTCTATGTTTTTCCATACTCCTGATCCTTACAAAGTACCCTACTCTCTCCGTGGCTCACGTCTATCCCATACCACAGCAGAAGCAGACCTGTGTTTAACGGTGACAGGGAAACTGGACGCCAGTTCCAGTTCCCGAGGTGACGCCTCAAAAACATGCGGTGTACTACACTTTGTGCGCAGACAACTAGGTGCCTTCACCCCAGAGCTCCTTCTGAAGCTCTGCAGGACTTACATAAGACCACATTTGGGGGTCCATAATGTCTTCGCTCCACAATAACGGAAAAGAGGCACTAACTTACTAAGGAGAGTTCAGGGGCGAGCCACAATAGGTGTCTTTGGGATGCAACGAAAACCATATGAGGATAGACTGAAAGATCCAAATCTATGCTCTTTTAGCTGCCGAGGATCACGAGGTGACTTAATGGTGACTTGCAAAATACTGGATAATCGAAGTCTTCCGAATAGATGATTACTGCCAGATGGCCACTATGGTGATCCTAGTGGAAAACCTAAGAGAATTGACCGCCAAAGGTCAAAAACTCATGTGCATTTACACTTCTTCTTCCTCAGAGTCCGCGAGCACCGGCCCGCACTACCAGCAGAGGCAGTCTCCGCACCATTATTTGAAAGCTTCGGGAAAAGGCTAAGCAGTCACTCAGAGACCTTCTGTCTAATGGAACATATAGCTGGAACACGGACTAAACAGAAGAAATCAACTTGTGTCGCGCTATTCCGACTATCTTAGCTCTAAAACCAGTTTTCTTTCTACTCAGACCATATGAGCCATTTTTATCCCTTCTACTTGCTTTGAGCTGGCCTTACATATCTAAGTATTTCATATCTTTGCATCCCTTTTAGTCTCACTTGGGTGTAAGCAGATTAATCAATTAGTTCACCATTCTTTTCCCTTTACTCACACAAATTTTCCTTTCTAGCTTTTCTATCCCTTATCCCTAACTCTCTCATGGCCAGTCAAAACATCTGTCTGGCAACTAGACATCTGAAGAAACCAACAGTACAACAATCCAAGGCGAACTAACCAATACTTAACCTCTTGTTCTTTGTACCAGCGCAATAGCAGTCGAATGGCTGAATCTACTGCATTGGAATCCGCCAACCACCTGGAACCACTCTGCAAGACCGAGAAGCGAGCAAGAAGAAATCGACTGGTTTACACAAGCTCACTAAGCAGATATTGGATATTGAACATCAGGAAATCATGACGACAGTGTAGGTGTCGATTTAACTTTTATTCCAGTTGGTAACTTCCTTACTGCTGTTGAGTTTGTTCACATTTTATGCGACTCGTACAATGCTTATAGACTTTAACCAAACTAAGGCAATTAAGTTCTACTTGTGACTCTCTTTGTAGTCCAGCCAACATTCATTTTATTACTGGTCTTCTAGTACTGACGCACTTCAATACAGTAATCGCACAAGTGGTAACCACTTGTTTCATTCGCTCAAGATGTCTTACATGTTTGAGCCAGTCCACATTAAAACTCCCTGATCATAAAACGAGTCATACGTTTTCCCTTTCAGTCCTACATATGCTTGCAAGCATATGGGTTAGAAAAATTGAGATAAAATAACTTGACTGAAATTTTGATTCTCAAAAATTAGATACCAACACGGGCAGATTTATATCAGCCTGCTAATGTATGTCTTCACAAAGCTGTTACTTCTTCGTCACTGCTCACGAGAACATATGTTCACTAAAGAAGCTCCCACCACTTTTTAGGATGGAGTGCAAGTGTTTGATCATACCAATGAAGGACTGACACTCCAGGCTAAGATGAAAAACACGCTAGTTTCAATCCTTTTTCAGAGCTTCCAAGATGATCAGGAAGTAAAGAGATTTTAGAAATCAATTTCAGTTTTCAGTTTTGTCTTAGTCTCCGCTTCGTCCTTTCTGTCTTCAATTAACTATTTGGCTTCTGTTCCTCCTACTAGAGCGGGAATACCACGATGAGTTTTGTTTTTTTAATGACAAAAAGACAGCCTCTTCAGGCGTTCCATTATAGCCTAAAAGAGATACGTTTCAAAGCATGTTTGAGGCCAGAAGAGAACAGCATCGTACTTATTATAGACTTCCTTTCAGGAGTACCAAGGTTGATAATAAGACTACAAACTTTTTCTTAATCTGTAGTAAGTTTCGGGGTTATTGATTTATCCACGGAAGACATTGCTTTCATGCCTTCGGGACAATCATGGAACGAACGGTTGAATCACTTATGCGCACATTTATTTGGAGCAGACCCATATATTCTGAAATAGAGCTTCTGAGTTGATTGTCCATTTCTTCAAGGATGTAGCCGAGTTAATGTTTGCCGTGTTCATCTTACCCACATTGGGTCTACCTGGGGTTTCTACTGGGCACTGAAAGGCTGATGCGAACCTGAAGGTGATCACAACAATAATCACTTTTTCAACTGACGAAATATACCCATTTATTCATCAACTAGAACAAGGCATGTATCAGCGAAGAAATATTTCTTTTCAACGACTTCATTATCAAGCTGTACAGTCATATTTATACTCAGTAAAGTGACAGATAATTGCACTAAAAGTTGCTCAGTCAGTATGCAAAATATACAATCGGTGGAGGTGGTAGTATTTGTTCAAGTGGAAGAGATAGAAAATGGGTCATTGAAAAGAAACGAAATGATAACAAGTGGTGAGATAAGCAACAAGTTCTGTCAAAGAATTGTGAAATGGTGATAAATAAGCTGAAACGTGTACAATAGGTCAATGACTAAGGAATGAATTGATATTAAAAAGTGAAATATGGGTCAAATGTTGTCAACGAAGTGAAAATTAGTGATAATGATAATATTAGAGAAGTATACCAAAATGAACTAAAAGCTGACAAAATCAACAAAATGATATGTTAAGGCCAAGGTAGAGAAAGTGGTTTCATGTACAGCTAATGCTTCAGCTATGCATAAGTGGTGGAAACGTAAACCTTTAGAGTAGTTCAATTTAACTTTGTAAATTATTTTAAAGGATGAATCTCGAGGTGCTGAGTGTCCCAATTCAATAAGGTGTTCACATATGGATGAAGTCATTTTCCTTTGCTCGCCTCCGGTAAGCCAAACCGGGTAGTGTTCAGCAACACGTTTTCGGAGGGCCTGCTTACAACGTCCAATATAGTCAGCTCCACAGGAGCATGTGAACTTGTAGATACACATAGATGTAAACATAAGTGAAAGCCTATCCTTCACACATTGACTAATCAAACGGCGGCTGGAGAATACCAGTCTCAGTCTAGCAACATAGAAGCTAATGGTGATACATCTTGACAGACGATTTTCCAGCACTTCAGCTGTGATATCTCCTTTGAATTCTAGATCCATGGTTAAAATTTACTTAGGGACTGTAATGGGATGGTAAGTGGTTCGTTTCTTCAGATTTTTATCAATAAATCTTTTAGGGTATCTGTTACTAGATAGTATTATTCTAAGAGTTTCGATTTCAGCATCCACCGTGTCTTCTGAACATATTTCATATGTTCTTGGACACAGTGAGTGAGTGAGATTTCTCTAACAACCAAGAGGCGCCCAACTATTAAAGTTAGTGAACTGACCGGTCCAAGTTGGTTTTCGATAGACTGACCTTTGGATCGAGCCATCATCTCTTCTCTTTAACGTTACGCCTAGAAAGTGGGACGATGAGTTTAACTCTTCCTATACAGTGAATTTAATGGACGGGTGACAATCATTGAAACGTCTTAACAGCTCATCCAGATGAACATGTTTCGTCGCAAATAAGAAAAATGTCGTCGATGTACCTTTTATACAAACAAAGTTTCGAAATTATTTATTTAAGCGGCCCGTTTTCTAGCTTTGCCACAAAGATATCAGCCAGGACAGGGCCTAGTGGAGACCCCATCGTGACTCCGTCCGTCTGATTATAAGTTATATCACTGAATCTAAACTGCACACTAAACTTACATCTTAATATCAGTTCTTTTAGGTGGCTCGTAGGTAATCCAATTTTAATATCATTAGAATCAATGTAATCACATAGATAACAAACGGTTTCAACAAGTGGAACATTGGTAAATAAAGAACAAACATCGAGCGATATCATACGCTTACCCGTTACGTTGATGTCTCCGATGCAGCGAACAAAACCAAATGTGTCGGGAAGACTATATTTGCATAGATTTGATTTCATCGGTTCAAGCATTTTTACAAGCCACCTTGGTAATGAGTGATAAGGTGAATTAAGCATATCCAGTACTGGACGAAGAGGAAGACCATCTTTATGCACCTTCGGCAGACCATATAAACGAGGCATGTTTGAACCAGGTGGTCTAAGCTGCTCATACATATCTGGGGTAATTAAAGATTCTTCTTTCAATTTTCTTAAGAGTTTTGATATTTGATTTTAAATATCTTCTGTTCTATCCTTCTGATCTCTGGATTTTAGAAATTTATTATCATCGCTGAGAATTAGGCATAGTTTATCAATCTAATCCAGCCGATCCAAAACCACGATATCAAATCCTTTGTCTGGGCGTACAAGTATAATATCTTTGTTGTTTAGTAGTTCTTTCAATTGTGCTTTGTGCTCTTTGGAAACAATACCTCGTTGTCAATATGGTGTTTTCAAATATTGATAGTAACAATGTAATAATGTGGATTTGAAACGTTTGAAGCTTTTGGTGGACGTCGGGATTAAGTCTAGTCTGGCCTATAAGATTTTCAAATTGCACTTTTGCGTCAAGTTCTCTGGTTTTAGATGAGGCACAACAAAACTTTGGTCCCAAAGACAAGATTTGTAACTGAATGTTTGACAGGGTTATACTGGAGCGGTTAAACACGTATCCATAATCTGTAATGAAGTCGTTGAAAAGAAATATTTCTTCGCTGATACATGCCTTGTTCTTGTTAATGATCTCTTTTATCGAAAAGGGAAAGGTGTCAAACGAAGCCTACATTATATATGTGGGAGAATACTAAGTTTGGAAATTATGGAACATACTGATAATCGTATTAGTTTGCTGCTCTAATATAGTGTACAAGATCCAGGGAATTTAATGTTTTCACTAACCTGTGACCAAACAAAATTATTGACGCTTTGGTTGTTAGGCTATCCCAGTCCACTGATGGTACATTAAAGTCTCCTACAACTTGAAATCTACATCTTTCTCTCCAGGGAACTGGCTTTTTCAATGAGAAGTCTTGCACATCACAATGAGGGCCACGATATGCTTCAGCCACACTGGTATCTTGTTCTTTGCATTTCAGTCACGACGCAGCATTTCACATGTCCTTTTTTATGTAGGAACCTTTCTATGACTTACACAGTTTTGGTGCTGTTTACTCAGAGGATAACACAGAAAGCTATATGTGATAACCTGCCATTTATACAAACGAGAGCCTGTAATTAAGTTTAATCAACGCTGATCTTATAAGAGATTCAGATCTCTGAAATTTTAATTGTCGAGCATTTCTATATTTATTGCACTACCTAGCATGGTTGATTTATTCAGGAGACTAAGTGCATTTGTATTCCAAACCATAAAATCACTTCGACAAATTTTTGCCCTATGTATAGAGGCTTGAGGATTACTTGTTCCTAAAGCATGACTACTCGAAAGCCCACCAATCTTAGATCCTTCTCTTCCGCTGCTAATCTAGATTTCAGTTCTTCATCTGCTCTTTGTTTTTTGATTCTGTCAGCAAGCGACAGTTTCCTACGCATGAAATGCTCTAGTTTATTATAGTGTATGGGTCACCCTGAAAATAAGATCTCCCTCCTCCGTTGATTTGAAGATAGCTTTAATTGGTCGAAATCTGCTTTTGGGAGGGACTGCCGTTTCTTTCCACAATTTGCATATCTTGAGTAGGATGACGCGTGGTATGTTTCATGTTAGTATCTAGTTTGCCAGACTTTGGACCTTATCAAGGTCATTTTGAAGACGGTAACATGGTTCTACATTCATATTTTCTTCAAATCTACGGAAGATTACAGACTTTCTGTGGAGTTCTGCTTTATCCTTGCTCTGTTGTTTGGTGACAGTTGGTCCTCGGAATATGACTGGTTTCTTAGCATGCAGCTTACCTTTGACTGTTTGCCATTTCTCACAGTCGTTGATGATGGAAGTTTGACCAAGGTCTAGATCAGTAACCTTGACTCTTTACAAGCTCAAAATGGAAATTCATCCTTTGTCTCTCGCTAGACTAGGTAGGAGCTGCAGCTCGCAACTTTCTTATTTGACACTGATAATACTCGATCTCTGTCCTTTTCATCGGAAGCTAACCGGGTCTTACGACTGGTAATTTTCAGTTTGTATCTCCCCAGCCGGTAAACACTTTGTGGGCACTTTCAAATTTTTGGGCAAAAAACGGCACAAAACAATTTTGGTTTACTACCGACAATACATCATCGAGCTAAGATCCCAGCTATGTAGAGGGCGTTGGAGAAGGTGAGAACCTGAAGATTCTCCATTCGCCAAAGTTTGTGCTACATTTTCTCGCCTACATTCAACACCTTGTTAGTATTTTCCCCAACCAACTTTCACTCTGCCACGGGACAATTTTGGGGTTCTGGAAAGCGATTTTTGTGTTAACATATGCATCATAGCAATTAAAATCATTAGCTTTTTGTAAACCAACATTTTTATGATACCATTCGAAAGTGTACTTGCTCCTTTAGTCACCCTGCGAATGTCCCAGCAGTACGGCAGACAAAGTCACATATTCGTTGCATTACTGGTTTTTATGCTGCAGGCATGAAGCTTGCATAGCTATCACGATACAACCATTTGCATTCTTTACACTGGATACCAGAGGAGACTGCGATGTGGCAATCCAGCATGCCACAAGCATTCCTGCGACACCTTAAGTCTACCACCTTGCACAGATGTAGGTCACAAGAAGATTTCTCTTACTTTTTATATACTGGAATCATTAGTTAAGCAGTCAGGTCTGAAGGCACCACTTCTGATTCCCATACACTACTTAGTACCTCCGTTATTGTAATCAGCAGCTTCTTAACTCTAACCTTCAGAACTTTGGGTGGTAAGCCTTCAGGTCCTGCAGCTTTGGATAGTTTGTTAGAAACATCTTTCCCAACTACTATCAAAGTTGGGGGGGCACATGTCCACGTCCCATTCATTTTCAGGTTGGAAATTGGGCAAGTAAAGCGTTGCTCTGAGTCAGTTGACCTGGGCTTCAAAGTGTTCCGTCCAACGTTCTCGCCGCCCATTCCAAAAGGTTGTAAGTCTCTCATCCTTCTCAACAGTGGTTCCATTAAACATCTATACTTCCTGCCGGTGTACTTAATAAACCATTTCTCCCTCTTTCACTATCCATAAATTCTCGCAGTGAATGCGACGACGCTTTATGTTTTAGGCAGTTCCGCTTCTCACTGTAGTTAGAGCCATCTGAGATGAGTCTTCTCTCATCAGCCAGTTCGGATGAAGTTGTGGGAATGCAATGACGTTTCCTAACATTTGGATGCAGACTACAAACTGTCTTTACCGCTGTTTCTACAGCAGACCTAATATCACTCCAGATTTCCTCAGGATAAGCATTGCCGTCATGTTCTTACGAATGCCTAGCTTTCTCCTCTCTGAATGCGTACTTTACATTCTAATGCGTTTCGAGCCTGTCAAATATACGGTTATGCTCCAGGACTGATCTGAAGCTAATCCTAGTTTAAGAATAGGCAACGAAGTGTGAGAATACGTTTATTACTTGAATCAGCTCGAACGGGTTGGTTGTTGACTAAATCCTGCATCGAAAACAGAAGACTCATTTAGCACTTACCAAACTGCATCATCCCTGGTCCCGCTGAAACATCTGAATACTTATTAAACGAGGAGTATTCTGCACTGCAGTTCATTCTATCTTGTTAAACGGCTGTGGGACATGGCCATTAAAATTAAGAGATATAAAGAGACTACAGGCTTTCGACCATAGGCGTCTTTGTAGCTTCGCTTGCGTTTGGTGGAATCACCAGGTTAGCACTGTAGAGAAAGGTACTCGGCAAAAAAGGAAAGGGATTCTATAACGTTGTGAACCTAACCAACTGGGGTGGTTTAGACATGTGCTGCGCATGCTGAGCTACCAACTCTCTTGGTGTGCCATATTAGGAGAAGATGGATTAGGTTGAAAAAAGGGTTGAAGGTGACCAAACTAAGACGTCTTCTAAAGCCTGAATATTTTGAAGAACCCTGAGTTTTAGATTTCCTCTTCCTCATACATCTTTGTCCATCTTGATATCAATCTTTCCCAGCCACTCGTGGGAACTTGAACCGATGCGCTTGTAAGTTAGGTTCTACGTTGATTTCGTTTATGTGTCTCCATAGATTTCGGCCAAACTTGATATAAGATAGGCCTTACACAAGCAGGATTACACAAAGTAATGACTCTGCTTTAAAAAACAAAGCAAATATTTTTAGAAAAGCCACAGTCAGTAAAAGGACCTGTCAAAAGCTGTCTACACTGGGAACCAAGTACTCCAGACTAGTAGGTTAGCAACTATAGGAAACCTAGCCTAAGGGGTTTCTGTCCTGATTTAGTCAAAAATTGTTTCTGTCAGTGCCAGCAGTACAATATCCTTTGATGTGTGAACACGAAAATGCCAAAATTTTAACTAAGCCTGGAAAAGTCAACCTCTTTTCAATCTTTTACACACATTCTAATGTATCTGTAACGACCAGCCGTTGATATGTTTTCGTCTAGTTTCTAGGTAGATACGTTGTTGCGAAGGGCGCGTAAAGCAGTGTGAGTCTAATGGTGGCCACGAGAATCTGGAAGGGAAAAAAGGAAGAGGAAAAAGGTGAGCCGACGTTATAGCAAGTACATATCTACTTCTATTTTGAGGCATTGATTAACTGCATCAACAAAATGTTCGAAACGAAGCTTTTAACAACTGGGTTAAGACACCTAGATATATCTTTATCAAAGAATTTGACTGCTGTGCAACACAACCGAAAAACAAGGAAAACTGTTTGCGCTAAAGCAGTTATCTTTAGGTCGTTATTTACAATAACTTGTGAGTCTAATCTAAATTCTTTGGTATCGGCAGGTCACTTGTTGAGAATCCACCAGAGTAATCACTCCTACAGAATATGACTTCACTTTTGCTAAAACTAATTTTAAAGCTTCATTATATAGGCCACTCAACCAGTTCATTCAGGTCAGCTTGGAGTGGGGACCTGTCATCATCGTATCTTGACGTTATTAGTGAATAACAATGATGACGACTCAAGCATCTGTAGTACTCCATTAACGTGAAGAAAGAATTATAGTTTAAAGGTAGCACCTTCAGGAAAATTACAGGTTACAGTTTACGGTTCTTACGATATTCCTTCCACTTTTACTTTTTGCTTTCTCTCTTGTAAATATTCCCCAATCCACGTCTGAGTCTCAATTTCATCCCAAGTTTCTGAAGCTTATTCATTAACTGTCTGTATGAGATCATATTAGAAGCCTTACTAAGGCCAACAGACACAATGTCCGCTAGTAGTTTGCCGTCCCTCACTTTAAATCAGTACTCACTTACCTGTTGTAGATTTGTCGATTGAAAGTGATCAACCTGAAAGCCACGTTACTCCTTTGTCAGTAGATTATATGTTTCTGAATGCCTAATTGTTTATCACACAATATCTTTTTCACCTTCTTTACGATGATACTAGTAAGACCAAATTGTTGGTAGTTGGTGACTAGTTGTCTGTTACTGACCTTAAACACGGGACTAAATGTAGCATCCTTCTGATGCTCAGTGGGATGTGCCTGGGATACGAACATGTTGAATAGCACAGTCAAGGAGCATCTCCAGTATCAGCCAACGGGATCGGAATTCTGGGGTTTAGTTCATTTGGTTCCAGTTACTTTGCAGGTCTTGGGTTTGTGATTATACGTAAGGCTGTAGCCTGCGTGATTCAAATAGATTCAATTAAAGAAGCGTCGATATCAGCATCCAGAGATGCAGCAGAATTATCAGCAGAAGAACCAGGGTAAAATGGTTAGATTGACTTCCTGCTTTAGCTGGGTCCCATCCGCTATAACTATGGTAGTACGGCAAGGCTCTTTTTCGAATATTTGAGAACAGCCTATTTTAAAGCTTAGACAATCATCCACTAGTGATCTTTAGTATGCTTTGTCATGTATATTGATGAGAGATTTACACTTCTTTCTAGCCTTACGGCATCTCAGCCCAAACGTTTACTATCTATCACTATGAATAAGTTAAAAATATCTTTTCTTCGCCTTAATAACCGTCGAGTTGACAGATCAACTTGAATTAGTCTGTGATGTTAGCCTAAGATTTCAGTTTTAATAATTGTATAAGTAATAGAATTGATTAGCATCACTAAAAATGATACATTTAGAGATTGTTGCTTGTCTTGTGTCAAAAATCAAACGGTTACTGCAAAGTCTTAAAAAGTGATATCAGTACGGCAGAACTTGCGACTACCAACTATTCAGCTGATTTCACTGGTAATAAAGAACACATGATTAAACTGGGAGATTTCTGACTAAGCACTCATCTGATATTCGCATAATAGTTTATTCTAAAAATCTATCATATCGTGCTCATGGATACGCTATATATATGACAATGTTTCTCCCACAGGTTTTTAAGAGTAGAGAGAAATAGTAATTATTTTCGAAGTCATTCTTCGTACTTTGGTTGCACTAATGCCCAAACAAAGTGCCTCTGACCTAAGGGAAAATCATCGGTCTACTACCAGGAATACTCTTGTACATCAAATGGCATGTAAACGGTAACGAAAACTCTAACAGCAAATCTAATTTGATGAGTGTTGGTTTTGATGTGTTCTCTGAGCTGAGTTGTTTACTTGTGGAGCTTTCAACGTCTTTCTAGACAACATCTTCAGCACTAACTTCAGAATATAAAAACATCCATAACATACTACAGGTTTCCAGATACTGGTCTAGCATATGCAGATTTTACAAGAAATTTAATCATTTGATAAAAGAAGGTCAGCAAACAAACAGACAGTTTAGAGAGTATGGTAAGCTTTTTGTGTGGTTTGTTTTTTCCTCTAAAACTGACCACACAGTCTTGAAATGAGGGCCAAAACCACGTGTATAGTGTACACTTGACTGCTACCGACCTCCTAAGCGGTTCTATTTTCTGTTTCACATTGTTGTTTTCATGTTCAAACCAAGTTTTTCACCCCTACTTCATCTCTTTGCCAGTGGTAAAGGCAACCTAGATTTATGTTGCGTTTTAACTTGTTTTAACTTTCTGAAAACGAATCGAACTTGTTTTATTAAAGTGGCAGTATTTGTGATTTGTAACGCAGAAAGGAAACCTGAAAATATACATGTTATAAACGTTTTGGCATTTTTGAAAAATGAACACTAGGAATAATTATGCACTGGAAATACATCACCATGCATCTTGAACCATACCTTTATCATGAAATAATCATTGGAAACACAGCGTGAGACAACATGGATGTATTATTTAATCCAATCTAATGACAGACACAGTTTCAATAAAAAAGGAATAAAAAGGGACAAAGAGTTTCTAGCTGAATTTCCTGAGCAAGAAGATTAAAAGTGACCAGCTAAACTATGATCACCCAGCTTCCGGAAATCCACGAGTGGTAATTTCAAAATTTCTATTGATTGTAACTGACTGATTAAACTTATAAGAAAGAAAAGATTTTCGGGTTCGGTAGCGGTCATTTCAAAAAGTCAAGGACAATTAAATAAGAACGCGTATGTGTGGGTCTTAGGACATTAGTAATGACCAGCTGTTGGTAGGTTTTCATCTAGCTTGTAGGTATTTTCGTGCAGTATGTAAATATTTGTATGTCTTGACCATTACTAATCCATGAGACCTTTTGCTAAATGGGAACATAAAATGCTTAAAATAAGGCATACAATGAATACCAACTCTGTGAACTGTTTGAAAACTTCTGGCTTGATGTTAGTATTATGCTCAGGCTATGGTATCAACAGCCTTTACGTTGAATACTACCCCCTTAAATAACAGATGATAACCTCTGACGCAAAAGTGTCACGAACTAGCGTAGTATACTACTTAACGACATTGACAGTTAGCAAACAATTCATCATGATCTGCAGATAATTCTTATGTGACTAGTGGCATCTATAGACTGAAACCAATGTTTCCTACTCACGTATTTTGATGTGCAGTACAAAAAATATCTGGTGTTGAAGAGTTAGGGGTAGTTATGAAGACTATCAGGTTATCCCTGGTTCCAAGCAAGTTAGGCAGTGCATATTTTATTTCTGCCTCTGATCCTTCAAGGAAAAGACTTGTTAAATAGATTCACCAGCTATCAACTAACTTCTTTAATAAAAGGAATTACATTTTCTCATAAATATAACTCAAATGCGCAAAAAATTGGAAATAATTGTCGATAAAATCTTAAACAAATGCTGAAGAGTGGACTGTTACTACATTGAATACCTTAATAGTTGATTTACATTCAAAATGGACAGCTTAAATAGCATTTTTAAAGTATTTACAAACTTCAAATGTTGTATATCTGATTTATTGAAACAGGCTATGACAGATTGTATCTGTTTGAAGAAATGGAGTTTGTGTAACATTGAATAACTTGTTGATGCAGTATTTGCCTTGTTAACTGAAGAATCTATTGACCGAAGTGCAAGGTCAAATAATAGTTTACTCACTATATGCACTGAAATATGATTATTTCTCTTCATATCAGAATAATCCGTGCCTAATTCCCTAATTGACAAGTCTCTGTATTACAGCTCTTCGTTTTCAGGTGCCGTACTAATATCTGCATTTATGTGGTTTTAGTTAGGTATAAAGAGTCTGTTAAAAACTTAAGATGTATTTCGTATCAGATAGAAAGCTTCAAGCAATACAGTTAAAGGGAGGAGTTTTAATTGTTCCAACTCAATACCCGGTTTCGTATTAATAAGTACATTATATATTTTAAACACTCAAAGCTTCAGTCAATAGAACGGTTAGCACAGTGCTCTAATTTCACAATAGATACACTCCCTGAAAATTAAGTGACTTTGGGATACAACTTAATTATTTCTGAAATACCATATCATTATATGCACCCTAATCTACATATTTTTTGTCATATTGTACTGTTTCCAGCAACACCATTTTCAGTTATTGACTTGAAATCACTTCCTTGGTTTAAATGCAAACAAGTTGGAGTGCCTTTAAAGGTCATCCTGGGAGATATTGAACTAAGCATTTGGGTTTCTTCGTCTTTACTTGAACGGTAATATTTTGTTCAATAAAGAGATCTTATGTTAGTTCAATAATTGCCAGCCTGTCTTTTAAATTGCTCATAATATCAGATAGGTGTTTTATCATATTATGTGAGACTGAAGCGTAAACCTGTGACCGTCAAGCTACCTAAATGCTATGATAATTTTCAGCAAGGGGTTAACAACCATCTAAACGCACAGTAAGTACCTAGATTTCTGGCGTACGACCTTTCCAACACTTTGTTTTATCTAAAAGTCACACTTTTCTTAGGCCTATCCACTTCAGTATTAATCTTATTACTTATTACTCGGATGAAGTTTGTGACAGTACTGTTTTCTCCGCTTTTAGATATGACAGCATAATTGAGTATGCAAGCTAACTTAAAAGATATTGGTTGGATGTATCATGTTGTACCACTGCGAAAGAATAAAGTCCCACAAGAAGTTCCACCAATATCACAAATTCCGAATATCGGTTTTATGCTGGAAGACGCTTATCCTGAAAAAAAGCATGCCATGTATTTTAAGTCAACTGATTCCCCATATGTTCAGTTATCTAAAATGGGAGGGAGACCAGATTTGTTATGCTTTAAAGAGAATGAGCGGAATCGCGGACCACCTATACCTTATTGTCGGTGTGAATGGTATTATTTAGAAGACAATGCATTAGAAGATAATCAAAACGCTACAACAGGGCCAAAACATGTTTTTAAAGCACCATTCTATATGTTAGATAGTTCAGTGTGCTCAACTAGCGAGAACGGAATCACAAAGCCAATTGTCAGCACTGAACCACCATCTATATCAACACCGAAGAAAACAAATAAGTTTGATAACTTACCGTCACGCAGACCTGGGTATGCGGAAGACAACAGAAAGCCAAGTAAAGTGTCAATAGCCAAATACGCACAAGACCAAAATGAACCAGTCAGATTTCCAAAGGTATGAAACTAAAAAGATGATGGTGAATGATAAAATATTTATAGTTTTGATAGCAAGCAGTAAATGTTTTCACTCCAGTGTGATTACCTTTTAACTAGGCCAGTGGAAGTTTCTGACTTATTTTTTTTGTTAATTCTATGATTCTAATCAGGGAGCCCGAGCTTTCACAAGTAAATAAGGCGAAAACTCGATGGTATATTGTGTTACTATTGTCACCTGGTTTGTCGATTGTCAACCTTTTTTAATTTATCTCTGTTTTGGGTTGGAATTCATCATGGACTGACATGAGTTGGAGGGACATTTGAAACTCGGTATCACTGGACAGCCGTTCCATCTTTCTATGGGACTCTTAACCAGTACGTACCTATGGCCCCACCCCTCCAGGAATCGAACCACGGACCTTCAGGCTCCGTGATCAGCACGTTACCGTTGAGACACTGGGTCGGGATACAACGGTCCATAATCCGTGGCGGGGTGATGCGTGCGCATTGCTGAGGAGTCCCGTACTAGGACGAAACAGCTGTCCAGTGCTCCCGGGTTCCCAATGTTCCTCCAACTGATGTCAGCCTGTGATGAATTCCAACCGAAAATCAATTAATAAACTTCCAAAAATCTCTAGATAGTATTTCTATTGCAGTCAATATTGATGCTGGAGGTGGATGCTGTCCGGGCATTTGTAACCTATGTCCAGATAGTCAACTTCAATTTTCGCTAGGTTAAAACATATTTCTTTTCTAATCATCGCTGATTGCAGTTATTCACAAGTGTCTGGTAGTGGTAATCTTTTGTTTATAGATCCTGAACGTCTTTTATATTCCAAGTTTTTCATTTACAGAATTTTAGCATTATTTTAAGTAGATACGTTACCGTAAATTTCAATGCGTATTTTTATTACTATCTGACGCTCATATGAATTCCTCAGTGAACCTTAGAAGGGTTCTAAGGTGCGTTTCGACAACTGGTATTTTCAAACAGAGTAGAACTGCTTTCGAAAGCATTGGAACTCACATCTAAAACTTTGAATTCGATAATTATGACGGTATAAAAGGGTTAAACTCAGAGTCTAATAAATTAACTACCGAAATGCCTGTGGCTGTGGCATATGATAAGCAAGATATTGGACCATAAAAATCAATATTGAGAAGAGTAATGTTTTTAATTATCATCTTTTGAACAACTTTTCTACTCCATGAACGTTTGAATGAAACTGTTCAGTTCGTCAGTGAAATGTTGGCAACTAGTTGTCAATCCATGGAGAAAAGCCTGTTACTCCTAAGTTTTTACTTCAGAGGTAATCTGAAATCAACTGTTTTTAATAGACAAGTTGCAACAGAGGTAAACATATTCCTAAACTCTCAATTTCTGTTTTGTTTAAATGTTAATGTTAAACCTTTACATATTTGAATCAATGACAGCTGTTCTAAAGGAGATAAGTGGCTTTTTTTGTCTATTACATGAACATGTATTCTGCAGAATGATGTAACGAAATGTAGTCTTACCAATTTGTCGAAACTTATCGCTAATGAAAACACCTCGGACTATGATTACTATCACAAACAATGGGAAGAAGTATAGAATTACTACAAAAATAAAAATTTTTGCATGCTGAAAAAATCACCATTCAAGAAGATAGCTATTGCTCCTGTTGGGAATGGTGGTAAATTTTAAAAGAGAGGATGTAAGTCACGCAAATATTAAAAGGATTTTCAGGACTCTTATGAAGATACTTTCGATGATGGTGTATTTTCAGTGTAGATAAACAGCATGGCATGCAGAAAGAGAAGGCTTAACAAGGTTTTATCCTTAGTTTTTGGTAATCGATACTGAAGTGACTTATCCATCTGTCCACTAAAAATATTTTCCTTTGAAATTAATTTCATTTACGTCTTTAAAAATGTAATTAAATATATGCTAGATCAGTTAAACAGATTTCCCACTGCCTGTCAGAAAAGTTAAGTTTAACATAAAAAGGTGACGATAGTGAGAAAACCAACAAAAGAGAATTTTCAGAGAAGGGAAATTAGACATGCAGAGACACATCTGAAGCCAATTTTGTCCCACCTAGTATTTTCCACATAGAAAACCAATGGCATCAGTTTCATAATCAGTGTGAACTCAGATCAGCCTGTTATTGTGAGAACTCTGCTAGACCAGCTACAAGGTTGTGATAAACAAATAAGCTCTTAATGGGAAATCAAATGTTGTTGTTTCGCTGGCACTGAGTAGGAAAGTGATTAACTATCTAGCTTCAAGATGAGACAAATCACCACTTTTTGCAGTGACATTGTATTGATTACTAGTCAATCTATCTCAGACATTCATAGTTGGACAGATTGATATTATTGATACTGAGTGATTATTGAAGGTGAAATGAAAATCTTGGCGGTGACAGGATCCCTTAACCACTGGGTCAGATTCTGCGGCAATTCAGGCTTTCACTTCACCTTCAACCACTATCCAGTACTAATCTTCCAAACTACAGCTATTTCAGATATTCACATTAATAAATTCGACATTTTTATGTTCATTAAACTCCATCGAGAAAACAAATATCTATCACTATATACCTGAAATAAATTATACACTCCTTTCTGTCAGAGAACTTCACTGAACACACAATGGAACAAATCAGAAACATAATTTTGTGAAGTACAAACAGACAAATCAATGTAAAACCTACGTTAATTCAAATTACCACAATTCATGGCAGTATACAAAAAGAAGTGGAGTGAAAAATAGTGACACTGAAGTAGACAAAAATGTATGAGAGAAGACAGGATAAATAGATGAAGGTTGATGAAGATATTCAAGACTCCAAAAGTTACAAAGAATCTATGCATTTGTTCCACTCTGACCAATTACCAACCAAATCGCCAAGACTTCCGGATTTGGCGACCCCAACCAGGTGGTCTGTCTCGCCTTGCATGACTTAGAACAGCAGGGAGATACTTTATAAACTATCAGTTGATCGGATCAGCGTAACCTCCATCGCTTCATTCAATTAAGTCACAAAAAATGGCCTTGACATATAGCACTGAAGCAGTAGAGGTCATTCGGTGATATAGTTGCATACCCCTTCTAGAAAACTGGATTTAAAATACGAACCAATGATGTTCAGCGCATGCCTACACACTCACTAAACGAGTAGTCTGGCTGAACTAAGACAAAGTAGCATGTTATTAATACCCATGCATAGTTAGTTTGCTTCCCTTCCTTTTGAATAACTGATGATTATGTCTCATGTGCCAGATTGCAGCTCATTTTGACTAGAGTGGAACAACACCAAAAGGTTGCAGGAATCAGGTGTCATTCTTATCTAATTTGCTTATTCCAGCAGTTTGATTTTATAATCACTGTTGAAGCTTTATGACACCTGCTAAGTGAATAACTCACTGGTCCTAACGTGCCAGCACCTTAAAATGAACCACCACAGGTCAAACACGTGCTGGATGTACTTATCAGTGGAGCTTCCTCTAAAAATAACAGCTAATTTGCATACCATTCTCAAAAAGCTTACAGTTATCTCCATAATCGTCTAATCTCCTAGAACTGGTTCTAGACTCTAAATACAACTATCTGGTCGACATATATGTTTCAAAACGTTAGACCCTTCTATAAGTTTCCATAGCGCAATTAAAAGACGAAGTTTATCTGAACAATGTAATGTATTTGCGCAATACGTTCCGAACAATCAGACCACAGATTTACTTGTCAAGTCAGTATATATCATCCATCGTATCTAGTGTACTGATGCGATAGATTCTATTGAACAGACATTAGATCGACGAAGTCCACTTCACATTCGAAGGCGAACGCTTCTGACAGGTTGACGGTGGAGCTATGGACCTCTAGGACCACTACTAGCTGATATATATATATATATATATCATTTATTGAAAATTTGGCTGGTGATGTCATCGCTAAAGTTTTTCTTTACTAGAGATATGTTGTGATGTCATAGTGACTTGTGATAGGCATGAGGATATGGCTTGTCTATTAAAAAGTCTTAACACGTGCAAACTCACATCAGCCTAACTTTGAGAAAGAGAACAATAATCATCTGCGACTCTCAGACGTACTCCTGAGTTGACGAGATGGTCCAATAAGACGGTCAGTTTACAGAAAGTCTGCCTGAATTTTCACTTTTTGTCCAATCCAGTACAAGCGAGGTCTAATAAAACGCCTGTTTAACAATATCTATCGTATCAGATACGATGGATGAAGACATCACATTGCTGACCAAAACGCTTACGGTGAAGTTTATAAACCGTTGTAGAGGTCAAAGAGGCACCGGTTCTACCATACCGAGGGGAGTTGAACGGTTCACTTTTGAGACGTAGGCTGACATCAGCCATTAAGAAAACATATTACACAGCTGATCTTATCATTGTGGAAAAAACAAAACACATGCTTCACCAAAAACCTAGACAGTGCATCAGCGATTGCGTCATATCCCACTGTGTCTATTAGTTTACATG
This sequence comes from Heterobilharzia americana, assembly GCA_944470555.2. Classification (NCBI taxonomy): domain Eukaryota; kingdom Metazoa; phylum Platyhelminthes; class Trematoda; order Strigeidida; family Schistosomatidae; genus Heterobilharzia; species Heterobilharzia americana. The sequence continues at coordinate 65,772,489 of OX104134.1, forward strand.
TGTGTGTGTGTGTGTATATGTGTGTGGTCACACATACATAGGGAGGAGCAATCTAGCCATGCAGTTGAGGGTGGGAGAATATGTACCGAAACGGCTTCAAAAACAAATGGGGTGTGAAACTGTGATAAACGCTGGTGGGGGACGATCTTCTTCATCTATAGCTAAACATATCATGGAAACAGGTCACAAAATTAGAGTTCAGACAGCTTTCAAAGTTTTAGATAGAAACAGTCAGGGACGTTTACTGAGATTTGCCGAAGCTATAGGCATACACAAATTTAAACCACTTTTATGTGTACAAAAGCAGTTTGTTCTTACACTACACTTACCTTAGTAAACTTAGTTTTCTTACCAAGATTAGGATCAACTAGGTCACTTCCCGTTTGTTCTCATTTTTCTTAACTTCAATCTTCTATTGTGCTAATTGTTTTATTTGTCCTCCCACTCCTCGGTTTAACATATATTGACTTGACAAGTAAATGTGAGATCAGATTGTTCGGATGCATTGCTCAAATACATTACATTGTTCAGATAAATTTCGTCCTCTAATTTCGCTCTTAATTTATATGTATTCGCTAAGTATGATTACTGAAGAGCGATATGAGTTTCGTACTCACGACAATCCAGGTAAAATCTTAAGATTAATATGAATTTTCTGAATATTTAAAGTATTGTTGGTTGTTGGCACTATGTTCTCTATTAATTTATGCTTAACTGGAAAATGTGAGATACCGGACAGCATATTTATGTGAAATTAAAAGTATGTAGGTCTTTCTTATGATGCACAATGCAGGAATATCTTTAAGTCTTATATTGGTTGTCTAAGTCCCCAAGAAATAACTCAAAGCTATGTACATTTAGTTGCATTTATTAAGAAAGAATTAGCTGTTCATAATTTGAATGATAATTTTGAAGTTGTTAGTAGGTTTGTAGAATGACGTTACGATAAGGAAGGATCATACAGTGTCTTTGGATTTCTAATCACTTACGAAATTGTCACGTTAAGAAGCTATTCATACCATATTCAGTCATGTTGACACTGTAGACTTTCCGTCTAATAAACAGAAAGACTTACTGTTCGTATGTACAAAAATTTGCATTTTCAGTCAAATAGTTCTTATCACAGATGAACTGGTGTTGTAACAGGTAGTCAGCCCACTGAGTCTTATAATTGTGAACATATTTCCAACCCACTTCGAGAATATCAAAGTAGATGATGCAGTCAAACAAACTAAGTCGTGTTTGAGATATGTAGATGATACTTCATCAAATTTCAGTGTAACAACTATGCTAGGAATGTACTCAAGTCATTCATAGCAGTGCATTCAGATGTAGGATCCAAATATGAACATGAAACCTTAAGTGGGATGAATTTTTAGATTTGAGTATTAAAAGAAATGAAAATGGTTCAGTCCTGTGTAGAGTTTATCGCAAGCTTATTTGCACCATTCGGTATTCATCATTTGATGGTTTTTGTCCCACTGCTTATCAAAGGAGTTCAGTCAAAACTTTGTATTAAGAGCAGACAGATTATGATCCAAAGAAGTAATCGAAAGTGAATTGGAAAATATTCGATAAACATTGTTGGAAATAGATGTTTCATAAAGTTTATTCATAAGTACTTTGATTCTAAAAAGTAGAAACTGACCGAAATAACCATGTCGAAACAGAACTTATTCTTAAGACTACCAATCAAAGGCGACGAGCTGAGTTCATAAAATAATCGCACCTACTTATTCTGTTGTAAGATTATAAGTTGTCGGTAACATGAAGAACGTGGTCAGAGAAACAAATCTAAATGTTAGCTGTCCTCATAATACCTTCGATTGTATCTGTTTATTCACCCGCACTTACAGTAGCATGTATGCCGGAAGAATAGAGAGAGTTCTTACTAAAAGAATCTCTGAATATGTACCAAGTATTTTATCTCATCTTTGGTTGACACATCATCGATACGGGTCATGCTGTCGACTTAAATGTTACTTTCAAGGTAATTAACAAAGTAGGAGCAGAAGCAATCTGTCAGTTGAACTTATGTGTAAAAAAGGAGTTTGTGGTTCACATTGAATTGCCTTGTTGATTTGCTCTTTTCCTACAGCCTTATTTACCAATTTATTCTCTGATCTTACTGCCGTCTTATTCTCACACATTAGTGCATCCTTATTGATCGCTCTACCATTCGCGTATGCACTCTGGTTACTATCGTTGTTGTTCTCCACCTTTTTCAGATTTACTACCACCTTGAACTGTATGTGTACTCCTATGCCACTATTATGTCGTATTATTTTCTTTGTGTTTACTACTCGACTTCATATTCCGATGTGTAATCTTAGGAAGCGATTTCTACTGGTACCTTGTATTTGTTGATTAAGTCGTGAATTTTGTCATTCATCTTTGTTCTTATATATATTGGTGTCTATATACGAATGATGTCTTTGGTGTTGATTTTGCTATTGAACTGTATCCGATGACTGATAGTGAACAGTGACAGTTTATTATATACAACGTTTTAACTCAGTGCGTATGTGGAAGATTCAGAACACAGGAAATGAATTCAATTCGTCGCAAAATGTTTGTTGTTCTTGCATGGCGAAAATTAATCAATTATTATAATATAGAGGTAGTATTCATCATGGACTGACATCAGTTGAGGAACCATTGAAAATCTGGGAGCATTGGACAGCTGTTTCGTCCTAGGATGGGACTCCTCAGCAGTACGCACCCACGACCCGGCTAGGGATCGAACTCAGGACCTTCGGTTTTCACGGAGAACGCGTTAACCATTCAGCCACTGGGTTGGTTTTCAGTGGTTCGAAATTTCCAACTTTTGTCACTTCACAATATATAGCACGACTATCACCCAAGGTCTTCAGTTAGCATCCACTTCACTCCCATACTGCTGAGGAGTCACATATTAGGACGAAACAGCTGTCCAGTGCTCCCAGGTTTTCAGTGATTCCCCAAGTGATGTCAGTCTATGATGAATACTACCTCTAAATTAAAATCCCCATTCATCTCAAAAATACAATCATTATAATAGTTTATTCCCAAAAATGATAGCAAGCTGTTAAGTTTCTAATTCGCTTATCACTACAAAAGTAAATCATTTCATTCCAAACATTTTATTACTCGCATAGAATATGATCTAAATAAGATATGGTAGAGCTTTCATACTTTGTAGTGAGTGCATAAAGTTTTGTATACTTGCTTCCTATCTTGCCTGAGGACTGACCTGTAGAAAGCTTTCAGTAAATAGGATGCTGTTCGTTTGATAAAATAACTCCTGTTGGCTGTTTTTATGAGTTTAAGATATTTGTTCACAACAGTGCTGACTATACAGATAAGAGGTACACAGTTAGTTCTGGTGATTTTTTTTCAAAGTTCTGCGCAGTACAGCACAGTCTTTTTTCAGCGACCTACAAAACAATAAAGGAGAACAATAGAGGAGAACGGGGAAGATGCAGGAGTTTAAAAAAGACATAAGAAAGGGCTGAGTTATACCAGGAACTCTCAGCCTCATAAAATAGTTAGTTAGGCTGTAGAAATTAGTAAAATATTGCAGAACCGTGAAAGATCCAAAAGGAAACGCACACTAAAACTTATCACAATTGTTACATTCTTCAATACTGAGTCATCAATAAAACAGGAGTCATTAAACGTGGGTCATATTCATATCTGCAACTAAACTTTTAACCTGATATTTTGAAGAATTAATTATACGACAATGTGTGGAGGACCGTCATCCAACAGATGATCAGAAATCTTTCAGTTGAGAACAATCTGGTGAAGAGGTGATGGGTATGAAAATTGTCAAGTTATCTGCATTCTTAACAAAAGTTTACTAGCTGAAGATGAAAAGTCATACAGGAAAGAATAGTGAGACAACTGTGTGGTTGTTTTTGTTGTCTAAATCAACTATTGACCAGGCTACTGCAGCTGCAGCATCATATATCCCACTCCGCCATGCACCCTAGACTTGTGGGTAGCTTTTGACATTGATTAGAGTCGTACAACTAGACAACTAGTGGTAAAGTCAACAACCCATTTTTATAGCATCATAGATTATCCAAGTTTTACTTGGCTGATACACTATTATCCTCCCGTTCCCTAACTTCCAAACTAATCATTGGTATGCGTAATAACTGTACATTGGTAAAATATGGCTCTCAAGACATTAAATATAGCTTCAATACAGGTACTAAAGACTGGAGATATGGGGTGTGAAGACGGCTCAAAAAATCCAAGCACGTCATCTCGGTTGACCTTAGTAAAACGATGAAGGAGGCCAATATTTAAGAATGCCAAGTCCCAATCCCTTGCACCACTCCAAAAACCTTTGTTCTCTGTCAGAGAAAGGCAAACCTTGCTGCTTCACTTGGCTCAAGCCTAGCTCGTTTGTAAAACCTGCCGACGGGAAATGACAAAGAACAAGGAGGAAATCTTTTATCATATTTTCCGGCCATTGTGGCCTTCCTGTAGCCAAATAGGACACAGCCTTCGAGTGTAACCTCTGTAATAAGTGAGTACATTGTCAACATGATAAGAATTTACCATGTCAGTAAAATACTTTCATGAGGTCCCACCCATGCACCTGGTTGTGGTACATCTACCCCCAGTACCGCTTGATACCACTTTTATATACACAGTTTCTTTAATAGTAGTTACCCAAGTGAAAGCATTCGCCTAGATCACTATCACCAAAGAAACTCCTAAAACCGAGACAATCAAAGATTCTCCACGGTCAATCGTACTTGTGAGTGGTTCAAAGACAGTAAAAAACTGTCAACCACGAGATCAACTACATCAACCTTAATTCCTGAAATTATTGAACATTAGGAAAAATAGATAAGAGCGGTGGAATAGGTGGAATTTGTCCACGAGAACTTACCAATAGTAAGTGGTAACATAAATGCTGATTGTTGGTCTAACTCTGTTATTTTGCTCAATGTTCCTATACGCGAACAGAATCTTTCAACAGATGGCAGTGGAACGCCGTATGCTGCATACTAGCGTAGAGGCAAAATCGTGTCAGCCCTACAAAGGCAGCCATTCACCTCCAGGGAGGCCTTCACCGATGAGGGTAATCCTGAGCTCGGATTTGGAGTCTGGAAGATTCCTCTGGCTTTCACACTTGCTGGTCATCAAGCATAAGGGGTTGACCATATCAGCCATGATTGGTGTGGATAGCCTCCTATGAAGACCCTCATACATAAACCATGATCCTTTAATATGTACCAGAACTAACAGACAGTACATAAAAGGAAAAATATATCCATGACTTCCAACAATGCCAGTGGTTATCAGCAAGAATGGGGTCAAATGGAATGGCAGCGGCGGTAGTTTGTAAGGTCCCACATCCTTCACATCTAACAAAAAAGGTTTAGCCAAGGTTGAAGGCTTTTAAATTCAGAGCTCCTAACCAGAGTACTCCAGACATAGTACACAGTTAGGGATGTCATCAACAGGAATGTTCACTCTTGTGGACGCAGACCTAGAAGACTGTGATAACAGCGACCGACAGCTCCTTTTCCTGCTCAGGCCACCATTAATATACACAAGCACGACGGTTGATAATCGTGAATCAATAATGACTACAGAAACCGATCCGGGGAAAACCTGACTGGACTGGTTCCACTGGAGCTGACTGATCTGTAACAGTTTTTACTACTGCACACAATCCTGTACTACCAGGCACCACAGGAACATCCGACGTTATGAGATCCATCTCTAAGTGTCATTAAAACAATATATGGAAACTTAGAGGCAAGATGGCAGCATTGTGATCCTTTGTTTTCCACCTTGCTCCGAAAATTGTAATTCATACGTAAACATGGTTATCATCATATACTAGTGACACTGAAGTAAATACAAACAATATATTTCTGTAAGAGAGAGAGAGAGAGAAGAAACACAAGGAGGGAGACGAAATGGCAATGTCTGTAAGTGATAAGTTCAAAGTTGAACGAAGTCCTCTGGCGCTGTACTGACAGCTCCCAGACTCCGAGTGCCACTTTACGGTTGGATACACTAAGTACATGGTGAGGGGATTCTGTCGATACCCTACTAACAACATGAAACATAATCAAAAATACTGCAAGTAATATCTGCAAAGACGATTATGGAGTACGACCAAGTTATCAAAGAGGTGGATTTTAACGCCATATCTCTCAACCTAGGACAGGTTTGGATTTTCAATCAAAACCTAAACGCCATCAAAAAGCTTGGCTATTATGAAAATCACTGGCGGTTGAGCGGAAAGCCATGAAAGCTGAAATGCTTTTTAACTAGTGATCATCTTCTAGAAGAAAGCGTACAGGTTTAAACTCCTCCTTGCAACAGCACTCAGGTCATGGTGATGTTTGAACAGTTTAGTGGACAACTGTAATGAAAGGGATCTCGTTCTTATCTTTGCCACAGTAAAGCAAAGTTCGTAGTGATTAATTACCATCTCTCGATAGCCTCGCGGCTCTAGGGTTGGGTTTTCTTAACGGTTGACGATCATTGGAAAGTAGTCAGGGACACTGTTAAGAAGGAGATCTCTGAGAATGTTGCTGTAATGGTAATAAAATCTGAGTAGCGGTTAATATGGTCAAAGCGAGGCAGTGACTGTCTCTAAAAAGGCAGGAGTATAGCATGGAATAAAGAGGGGCTCTCCAGAAAAAAGTCAGGTCATAGTATATATGCGGCTCTCAGGAATCGATACATCAGGGTGCTAGAGGATAGGAAGTCGTTCCAGATAAAAGTCAACCTGAAGCCTGAAGTGAATTCCAAGGACCTATATCGATTCATGGCAAAGAGAAAATCTCCTAACCAGTTAGCATATGTTATGAAAGTTCCAAGTGGAGAGAAACTCTCTGAAATAGAGACTGCCAAAACGCCTAGTGCCGTCTTTGATACATAACTCAACATTCTGCCAATCAACCAAACGTACCAACTGTCTTAACAACATTACCCAGTTTAGAAGGGTTACATAGAATACAGAAAATCCCTTCTAGGGCTCTCGTAAAGCTGTCAAAGTGCCGCTCAGGAAAATCCCCAGGACGTAACAGTATTCGCCCTTCTGTGTTGAAGCCATATGCGAGCACAATTTATGGCCTACCCTGTACTCTTTTCAAAAGTCTTTAGATGCAAACAAGCCCCTACGAAAGCGGAGCTGTTATTCTCTTTCCTATCTTCGAAGGAGGAGACATGTATAAATCAAGGTCTTATCAATCCATAGCATTAACACCAGTTCTACCATAGTCGCAGGACCAATGATGCATATCCCTGCCCAACTTAGCCAACACCTAACCAACCGTCATATTTACTGGGGCTAGAGCAGGCAAGCGGGATGAAGTAGTGCATCAGAATCCGCTATAGACCTGTCCATCCTTTAAGACCTTCATGTATATGCACACCCATCCTTTATATTTCTCTCTAGAGCAAAGTCATTCCTGATGGAGTGTTTGAAAACCAATTTAAAAAACCGAATCATCATCACACAGATCATGTAGATAAATTTCTTGTAATTATAATTATACTTCAACTAAAACGTTTCAGAAAGCATCAACTCATCAAATAGGCGTAATATATTTAATATTTTGGAAGCTTCAATACATATCACAAACACTTCAAATGAACAAGTAATTCCAATGAATTTATTAATTCAATATATTTTCAGCATATGTGACCGTAACCAGAATTCATTGGTTGTCGGCAGTTCTGATGAAAACTCTCTATAAGGCATCTGCCGAAGTATTTCTTCTCAGTCTTGTTTAATAAAAGCATGACGATAGGTTGTAGTCGTTTTAAAAAATTGCAAAAATGTATGACACGAACAAAAGATGTGAAACGAATAAAACATAGGAAGTAGAGCACTTTGATGCAATATTTTAGATGGAAGGTTCAGTAGATTGGATATTTGACTAGGTAACTAAGTGTGTAAAATACTGATAACGCTCTTGCTGTAATTCAGTGACTGCCAAAAAGATATTGTAATCAATATGAAGGTCAAAATTATCGTCAGCCCGAACAGGGCAGAATTTTCTGGAAGCTTCTACAGGTGGATAAAAATGTTGCTGAATAGGTACTAACTTATCATGTTCAACTCCATGTGTGTTTCCAATGCAAGTTTTAATCTTTGTTGAACTCCAAGATCAGCTTTTCATGAACTACTCTTCTAATGAATATTGAAGTATGCGCTTCATATTGGTTTTATGTCTCCAGTAATTTGATCGAAAAGGCAGGCGACTGTCGTAGAATAAAGATACATTTGGAAACTTACGTCTTCCTACCTTTACTCACTGTTTTCCATCCTCATTTCCAGAATGTTTAATTTCTGTCGGGAAGTTACAGGTAAACCTATCTCGTTTTTATTTCGTAAGCCTTTACGCCACTCTAAATTCTTGCACTCACTTCGTTCTGAAGCTTTTCGACGGTTGATGTCAAGTCCTCTAAACATGGTAAAGCATGGCTCTAAGGTCACAAAATACAGTACATACTTAAGACTGCAATGCCATCTGCCTTCGTCAGTGACGCAGACATATCAAAGCCTTCAAGACTTGATTTGAGTAGTAATTTAAAGTCTCACAAGATGTTCCTCATTAGTGACTGTCTGTGACCAACTTGTTCCGGGATGTAGACTGAACTGATGACCTAAACGATCGTGAATTAGGTAGGATGTTATGGCTAACGACAATGGTTCACTGCTAAGTTTGTCGGATGTGTGCCTATTAATCACTGTAATTAATGTTTGAGGTTTGCCTACCTTTGTACAGTTTTCACAATGCTACTTCAGTCCGTCTAAGAGAACTTAAACTGCGGACTTTCAATGACAGATGGGGGGTATTCATCTTCAACGGAATTGTTATCAACATCGTTACTCTTAGTAAATCACGAGGATGATGAATGAATTTAGAAAAACTTTTTCCGGATGGTTTTGGCATAGGCACCGTGCTAACGGATACGAATGATGTCGATGTAGAAGTTAATTTCACGGCCTTCTGGCGTGAACGTGTAGTGCAATTTCTTGGCACCGAAATAATGCAAGGCCTAAAATAAGTAAATAAAGATTTAAAATATCTCAATAATAGCTAAATAATCTTTTACGACGTTGATGAGTGACTGTAATTCTCTAAGATTGTTTTGGTGTATAGGTATCGGCCAGTTAACACTTGCTATTTTATGTCTTCTTTGTTCTGGTTGGCAGTAACTAGTCTAGATTCCCTAGTCTAGCCATTACTAGACAAATAAGCCAACATTCTTTCCCTTATATAACTTCTTTATATCTGGCTAACAAATAAACTGTTTGTCTGAGTACTTTGTACCGAATAACGTGTCTTCTAATTTGTTTTTTGTTGTCAGTACTTAAATATGGGTGAAGTACTGATTAGTTGGGTACTGGCTCCCATTAATTTATTTAAGGCCGACCAAGTGTTAGGCAATAGTAACACCACAAAACACACCTTGCAAACCCATGGCTTCTTCAGCATCTTGCCATACATCTGATGTATTAGTTTATTTATCTGCATATCCAAGACACTATGTGTTTGAACATTGGTTAATTCCTATCCTTCCACCGCTTAAAGTGACATTTATGTCTTCCAGTGTTACTAACTTCTTAAAATATGTGTGATTCGGTTTGACAAACCAGTTAGAACTAGCTGTCAAAGTGCTTTGATTTCATCATTAAGACAACCATAAACCTATTGGACCTCCTTTGGAATCAATACCGAAAGGAACAAAGAATAAATTTGCTTATTCACTCCGTTCCCTATACCCCTGTGGCTGTACAGCTGCATCAATATACAACTGTTCACCCATGATTCATTTACTGTGTTGAGCCAATATCTGACTCCAATCTCAGTATAAAGTTATCAAAATACTGTCACCTTTTTGTCATCCCAAGTACTGCTGGCCTACCTCCGTCAAACAGTGTGAAAACAGAAAACAACTAAAGACTGGAATTTTGTACTGACAATAAGTCACCCGATTCAAAACTAGCAGGATGGAGATAGTATGTAATACGTCAGGGCGATTAAACAACTGAAAGAATTGGAAAGGAATATATTTCTTTGCTCAACCAGTTTTTTTTGAAATGTCTAAATTAAGCAAACGTCAAATTATAAGGTCAGTGTCAACGAATAAGTCAGGACATAGCTGCTAGAACGTCTCGTATATGATTGTTCAGCATTTTTTGAATTATGCTTAACACAAAATTCATTTTATTTTCACCGATACACGATGCATACTCAACACCAAAAACTGACTTCTAAATAATCTGCGTTCCTCTACATGTTTTCTCCTTTTCATTCTCCAAGTCACGAAGAATAAGCTATCTCAGTTGAGTCACTGTGAACGAATCTGCAAAGATCTAGCCGGGTTACTTTAACTATCATATTAGATTAAGAACTTTTTAATGGCCTTGCAAAAAGATGAATATAACAAATCACAGTCTGTTCGATTATTACACTACATTATCTCTGTAGTTACTTCTTTCTTAGATCTACTTTTGCCTAGTAGGAGATACAACCAACAGTTTTCTGACGGAAAAACTAGCTGTTTGTTATAGACACCAGTATGTGTACAAACAACCCGAACAGTTTGAATTTCGCCCCAAGCCAACTTGTCGGTGACATGTCACCTACGTAAACTCAACGTTCTGTAGAAAATCTAAACCTGCATCATTCAGCGTCCAACATACTGTCATTCAGATAATTCAACAAACAGGAGGACAATTTGCACATTGTATTTTGCGACGATCTTAGCAACACATGATAGAGACGTCTAGTATACGAAGAGGGATTATTTTTATTTTTACCTAAAGGTTTTTTGTTTGAGAAATAAAACGTCTGCATTTAGGTAAGCTAACTAAACAGCGAAAAAGGATCTCTGTAGCATAAGGCTGGCAAGTGGGTTTTTTTCCGTTAGTTATTTGCTACCAGTTCTAAGCATTGAACATTCAATCATCGAAAACATGCAAATTTAACACTGAAAACTCTTATTTTGTAATCATGCTGTGTAAACGTAGCACGGCTTAAACTTGCATTGTAACATTCAGTTATGTAGATACTTCTTTCAGTCACTGGGCACAGTTTTATGTAAATTCTTTATGAACTATTTACATAATGGTAGCTGAGTGAAGTGACTTTTAATGTAAAGAAAACAAAACAGAAAAGAAATATTTTGTTTAATGATAATACAAATGCAATTATTTAGATTTAATTTCTATTTACTCATTATTCATGTAGCAAATGTTATGAATCTGGGATATTTCATAAAGAAACTGGGAAGCATTGATAGGTGTCTTTACAAGTTGACTATATTTTCAACTAATTATTGTTCATTGAAACAAATCCGTTTAAATCGAATTGTATATTTAATTTAACACTATTTTTACTAAAGTATTAGCCTTCTGTTGTGATCGAATTTTCTTCCAATATCTGCAGATAGTCTTGACTTTTTGAGCATATAAGGAATTCATTGTTGACTTCTATGTCGCGATTTTCGATACGACTGATACAGATTGAAGCATTTAGGCATTTTTCGGTCATGTATCCACGGTAACAATATCAAAGCTTGAGTAAAAGAAATGCTTTGATTGAAGAAATTATTAGGCGCAAAAATCATGACAAAATATAACGTAAGTTAGGGTCAGTCGTATTTGGGTAAATGTTCACGATTACTTATTAAAAGTAATAGCTTGTTACCTGTACTTGGAAATAATTCTCAAGTCTTACGTGGAACACTTTAACTGCAACATAGTTGGATAATCAGTGTTAAAATGCTTTTACGACTACAAATTACTGTGTGCCACCGAAAATGGTTTCGCGCTTGTTGTCGCGTATTTGTAATGCATATCTGCCACGTCAAAGTGAGTGGATCAAATACGCTACGAAGTATAATGTACGGTATCTGTTACTTTATAAAGAAGCTGAAAGACAATTCAGTAAATAAAATATTATTCTTGGTAATATCATTCACCAATACTGCACAATCAATTACTGCTTCCTTTAACATAATTGGAACAAATGTTTGAGAATATGTACGATACACTAATTGTCAAAACGAAACTGTAATAATTTGGAAAATCCAAGTTTTCTTACTTCGCAATCAGCATACTGTACATAAAATCTCATGATAAAACTACATCTTCACTTCTTTCTAAAATGAACAATGATATTTCGGATTCGGTCTGAAGAATCAATAATGTCTTTTGAACAAAGATCATCTGTAAGAATTCGTAAAGGGAAACTTTTCCTAGTTTGTCAAAACGTTGTACTGACAATAAAGTGATTTTCCTAGAGAAATTAATCTGTGTCATTCAGTTGGTTGAACTGGGTTTTGCATACTAATCGAGTGAGTGGTCGAAACTGAAGGGATTTAGTAGATCAAGCTGGGTGTGTAATCAGTAGCTTAAGAACTGAACAACCTGAAGCAGTGTATTTCTTCTAGGATTCAGACTTGCCTTGATTACAAATATAAATTAACTTGAAACGGTTCCTGACCTTCATCTGAACCGTCCTACATGGCAGTCAGCTATGATATCAGTGGTGTGATATGACATCATCAAAGGGTGAAATTAAGTCAGAATTTCAGTAAGTTGAAGATGTTTATGGAAATTAGCTTCCTTTCATGCATAAAGCTGGTTGAATAGGTAAGCATTTGATTTAGATTATTTTTCATCAGTGTTTTGATAAGTTTTGCGAAGCAGTTTGCTGTCAACTGTCAGAGTAAGAAGAAAACATGATATACCTGTTCTGTCAGAACTGTTTTCAATAAGAAAAGTAAAAGATAACATCTGTCCAAGGTTTCCAGCCATAAGACGCACTATTTTAGGCATAGTTTATCCGTCGGTTTGTTTTTTATTTTGTTTTTGAGTGTGAATTGTTTTAGATCGAGGAAGTCCAAGCAGTTTACAAACCTAGTTGGGCACTGAGGTAGATCATAATTAAGATTCATTTTATTCCTCAGATATCTATTACAGATATATGATGAACTGGTGTAGTACCCAAATTTAAGGGCAAACATTTATCGACGGTAGCAAATTCAGTCTGAAATCGCTCATTACAAAAAGGCATTTTTATCATAGCCCCAGTGTGTACAGGAAGTCCTTTGAAAAATAGTTATAAATATTTATGAACTAGCAAGTAGATTAAGCTACAAGCAATCAGTAAAATATGGAAAATGATTAGTTCAATTTAGGGATTTAGAGATATTTTAAGTTGGTTTTCATCGTAGACTGACATCAGTTGGAGGAACACTGGAAACCTGGGAGCACTGAACAGCTGTTTCGTTCTAGTATGGAACACTTCGAAATTCCGCATTCACGACCTCGCCTCACCAGGAATCGAACTCGCGAACTTTAAGTTCCCTGGCCAGCACGTTTCCATTGAGTCACTGGGTCGGAATCCAATGATCCATATTCTCAACTTCTCTCAGTTTACGATATAGCGTTACCACCACTCGGTGTCATCACTGAGTCCATGATGATAACCAACTTAAAATATCTCTAAATCCCCACAAAACCCCCAAATTTGACTGGACTAATGCTGATTGGTGACTAGCTTCAAGAGATGATTCCTGAAGTTCCAATGAGAAGCCGTGGCCAGTGAGGTAAACCTGGTGGTCGTGAGAACAAATACTCAACGATGACACTGAGTGGTGGTAACGCTATGTCGTAAACTGAGAGAAGTTGAGAATATGGATCATTGGATTCCGACCCAGTGACTCAATGGAAACGTGCTGGCCAGGGAACTTAAAGTTCGCGAGTTCGATTCCTGGTGAGGCGAGGTCGTGAATGCGGAATTTTGAAGTGTTCCATACTAGAACGAAACAGCTGTTCAGTGCTCCCAGGTTTCCAGTGTTCCTCCAACTGATGTCAGTTTATGATGAAAATCAACTTAAAAATGATTAGTATGTGCCAGCCATTCCGTGGAATCGAAAAATCAAAATAAATTTAGTGGGAGTTACAAATTAGTTAGGGGCTAATCATGAACTAATTCATGCAGCCAGTGTCTGTGAAAAAGATACCTTTTACTTAAAGACTTTAAACTTAAGATTAGATTATAAGACAAACATAAGGAGTAGGTATGAGATTAGCACCAATGGGACACATTATAATAGATAGATTGAAGCAAATATCTTTTTAAAAAGTATGTCGTTTTAATGTATGGTGAAGACATGCAGATAAAACGTTCATCCTGCAGGTTTTTGATATGCATGAGTCCGGTCCTAGTCACGGTTCAATTAATATTTAAACTGCAAACCAATGAAGAGGAACTACGTTGAAGCACATAATAGGATGGAGAATCAAAATTTCGGGTTAGCATAAAAGTTTCACATTTAAACTGTTACTTTTACTTGACGTCCTTCCATCGAATTTCAGTTAAAGCGGAAAAGTACAAGTAACAGAGCGAAAAATGTATTATGTAGATGACACCAATGAAACCGTATTGCTGAATAATTATCCAATAAATTTATTCATAGTTTGTGATGGCATAAATACCATTAGTCTATACAGTTATACTAATACCAAAGTAGAATTTTAAAGCTCTCTGGTGTTATTTAGTCAGGAGAGAATGACAATGATTTAATGTAGAACTCTCAACAGAAGTGGACACAGGTTAGTACTGAGATCTATAAACTCACTTAGAAGCCAACTTTATTGGTTAAGGGACGGTGCCAAATTTATTAGGTCAAATAATTTGGTCTGCTCAATCCTATACAATAGCTGTGAAATCCTATACATAGGTGGAAAGAGTTGATTAATACGCTTATCAGAACAGCACCTTATCTGAATCAAAAAGACATGCGCTAGTAAGAAAAATGGATCTTCTTTATTTCATTAATAACGAGCACATGTAACACCAATAATTCAAAAACTGCTTCACATTTATGTCACTTTCAACAACCCTTGAAAGAATGAAAGGAAAGTCTTAAGATTATTAAAACATATCCGAAAGTTGAGGTATTATTTTGATATAACTACAAAGGCAAACTGTCAGAAAATGTTTCCTGACAGAACTGATGTTACATTTTAACGCCTTTAACGAAAATACCCACATTAAAGTATTTGTATAAAGCTTAGCTAAATTCTATGTCTACTAAATGTATTTTACTTTTTAGACCCGTGATTGACGTCTGTAGATAATACTGGAGGCACAAGAATGCAACAAAATGATCGTAGAATAATTAGGAATACATGACTTACAATCTAAATTGGTACTTTAGAGTGTAAATAACTTTCACTTATCTATATACAATTGTTGTTGTGAAATGAAGCGATGCATGATTGTTGTAACTCACCGAAAATACACATTGCAGAACAGAAGTAAAACAAATTGTGCCATTCATGAAATTGTGGTACAGTCATAGACATCAGGGACATGAACAAACCACCAAAAACCTATATGTAAAAAAGATAATATCATACTGCTATGTTTTGTTGTATATTCATACATTTGCATTATTTTATATAAAATTTCTGTGTTGTATTTGAAGCATTCATTTGTTACTGGTGTCAGCCAGTTTGACTGAGTGAATTTGGAGTTGAAGGATTTTTCCCTTTAGAGGGATATTCACCGAGATTGGAAGACATTGTGATTTCGAAATGGTGCCAGTAGTAATTACAAATCCAAATCCATCATACCATCGGAGCTGAGGTTAGTGGTGCACAAGGGTAAACTAATTATGTTAGTTGTCACTAAGAAGATAACTGTATCTGGAAGAGTAATTGACCAAGTTATTTTGTTTAATTTACTAAAAATGAAGTCGAATGAATGTGAATAGAAGAATTTCATGGTTTGAATACGCTATAGGAATAAAACCTAGCTTTGTTAAAACGGTCTGTCATATTGTCTTCAATTCAGAAAACACTAAGTAATTTCATTTCTCTGAGATATTACTCTGAAATTAATCCAAGGTAGAACTTCAAATGTCAGTCTATCCGAATTAAAATAATTATGAAATTTCAATAAGCGAAGACAACTCACCAACTATCTCTAATACATCTTCTGGCCTAACTTGGTGCTAAACTCAGTGAGTTAAGAATTCGGAAAAGCACTCCGTGTAGATAATTAGCCATATTTTTTATTACTCATCAATAAAGCGCTAAATGAATTTTTAGAACCGAAAAGATTACGAGGAAAAAGTTACTTACAAAAGCATTGAAAACTAGTCCATAATTTACAGCCATGTTAACAGATCCGAACAAAGTCTCTGTTGCAGTTGGTGCGTAAACAAGAACGCCACTTAGCAACAAATACAGACTGCATAGCCATATACTAAAACCAACTTTAATTTTTGCACCAAATATGACTGGTAAGTGTGGAAATGAGGTTAACAAAATTGACCACAGTAGAAATATGATGCATAGTGGAACCTGTAATTGATATAACAAAATACGAAATGATACGTACTAAATTGTTTTTTACTGAGATAACTTTTCAATAATTTATTTTTGAGATGAATGGGGATTTTTAATTTAGAAGTAGTATTCATCATGGACTGACATCAGTTGGGGAACTATTGGAAATCTGGGAGCATTGGACAGCTGTTTCGTCCTATGACAAGAATCCTCAGCAGTACGCATCCACGACCCGGCTAGGGATCGAACTCAGGACCTTCGGTTTTCACGGAGAACGCGTTAATCATTCAGCCAGTGGTTCACAATTTCCAACTTCTTTCAATTCACGACGCAGTGTGAGACTATCACCCAAGGTCTTCAGTTAGCATCCACTTCACTTCCGACTGGTTGACCCCGCAGGTGACGGCTTCTCATTAGAGCTTCGTGATATCCATCTGGAAGCAAGTCACTAATGAGCACTATAGAGTAATGTATTTTTGAGATGAATGGGGATTTTTAATTTAGAAGTAGTATTCATCATGGACTGAAATCAGTCGCGCTATGTCGTGTATTGATAGAAGCTGGAAATTGTGAACCACTGGAAACCGACCCACTGGCTGGATGATTAGCGCGTTCGTCGTGAAACCTGTAGGTCCTGAGTTCGATCCTTAGCCGGGTCGTGGATGCGTACTGCTGAGGTTTCTTGTCATAGGACGAAACGACTGTCCAATGCTCCCAGATTTCCAATGGTTCCCCAACTGATGTCAGTCCATGATGAATACTACTTTTCAATAATTATTTGAAAAGTTTATACTGCTTGTTAGAAGTTTAAATAATGGTTCGCTTTTTCGGAACTCTGAAGTTGAATGGTATTCAACATCTAGAAAACAATTTCATTTTTTTCCTGACAGAAGTTAAACAAACTATTTGAACTCCATCAGGCCCATTCATAAAAGAGAAGCGGTGGTGGTTCAAGTGAAATGTAAATAAGTCACATTGTGAAGAAAATTCATATTAACCAAATATTCTGTTCATATTTTTACCACTTTCAATCATGTAAAGTCTTAAATGACTTTCATCTTGAACCGTGTGTTACGTCAGGTATTATTTCATTCAGGTAGTATCCAACTTCTACTACATAGTCGCAGCCTTTGCAAGATGTTTTAATAATTGATAGTTAAAAATCTCCTCATAATCAAGTTTATCACAGTCAAACAAATTATTTAATTTCCCTTTAAAAACAAATCGGCGTCTGTGAAAATTTTATTAAACAACCATACATTTTCATTTGATTTAGTTAGAAAGGTTGTGGAAACTATGCAAGCATGCAAATGCATACAAATATTACCCATTAAGGTATATACAGTTGTTTGAATCGATAGCGTCTACGGTTATTAAAAGATTACTATTACAAATTTCCTGACTGCATTCATTTTCCTCTTTTCATTTAGTGTTTAAATTTCTTTTTAGTGAGTTTTGAACGAAACGCATTCATCTCTTTTCATACTGGAATAGTATCAATATGATCGAGTCATATTTTTAGGTGAAAGACGCTAATGAGGCAATAGAAGACCTCATTTGTTACTAATTTCTTTGCAATTACAAGTGTTATAGCTACAGCTGTATATTTTATTGAGTTGTTTGTAGAATATATTTACTTGTACTTATTCATATCTTTTAAGTCTTGATGTCTGTTATTTCTTTTAACTTGAATTAAATGCGACTAATTTTCTACCTCTTCCTCCTACAAGTAATTTACATTTAAAATACTGATGTAAGCTCCGGTAGCAATTCTCTTAGCCTCAAAACTAAACTCTGTACTAAGTATAACAAAATCGGCAACTGCACCCAAAGCATAATCTATCTAAACAGCAGAAATGTGTCATATTTTTAGGTAGTAATTTCATCCAAATCATAGACTTCATACATAAAATAATGCAAACCTGACATTTCCAAAAAATACCTTGAATGAAATACGGTCACCAATAGAACCCCAAAAAACCCGTCCAATTGCATTGAAAATAGATGATATAACACCCATGATAGCGAAGAACCTGTCATCGTTAATATAGGCTTTGCCGAAAAGCTGAAAGAGTCATTAGAAGAATAGCAGTCAAGCTGAAATAGCTTTTGAGATTATTCATAAAAGTATGAGTGAACAAGTCAGAAAAAAAAACAAGTTAATCCACTAGCTACGCTAGACGTCAAGCTATAACACAACTGTATTCTTCCCATTAGCATATTCGTAACTATGTTTAGTCAGGTCAGCATCTCAAATTAGTTGACATCAGAGGTAACAAAGTTAACAAATGTAAAGTAAGAAAGGGAAGAAATATTTAGGGCCGAAAACGTATGTTAATACCTACTTAAGTATTTAGCTTAAAAAAAATTGGTCATTGTTTGACAAAAATAATGTAATAATTCATGCATCGGTGATAAGTAGTCCATTATGCCATACACTTAACAATAAACTTTGGTTCGTTTTTAAACTGAGTGAAACAAAAGTATTGCCTATTGGAGGTTTTCATTTTGTCTAGAAAGGACTTGAATAATAATCTGCTACGGTAGTGATTATATTATTATGTTTTCCAATAAAAGCCGGAAAATCTGTTCGGTCCTCTTCGTAACAAGCTCCCGTGAGAAAAGCAAACACTAATCAGGATACAGGTACAAGCAGCAAACAAAACGTAGTATGTATCTCTGATGCAACCAGTGATGATAACCAAGTTCAGATAATTCATGACTCTTTGACACAAAAAAACTCGTTTAACGAACCTGATTAGGCTTCAACTGTAACAAATAAGATATGCATGAATAACCTCGCATACTGTAGTTCAAAAACGAACATAGGTATTTGTCATTTACACCAGGTCTCAGCTAAATATTCGATAGACAAAATGAAAATCACTTATCTTGTCAGTCAATACTGCTGTAAAAATCCAACTTCAGTTAACACTCAAGCGAATCTTCATGACAAACACTTTTCCACTAAGTAAATTTCTAAAATATTTTGTCTCTTATAAGCGTTTTATACTTTTCATATAAGAAGTAACATTTTTACACATGAAATCACTGTAATACAGAAAACAAGTTTGGTAGCAGTCTGAATGGAAATGTACCGCTCAACAGTAAGTGTAGTATACTTACCACTTACGAACTAATTGCATAATTTTAATATTTTAACATATGATGCTCCCCCTCTATGATTTAGTTAGATTTGAAATGGGATGAAAATTCCTGACTAGGCAGCCAGTGTGAATACGATCAAGCGGTAGCAACGCATTAGGAATTCATATTGTAGTCAGGCAAAATCCTTGGTGATTGAAGTGAAATAAAATTCTCGTCGGCAGCCGGACCTTGTAGCTCAGTTGGTAGAGCACCAGTTCGGTAATCCGGTGGTCGTTGGTTCGAATCTGGCCGCGGTCCAGATTTTCATCTCACCTTCAGCCGTCACCCAGTACATCTTTACATTTGAAAAGTATTCCAGTTACTTAACTGTGGCTTGACAACCAATGAACATCGTTACTTAGTGGTGTGCCACAATTTATTTCCAAGCTCAAGGAGCAAGCCATCATTGTCTTTACTTCCCGTTTTCTGTTTACCTTGGGTCAAATTTTTCAGCTTATTATCATTCAGACGGGTGAGTATACTTTTTATGCTGGCCAACCCTAATCTTGGTTTGAAAGCTTCTGTCACACAATTCACATTGGTAATGCATGTTTTTACCTCCGATCACACCACTTGACAAACTAAGATTTTCTTTCAACGAGGCAGGTCTAACTATCGAACCCGCCATCCAACATAGTGACTCAGAAGACATTTTTCCCCATCCCTGCAGTGATAACCAGCTGGTTGGGCCGCATGCCTCATCGTCACACGAGTGCATACAGGTTCCTGCTAGTAGTCAGTATCAGTACTTTTATTATTGGATATAATCATGGTTGTTGATAGAATGAGAGTGACACCTCACCCGCTTTATTAAAAGGTGGGGATATTCTGACAGTACCGTCATTTCCGAAAGTTTCAGAGGGGCAAAGGAAAACCCCCTTTTCTGTGGTGTGCTTAGGCACACAGATGGATTGGCACCATTGTTTGTAACCCCCTTCCCCATTCTCCATTAAGATACAGAATGCTGCAACCATCAGAGTTGCCAGCTATGCCATGTATCCAGCCAGGGAGGAGTAAATGCGCATCACCGACCAGGGGTTCATTTGTATCAACGTGATTTGGCACGCCAAAAGACTGAGACTGTTATTGGAAACCCACACTCTCAACTTATTCAAACTGCAGGTAGAACATGCCGGCTATTTCTGACGGTAATTTGCCAGCAGGTTGATATCTGCTTAACAGCAGGAACGATGAGAAGATTTACCGTCTGTAACTATACTATGCCGCGACCACTCGGTATAATATTAAGGCAGGAGTGACACTCTCCAATTAGATGATGAGGTATTTGACTACCTAAGGAGAGGTATAGTCATTTAAAAACACTGACAGAGAAACGAATTCGGATCCACTAGAATAACACTAGGTAAATTACTCACAAACTGAAAATTCTCCCATTACCGTTAACAGTTTCCATCAAGATTAACGTACAAGATTTTTTCACAACAGTGCCACGAACCAAAAAATTTTCTACCGATCAATATTAGTATTTAGACACCTGATACTACAATTGGTAGGGTTCAGGCACTTAATAAGTATAACGTAAGTACTAAAGAGCTGTTGCACTCTTTCAGATACGTGTTTTTCGAACAGTCGCGACTTTTGGACTTTATATTGATGCAGACACACTCATTGTGGATATCGCTTTTGACTTTTTCATGATAAGCTTGCCATACATTTCAAATTAGTACTGTTTGTTAGTATTTACATTTTTGGATATCTTTATGTTTTAGAATCTTGTTAACTATAATTAAATCGACATTCATACTTAAAGTTGGAAATAATTTT
>OX104134.1:65793796-65886440 GCA_944470555.2 Heterobilharzia americana
AATATTCAAGTCACCTTATTAACTATTTTATAATTGTTGTGACCACTGTGAACATAATGAACATTTCGCTGACTGATCACACAAGCGGCTAAAAAGCTTGTCGGTTCTGGTCGTTTTACATCTTAACTACTATTACTAACTGGCTGGGAAAAGAAACCTCTTGGAGTACTCGACGATCACTTCCCAAAACCATAATGTGAATAGCAGGCAATAGAGATTGCTTGGCTCATCACAAAAGGGTGGTCTGACGGCCTTACGAAAGCAGCTTAGGTAGAGACATCTATTATCAGACGTAAAATCAATGTAGAATCTCGCAAGCATGTGCATCGACTCAAGTTAATAACACATTTCATAGCAGCATGCTAAGAACAGGTGGATAGTAATGACTGATATCAAAGTGGTCAAAAGGTGTATGGGGAAAGAAGGAATTTAAAAATGAAGGTTTAATCAAAGTGATCAAGCTTTAGAAGACACCAGCGAGTAAGTAAATCTACACCATTTTGACTGATTTTCAGTCATTTCACAGAGGGTCTCCAACCACTGACTCCTATTGTCTCGAGGATCCCTACACAACAAACGCAGACTGGAAGTCAGAGACCCCATGTACTAGTGCCATTTTTTCCGTCTGGCCACACTGGTCAAGAACCTATAACCGCCTAATCATCTTCCGTTTTTGATGGCCATGTCTCACAGCCGTATAGCAGGCCAGAATGGAGTGAAGCGCAGTATACTGGTCTTTTAAAATAGGTAGTCGATTATCTCATCAGTCGGAGATGGAGATGACACGAAACGGATCTTCTGTATTCGAGATGAGATTTTGTCAGTGACCAGCTAGTTAGGGCTGATGCGACTCCCTAAGAAAGTGTAGTGGTCAACGCATTCGACCTAGCATCGCGTCAGCGTTTTCACTTAGCAGGACAATGTTGTCTGCGTGCTCCAAACCAAACAGCTTCCCTGCAGCGAGTAGGTCAATCCATGCAAAGTCAGAGGTTCTCACAGTTAGTTCCATCATTACATCTATAATGAAACGAAACAGAAAAGGTGACAGCGAGCATCTATACTACACCACTAATTGCTATCAACTGACATAACAACTCTCCATATACCCTAACGCGGCTGCGTGCGTTCGAGTAAAAGGCTTTGATTAGCGGTATGTACTTTTTCAGTAGTCCTTTCACAATTAGATACAGCCACAACACCTCACAGTCGACAGAATCAAATGCCGCCTTCAGGTCGAGAAATATGGCAAGTAATTATCCCCGGTAAGTATGCCTGTGTTCGAAGACCTGTGGGACGGTGAACATATGATCGAAGCATCCAATGCCAGATCGGAAACCTGTCTAGTTTTCTGGGGCTTGTTGTTCTCGAGCTACAGCTAGGCGAGAGTTAGCTATGGACCCGTGGATCTTCAAGACAATGCTAGTTAAACTGACTTTTTTGCTTTTCACAAGAAAACTCCTCTTGTTTCATGAAACTGGAATGATTAGTGATGTAGACTAGTCTAACCGCACCACCTTTGGTGCCCATGCTCATTACCTAGTATCGCCCTTACTCTATTCAGCAATTTCTTACATTCACTGTTGAAAAATTATGCTAATAAACCATCATTCTCAGCTACTTTGCATTGTCTCAGGTCATAAACTGGCACTCCAGAAAGAGTAGCAATCCCCCAACGATAACTCATAGCAATGTGATCTGTCTGTGTCCATTGTTGGCTTGATGTCAGGGGGTGCCATGGCAGATATTGTGTTTCCTCTTATGCTTGAAATTAGTGCAGGCCAGAAACAAGTGATTGCCAAGATGGAATTGCAGCAGACGACCACTGTTTTCGGTTCGTTGGCATAGGATTCTGTAAATACCCCTCGTCGACCGGCTCAGCGTTCCTAATTGAGCGTTGAATTTGCCTGATATTATGGTTAAATCCGAACGTTTTGCTTTCTGCAGCGGAATTGACAGCTTCTCATAGAATTCATCATCCGAGCTGTAGTTGGTGGTTGAGTAGGTGAAGATTACGAATAGGTATCGGCTGTTCACACGATCCTTCCTAGAGTTTAAAAATCCATTCACTTGGACAACACACAAACGGCCGCTGAATGATATCCAGTAAAGGAGTGCGCTTTTTGCTTTACGACCTAATGCTGTGATTACACCAACGAGTATTCGTGTCTCAGAGACACACCATACGTGGTTGAAGATTTTAAAGTTCTAGTAGAGAATGCCTGCTATCTGAATAGCGTAAGGTTCGAACGTTGAAGAATTCAGTGTAAAACCTACAGCGGGGTCTTAAGAGACTAAGAATGGTGTTTCGATGGCTTGGATTATCTGTGGGCAATGGACGCAGGGTGAGAGGTTGAGGAAGTTGTAAGAGGTTTAATATCTGTAACAAGCAAAGGAGAAGACAAAGGTAAGGAGGGTAAGTTATGTTTCACTGAGTTGGGTATACCTGTCCAGAGTGTGCTGGTGGTTGACACCTCTCAGCTGCCCACAATGCGGAAGGTCTACTTACTGTAACTGGTTAGCGGTACCACTGAACTTTCAGAACAATTCATTTGAAACGCATTTCGTAGTGATTGCAAGCTAGGAAGCTGGATGACCTAAACTATAAGTGATTAGTAATCACTGACGATCTTAGCGGCATTGTATCAGCACAACTTTTCACAGCTCTAGTAGATGCATGAAAACATAATCATATCGACATACATAAAGTCAACAAAACTTACCAATCACACTTTGTCGTACAAATAAAAAACTGAGATCCATTCGTATTTGGTCCAGAATTTGCCATAGAAAGTACACCTAAAAACATTTATACGGGTGGTATAAAGTAGGGATAACAAGATTTATGACTGCAAACATGTAAGAATAAAATTATATATATATATATATATATATATATATATATATATATATATATATATATATATATATATATATATATATATATATATATATATATATGGTAATCTCTGTGTGTTAGATGGTGATTTTTCTTTACTAAGGATTTTTATTGATGCTGTAACTGCATTATAAGAGCCAGCTTTTCAAACAACCATATCCATCGATTTACGAATTTTCAATCTCAGCACCAATTCCCAATGTCTGAACGCGCAGTTTGCAAACCCATGTACCGATAAATCTTCCTACATTACATCGGTCTCTAAAGCCCTAGAATATACCAAAGAGATATTCACGAATAGCATCAAATTAATGGTCGTTTACGTACCAAAACCTTCGTGTCGAAGTTGAAAGTTTTCATCATCGAATTTTCGTCCATATATCGATTTACCTCCTGTTCCATCACCTTTCACAAAATCTCCACCCTGGCACATCTGATATAACGTATATAGTTAAGAATATTGCACATTTTTTCTTTGACTAAAGCATATTACAAGTTTAATAAATACTGACTGAATTCTTGAAGAAAGGTGTAACAATGCATAGGAAAAACTGTAGACATGATGAACTCAATTTTGGCAATTTGAAGATTTTAATTGTGTTGCGTGCTCAGAACTGGATGGTTGAATCGTAGAGCTTTCATTTTCCTTATAGAGATAGGTTCATCATCAGCAATAACTTCCATATGAAGTGAGTTATCAGAATTTTAGCCTGAGGGATTCACTAGCCTACCCTTATGAAGTAGTGTGTGTTTGGCAGTTCCCTTTGATTGATGTGTCATTGACTACACAGATTTTTCTACTACCTGACCTCTGACTTTGTGCTTTATCATCTTTCTTGATAACTGATAGGTTCAGTCTATACACATGTACATTGCTGACAGATGTGAATACCGAACTTGCATAAATTCTCTGGTATTCTTTATGTTTCTTATATCCAAGATTTTTACATTCTACACTGAACAAAGTGATCTTTTTCATTGCTTCCCTTCACATGAACATCAGTTGGTAGTTGAACGTCACAACATTTTGTTTCATATCAATATATATGGACAGCTAAGGACATGGGTTCTGTCTTGAAAATCTACAGATCCTGGATATTAGAAACATAAAGAATACCAGAGAATTTATGCAAGTTCGGTATTCACATCTGTCAGCAATGTACATGTGTATAGACTGAACCTATCAGTTATCAAGAAAGATGATAAAGCACAAAGTCAGAGGTCAGGTAGTAGAAAAATCTGTGTAGTCAATGACACATCAATCAAAGGGAACTGCCAATCACACACAACTTCATAAGGGTAGGCTAGTGAATCCCTCAGGCTAAAATTCTGATAACTCACTTCATATGGAAGTTATTGCTGAAGAAAATGAAAGTTCCACAATTAAGCCATACAGTTCATAGAACGTAATTACAAGCAAGTACAAGTACGAATATTTAAGACAGTTATTTTCGGTAGACACATCTACGAGTAACTGAGTTGTGACATCCTACTGTTAATACGGTTTCCACTTCGACTTACATAGCTGAATACTATTGCGACCATTAGTTGAACAAAACGATATTTGTCAGAATTATATCACAACAGATTTTTCAATTCAACCGTACGAATAAATGCATTAAAGCATGAGTCAAAAATGAGCTAATTAAAGAAATACTTGCCAAACACTATATGTAAAGGATACAAATTGAGGTATAACCCTATGAAAACTACTATTATGATAGCCGAATCCACGTTCTCCTGTACACAGGGCACGAAAGTTTTCAGCAGTTCTAGGAACAATATCTGATCGAAGCTCCATTACAATACGACCAGCATCTGCATTCCCGATTCGAATGTCGAAAAAGACTCGAGGGAGATTTCGCTTTTGTTTTTTGGTCCGCATCTCTTCATCACTCTGTTCCCATAATATGTATAAAATGCAAAATTATAGTGGTGGATTAGTATACAATCATTGTTGACATGACTGGGAGCAGCAACCGAAAAGGTAAATACACATAAATAAAAAGTTAAATAATTAATGAGAAACATAACAAACTATTTAGGTGATGTCAAACCGATATGAAGTGCTAGAAACTAATGAAATCAGCTGGCGGAACTCAATAGCTAAAGTGAGCCGATGTATATGGTGGATGGTTATTTGACTGATTTACAATGCATCTCGTCAGTGACTTACCCGAAACCATTAGTTTTCGAAAGACGAATCGTGACAGTTAGTTGAAATCACTTGACGATATGAGTCAGCTAATAATAATTAGAATCAAAGCGGTTAGGGAGAATACTCTGTAACAGATGAAAGTGGTAATAATACATGAGATCTGGTCCCTAAATCTTCACAAACCCTGAGGTGTTAACAAACCTACTGTCCTCCATAAACAGGTCTAAGTTTAAAAATTGTGTTTAGTCCAAAAAAGCGTAGCAACCACTCACTTTCGCAGTATCTCATATGTGCCTTTTAGGTAAACACTGGAAGTCGTGTAGTCAAAACCTGTTGGCGTTGCACAATCCATACTGATATAACCAAAAGCAAAGCGTATTTGTTTAAATCGAATAGTATAGACTAATAAAATAATTTAAGATGCTTAGTGATGAGATTATTCAGCTTATTCTTAGCACGGCAGACAGTTTATCAGTGTTAACATCACTCTGAAATATGAAATTGGTTTAACGAAATCAGTATTCATTCAACAGGTTACGGTTTCATCTGTACAAGTTTGAACATTTCAATTGCATTATCAGCCATCACGCAAGCAGTGGGGCTGATAACCTACTGAAAATTTTATTTCACACTATGATTTGTATGCTGCAATATAATATAATGTGAGTGCTGTAAATGTTTTTATAGCATACTGTTTTAGTTTCATCTTTTTGTACCACTATTCTCGTGAAAAACAGCATTATAACATCTGGAAATATTTTCTGGAAGATAAGTTTCCAGGCGGTTTGGTGTGGACAGAAAAATAATTAATAGGTAATTAAAATTAATGTCAAGTATTTGAGATAATTTCATGTCAGCTATGATATTTTCTTATAGGCACGAGATTGCACCATCAGAAGACTGTACAGTCTTCCTTAGTATACAAAATTATGCGGGTAGGTCCTTAGAAGCGTTGAATTCCCCACAAATAAAACCAAAACTCAATATGTCAGTAATAGCCAACAAATACAGTGAAAACGACTCGTGATTAAAATTAATCACATAAAATCTGACAAACCGAAGGTGTTTAAGGTATCAATCTGAATGTTCAGTGCTTTAATGCCAAGTATCGAACAAAAAACGTTCAATAAACCTTAGCGTTTGGTTTTCCCCCGGTTTAAGGTTGAGAACAATACAATTAAAACAGCGATATACAACTCAAAAAGTTTTTCTTCCCCATGAAAACAACTTACCAAGTCTTCGTCATTTCAACCGAATCTGACGGGTTGACAATATCGGGCTCTTCCAACTTTCTAGCTTCTAATGGCGCGCTACCATACTTCTTTAACCAGTTCTCGTCCGACCAGACTTGAAGGGTAAATGACACGAAATCGTTTACATGTGTCAAGAATTTGAAAGGTTGAAAAATGATATATTTAGTCTGGGGTTGAGTCACAGTCATTCTATAGCCAGATGGAAACAGATAAATTCTTTTTCGAACCTAGGACACAGGTGTATTGGTTCAAGTTGATATACTTCACAGCAGCATGCAAAGTAAACGTTGACAGAAAAAGATTGAGATCAGAGTAGTCAGTGGTGTATCAGAAGGGAAGGGATTTTAAAAAGAAGGTTACTCGAAACATTCAGGCTTTGAAAAACGTCAAAGAGTGAATGCACCTGCGCCATTGTGACCGATTTTCAATCATATCACGTAGTCTCCAAATATTGATTTCTATTATCTCGATGAAACAAACCAGGTGGCCTACACCACGCGACACGGATAAGGTTGAGCGTCGGAGACTTTAAGACCTGGTGCCACTTCTTGGTTTGGTCATTCTACAACCAACGGGTCATAAATCCAACTTTTCTCATCAACTAACGATTTACCAGCTAGTTAGTATCAGTAACCCTTTCAATATGTAGGGTTCACTGTTTAGTGTACGCCTACACTTGGTTTTTGAGTTAGATTAAAATCGTCACTTTAGAAAAGTAAAGAGACTCAAACTTCACAGATCTTTAGTTTGGCTTTTACCAACAACAAAGAGCTTACAAAGTATTTTCGCCTATTTAACAAAGTTGACCAGATGCTTAATGCCTCTGATGAAACCGATTTCTGAAAAGAATTCTCAAACATGAATGAGCTTACAAGGTTTTAACAGTCACATAGGTATGTTTTTGCCTAGTTTGAGTAAATTTCGAATGAATAATGTTATTATTATTATAAGCGATATGAATTTATAACAAAAAGTAATTAGTATAGTGAAGCATTGATCAAAATTTACTGACTACTAATGCAGAAATAGGCAGTATAGGACGTGAACTAGTTGAGCATCGGTGCTTGCCACATATTCATAGCAGTTCATAGGAATTCAATAAACAACCATGAAACAGGAAGAAAAAGAGGTATAGGGAATATAAAGATGTGAAAATAAGATTTTAAAGATAGAATATAACGCATGAAGTATTTTCAACATTACCACTAATATATAAAATGTAGGTAGCCACTTAAAGCTACGTTATAAGACGTTGTATGTAATTTTAATTCTCCAGGGGTATGTATGACGAAACCTTATCTTCGATGGATTTCATCAGTAAAATAAATTTACAATTTTCAAAAGATTATTTATCACATACGCCTATATATAGCGTGCAGACAAATAAATGGATTAACAAGATAAACATTAATCTTCACTGAAATAGCAAGAAAGAAATAAAGCTATGCAACTACTAGACAATAAAACACGACCTTTATGTGAAGGCTGATGGCACCACAGTTGATCTAACCTTGGTGGGTAAAACAAAGCTTAAACTCGTAACTTATTGGTGGAAAGCTGAGTGCCTAAACCATTCGACAATAACTCGATAAAGGAAAATCAACCGTTTATATATATATATATATATATATATATATATATATATATATATATATATATATTCTGTACCACTAGACAAGCATTATATATTCTCTGAGAGCTAAACACAACATCCACAAGTTAAAATCTCTAAAAATAGTCATTTTACATATTGTTAGAGTCATGTTGCAAGTGGTGTATACTAAAAAATAAGTAGCGCGTGTCATATAAATACGAATGAATAAGAATAGTAGCTAAGATTACTGAATACCCAAAAATATGATGTTATTAATTCTAGCATAATAGAAGTTGAACTCTACTAGTTATCTCGTGCATCATTTGTAAGATGCAATCGTTAATAAATTTAAAAACCTCTATGTAATACCATTCGGTAAAAAAGAATACGTTGATAATAATATATTACCAGGTCTACTCCAGCCTTCTCGTATGCGTACTGGTCTTGCTACATTGACCCGAATAGTTCGACCAAATATTTCACTTTCATTCTACAGAAACAGTACATGGATTATTAAAGTAATATGACTACGCAACGCTCATTTTGTTTTACAGAATGCAAATATATACAAAATAGTATCACGGAAAGATTGTAGATATTATGTTTAATCTGTGAAGCCTAGATACCGGTTTTCACCAGCAGATAAATACCTGTATTCGTTGAATAATTTACAGGTTTCAAGTTGAACACAAGAGAGTACAAATACTGATAATTCGGAAATCCTTGAATCCCAATAAAATTGAAGCTACTGGGTGAAACATAAACAAACAGTTCTTTATGAAAAAGCAGATGTTAGACAACTGTTAAAAAATACCTAAATAATAGAGTCTATGACAGACAGCTGGGGTATTTACTTTGCACAAATGCGCATCACGAAGTGATAACAAAAATGAAACAAAGAAAATGACTTCCATGGTTGGAAGTAGAGTACGGATCGTCTTTGTACAAAAATATTTTGGATAATGAGGACTAAATGATAGAAATTTCGTAGTTGCAGACCTCAACTGATTTGCTGTGTGACCTTGAAGCAAAGATTAAAGCTTTTCTCAGGAAATTTTAGGGTTATTATTTCCATTGATTTTTTTTCCATGTTGAATTTCGATCACTGTGCTGATGGAGTAAAAAAGTGAACTGACAAACCAGTACCAAGTTAAACGTCCACTGTTTGACTGAAAATCACAAAATGCATTCCTACTGCATCAGTGACAATTCGACTCAACGCCCATATGCAACTGAGCGTAATCAACTATCATTCAGGTCTACTGTGGAAATGACAAAAATATTAATCGGGCTCACAGGAAAGAGTAAGCAAAAGACATTAGAAGTAGTGGTTCAGTGGATCAAAGTCGAAAGCCTTAACCATAAAACCATGCTATGCTCCTGATGTGTATCGTTTGATAATACAAGAACAGTGATTACCAAGCAATCAATGAAGGGTCACTTTTTATCTAGCTGTTCATAACCCCAGGTATTGGCGGGGATGTTCACTTTGACATCGGTAACCAGATAGCATTGCAAGCTATCACCAGACGTCACGCATGGTGTAGCAAATAAATATGCACCGGGCTGCTATAATGTACGATTTATATTATGTCTGACGCCTGATTAAAATCAATAACTGCATCGGCGAATTTCTTCAAGAAATACTTTAGTTAACAAATTTATTGCAGTGCTCTCCCGTCCTGATGTTTTAAGTGCTATCATCTCAAGAAAGAAACCTTTGTGCGTAGTCCAAACAATAATCAAGTAAAAAGATGAAAAAAAAGTATAGCATTGCTTGAACAACACCACACAATGTGAATAATTCAACAGTTCCCGTTACTTTGTATACTACTTATTATAAAAATCAGTAAAAATACTACGCTTTATTTTCAGTAAAACTGTAGTGCATACGTTAGGCTTACCATATTATCAATAGCACTCATAGCATCTTCAACTTCCTCAAATTCAACGAACGCAAAGCCCCTGTGTTTTTCTGGAAAAGAATCCGATGTGTTAATAAAACCTACCTGTCTGATAGTCCATAGGCATATTAATACTTACTATGTCCCCAAATGGGATGAAAGCTGCACGAATAAGAGATACATCAACCTGGTCTGCCAAGCCACCTATTGCAAGTAAACTTGACGAAATCAAAACCCACCAACATATATAACACGTTTATTCACTGGATTGTACGAGCCTGCAGGAAGCTGCAGAGGTGGTAAGTCGGCCTAAAATAATGAAACGTAGTTAGAATATCCAATAAACGTGTAAAATTTCAGAAAACGAAGTGTAACCAAGTTGTATTTTAAAATATTTTAATGGTCTGCAAGAAAAGTCACCACAGTAACTGCATTGGTTGTGGATTATGCATATAACAGATTATAAGAGCACTGATAGATAACCTATAAATATTGTTATTCAGTAATAAAGATTTCATTAGTTACATGAATCCACTAATTAGCTGCTTTGTATCTTCTCCTGTTCTTGAGTTAGCATATGTTATGAAAGCACAAACAACAGCCAACCAAGCAGCAAACTTCATCTAGGAATTTTTAATAAACTGCATAAATAAATTACCTCAAATAATAATCCACACATGCTCAGTACTATACCAAAAAAGTTGAGGTAGTCGATTGTCTGATCTAGCGGAGGAGCATCCTGTGACAATGGAACAAATCTTCATCAACTGAAAGATCCTGTTTATCGAAACATACCTTTTTAGTCTGTTTGGTCTTCTAGGATCGGCAGATGAAGATAACATTACTGAAAGCTAGAATGTTTGTCAGAGAAACAAAAGTTATGACAAAGGTAAATGAAGATACGATGAAATCAATGATTGCTGAGATATTATTATAGCAACTAGTAGAGCTAGAGTGTAACTGTAGCTTACTGGTCTTGGCATCCAACTTTCAGCTAGAAGACAACGAGCTTGAACCCCAGTCCACCTCCCGAGTTATGGATAACCAGGTAGCATTATAAGCCCTCAAAGAATAGGTATGATCCACTGCCTATTGGATGAACCCGTGTGACTGAGTGCGATATAATTCAACTATGTGCAGATTCGTGCACTAGGTAACGAGTCTCATCTATTATACGAAGACGTCGTGGAGCGAAGTTTGAACTTATAACCGACCGACTGAAAGTCGGATACCTAAACCATAAAACCACAGTCGCACTTCAGCCTCACTAGTTACGCTGAATACATATTTGTGGCTTTCTTCTTAAGGAAAATAACTGTTGAAATGTTCCATCAGAAGCAAGACTTTAACTTGAAGTGAGGGTTGTAGTTCAGTGGTCTGAGTACCTGGCTCAAACGTAAAAGGTTTAGTTTCTCTTTGTTTTCACAGCCACTATACACAATGGACTTCGGCACAAATGTGAATTATATAGTTCACAAATTAATCCACATTATAAGTTGTGATTAAGCCATATTACTTTTTATATCACTCTAATCATTAAAAACAAACTGTGTACACAGACAGCTGAACTCATAAACTAGTCAACGTAGTGGTATTCTGAGTCCATAGAGATGGGTCAAAAAATCATCGCTCATTTTCGGTCAAAACAAATTAATGACTCAAAAAAAGCAGAAAATACATGAATTTGGAATGAAGTGCAATAATGAGTTGGAAACTCCACTGTGTGACAGTTCAATTATGACCAGGCCGAACAGTCAATGCAATTGTTTAAGTGAAGCTTCTGATGCACAATCACTTTTCCCCCTATATTCAGTAAGACTACATATGAGGTATACTGGATTTGTATGCACAGTAGAAAGCAAATACGATCAATGCAGGGTCAAGGCTGTCATGAAGATAGGAGGATTTCGGTTATACTTCCGACCCATATAACGGCACATCTTGGAAATCGATTTTGCAACGATGTCATAAGCTTACAGTGAACTCAGTAAACAAACAGGTAGGGCAATCATACACTTATTGATTCTTCGAAAACACATAAGTGAAAATGGCGCTAGCTGACATCTGCCATAAATCCTTGCCTGAACTCGCACCAATTGGGAGGACTCACACTTGTACTGTGTATGCCAAGCTACCATTTGTGCCAGTGCACCTTGTTGGCCGAACGGTTCAGGAGAAGGCTAAGTGGTCGAACCGGAATGTGCCACCTAGTCATAAATTCCTGACTGTAAATCTAAGCCGCGTAGGAAGGTTTAACTGTGGAAGTGATGGACGGATACGCCTGACAATACGAACAGAACATAGTCACAATGGTGTATATGTTTACATACCTTATCACCTTTCAAATTCAAAAAAACTTTCCCAACCACTACATATGTCTCTCCTCTGCGCGTACACGTTTGTCGACCTTAATATTGCTTTATACGAATCAATGTGTGTTGCTATGAAGTCTGGTGAATTGGAATAATGGGTCTTTTATGTTGGTGCTTAATTCTTGTCATATACTCTGAATCAGGTGGACAGATTAAGGTAGGTACTGTACCGTGCCCGACAAAACAGTAATTTTCTCCCCAGATTGTTTGGATTAAACGAAACCTTAGCTGGTATCCATTGAGAAAAGAGTATAAGCACTAACTGAATTTCCCATACCTTAGAAAGCTTTAACGTGTTACCCTTGGAATTTCTCTTATACAGCAATACAACCTATAAATCCACCGAATTACGAAGAAATAAGGTAAGAGAAGTGGATAAACAAAACCGGTAACATTCAATTAATTTCGATTTACTTTGAACTCTGTGCAGGACCGGACATTTCTATCAGTAAAATCTCTCAGTTTTTGACGGATATTCTGCACGTCCTTGAGTGAACCCGATTTTCTTAGCACAGTCTTTGCTCAGAGTTTCCAAGGTCTCCACCAATTATTCGCCAGCATATCCTAAGTTACAGTTAACTGGTACAGACAGTGAGTTAGCGCTTCATTCCAATCACACATATCCATGAACTGGTCGCATGTGAACCATTTCAATCATGCCACATAATTTCGGTCAGTATTTACTGCGCAGTTGTTGTCACTGTGATCAACAAAACTAACATAAAGTGGCCTTAGAAATAAAAATTACTACAAAACTCTACTCCTTTGCATGGAAGCCTGTGGAGCTTATGAATACGAAGAAACGTTTGATATAGCCGAAACCAACTTACGTAACGCGAAGTATTTAATAACCCGCGACAAGTGCGGTGATCCATACAGGATAATAGCACGTATTAAGCTTTGAAGCAATTATCCTTATTAATATAAAGCTTTTTCATGATTTTCCTTATCGAAGAAACTCATATCACTTGTTCAAATAGTGATTCCAAGCCGTTGGCAGCTTTCTTGAATTAGTATTTCACCTAAAGATGGTTTGAACAATGTTTTGGGATCGTTTCAGATGGTTATTAATGCCATCAGTGCTAAAGGGATTAAGAATACAGGACAAAGCAAGAGTTAATGCGTTCTCCAGGACATGAATGGTCAAAAGTGGATTCCTTGTTTTCCTAGGTTGAGTGCAAAATATTTAATCTTGTTAATCACTTAATACGGAAGGCGGGCGAGATTCGTTACCTACTTGGTAGTGACCTGCAAGGCGGTTCTAATGCAACAGCCCCCTTTCTGAAGTATGGAATGGCTGCCTGGGTAGAAAATACCTTACTTGGGTAGACTGCAGAACCGTGAATACAGGTCATGAAAGCACTGAGAAACTCGACAGAGCAATAAAGACAAGTAAGGTCCTTAGTCGTACAGTTATTACAATTCACACTCATCTTTAGGCCGTAGCTTGCGATAGCGTCAAATTTTTTCATTCTGAAATCCGGGGCAATTGTAGACCATTCACTGAGTACTACGCTGTGTGTTCACTCCCAATGTTTATTACAATATTCGTAACGGACTCGATTGCAAGGACCCATCGTTCTCACCATTCAAACAGCTAATGAGTGTCGCTTCCGAGTACCAACTTGTCATCATCATCACAACCAGTCTTCCTGATTTTGGCATCAACGTCGAAATGCAGTGAAGATGACTGGTATTTCGTATTCCATTAAGGTAGAGAAGGAAATGTACCGAGGCAATGCACAAAATAGGGAAAAAAGTAGACCAATGTCCATCAGTGAACTTCTTCTCAGTACATTTAGCTTGGTATCTAACGATCAGTTTCATTATCTTGATTTGCAGTTTCCTTTGAACTGAGGATCAACAGGTGGTATCAGCCTCTCAAGCGTAGGGGCTTTAGAATTTTACATCCTTTAACTCACCAAGATGAATCCTGGTAAAAGTCTTGTGTCGATACCTTGTCTCTGGTTCTAGAAAGAGGTTTCAACACGTGATCTTGAACTCTTTGAGTTCTGACTTTAGTTGGCGAATTCACCCATGATCAGGTGAGCCGGCGTTTAGAAACCCCTGCTTATGTGGACTTCTTAACAGCCAATCAACTAAATGGAACGGGCATCAAAAGAAACAGTATGTGTAACATTCCTGTGTCTTACAAAAAGCTGTTGTCCTAATTCAGCCGACCATTTATCTTCGGTGTCCCATCTATTTGTCACCACCTTAAACTTCATTTGGAGGTTACCGGGCTCAAATCGCATCCGTAAAAAGTAGAAGACAGCAAGTGCGGCTTTTGGTTTCATCCTGTATTTTGTTCTCTTTGTTGCTACCCTTTGCTTAACACGTGTAGGGAACAATTCGTGTGTTCCTTGTATGGTGCGCAATCGGGATGCAGGCAGCCCTGACTAGCGAATACCATACGTCAGGTAAAGCCCCCCAATGAACAAAACTTATATTCGCTTTACATGTGAGTCTACACGTCAGCCGGCGACACCATCTCCAGT
Organism: Heterobilharzia americana; assembly: GCA_944470555.2. Classification (NCBI taxonomy): domain Eukaryota; kingdom Metazoa; phylum Platyhelminthes; class Trematoda; order Strigeidida; family Schistosomatidae; genus Heterobilharzia; species Heterobilharzia americana. The sequence continues at coordinate 65,808,472 of OX104134.1, forward strand.
TTCTGCTGACTAACAGCAGAATATACTAGAGTGCTTATTTTAGAGGAGTACGACTCTTTAATTTGCGTAATCTTTTGGGTTCCACTGTGTTACAGGTATCAAAAGCCACTTTAACCCGCTTCAACTCTGCATTTCAGTTTTTGTGCTTTTCAAGCGTGCGGCCTACAAGGTAGTGATCCGCTTCCTTTCGCAGTTTTCGGTATAAGAGTTGCGTACATTTTCCCTAGTAGTCGATGGATCAGACATTTTCCATACGTTTTAATTCGCTTTCATTCGGCATGATAAAACGCGTTTGGCATCAAAAACAAATACGGCCTGCTAGACTACGGGGGAAGATATGAGATGAGACGGTGTTATCAGTGGTTTCATCACGTCTGTACAGCCTCTTCTCATGTTAACTAAAAATAATTAAGCGGGCAAGTATCTGTATGGCTCTACATATTTTCCGGTAAAACGACCCATACAAATGAGCGCACTGAAACTAACCACATAGTTCCTGGACAGTCGCGAAGTGAATTTCATGAATTCACCTCACAGGCTACGTGATTTTAAGTGCATGTCCACACTTTGACTTAACGTGGGGTACGGACTTTGGAAGCCCCAATGTGGTAGCCTTAGCATGGCGTTAGGAGTCTAAAATTGCTGTTTTGTTAGCTTCGACTGTTAGCATGGGTTGCAAGTTCAGGGTTTTACGAAATTCGGAGACCGTAGGCACCCGACAACCATATGCACATTCAAACGTTGGCCAATAAAATAGCCAAAAGCTTGCACATCAGGACAAGGACGATATCAGTTCGAAGTTTTGAAGCACTGGTAAGTCTGTGGACTTTTCATCCTAAGCATCAGCTTCCCAGACAAATGAAGCATATTCGAATGTGCTGATTACCCTGAAAACTAGGAGGCAAAGCAGGATCGCGGTGTCAGTGGAGAGTGCACCGAGCAACGATACTGAACCGACCACAAATATTTTCAGGTGAGGATTAGAAAGAAGCGGAATAGCTCTGAATACTGTATACGAGGTCGATTTTGTCTTTGACGACACGGTTTGGAATTTGCCCAAGAGAGTTTTTACCAAAGGACGAAATTGTTAAGATAAGCATCCCGGGAGTTGCCCAGAAGGTGCGCTATACGATGGAAACTGTGTTACCTTTTAGCGTGATCAGACAACTGTTTTGAAGCTTTGATATCAACTTTGTCGCAAGACTGGCTTATCGCATTACACGTATCATAAGAGATGTGGGTAATGAACGAAAGACGGTACGGACACAGTTATCCGTGGACCAGTGTCGAAAATAATGTCCAAACCTTGGTAATGCCGGCTGCGGACTCATCTTGCAGCAGAATGAGTAGGTCACCTAATATCCCAGTTAGTCACAGGAGAAACATCAGTAGGTTGGTATCAGAAGAATCAGTCAGCACCAATGGTGATGAAAATAACCCTGCAGCTTCGAAGTTTGATAGAACCGTAGGCGATCCATCAAACGCAGTTAATCATTTCGTCCTCCTTCTTACGGTCTGTTTGCTAGACAATAGCTTGCTGTGATAGACGTCTTCATTGGAGAAGTTGCAATACACATGTGAGTTTATTTGTGAAGGAAGACGGTCACAAATAAAAGGAGGGTAATTAGGCCTTCAAACTATTATAACGAAGAGTTTTGTTTGCAATGTTGACCTCAAGTCAATCCGTCAATCGTAGTAAATGAAGTATAGAAGAAAATCAAAGAACAGCCGTTCTTTTGGCTGGTGTATGTCTGGTGAAATGGAGGCAGGTGGATGCAGTCAATGAACTTCTGCTTGGAAACTCCGTTCGGAAGGAGGTTATGCGGGAACCGTACTTTTGAATAAACATATGTATGTTTACTTGTCTGCTTTCCACCCTTTCAACCTGTGTGGGTCGAAAGAGGAAAGCTACTTAAGGTGAGAAAAGCAGACAAAAATGGGGAAAAGTGCAACAGGGGAAAGTCGGTTTCTTTTCCTTACGTGTGCCGTTTTATTTTACCACTGAGCTTCCCCGTCACTTCCCATTTTTTCTATTTATTTTCCCTTTTTTAGTCTGTGCGATATTGGATATTTTTCTGTTTTAAAACGGGTTGGCTCGTGCAAAACAGGTGAAAACTGCTTTAGCAGGTGAGCAGAGAGACGCACTGCATCGAAGATCTGGAAGTGTCCCGCAAGACGTAAAAGCAGGCGCAAAGAAATCAGTCGGTTCAGCAGGCTGGAAGAAAAGTTGGGTGTTGTAAAGTGAGCTTGAAATATGCTTCCTTACATTCTTCAAGTCAATCCATGAAGTTATACTTACCAGGAGGTGGTTCGTTGCTGGCGTGTCTGGTGAAATGGAGGCAGGTGGATGCAGTCAATGAACTTCTGCTTTGGAAACTCCGTTCGAAGGAAGTTAAGCGGAAACTGTATTTTTGAATAAATTTACGCCAAATATAGGCGCATGTTTATTAGTTTCTCCCGTCGTGTTATGATGAATAGCGAATTTTCTGTTATCAAGAGAATCCTAGGGAACTTAAACCCGGGTAGGTATTCAGGAAGTGATGGGGTTTACACAAGGTTGCGATGTTCTTAGTGCCCTTCCAGAAAACCTCTTCAGATGCTCGTTTCCAGTAGGTAGGTTACCCTGTGATTGGAAACGGGTGGCTGTCGTCCCAGTATATAAGGGTTGAAACAAACTATTTCCCTCTAACTACAGACGAATCCCCCTAATGTCTTCAGTGGTGAAGATCACGGAGAGAGTAGTAAAGAAGTTGCCTCTTGATCACTTACCTAGTAATTCAATCTTAAAGTACCGCCAACATGGCTTTCTGCCTTAAACTCCTTGTAACCTCGAGTAGCAGGACTCTTCCCGTCCAGCAGAAGGCTCCCATTCACACCACTTTACCTCCCTCAAGGCTTCCATTCCGGTTCTAATACTGTTTCTCGCCCCAGTCAATGATCTACCGGGATCTCTCGACTGTCCTATACAATTCTTCATCTGCGCTGATTTTTTCTTCTGCTGCCACTAGTTCCGCCTTTCAAAATGAAGTATGTGATATGTACTAAAGTAGACATCCACAGTAATATGATTATTACCCAGACGTAATTCTGTATAACAACGACTGCAGACACATACTCATGCTCGCGGTACTCACACATAAATCATTCACCGATTTCCACTTACAAATTCCAACACCTTCAGCATGCGCGATGAAATTTAAATACGAAATAGATATAGGTAAACGTATATTTGTAAGGAAAAAGTAAGAAAAGGCTCGCAATCGTTCCTATGCAGCCGTATCTTCAATGGATAGACCTCCGCATATAATAATACTTGGTGACTAAACTGTATTAGATGCGTTGCATAATCTTTTTCGGCCTCCATTACGTATGGACACCAGGAAATCGGAAAGCTAAGTTCATCTTCCGAGAACTCTTCTGCAGAATTTACCAATCTTGGCTGCAACGTCTGCTGCATATTCATCTTCAAATCTTTCTAGTATGAGACGGATATTTGACCGGCATATTGCATACTTCACGGATGTACCTGTCATATGGTACCGCGAAGGAGACTGCCGATGGGCTAGGTGAAGTGTTAGAAACGTGTGACCAAGTCCGATGCTGACAGTGCTGAACTACGAGACCGGCTACTAGATTAAAATAGGCAGTAATTAAATGCGATGTGCCTGTGAAACTAGGCTTCTTTAAATATACCAGAAGCAAGTGTGTGCGTGGACAATGACAAGTTTTAAATGTTCTGCGGGTGCATTCACATGATAACAGATCAACTACAACAGTGTGATAGTTGTCCATGATGAAAAAGTAGTCGCAGGTTCCGTATTCTATGCACATGTTTCTTCTTCTTCTAGAATCTTGAGCACCCTTGCCGGCTGCAAACAGTGTTAGGCGATTAAGAAGGGGAACTAATCCATTCGGGCAGTCGTATTTATAAGATTTTGTTTGCTCTACGGTAGCCCTGGTATCTTTTCTGCACGAACTGCATGCGTTCCAGTTGTACACCTTAAGCATACTCTTATGCAAGACATCAGACCTCCGGAGGTACCTCTTCAGTCGTCTGCTTGAATTTTCAATGCTGTTTTCTGTGTTATTCCCAGGAGTGAGAACATCCTTGTTAAATGCCACACTCCACATACGTTTTCTACCAAGCCAGTATCGGCTGACATAATCGGCGACGTTGCGGTCTGATCTATTGATGATTCTGCAATGCTTCTAGAACCTGAGAAATTAGGGCAATACAGTCGTTACCTCCCAGTATATTCACATGACATCAAACGACACAAGCATGCTTTCATTATAGAATTCTTGGTCTGGAAATTGTGCCATCATATTTTTTCAGGCTTACTTTTTTAAACAGGGCCCGGCATACAAGGAGCTTGCAAAGCACGATGTTGGCTTGTCTGTGCATCACTTGGACGGCAGAAATTTCTGCCAGTGAGCGATCCATAATAGACGTCTGGGTCATTCTTATCTCCCGCATAATTTCTGGAAAACTACCCAGGATCCGTATAACACCCCTTTTAAGCCCTTTCTCTGCCCATGCAAACAGCACAGGACGTCCACGACCGCAGTTATCAGTAATCATCAGTTGAAACAATCGGTACACATCTAAAAGTCGTTAAACAGAGACTTTACCCTCCTCGATTGGTGTTATAAGTATAGACGATGCCGACTACTTCCGGATATTGGTGATGCAATAGTACTTGCTCACTCGAGGCAAAGTACACTCTAGATAACACCTGAGAACTATCGTTTTCAGAGTAAAACTTCTTCAAACTTCCATTCTGACCCAGATAGTTGAATACTTCGGTTTGCGCCCCACTGTCTTAAAAGAATTATATTCAAAATTGCAGAACTATAGTTATTGACTTTCAACTTCATGTTTCTTACATCCTTCGCCGTAACCACCTTGTTCCATTCGTCCATGTCATCACCTGCAGAGGATGACTGCTGCAAAAGAGGCCTCAAATTCTCCCTCTCTTCTCCCGTTATTCGTCTACTCCATGCATTGCAAACCATAAACGACTGAGTATAGGGATGGCTATGGACCATTTTGTAGGATCTAACATTGTACTCATCCATCTTCCAATGTAAATCGAAGCACTGTTGGACAGTTTTGAAATTTGGGCCTAAGACTATTTTCACGGATAGGAGGAATTATGATTTTTAATCTACCGCAAACCTTGGGGTTTACGTTTTACACTGAAAGTACACTTAAAAACGACAACCGTGTACTTCAACTGAGGATCTACCGGTTTCTTGCTTTCCACATGAGCATAGTGAGTGCGAGTATCCTGTGTTCATCGTAAAATACGAGCTACTTTCTGAAACCATCGACCACTTCTTCAACAGCTTTCCAGCTGAAGAATGACTCCGACAACACTACTTCCTGAAATGCTCCAGTTTTGTCTACTGAGCCTGCAGCATTCTCGGGAGCTTGGGATGTGCTACCTAAAAATACAGATTACTCAGTGGACAACAAAGGACAACCCAGTAGCAAGAATAATGCAGGGGGACTCACATTTTTCAGTGCACAGTAATGTTACAAAACCCACTGATGCCCGGTGAAAGTTAGAAACCTATGGGATCAGAGCCATTGTTACCTATCTTGATATATACTTCCTAGGGCTTCGGATACAAATTCCAATTTCCGTTTACAAACTAGCCTAAAGAGGAAAATCGATCAACCACTTGCCTCCACTAGGTACTCTGTGGTAATTTAAACCTCATAAATTGTAAAACGTTCCACTTATTAAGGTATATTAGGTACACTTTGGCCAATTCCACACAGCAGCTACTTGAACACGGTTAAATATGAGAAACCCGCTTCACTTTTATGGCTCAAGGTCGATCGGAAACAGAAGCCAGCCAAATTTGCCTTAAGGATAGCTTATAGCAACACTGAAAAAAGTGAGCATAGCTGATGGGATTAGAGGTGGACGCCAGCAGGACATGTGGCGTAGGAAGTTTTGAATGCAAGCCAAGCCAAGAATCAGCGAAAATTAGGGCATAATGTGGTGGTATTTATTGCGTATTGTGCTAAACTGTATTCACCACTGGAGCCCTTGCAATGAGTCTCCACATCCGGTGGGAAGACATGAGTAACTTTCGATACTTCTGACCAGCAGCAAGTACGAACTATTCGGTAGCCGCTTTTGGATGGACAGCTTACGATTCAGTACGTAAAACAACCGTATTGACCTATATTTGGCTAGCACATGTATCAGTAGTTAATGGTGTCGCAGCCACTGTGGATTAGTCGGTGAATACAGGTCGGATTTTTGAAAAGACTTAGGTGAAACTCGGGTCCACATTGAGTAAAATCTCATTGCCTTACCTTCACTGGTCACTATCAAGTCTCCCTACAGCAGAACTCCGCTGCGAAACGTTAGACCTGAAGGCTGCTAGGTGGGGGAGGTGAGACTGAGACCTGTGTAAAGAGACAAGAGGGAGAATATTTGGGCCGCCTCATTGCAATGAGCGTGACTTGAATGACACCCGTAGCCCAGTTTTTATGAAGGCCGACTGGCATACGATTGCATCAGCTGCCCTCAGAGGACGTAATTTTGTGTTGGATGCTGGGCCAGAAGGTATGTAGGATATCTTTTTTTTCTGATAGATGCTTAAATGCATTGATGGTATCGGGTACAAAGGTTAAAAACCTTCCGGGATACTTCAGCGAGGTTTTCTTGGTTACTGTGACCACCTAGATGTTAAGTGCTATTACAACCGGTGCATTGAAGATAGATTTTACTATGGTAAGTGGAGCAATAATGTCTGAGAGAACAAGTAGCCTGGAGCCCGTTAGTATCCAGGTTCCGACTGGAATCGCTCCAGGTTTACACTAACACCGTTACTGGATTGTTGCAGAAATATTATCGTTTCTTTTTCCCAGGTTCGATAACCGAGGGAGTGGACAGACGCTTGCCCTGTTCTATTTCCATAATGTCAGTAGGCGACAAATCGACCGGCGATCGCCCTGCCGGTATTACAATCTTGGCTGTCATTGTCCTGGTAAAGAAATAGTTGGGGTTGATTTATGGCGACACATGAAAACATATTCTTTGTTGGTGCATGAATGACGTGGTTTTTATCCTCGGGCCTACTTTCAAACAGAAAAGAGTGAAAGTAAGCTGGTTCCTAATAACGTTATTAAGGCATCTGACAAGATGCCTCCTTCCGAATGTCTGGGGAGGCTACCTGGTCTCCATAAAGACGTTAGCATGCAGGGGTGGCTAGAGGATTGCCCGCATAAAATAAAGCGGGCAGTGAGGTTGAACGGAGTAACCTACCGATAAATGTCCATCCATAGTTAGGTTCGCTAGCCAAATGTACCAGGATGTTCCTCACTTATGCATTGCGTTTTTGCGTTAATGGGGATTTTTAGTCATCATCAGGGCTACTTGCAGATGATGCTATGGTGCGGAGGGTTATTCATGATGCCGGAAATAGGTTAGTCCTTCAGACTAACTGGCTGGCTGACTGGTCTCAGCGTCTCAACCTGGAAACCGATTTCAACAAGACCACAGTGATACTCATCTACAAACACCTTGACTGTTACTGTTCGTTCGGTGGTTAAGCCTTGTCTTATTTTTTAGCAGAAAAGGATTTTGTGGTCAGTCCCGGTCACAAGATGATTACATGACCAAATGCAAGACTGAAGCACGCACGTTCAACAAGACTGGAGGTAGATGATGGTGTTATTCGGTCTTGGTAATATTTCGGGCAAAACTACTGCCCGTGCTTGCACCAAATTTTTAAATTATTTGTCACACACAAATCGGGTGAGATGAAGTCATCTCAGTAAAAACTGTATCTGTTGCCATAGCGGTAACCACGCTTTATTTAAACATGGAGGAGGCATGGCCATGGTGTTGTCCGTTGAGTGTTATGATATCAAGGGTGTAGAGACAATGTGGTTAGCTGAGGCGGTAGACAGTGAATTTACTTCGTTTAGTGGCCTCGTCATTATTTTCTGCTTCGTCGTTTTGTTTTGTTCTGGATTTAAAACCCATCACATGGGTAAGAGCCGTAGGTGTCATAGAGATACCGCCATACGTGCGGGGGTAGTTCGAATTTATCCCCCTGTCATCATGCCTGCCGGTCAGTCGTCACCATCTCATCTTTTTACTTTAATTCCTCAAATATTTTTGTAATACACCCAATAAAGCTAACGATTACAAGTATATTTTCAGCCTACTCCCAGCCGGCCTTTACTACTGTACAACGCAAAGACTACTAGCTTATTACAAGCAGAAAAGGGGATGGTGAGTGGAATGTTTATCCGTAGAAAGGGACGAGAGTAGCTGAGCAAAACTAAACTACGGGGGTGTTGAGGTTAGGATCAGTGGCTAGAATCGGACACATAATTACTACAAATTCGCATAGAATAATACGCAATTCGAGAAAAATTGCCCACCGTGTGATAAATTCTTGGGCTGCGTATTAGCTTGTAACATGTCGGACAGAAGATATTTAGTGGACCAATATGGAACATAGCATCATCCATGTAAGGCACATCGACAATCCTGCGTGCTCCAAGTTCATTGATGTAACAGTTCAAGGTTTACTGAAACCGGAATATGGTCTTGCGGCGTCAGACATCAAGCGGCAGTTCGTTCCAAATGTTAGCATAACGTGTTGTGAAAAATGAAGATTCAAGCTATTTGAACGCAGTCCTGGTCTTCAAGATCATAGGGTTTTCTGTCAACAACCTGCTCTTTATGAACACCACTAGTCGCTTCGTGGTGCAGGTCCTTATAGAAAATGTCGAGGTTTAACTTTATTCACCCCAACCATTTAGGCTCTGATTGATTAGTATGGCGTCTGCCACTGTGCAATTTGCCGGGGGAAATAAATCTGGCAGTGCTCTTGAGTTTTCTTGGTTTACTGGTTATCACTAGACCAAATGCGACTAGGCACGGTGGGTCAGTATTCTAGTAGTAGTTTCGTACACATCTCATGCGGAATCAGCTCAATTTCATCAATACGGAAATCTCCATGAGTGAAGCGATGCAGCAGTGTAATCTGGAGCACTGCGCAGTGCAAAAAAAGCTCGCGGGAGAAACTTATTTCAGTGTCACAAGTGCCGCATAGCCGTTGGAATCCAAGGTTATCAGGTAGAAGGTTGGTTGGCGAGCGCTGTTCATCGAAGACTTCCGTGTATTCAAAGGTATGAGCCACCTGTAACACCATTTTAGTAACTTGTCAGGATGGTTGTGTATGGTTGTATAGATTGAAGTGAAAGCTGTACGGTACTTTCAAGTCAGCTGCAAGGACGAAGATTTTCCCAGCAAGGCAGCCCAGATTGCAAAACAGATGAGGAGATATAGCATAGGATTGTTAGGAATCTGCGAAAGCAGATCGGATGGAAGTCGACTCTCCAAACTGTCAACTGGAGAGTCAATAATCTACTCCGATATTGTCACCCACACTACAACCACGAACACACAGAGGGAGTGGCTATCATGATGTCCCCAACAGCATCGAAGGCCCCCTCTCATGCAGTGGGAACCAATCTCCTCCACGATCAGGATCATGACAGCAAGATGGATTCAACTTAAAAGGAAGGAAAGTTGCAGTCATTCAATGCTACGCTACGTATCTACAAATAATGCAGATGAAGAGAAGAAGGAGAAATTCTAAAGACAACTGCAATCAGTACTGGACAACACTCCAGTTGGTGACATCAAAATTCTAATGGGCGACATGAATGCTAAACTCAGAGCGGACAACACAGGAAGAGAACACATCATGGGTCGGGAAACACTCGGTGAAGTGATAAATGAGAATGGAGAACTGTTTGCAGAATTCTGTGCATTTAACGATTTGGTGATTGGAGGCAGTATGTACAAACACAAGGATAGTCACAAAGCGACATGGACTTCACCAGACACCAGGACACACTGAAAATCAGGCCGACTTTATTTCAATCTTAAGGAAGTGGAGACGCAGCCTACTGGACACAAGATCAGATGAAGAAGAGGAGCAGGTGTAGGTTCATACCACTCACAATCTAGTGCAAGGAACCTGTCTTCAAAACCAAGTTGAAAGCCCTCACAGAAGTTGGTGACAGACCACAGTTCAAGTTCAACACCCAGAACAGAAACTGAACTGAAGGACAAAACTACAAAGGACATCTTCACGTCAGCCAGTCAGCCATCAGCAAAAAATGGGAGAGATTAGGCAACATCTCCGAGGAAACCGGTGTGGAACAACCCTGGAAATCTGCGAAAGAGATGTGGAACAAAACCTGTGTTAGGAAGGAAGAAGAAACAAGACAAGACAAGGAATGGATCTCGACGGACACATGGAAGCTGGTAGAGCAGGGAGAGGAAGATGGTGAAGCAGATGAACCAGTACAGTGCAGTGTAGGGATGAACAAAGAAAAGAGGAACTGAACACAACCTATAACACACTACACTGGAAAAAGAAGTGAAGAAGAGTGTGCGAAAAGACAAAAGACACTACTATGACACACTTGCAAGTGGAGCAGAAGAGGCAAAGTAGAAGTAAAGTCCTGAAAGCCATAAAGCTGATGAAGGCCCAGAAAGCAGCAGGACCACATGGAATTCCTCCAGAAACATTGAAAACAGACGCAGAGATAACAGAGGACAAGCTCACACCACTCCACTATTGCACAAGGTTTGGAAGGAGGGAAGGAAGGAAAGGTATCTGGCGACTGATTGGAAGAAGGGTCACCTTGTCAAACATCCAAAGAAGGGAGATATAAGTCTGCAAGAACTGGTGCGGAATCATGCTCCCGTCCACCCCAAACAAAACATTAAGCCACATCATCCTGGAGAGACTAAAAAAATGCTATGGATTCAAAACCGCGACGGGAACAGGCTGGCTGGCTGGCTGGCTTCAGGAAGAACAAATCATATGCGGATCAAATTGCAACGCTATGCATCATCTCATCATAGAACAGAACATAGAATGGCAGTCAACTCTCTACCTCAACTCCATCGATTTTGAAAAGGCCTTCGACAGCGTCAACCGAGAAGTAATTTGGAAACTGCTTCAACACTACGGTTTTAGTGTCACAAACCCTTATCAACCTCATTCAATAGCTATGCTACGTGATGCTACATGCCAAGTGATTCACAATCGAAAGCTCAGTGACGCCTCCGAAGTGAACACAGGAGTAAGAGAAGGTTGCCGCCTACTATCACTGATGGTCTTCCTGGACTGGATAATGCAACAAACTGTGAAGAGCGAGAAGAGGGGCGTACGCTGGTTGGACCGATGAAAAGACCCTACACGATTTGGATTTCGCCAATGATGATTTAGTTTATGTTTAATGTCTCGTCGTACAAACTCGAAGATCTACAGGTGAAAAACAAGAAGTTGGCAGAAGAGGCGGGGCAGTGAAGACGGGAGTTCCTTCAGGTGGATGTAGAGAAAACAGAGGTGGTGAAGATACCCAACTAACAACAGCATCGACAACAAGCACTAATCACCATCAATGGGAGAAACCTAAAGGAAGTAGTCTCTTTCACCTACCTACCTACCTACCTACCTACCTAGGCAAGGCAGCATCGTTTCAACTACAGGTGGCGGCACAAATGACGACGTCAAAGCCAGGATCGGAAAAGCGAGACAAACCTTCATTAACCTGAAATCAATGCGGAGATCTACTGCACTGCACTGCACTACAATCAGCATAAAGCGTTAACAAGATCTGGATTTTCAACAGCAACGTCAAATCATTGCTTCTTATATGGTTCAGAAACTTGGTACGTCACGAAAAGCATTTCCAACAAACTACACGCACCCATTAACAGCTGCCAATTACGCTCACTCGATACTGACACTGAAGATCAGATGGCCAGAAAGAATGAGCAACAGGGAACTCTGGCCGGGCAACGAACCAACGAACTGAGAAACCATCGCCCAACAAATATGCAGAAGAAAGTGGAGATGGATTGGGCATGCACTGAGAAGACCGTTCGGGGACATCACGTGCCAGGACATTCTGTCGAGTGGAACCTAAAGGGAAAACGATGAGTTGGGCGTCCCAGCGAGGTGTGACATGGAGGAGATGGTGTGAGGAAGAGATGAAAGCTTGTGGACATTCGTGGAGCCAGGTTCAAAGGACTGCTGAGGGCGGAGTGAAAGCGAGGCGTGCAACGGAGACTCAGTATTCCACTAGGAACCCAGGGGGCAAATAAAAATAATAAAGCAATAGTGAATAGGCCCCTATCTTCGTTCTGCTTAAGTTTTTCTCTCTTTCGTTGGAAGGTGGAACGTGTCTAACTGGATAGGAAAGTAGCTTTATTATTCCACGCTACATGTCTCGGAATTAGGCCAATGTGAGCAACTCCAGACTCATCAATATAATCCCAGCCCCATTTCGAATTACCAAAATCGTTGAGAAGCGCAGCATGTCCTAATACCTACTGGAAGACTATTTTATAGCAAAGTCTCAGCACATATTTCAGGCGAACAGATCATGCAATACGTGTCATTTCGACCTCTCCAACCTCAGTGCCAGTGGTCCTGAGGCAAGGAAAATAGTATTTATCCCATGCTTCTATATACCTTAAGCACTTGACATGGTTTCGCATAATATTCTATTCTAAAAGCTAAACGCATTAAGTATTATCAACCCTCTGCTAAGCTAGCCAAAATCATTCTTCAGCGATAGCACCTTAGGAACAAAAATCAATCAGTTTCGTCTACTCGAGAAACAACACATGAGTTGTGCAAGGTAGCGTTCTCGGGCCTCTTTTGTTTATTATCTACACTAACAGTGTTTGTAACCATTTTGCCATGAGTGACGCTTTTCTGTATGCCGACGAACTAAAAATCGTTTACTTTTGTTATGGCCATGAGTTAGGTGACACTATGACTGCTGCCTGACGTGAACTAGAGAAAGTTTCTTCTTGGTGTTCCGATGCCCTTCTACAGTCTAATATCAACAAATGCGGATGGATCCGCATTGGTAACAGTAATCTAGACTTGGTATTTGAAGTATCTGGACAACTGCTGCTAAAAGTAATTTTGCCTCAGACATTCCAGTGACCTGAATTTCTCTGAGCAGGCAGCGTATAGCAAAACTAGGTCACTCAGACACCAAGGATACCTCATTCGTAACCATCGTGATACTGAATCAAGGGTCCTACTCTACAAAGCCACATCCGCCCGATTTTGGAATGCTTCTCATTTGTCATAAGTAGCTTTCGTATAGACGACAAACCAAAAAACGAAGGGGGTACAACGCCACTTTACGTTAAGAACACAGGGAGCTGACTGAAGCCTTGACCATATCTGAAGTTACTCTAAGATAGGAATTTCGCTCCTCGCAATCCATTTCGTGTGATATATCACACTCTGGTTTCTGCTCATGCTTTCCTTTTCTTCTTCTGTCTACAGCTTAAGCCTGAAGATCAAATCTTGAGCATAACTTTAACCGAAAATGTCAACTTGCTGAACATACCACTTTGTACATGATACCAGAAATTGTCTACAGAATTCGTCGACTGGTTTTGCCCTATTGATTTTCAATTTTCTGGAAGGTTCCACAGCAAACTCCCCTAATTACACACATCACTGATGCTACCACATAAGAAAACTCAACTGCAATAACTGGTCCAAAGCCTCTAGACGGTCATGATGGCAGCGAAAGTCCGAAAAAGACCTGGACCTAAGAACTAAACTCACCTAGTGACTCACAGTGAGACACGTTCGTAGACGGACACAAGCAGCGAACTTCTCCAATACTGTACTTCGTTTGACCCGCCTGATAGAGGGTACTTAACAGTCAAATTACCTCCTTGATAATGCTGCCAGCTTCAATGTGAACTCTATGTGCAAAAATCTAATACCATCGGGTAATAGTTGTTTGGATGCTTGTTTCTTTGTCCTGCAACAAGTAATTCTGATGGCTTACATCCGTATTGCTCTGTAAGGTAACACTACGAGTGGGAGATGTATTCACGCAGATTATACGGTTAAGCTAACACCTACTGTTACCTGAAATCGATGAAGTCAGCTTTTGTTGGCCAGTGATACTATAGACATGTGAACTGATATTAAAGTAAATGTATATCTCACGAAACACGGAAATATGCCTCCAGGTTAAGCATCTCGTCCATATGTAACGCAAACGCCGAATATTGTGCGATTTTGGTTCCTCTTTACTGCGAAAAAAGAATGGTGAGTGGAAACGACCGAAACGCATAAACAGTTTGCATGTACTGTGAAGCGATATTTTTCTGTTATTTTCATAATCTTCAGGACACTTTTGATATCATGATAAACGCTGATGCCAGACCTATATCATTCAGGACAGCTCAATTAATGCTGATTTCTCCACTAACATCAATTTGATGATGACTGGAAACTGGCTTCTTTCAAGTGAAATTCTTTATTTGAGAGTATAATGTTTATTTGTTTATTCATTTATCCTGAATGATATCAGTTCATGAAAGGGTGAAGGGCGATGCACTTTGAAAAAAGCCTTAGTGAAATCGAACTAAAGCGAGACAAACCATTCCTCCATCGTCACCACTGTTAGTTTCGTGCTCGAAGAATCCTAGATGATAGGTGATACAAGATTTCTTACGCAGGAATGCATGCTACGAAGAGCTCATAGGTTTGTGTCTGAAAGGTGAAAGGGGATGGCGTTCCTCACTACTTTCCTCACTATTCATGAAAGGACAAATGCTATGTTGATGGGGTGACAACTTTCCTGGCTGAGTCTGGAGCCTTTCGTAAAGCATGATATGACATGTATTCCATGAAACTGGGAAAGTGCCAGAGTTCAAGGACAGGCTGAATATTTTTGTTAGTGTAGCGTCATACACTTCCCCAAAATCAATAGCCTAGGGTTTGACGACTTTCGACATCGATGCTGACCTTGATAGTTTAACAGGACTCGCCAAGCTGAAGGCACCCGGTCAAGCATCGTGGCCATTTGGCACGCTGTCGTGTTACGTTGCATTGCTCGTATTCGACTCTCTAGCCAGTTAGTTGGAAAGCATCGGTATTTTGGCATAACCATCCAAATATACTATTCCATCCGACTACGCTATCGTGTTCTTCCTTGGTCTCGTATTCGTGGGTATATAACAAGTTCGAATAATAGTGATTGGTCTTTGCGTCTGTCAAGTTCGCACCAGGACAAATCCTAAATTGGTGAGCCCGACGTGATGCATAACATTGCTGGTTATGCACGGAAGTGTGCTTCGGTTGCTGTAACTCTGGATATTTCTCCAGAACTGCCTGGTAGGACGCGTCGTCTGATTGTTTAGTCCTAACGATGGCTAAACTCGGACCTACATAGGTGGTGCCGCCAATAGATAACTTTGTGCTGTTATCTATCAGTCGTCGACGGCGAGCATCTACGAGTAGATCGTAATGGTTTAGCAAATCTATGCCAATGATGGGCATAGAGACGTCTGCCAGGAGGAAAATCCAGTGGATAGGTTTGCGTAAACCTAAGTTGAGGTAGGCATACCGTCTCCCGAATGTCGCGATTGCCTTGCCGTTGGCTGCTTGAAGATTGAAGGATGGGTCAAGATGACGCTCCTTTGTCGTTGCTGGAAGAACGCTAACTTCTGCGCCGGTGTCGACGAGGTAGCGGACTTTCGTTTTAACGTCGGTGACGTAGAGCAAACGGCTTTTTCCGCCGGCTACGGTTGCCGTGAGCACGTGCCGGCGTGACCGTTTCCCGAGTTTGGGTCCTTCTTAAAACGGCATGGTTTACGACATTTTCTGGCTTCATCCCCGTAAGTGTTATGAAACCAGCACCATTCAGGGTTTTCCACCCTGTTGGGTTTCGTTTTAGGGCTACCACGACTTGCTGCGATGCGCCAAGGTGCGTTTCTGTGAAGTGCTACGTGATCTAGGACTTCGAGATCGTAGCAACCGTTTCACAGAGTTGCACAACTTGGTCACCTCCGAATCCTGGCGCTCTGTTTTGTCGCAGATAGAATATACGTTGGAGACGGGTCTGCTGGATATCTCCAGTATTTTATCTGCTGAGGCTGCCAGGTCGTCGAGTGGGACTGACTGGAGTGTCACCAACACGGTTTGCACCGGTTGTGGTAGTTTCGAGAGAAATAGTTCTCGGAAGAAACCATCGTCAAATGTTCGTGCACCGATTACTTCTCGCATGCGTGCGAGGACTTCAGTAGCTGAGTGGCTGCCTAGCTCGATGTTACGAAGCAATTCGTCTAGACGTTGGCGATCTGTGAGATCGCTTTTCTTCAAGAGTGCGGCCTTTAGAAGTGCATAAGGGTCACTTACTTCAGGATTAAACATGTTTGCTGTAACATACCTGTTTAATTCTCGCGGTAGTGACCGTATGACAGCAAGAAATCGAGATTGAGGATCTGAGACACCCTGTTCTCGAAAATCGGCCTCGGCATACAGAAACCATGTTTCTGCATTGTCTGGCCAATATGGCACGAGTTGGATCGTGTTCGAGGTCGGCTTAATACGAATAAGCTTTGGAGTGTGGTCGGACATGATAAAGTGCAGTAAATGGATATATAAATGTTATCGAAATGAAGACAATAAACAAATATAAAATGGAACAGATGACCGCGACCGACGTACAATTCCATTTATTGTATTTTATTTATTTAATTGCCACGACACCCTAGAATAAGGTTCAGACAACCAGGGGCCACCTCACTCAGTCAGCCCATCGGAAGAGTTTTACCAGTGGACAAACCACTGGGTTTTTACTTCCGGCTGGTATCGTCTTAAGGTCCTCACGAACCCACTAGGGGGGGAGTGGTCTGTAGCGTCATACACTTCCCAAAATCAATAGCCTAGGGTTTGACGACTTTTGACATCGATGCTGACCTTGATAGTTTAACAGGACTCGCCAAGCTGAAGGCACCCGGTCAAGCATCGTGGCCATTTGGCACGCTGTCGTGTTACGTTGCATTGCTCGTATTCGACTCTCTAGCCAGTTAGTTGGAAAGCATCGGTATTTTGGCATAACCATCCAAATATACTAACCTCGCCTGGTTAACTAGTTTACTAGTTACTAGCCGGTCCTAAGCCCGGGTAAAGAGGGAAGGTTGGGCATAGGGCTAGCAACCCTACCCCGTAAAACAAATCTAACCACTAAAGAAACTTCAAAGCACAAACAAAATATAAAAAATGAAAACAAACTTATTCCCCGCTGGAATCGGAGAGGCGAAATGACGCCAGTTGGTGAAAGCCTTCGGGAAGCCAATTGGCCGATGTGTCTTCTCTCGATGAAAGCGAAAGTAAACGTGGGGACGTGGAATGTCCGTACGATGTTTGAACCCAGTAAGGCAGCCCAGATTGCAAAGGAGATGAGAAGGTATCACATCGAAGTGCTTGGGATTTGCGAAAGCAGATGGAATGGGAGTGGAGTCTCCAAACTGTCAACTGGAGAATCAATAATCTACTCCGGTCACCCAGACGCCAACCACGAGCACACTGAGGGAGTGGCTATCATGATGTCCTCAAGAGCATCGAAGGCTCTCATGCAGTGGGAACCAATCTCCTCCAGGATCATGTCAGCAAGATTCAACTCAAAAGGAAGAAAGGTCACAATCATACAATGTTATGCACCTACAAATAATGCAGAGCAAGAGAAAAAGGAGGAATTCTACAGACAACTTCAGTCAACACTGGACAAGACGTCAGTTGGCGATATCAAAATTCTAATGGGCGACATGAATGCGAAACTGGGAGGGGACAACACGGGAAGAGAACTAACCATGGGTCGAGAGGCGCTAGGTGAGATGAACGAGAATGGAGAATTGTTTGCAGAATTCTGTGCATTCAACGATTTGGTGATTGGAGGCAGTGTGTTCAGGCACAAGGATATCCACAAAGCGACATGGATTTTACCAGATGGACACACTAAAAATCAAATCGACTTTATCTCAATCTCAAGAAAATGGAGACGCAGTCTACTTAACACAAGGTCAAGAAGAGGAGCAGATGTAGGTTCAGACCACTATCTAGTGCAAGGAACCTTCGAAATCAAGTTAAAAGCCTTCAAGGAAGCTGGTGATAGACCGCAGTTCAAGTACAACACTCGGAAACTGAAGGATGAAACTACAAAGGAGATCTTCAAAGCAGCCATCAAGACAAAATGGGAGACGTCGAGGGACATCCCTGAAGAAACCTGTGTAGAAGAACACTGGAAGTCTTTGAAAGCTATGTGGAAAGAAACCTGCACAACAGTATTAGGAAGGAAGAAGAAAGAAGACAAGATGAGGAATGGATCTCGACGGATACCTGGAAGCTGATAGAGGAGAGGAGGATGGTGAAGCAGAAGATAAACCAGTGCAAGGATGCTCAACGACAAGAGGAACTGAGCACAATGTATAAAACACTGGATAAAGAAGTGAAGAAGAGTGCACGCAAAGACAAACGACACTTCTACGACACACTGGCAAGTGAAGCAGAACAGGCTGCAGGTAAGAGAGACCTGACGACATTGTATCAAATAACCAGGTTGCTATCAGGGAAGAGACCAACACAGATGAAACCAATAAAAGATGAAGAAGGAAATTTAATTACAAAAGAAGAGAAACAGAGGAAACGATGGGCCGACCACTTCAAGAAGCTCTTGAATCGACCACCACCTGCACTTCGTCCAGAAATACCACCTGCAGCCGCTGAATTACAAGTGAACACAAACCCTGCAGCAGAAGTCGAAGTCCTGAGCGCCATTAAGCTACTGAAATGTGGGCGAGCAGCAGGACCAGATGGAATCCCGCCAGAAGCACTGAGAACAGACGCAGAGACAAAATCGGAAATGCTCACACCACTATTGCAGAAGGTGTGGAAGGAAGAGAAGGTACCTGCCGGTTGATTGGAAGAAGGGCTACCTTGTCAAACTGCTGAAGAAGGGGGACCTCAGTGTTTGCAAGAACTGGCGAGGAATCATGCTCCTGTCCACCCACATCAAGCAAAATACTAGGCCGCATCATCTTGGAGAGACTAAAGGATGCACTGGATTCAAAACTACGACCGGAACAGGCTGGCTGGGTTCAGGAAGTACAAATCATGTGCGGACAGAATTGCAACGCTACGCATCATCATAGAACAGAGTATAGAATGGCAACTGGATCTCTACCTCAACTTCATCGACTTTCAGAAGGCCTTTGACAGCGTCGACCGAGAGGTGATTTGGAAGCTGCTTCAATACCACAGAATACCACAAACCTTTATCAGCCTCATTCAACAACCACATGAAGACACCACGTGCCAAGTAATCCACAATGGGAGGCTCAGTGATGCTTTTGAGGTAAAGACAGGAGTGAAACAAGGCTGTCTACTATCACCCATGATATTCCTGATTGTAGTGGACTGGATCATGCAACAAATACTGAGGAGCGAGAAGAGGGAGATACACTGGACCGCGGAAAAGAACCTAGAAGACTTGGATTTCGCGGATGACTTGTGTCTAATGTCGCACAAACTTGAAGATTTGCAGGCGAAAACCAATAGACTGGCAGAAGAGACAGGACAGCGAAGACGGGATTTCAAGTGAAAATAGAGAAGACAGAGGTGATGATGATACCCAACAACAACAACAAACTCCAATCACCATCAACGGGAGAAACTCAAGGGAAGTAAACCAGTGCTTCTGTATGGCTCAGAGACATGGCGCGTTACGAAAGGGATTTCCAACAAACCACAGACATTCATCATCAACTGCCTACGCTCGCTAATGAAGATCAGATGGCCAGAAAGAATAAGCAACAAGAAGCTCTGGGAACGAACCAACCAAGAACCTATCACACAACAAATATGCACTGGAAGGGAGTGGAGATGGATTGGGCATACACTGAGAAGGCCGACTGGGGGCATCACGCGTCATGCCCTCGAGTGGAACCCAGATGGGAAGCAACGGGTTGGGCGTCCGAGGTGAGGGTGACATGGATGAGATCGTGAGGGGAAAATGAGAGCTTGTGGGCAGTCGTGGGGCCGGGTTCAAAAGATTTCAGAGAACAGAGAGCATTGGAGACGTGTTACTGAAGCCCTATGTTCTATTAGGAACCCAAGGGACAAATTATATATATATATATATATATATATATATATATATATATATATATATAAGATGAGGTCGATGCCTGCCCACTGATTTATACCATTGTGTGCATAGGCCGCCCTCATGAATGACCCAAATGAAGGAGACAGTGGTAGCTTGCGACTCAGTATGTGTTCCAGTTAGCCTTTAAAATACCGACCTACCGACGTACCTACCGAGATATAAAAGTTGTCTTTTGTCGGATACTTTTGATTATCACTGCACCACCATAATTACCCGCTGCAATAAAGGAAATATCAAATACTGTGGGATACGCTGACCTGTACTACTCAGTCGACTATTATGCAGTGTGTTCCGAAGTAGAGTAGTCGAGAGGGCTTGAGACTTCAAAGATGGCGGCGAGAAATTCTGCATGATTTGCAGAGCTCTTAACGGGTAGTAGTCCTATACTGAGTATTTGACTGGTGATAGAGATGATATATTGTTTATGATATTGAGTAATAGCGAAAGTTCCACACCGTTCATGATTTCTAAATGCACTTAAAGAAGACCATGTTTTAAGTAATCAAGGGATTCTTTGCAGCCACCAAGCAATAAATGTAAGGCAAAATGAAATTTCGCTTGCCATTTCATAACTTATAGACTTTATTCAGAAATGAGAAAGATGTCCTTCTACTTATACTGTACTCCTGTACCATATACACTAAAATGAGGAATTCCAACACCCATATACGCAAGTGTTTCCTGAACGAAATGTAGACTTGAAAGATCAAATAGGAAAAGATTTCATTCTCACTACAGAAACTAAAAGGTTATAGGTACATTTAATTCGTAACATTTGAAGCCTATGGACAGCACAATTCCACAAATGCACAGACCACATAAAACATAAAAATTTGAGGCGTTCCTTTGTCTTGTGCTTGATATGATCATCCTACCTCACCGTGCGGTCGCAAAACGGCTAGCGCGATTATTTCAGCCTTGGCGTGAGAAGTTGGCAAAATATAGCGTGAAACGCGATCCCCAATTTGTTGATAAAATAAAAGACTTAAGTGTATTCGACGAATGCATGGCATCCTTTGATGTCACATCTTTGTTTACCAACGTCCCTCTAATTCAACCCGTGGACTAAGTTTGCAAGCAGTTATTGCAGATAGTTAGATATTAACATTCCTATTATGAATTTGAAGGAACCGGTGAGGAAGTGTACAATGAATGTCCAGTTCAGGTTCAAGAGTAGCTTTTACAGGCAAGTTGACTACTCAGTCGTAAGATCTCCACTAGCCTCTACGTATGCAGACATACTTTGGCAAATTTAGAGAATGGTTATATGAAGGATCGAATTGTCAGTTTGCAGTGGTATTGCTTATCCACGAATGATGTGATGCCAATCATCGACAAGTCCCTATGCAATGATTTTTCGTGATTGACTGCAAATCCTTTCACCACCATCAGTCCCCTTTGCCTATGAAAGTTGAATCAATGATCCCGTGCATTTTCTTGACATGTTAACGACAAGAAAAAGCATTGAGAAGTATGAGTGGAGGAAAGTATGAATGAAAAATGAAAAAAAATGAAAATGAAAACTAAGATACAGTACAGAAAAATTTCTCAGCTTCTTACCAGTGAATTACAAACGTAATATTATCAGATGCCTTGCAGTTAGGGCAAGATCGATTCTCTCTACTTAATGTTTGGAGAAAGAACTATTGGGCATTTATGATATTGCAAGTATAAACGGATATCTCGAGAATTTCATTAAAGCAAACACTATTCATATAAATCCTGCGTTCCATAAGTGAGTTCAAGATCACTGTGAAGTGCATTTGTGACAGCCTCCAGAGCTGTGCTGATTGATTCGTTATTATGTATACTTGTTACATCATCTATCTGAATATCATCTAGACCTCTCTTCATTCCACACGAGTTTGTCAGTATAGAAATTGAGTAATTTCTGATAAAGTACAACATCGATGCCAAATATTTGTAGAATTCATAAGTTGAAATGTTGCAAAGGCCAACTGCTAGCATGATGGGGTGACTTTCTCTATGAAATATATTGGTACCATACATTCAACTAGGATTTTCAGTTTTAGGCATCGAAGCACACAACCTTCGCCCACCTTAAGACGGCTTCACTTGGTGTCCTACGCCAACTGATATTGGCCTATCTGCTTTTCAAATTTTCAGGTCAAGTACAGCCATCTCAAGTCCTACGGGAGCTGGGGCACTTATCTCCATGTTCCTTTCAGTATCCCATTGAATAACGGCCAGTAGAAGGCTAGCTGGAGGCCAACTAAACTGGTCCTCGAAGTGTAACACTCATCACTTCAGTTGTCTTCTCTGAGAGTGAATAGCAGACCCTTTCTTTTCCGCTAACCACTAATGTTTTTGACCCAGCTTTCGTAATCAGTCTGAATAACTGTCTTCTGTTGCTCATCGTCCCTAGCTTTTGCATTTCTTCAGCGTTCATTACCCACCACTGCTTGATGACCTCGCACAGAATTCTTATGAATCTACGTTTGAGTTGACTCCACTCCTCATTGTACTTGCAGCCTGATGGAATGCGTTCAAGCCCACCTCTCAACTCAAAAGCTGTTGAGATGCACTGGCTCTTTTTAACATTTTTCTAAGAGTCAGACATGATCCTTGGGATTGTCTTTACAGCAAAATGGAGATGGTGTCTGACTTCTTCAGGATGAGAGTCGCTGTTCTGTAGTGACAACCGTCTAATCAATTCCACTTTGTTGAAAGCTTCTTTAGTGTTCGCTGTAGTCAAAAACGTCTTTTTGCTGAGGCTTTTAGAAGTCCATTCAAGCACAAACAAACGCGTGCTTGAACGAACATGTGACTACTATCCAAACACGTTCGCAAAAAGCGGGACGATCTTTCATCAACCCTATCCAGTGGTAGCTATTTCGATGGCTGCGTGAGTAGTTGTAGCAGGCGATAGCCGTTATCCGACCGTTCGTTTGGGATTCCAAAAGTGCTACCCAAGCTCTTTTCTGCCTGGCTGACCCTAATTTCTGGAGTATTTGAACCATCTGCTCCGACAACCACATTTGAATGCCTAACTTCCAGTGAAAGTCTAGACACTTTTCTCCATAACGCATACTTCATGTCAGTCGAACTGTGGCCGGTGGATAAATGAGCAGAGATTGCGATGGGGTAGTGTCAAGTTTCACCGCTCTATTAAGTCCTTACTTCACCATTCAATCTAACACCGAATAGGCGGTTTTCAATGTCTCCAGTCGAGCAGTGTATTTTCCGCCTCAGCAATCGATGTCATAACTACACCCACAAGAACTAGTCATTGGATTCCCAGAAATCGGAAGTTTCAAACTGGTTTGTGTAGTCACCCATTCTGTCAGTAGAAAAAGAAAAGACTACCTGACACAGTAGTCAGTTAGTCTTCAAACAAGTGGACAAAGATAGTGAATGAGGTAGGATATAGATCCAATGGAAACCAGAAAGCATTACAGAGGAATTTTGTTCCAATTTCAGATTATGCTCAACAGTTTACATCACTTCAACATAGAATCCACGAAATGTAGGTTTACAGTGTGTACACTGATATGATACTTATTACTCATATCTCCAGTGATTCATTCTCTTAAGTTGGTACAAGATTATCACGGTCTTTTAAATGATCACCTTGTTCTTTCAGATAACCTAACTCAGTGCTATCGAACTCTAGGCATAATTTCTGAGGCCGTGCTTGTCACCTACGTGCAAACATCATATTTTGAACACATAACAAGAGCCTCTTCTGTCTTTTTGTGGTAATTTGATAGAATAATGTCAATAAACAATGACTAAGTGAGGATGCTATACAGGTCACTAACAAGATATTCGATCTCAAGACACTTAATCAGTGGTACTTTATTTTTCAGACTACTTTTGCTGTATTTATGCTTGTGCATACAGTGCAATGGCACTTTAATAACCTATTTTGTTCATTTTTCTTTTGAAATTTATACCGAAAAAGCTACGAAGATACTGTTGTGTGGATCTCCGTGAACAGTGTAGTCAACATATTTTTGCTAGTCTGAATGGCTCACAGAAGCGTAACTCTGGCACGTTAAGTGGAATGTCTCTCGTATTTGGGTACACTGTCAGTTCTTTAACATGTCTTATTAACCTATGACTGAAACCAAGGAACTCCTTCAGAAGGGACTCAATTGTATTATAAGGGATACTTCAAGACCGGGTTTTCCTTGTGATACTGGACTCATCATTAAAGGCGCCAGGTCTAAACAGTGAGACTCAACAGGAAATCCAAGAAATAATCACGCCTGTATCCAGACAGAATAAAAACTATGCTTAAGTAGTAATAAGGAATACCGAGCTCTTAAGAAGTTGAGTAATTAAAAAACATTGATATACTTCGAACTGACTAAGTGTGTACCATAGTAGTAATGGATAAATGTGACTACATCAAGGTGAAGGACTTGATCATGAATTGAAATGTATGTCAATCAACAGAGAAAACCCTACTCAAAAGTTCCACTTTTCTACAGTAGATATGAAAGGAAAAGGCTAAAAATCTCTATGCGATGAGTTTTTTCACCTCGGGTTACTTCAGCACACAATCTATGGAAGAATCATTTAGAAAAGTGAAGAATCTCGTGGAACCATACGATCAGTCTACCAACACAGTTTTCTGATAAGATTTATAATATTTTGAGGACGAAATATCAAAGGGGTTCAAAGTTACGGCGCAACACATTTTCATTGAACTGAAAACAGCTAAGGATACAATGATTCTCCTCGTCAGTGATCCACATCTCTTGAAGCATAAACAACTACAATTTCCAGTTTCGATAAAAATTAGCTGATTTTCATCTTACGATATGCAGTTCAGTAGCAAGCTGCTCGAACAAACAAAGGCCAAACCAATTGGGATCATCTACACCGGACTGATTTTACGTAATAATCTGAAACTATCGTCTTGCTCTTGGTTAAATGCATATTTTCGTTTCAATGTAAAGATGACACGTTTTTCATCAATAAGAAAAAGGAAATACAAAACGCTTACAAACTAATCACCGAAGTTTTTGATGGTAACAAACTCATAGTTGAAAAGGAATCAAACAACAACTTCGCAGTTTTAGGTGTTGTGATTATCAGAACCCATCGGGGGAAACTGGAAACTCAACTGTGCAATACTGATCGAACTCTCAAATGTAGTAGCATCGGTTCAATGAGACACAATATTAGTTGCGCAAAAACATTGTTCAGAACAGTGGAGTTGCACTGTATTTTATCAACTTTAGTCAGAAAACTATTTAATGGATTTCTTTCGAAAGAACATCTATCTATGGATTTTAATTAAAACATTTTTCTCAAACTTGCCAACTAAAGTGTCATTCCCGGGAATCAAAAAATGGATTCTCTGACTATCCCAAATACTACATCAAATAAGTTACTAAGGTTTAGAATAACATCAAAATTATCTTCAAATTATGAAGATATTATCAATTGGTAAATATATAATTCAGATTATTTCCATTGTTTCTATCTTCCATACCTGCCCAATAATATGTAGTTGCGTATCAGATAGTTAGTATAGCTGGTCCATATGCATACTTTGTTATTTCATAAAGTAACTGACTCATCCATACTAATTTATATCCTTATGGCTTTATTGATTACAAAGAACTCAATTTTCGAGTTAGGCGTCAAGCATCTAAATTCATGTTTCTGGCTCTTCCAGTGTCACATTCCACAGTAGCATAGATTTATTTCATTGAAAATAATTGTTAGGGTGCATCGAAATAAACAATGAAAGAGTCACTGTTCAAAAGTCGATTAACTATACATAGACTTCCAGCATATTTGATGTTAAAGTACACAGCTTTCCTCGAGGAGCATGTCAATTTACATTTGATCAGGTCACATTACACAAAGTACTAAAAAGACTTGGTGTAGCGTTATCGCAGATAAGTTTCATTTGGAGTCCTTAAGTAAGTTCACCTCTTCAATTCGATCATTTGCCAAGACCTTTGCTGTTAATATAACCCATCGGACCTTTCATTGCATGAGCCAGCTCGCGTATAGACATTCAAAGAGCACAGATAAACAAGTGACTTCATCATAAAACACTCAGGAAATAACAAAACGTTTAGAGCAGTCCAGCCCACAAACCTAAGAAATGTCTTCACTTCATTTTATGCAGGTGGGGGAACATAATCGCTATGCAAAACAAGCCTAATGTTATTTACAAAATGAACTGCAGAAAAACCCATATCAAACAGATTGACTATCTTCCTCGTTTTACTCTACATAAGCAACGACTAACAGTGAAGTGTCGTGATATAACTTCGCTCACATCAATACATTCAGACAATTATGAACAGCAATATGACTGGAATAATATGGTTAACTAGAAGAGATTTGAAGAATGCCAGGCAATTCCCAGAAACCTGACACTCAGGCCAGTCAGCAACATATAAAGATATTGATGTTGACCAAGTCTACCAACCAATGAGAAACAACGAGAAGGTCAGGTCAGTCAATCGAACCAAGTGTGGCGACAATGAAAAAGTTATGACAGAAACAACTAGTCACATCCAAGATCAACAGGACAAGCTAAGTGGTACTTTTAATTAGGTAAATAGCATAACTCGCTTCCTTTTGAGTTTTTTGTTCATGATGTCGTCTAGAAGGACAGTCAAGCCTTCACAATCAAGTAGCCCACATCAGAAAACACCATACCATGGGAAGCATTCGGTTGTGCGACAAATATTCCGTATTGCCTCATAAACCTCAGTCTTCATGCTAACTAGACTATAGAATATTGCATTGTTTTATAAAGTTTACTTACTGGACGCTATTAGGTGACTGATAAAATCCGATGAACACTGAAAAATAGGCAGAACTTCACATATGAGGTACAGTGTGTTGAGGAAAAGTTTCACTTAATCATTTTAAGATAAAGAAATAAGTTTCTTTTTCAACTGACTGGGATGGAGTAAAAGCATAACCACAAGTTTTCAGAAATTAACTACTCCACAAAATCTCTACATCACATTAAAAAGTGACAGTGTTCAGGCTCATGCAAAAGTCATACGGATACTAAAAAATCATTATAAATTGTGCAAACAAAGGCTCTAAGTTATTAATATTTTTCAGTTTTACCTCGAAGTAATGTTAAAGCTCGTATAAGATGTTTCTCCGTAGTTACTTCATCCTGATAATTAGAAGCACTTAAAGCATATTTGATTTCCTTTTCTATATCGAACCATTTGTTTGGTGAAATCCTTCCACTGACAGAAGGTAAATCAGGTTTAGAGGGTTGTTCTGGAGCACAGCTGTAGGGCTCTGGTACTGAAACAGTGGGTACATTTAGTGAATTGCTGAAGAAGTTATCTGCCTTTCCTAGTCCAGAGATACCTGTACAAACAAAATAACAAAGTTTCCTTGAATAATGAAGAGGAAATTATCAGAAAACGTCATGTATTTATTTTGAGATATAAACTGCAAGGTAGGGTGAAATTCCACTGCATAGAGAATAACTTATAGGCAAAGGTGCATAGCGAGGTACCGAATGCACATAAATTATGTGCGTAACTACTGATTGTTGAACATCAACTTAACGTACACCGTAGATAACTGATACAGACTACGCATTACTTTTATGGGATTTCTAAGAATAAATATAAAAGAATATAAAGTGTATTTCTATATTAATAATCTTTGAGCAAACAAACACGGTACAGTTGCAGAATTGAATTTATCATCTTCTTATTATATTATGCGAATTCATCGAAGGGACTAATTGTTTCAAACTGAAAATCTGCGTACTTCTTTCACAAAAGGACAGTCTACACAGGTTTTTGGATAAACCGTTGGACTGGCAAACGGCAGAACTTGTAAGGATTATTAATACTAAAAACCAGTTAGTGTATCTCTTTTACAGCCAAATTTTCGTTGCATACCTATCGTGTAAGTTATGTTAATTATTAAGAATGAAATATTTAATATCTTGCTTTTCGAATAGCATACCAATGTAAGATGCAGAATCAATCTCCAAACAACGTTTTCTACATTCATACGAACCGATACAAAATACCGTCGATTACGGGGGTTACCAATTTTATTTCTGACTTATACAAATTTGGTATAAAAAGAGCCCAAAGAGATGCATAACACAAAGCAATATATTTAAAAAAGGCATAGAAGTGATTTAAAAGGAATGAAGCGAAAAGTATAAAGGAACCAGAAACAGAAATCTGTTATTGAAGAAGCAGTTCCAAAGGCTCTAGCTAGCAAGCACCGACTGCTTTCTTCTAAATCCCCGATGAAAAAAGAAGGCTGCAGTATGAGGACCACGCGTTTGTTCATTAGCCCTATTTGCCATTGTCTAGAGACACTGAGTATCACAATCTCTTGTATCCCACCAAGATAGTCAAGCCACTGATCCAACAGTGAGCGGTGTGGCACACACGGATGACAAGTATAACACATGTGCAACCCATCGATACCGATGTTTTAGCATGACTACATTCAATGAGTGACTACTTCTATCACACGTAAAAACACACAAGTTCAACGCCATCTCCAGATTACATGCATGATGTTTACATTCGATGCAATATAAATACAGAGACATAGAAAAGAGATAATTCAGCGAGGAAAATTTTCTTTTTCGACGATATCATTTTCTAAAGCTGTACAATCGTATTTATATATGTGATAAACATATAGCAGTCCATTATAAAACAATAGGGTATAATTACATCACTAACCAAGTGCTACGAAAAACCAAATCAAGAATGCAAAGTAGTTACGTAATAATCTATGACAGTAGAAATATCGAGGAAGGCGAGGAGTTTGACAAGGTGAAAATTGTTAGTAGATAAGAAACGCAAATATTGAGTGTCCACTTGAAAGATAGGTGTAAAGAAGGTGAAGAATGAGACAAGGGTCATAATGAAGGTGATAATAATAAAGTAATTAACTATAATGAAATCGAAAAAATGAAAGTGTTAAGACTATGGTAAAATGAGAGATTGAACATACTTCTTTTGCACTCAGAGATCAGGCTTGGATTGATGAATTGCCAGTGCTTCCGCTGTGCACAACTGTCGAAGGTGTACTCCTTTTCAACTATTCCATCTGACACGATAAATGACATTGAAGCAAGATTCTGGTCTAGCTTTATGTCCAGAGTTGACCAAATGTTCAAGAATTGAACTGTTAATTGATTTACATTCTCCCCTCGACAACCATTCAGGATAGTGCTCCGAGATACGTTTGGAAAGCGTGCACTTTGTGCGGCCTATATAACTAGCTTTACAGGAGCAAGTAAATTTGTAGACACACATCGAGGTGGCCCAAAGTGGTAACTTGTCCTTAACACACTCCAGAATGAGTTGTTGACTAGAGAAGCTGATCTGCAGTTTTGCAGAGAAGAATGTCTTCTTCAGTGATCTGGACAGCCGATTCTTCAGGATCTTTGCTGCCGTATCGCCTTTGAAAACAACGTTCATAAACAAGGTCTTCTTAGGAACTGTAAGTACTCGCTCCGTATTCTGATTTACTTTCAAGTTCTTATCGATAAATCTGGATGGGTATCCATTTTGCATGAGGATCTTCCGTAGTTTATCTAATTCTTCGTCAATAGTATCACTGGTGCAAATTCTTTTGATTCTTGAAGATAGAGAATGGATTAGATTCTTCTTTCTGCTGAGAGGCATCCAACTGTGGGAATTCAAATATTGTCCACTCCAAGTAGGCTTCCTATAAATTGATCGCTGAAGAGAACCATCTGGTCTCCGTTTCAATGAAACATCGAGAAAATGGAATTCCGAGTCCTCTTCAAACTCTGATGTGAAGCTGATCGATGGGTGACAATCATTGAACGTTTTAACTACAGCCTCAATATTTGTATTTTGATCGATTATGATGAAAGTGACATCCATATATCTTTTATATAGGTAGAAACTATCAATTGATAAATGCAGCCCACCATTCACTAGCTTCGCCATAAAGCAGTCAGCCAGCAACCGTCCAAGTGGCAACCGCATAGCAACTCCATCCTTTTGTCTGTATAGATCATTGTTGAATTTGAACTGCACATTGAAAGTACATCTTAGAGGCAATTCCTTTAAATAGTGCTTTGGGATACCCACTTGAACATTATTATCTTCAATGAATTCACATAGAAAGGAGATGGTTTTCGGGAGTGGGACATTAGTAAAGAGCGAGACCACGTCCAGAGAAATCATTCGCTTACCGGATATATTGACATTACTAACTGAGTTTACAAATTCGAAGGAATCCAATAAGCTATGCGAGTTTAGCTGTTTTCTGACTGACTGGAGGACGTCAGACAGCCACTTAACGATAGAATGATATGGTAAACTGTTCACATCCGAAATTGGGCGAAGAGGAAGATTTTCTTTGTGGACTTTCGGGAAACCATATAAGCGAGGAGTGACAGAACCAGAAGGTCGCAACTGCTCGAATAGTTCGGGGGTGATGATAGACTCATTCTTCATTTTCTTTAGAATTTGGGTGAGCTTTCGTTCAATTTGTTCTGTGGCATCATCTTGAGCAGACTCTGGGAAATTTACTCATATCTGATAAGATAGAGACTATTTTTGTGTTGTAATCCAAATGATCCATGAGGATAATACCAGCGCCTTTATCTGGACGAACTAGCAGCAAATCTTTATTTTTCAAGTTTCCACGCAGTTGCTTTCTATGCTCATTTGTCAACAATCGATTGCATTGTGGCTTCGTATTAAGGTATTGATGGACAGTTGAATAAGGGTGCAAGAGGGTTCAGAGTGGCCAGACCGAAATATGAAACCACGACTGACCTCGACCACGTCTGCAGCATGTAGACTGGCTGAGATCCGCCAGTAGAAATGAATCAACGGTTGACGACTCTTGGTGAAATGCCTGAAAATCGGTCATAATGGCGCATTTGTATTCACTATGGATGATGTCAGATTCTTCGCCTGGCACAACTATGTCAACTGCGTATTCTAGATGTGCCAAGGATTCTCCTGTGAAAGGGTCAATCCCTGTGACGTTAGACGATGAGAGGGAGACCTCAATAAGAACGTCTATGATGAAATCGAACATGAGTGGAGAGAGTGGGCATCCTTGACGGATACCACTCGATGTACACAGTTCACTTGTGCAACTCACTATAAGCTCTGAGACATTCATGGGTGTTGGAGCAAACAGCCTTCAACAAAGTGATACACTTATTCGACAGTCCTCTCAGTGAGAAACACTGCCATAAGACCTCTCGATCGATGGATTCCAATGCCATCTACAGGTTGAGAAATACAGCCAGTATCGGGCATCGGTGAGGGTATCTGTGTTCCAGAACCTAGCGGTGGAGTGTCACTATCTGGCGGATAAGTCCATGAGTAGGTCTGAAGCCCGTCTGGTGTTCCTGTTCTCCAGCTGCAATCGGATGTCTAATGATCATAGTGTTGTGGGTGTTGCTGATAACAATGGATATAAGTAGTATATGTTAAGAGGGTGGCAGGAATCATAGGGAATTACCAGCAATGGGTAAGGTTTCTGCCAAGAGCAACGCAAGAGATAACACAGGCGTATTACAGTGGATGCTGCTGATAAGAATGTATGAAGAGCAGATCAAGAGAGAAACAGAAGAGGAAACAAAGACATTTGCAAATGACTGGGTTAGTGCAAGGTGTACCAAATGTGACGACTACCGTTCCAATTGTACTCAACATGAACATTTTGTGGGTTGTGTTTGTTTTATGTCCCTTCAATAGAACTTAGAATATTAGACATTATTTTTCGTGAGGCTGATTCTCTTATGGTTATCTAGAGAGAGGAACCACACTGGTTTCACTAGAGAGTGATGTAACAATTTGTCGGGAGCAAATGCATTTTGGCTTAGTGCAGCTCCCAAAATCAGTGAAGTGGTGAATAAATTCAACCACTTCCTTCCTGATTCTTAAACTAGGAGTGGCTGCAGACTAGCCTTAAATGGGATCCTATCATTTGACAGCTGGGAAACGTAAGCCAAAAGGACTCAGATTTAGACTGAAAATATCCCTAGAACTCTTAATATTGTCAGTACCTTCGGTTTGTAGGACCATATTATCTGATACGCTCCGAGGAGTGAGACAGTCTCTGCAAAGTCGAAGATACCTGCGGTTAAATACAATAGCATATCTGGATGAAAGTGCTGACAGTGGGGACGCTTGGTGGACAACCAATGGTCATCGTTGCTCCAATGACAAGTTTCCACTAACCTTTACATAGATGCGACAGTTCAAGTAGACACGTTTGATCGGTATTACATAATTACAAGGTATTTACTTCCCAGTCAGTGAATAAAATGCCAAATGTTGGGCGTCGTTTTGGCATGCACGTATTCCAAAGGCGGTCGGAACATGAAGATCTGATTTATGCACACTCGTTTAGGTGTGAAACTTGCCTGGCTTTCTGTTCGCAAACTCGAGTTATAAGTCACATAAATATAAATTAAAGTGTCCTGGACATAATATCAGTGGAACTGGTCAAATAGTGGTTGTCACAGAGAATTCTTCCGATTCTTAAAAAGCTGAATAATTACCGGCACGGACTAACACATGGGGGAACTATTAAACAGGAATCAGTACCTCTGTTACTCTGCTCAGTAATTTCCTTCCTTTACCCAAAAACGTTATAGAAGTCCACTGGCTTTTGTTAATCTTTTGACAGCCTTTGGTAAGATTTTTTTCGTTATATCACTTGAAATGCAGTCGATTGATGTATAGACAGAGATCACAAATAGGCACTAATGAATGTTACGGTTTTTCGACTTACAGATCCATTCAGTTAGATAGCGCTCAGTCGGTTATCGACCAATATTCAGTGCACAAGTGGGCTTTCCGTTATACAACCCAGTGATATACTCCCACTAACTAGTTCATAGGAACCAGCCATACAATTTCTGGATACTCTCAAAGTAAATTTTGTAATTACATGTTTTATGAACACAGCGAAAATCTACGGATTAAGATTTTTCTCAACTGAGATGTTTTGTTCGGTTTAGCATGGGGTTCAGACATTAAAGGCTCCAATGTGATATCCATAGTCTAGCTTTAAGAGACTAAGAAAATGGTTTTTCGCTAGCTTTGACCGCAAGTTGAGGTGGTGAAACTCGAACTGCACTCAACAACCACGCGTACATTCGTACAACAGAGGACGAGCTGCACCTACTTTGTCAGCGCTATTAGTGCCAAACCTTGGTAAATAAAGAAGTGTTGTGACCCATTGTTCAATAGTTATGAGCTGAGTGCCTTGACCAATGAATCATAGCTCGTAATGTGAAGACACAGAAAAAATAAAGGTAAGAAAGGTAGGTTACGGTTAGTTGGTTTTTGCATGCTGATAGAAGCGTGCAGGAGGTTGGTACTACCCCGTTTTCCACACTGCGAAAGTTGCTTCTCTCTGGTGTTTTGTTTATTCCACTTAGATATACACACCTGAGATTCCCTTCAAGTCATAATATTGCCTTTTTTCCCTTGTACCATTGAATGGTTCCATATTTAATAGTGATTAATAATTAGTATAAATACGAAGCTTGTACTCCAGGTTGCGCAACGGTATAACATATAAGCTACGGTCAACACTAGATAAACGACAAGTTCAACATGGCTGATGGTTGACTTATTACGTCGACCAATCAGACGAGAGACCGGCAGTGGGAGGAAATCAGGATAAATATATTACTTATAATTTACTTACGAGCAGTTAAGTCTATAACAGTGAATGAATGTTGCAGTACTTGAAAGGAAAACGAGATTAGTAGGTTAAGAAAAGTGGTAAATTAGTTGAGACAGTAATTCATTAGTTAAGATACTAAATGTACAACCAGCGGGTTACGAATTTGAACTTTCAAGTTCTTACAAGCTAGAGTGCCATCACTATTCACTACACAACAGTTGCAACAAAATATAGTGCGGCAATAAGTACTTGGTGGCGGGTTTGAATTTGCCCCCACTTGGGGTTTGCACAACCTTAAAAATATTGGATCATTTTATGGTATTACACAACCTAGCAGCGCAAATGCAGAAAATCTACATCATAATTAAAAATAATAAAGGAAGCAGAAAGATAAGGACAAGTCTATTAAGGGTTAGATATACAGTTAGCAACCTAATCATCAGTGAAGGGAACAATTATGTAGGCAGCATATCGTGCATATTGAATAATTGGAGTCGATAGCGATAGAAAAATTGAACAACCTTGTTCTGGATTTCAACTTATTCCGCTATGATTACTGTAAATTCATGTTCCCATCTATCTTTGACCCTGAATACCTATCAGCTGACTGTTGACACCTCGTGTTTCCCGTAGTAACGCTATTGTTATTATTTTTCACTTGAGTTCCTAGTGGAACATTGGGCTTCAGTAGCACGCCTCCATTGCACTCTCTTCTCTGCAGTCTTTTCAACCAGGCGCCAAAACTGCCTACAAGCTTTCATTTCTTCCTCACATGATCTCCTCCATGTCACGCTCAGACGTCCAACTCGTCGTTTCCCATGGGGATTCCACTCGAGGACCTGGGGCGTGATATCCCCAATCGGCCTTCCCAGTGTATGCCCAATCCATCTCCACTTTCTTTTGCATATTTGTTAAGCGATAGGTTCTTGGTTGGTTCGTTCCCAGAGCTCCTTGTTGCTTATTCTTTCTGGCCATCTGATCTTCAGTAACGAGCGTATGCAGTTGTTGATGAATGTCTGTAGTTTGCTGGAAGTGTTTTCGTGACGCGCCAAGTTTCCGAACTATATGGAAGAAGTGACTTGACGAAATTAGTGATGAAAATCCAAATCTTGTGCTTTATGCGGAGTGGAGTGCAGCAGATCTTCACACTGGTTTTACGTTAATAAAGGCCTGTCTTGCTTTTCCAATCCTGGCTTTGACACCCTCATCTGTGCCACCGCCTGTAGTTGAAACGATGATGCCTAGGTAGGTGAAAAAGACTATGTCCTTTAGGTTTCTCCAGTTAATGGTGATTGGTGCTTGTTGTTGGTTGGGTATCTTCATCACCTCTGTCTTCTCTACGTTCACTTGAAGTCCCGTCTTCTGCCAACTTCTTAGTTTGCGCCTGTAAATCTTCGAGTTTGTGCGACAAGACAATGGACATAAATCATAGGCGAAATCCCAATCTTCTAGGCTCTTTTCATAGGTTCTGCCAGCGTATGCCCCTCTTCTCACTCCTCACGGTTTGCTGCAGATCCAGTCTAGTCCACCACAATCAGGAAGATCATCGGTGATAGTAGACGGCAATCTAGTCATACTCCTGTCTTCACTTCAAAGCCATCACTGAGGTTTCCATTGTGGATCACTTGGCATGTGGTGTCTTCATATACCTGTTGAATGAGGTTGGTAAAGATCTGTGGCCCTCCGTAGTGTTGAAGCAACTGACAAATTACTTCTTGGTCGACGCTGTCGAAGGTCTTTCAAAATTTAGACAAGAAGCCAATGAAGTAACTCACTAGTTTAGCAATCCTCCAAATAATCCCATTCGAAGTCCACTTAACAAAAAATCAAGCATAACGGTGAGGAGCTATTAGGCTTTTATAATAACACTTCCTTAAATACTTGAATTGTTGTATGCCCCTAGTGTAACAGATGGATTTATTTCTATTTCCTGCAATCTATGACCTGATCTGTACATTACACAGTAATCACTACAATTAGACAAGAGTGTCATATCAGAGGATTGTTTATGTTTGTTGGCACAATATAGCACTTATTATTTTTTTTATTATTAGTCCCTTGGGTTCCTAGTGGAACATAAGGCTTCAGTAACACGTCTCCAGTGCACTCTCTCTCTGAACCTGGCTTCACGACAGCACAGAAACTCTCATTTTCTCCTTGCACGATCTCTTCCATGTCACCCTCACCTCCGACGTCCAACTCGTCGCTTCCCATGGGGATTCCACTCGAGGGCCTGACGCGTGATGTCCCCAGTTGGCCTTCTCAGTGTATGCCCAATCCATCTCCACTTCCTTCCAATGCATATTTGTTGGCTGATAGATTATTGGTTGGTTCGTTTCCAGAGCTCCTTGTTGCTTATTCTTACTGGCCATCTGATCTTCAGTAGCGAGCCAGAATAGGCAGTTGTTGATGAATGTCTGTAGTTTATTGAAATCCCTTTCGTAATCCGCAAAGTCTCTGAACCATATAGAAGCACTGACTTAAAGTTGGTGTTGAAAATCCGTATCTTGTTCCACATGCTGAGTGCAGAAGATCTCCACATTGGTTTCAGGCTAATGAACGCCTGTCTTGCTTTTCCGATTCTGACTTTGACGTCCTCGTCCGTCCCGCCTGTAGTTGAAACAGTGCTTCCTAGATAAGTGAAGGAGGTTACTTCCTTTAAGTTTCTCCCGTTGACGGTGATTGGAGTTTGTTGTTGGTGGTGGTGGTGCGGTATCTTCATCACTTCTGTCTTCTCTATATACACTTGAAGTCCCGTCTTCGCTGCCATTTCTATCAACTTGTTAGTTTTTGCCTGTAGATCTTCAGTTTATGTGACATCAGGCACAAGTCATAGGCGAAATCCAAGTCTTCTAGGTTCTTTTCCACTGTCCAGTGTATCCCCCTCTTCTCGCTTCCCATTGTTTGCTGCATGATCCAATCCACTACAATCAGGAATATCATGGGGGATAGTAGGCAACCTTTTTTCAGTCCTGTCTTCATTTCAAAATCATCACTGAGCTTCCCATTGTGAATTACTTGGAATGTGGCATCTCATATAGTTGCTGAATGAGGCTGATAAAGGTTTGTGGTATTCCGTGGTATTGAAGCAGCTTCCAAATCACCTCTCGGTCGACGCTGTCGAAGACCCTCCTTCTCAAAGTCGATGAAGTTGAGGTAGAGATCCAGTCGACTGCCATTCTATACTCTGTTCTATGATGATGCATAGTGTAGCGCTGCAATTTGGTCGGCAAATGATTTGTACTTCCTGAATCCAGCCAGCAAGCCAGCCTGTTCCGGTCGTAGTTTTGAATCCAGTGCATCTTTAAGCCTCTACAGGATGATGCGGCTTAATATTTTGCTTGCTTTGGGTGGACAGGATCATGATTCCTCGCCAGTTCTTGCAAACACTGAGGTCTCCTTTCTTCGGCATTTTGACAAGGTAACCCTTCTCCCAATCAACCGGCAGGTACCTTCTCTTCCTTCCACACCTTCTGCAATAGTGGTGTCAGCATGTTCGCTGTTGTCTCTGCGTCTGTTCTCAGTGCTTCTGGCGGTATCCCGTCTGGTCCTGCTGCTTTCCCGCATTTCAGTAGCTTCATGGCGTTCAGGACTTCCATTTTCGTTGGAGGATTTATGTTCACTTGTAATTCAGCGGCTGGGCTGCAGGTGGTATTTCTGGACGAAGTGCAGGTGGTGGTTGATTCAAGAGCTTCTTGAAGTGGTCGGCCCATTGTTTCCTTTGTTTCTCTTCTTTCGTAATTAAATTTCCTTTTTCATCTCTTATTGGTTTCATCTGTGTTGATCTCTTCCCTGATAGCAAACTGGTTATTTGATACAATGTCGTCAGGTCTCTCTTACCTGCAGCCTGTTCTGCTTCACTTGCCAGTGTTTCGTAGAAGTGTCTTTTGTCTCTGCGTGCACTCTTCTTCACTTCTTTGTTCAGTGTTTTATAGGTTGTGCTCAGTTCCTCTTGTCGTTGAGCATCCTTGCACTGGTTTATCTTCTGCTTCACCATCCTCCTCTCCTCTATCAGCTTCCAGGTATCCGTCGAGATCCATTCCTTGTCTTCTTTCTTCTTCCTTCCTAATACTGTTGTGCAGGTTTCTTTCCACATAGCTTTCAAAGACTTCCAGTGTTCTTCTACACAGGTTTCTTCAGGGATGTCCCTCGACGTCTCCCATTTTGTCTTGATGGCTGCTTTGAAGATCTCCTTTGTAGTTTCATCCTTCAGTTTCCGAGTGTTGTACTTGAACTGCGGTCTATCACCAGCTTCCTTGAAGGCTTTTAACTTGATTTGGAAGGTTTCTTGCACTAGATAGTGGTCTGAACATACATCTGCTCCTCTTCTTGACCTTGTGTTAAGTAGACTGCGTCTCCACTTTCTCCACATTGAAATTAAGTCGATCTGATTTTTAGTGTAGTGTGTCCTGGTGTCTGGTGAAATCCATGTCGCTTTGTGGATATCCTTGTGCCTGAACACACTGCCTCCAATCACCAAATCGTTGAATGCACAGAATTCTGCAAACAATTCTCCATTCTCGTTCATCACCTCACCTAGCGCCTCTCGACCCATGGTTAGTTCTCTTCCTGTGTTGTCCCCTCCCAGTTTCGCATTCATGTCGCTCATTAGAATTTTGATATCGCCAACTGACGTCTTGTCCAGTGTTGATTGAAGCTGTCTGTAGAATTCCTTCCTTTTCTCTTGCTCTGCATTATTTGTAGGTGCATAGCATTGTATGATTGTGACCTTCCTTCCTTTTGAGTTGAATCTTGCTGCCATGATCCAGCTGGAGGAGATTGGTTCCTACTGCATGAGAGCCTTCGATGCTGTTGGGGACATCATGATAGCCACTCCATAACTCAGTGTGCTCGTGGTTGTCGTCTGGGTGACAATATCGGAGTAGATTATTGATTCTCCAGTTGACAGTTTGGAGACTCCACTCCCATTCCATCTGCTTTCGCAAATCCCAAGCACTTCGATGTGATACCTTCTCATCTCCTTTGCAATCTGGGCTGCCTTACTGGGTTCAAACATCGTACGGACATTCCACGTCCCCACGTTTACTTTCGCTTTCATCGAGAGAAGAGAAGACACATCGGCCAATTGGCTTCCCGGAGGCTTTCACCAACTGGCGTCATCTCGTCTCTCCGATTCCAGCGAGGAATAATTTTGTTTTCATTTTTTATATTTTGTTTGTGCTTTGAAGTTTCTTTAGTGGTTAGATTTGTTTTACGGGGTAGGGTTGCTAGCCCTATGCCCAACCTTCCCTCTTTACCCGGGCTTAGGACCGGCTAGTAACTAGTGAACTAGTTAGCACACAGCATACAAAACTAATTATCATATGGTGTTTCGAACTCAATTTATTGCTTATTTTCATGTCAAAGTATGATATGACCATGAAAAATGAATCGTGCTAAAAATATCACCACGTAAACAGTAAGGTATCACTTACTGTATGCTGTGTCGGATAAGTTTATCTACTATGAAATAACTGCCTACTATAATGCACGTATTCTACTTTGCACTAAATATCAAGCTTTAATAAACGAGTTTTAGAAGATACCATGCTTTTCTGCAATCTCTGCGTAACGTACCAGTACTCAGCTTGGCTCAAGGGATTTAATAACTAGGATCAATCCGATAAAAGCAAAAGTTCACAACGCCAAGCACGGCAGTATTTCTGAGAAAAATTTAGAGAAGGAGCGGCAGTACGTATTTCCGGAAAAGTTACTTCTAGTCGTCAGTACAGGTAACCAATTCCCCAAAGCTGACAAAAATATGTGTAGAGATTTGAAAAATAATACGCACGTTTCGAGTTTGGACTATGGTCCACTAGTCTAGATAGTTCACTTTCAACTAGTGGGTGACGGCTTCGAAACTTGCCTAACCTATCGACATTCGGGCAGCCAGGTATCATTAGCCTGCCGATGTGACTCATTGTCTAGCCCATGGACCTGCAAGTAGTTGATGAGAGAACTTTTTTTGGATGCTCGTCGCCCACTTCATTTGATAATAGGTAGTCATCAAGTCTTTCCATAGCGGTAAACATTTACAAGTCCTAAGTCAGTCGGTGTGTTTAATTTACGTTCTGATGGATAGTGGTGTTAAGAAATTTGATGGACGCTGTCAAACAGTAGTCAATACACACGTAATGTATGGAAGCTAAGCAGTTTCTTGGGGTTTTCTGCTTTTGAGATACAAGAAGTTAAATCACTACGACCCTAAAATTTCAAAAATAAATTCAGCCAAAACTAGTATATCCGAACCGAATTCTCCACTTCCACTGAAGCTGCTGAGAATCAAATAAAAACAAAGTTGTGTGAGATAAGGGAACAAGAGAAACCAAACTGGTTGGACTGTGTCATCTTTAATGGTTGCTATTACAATAATGGCAACTTCCTCGGATGTTGGGTAGTCACTTATCAGTCGTAAATGTGCATCTGCTCGGCCGAATTTATTGGTGTAACAGTATTTAACCTTGAAGTCATAACCCAGCAGTATCAGGTCCCATCTTTGCAGTAGGTTTTCTAACCGTGCAGAAATGCAAGACTTTGACCCGAAGACATATAAAGGGTTTGTAGTCTGTCATACGGGTAAATCCAAGAGCAGCTTGTGGAAGTGGCGTACAGCAAAGACAAGAGTTAGAGCCTACTTCTCAAGCTGACCATATTTTCGTTCCAGGGGTGAAAGTGTTCGAGGTACATGTATGATTACTCTTTCTTTGCCATCAGGAGAAACATGTAGTTAGACTGGACTGACTCTGTAAGCAGAAGCACTAGTAGGAATAACGATAAGTAGGTTGGGATCATAATGGATCAGCAGGAGATCCGATGTTAGCAAGGGTTTCAACTTTCGAAAAGCGGCTGGTCTATCCTAAGTTCAATTCCGGTAAAGACATTTACCAAGTAGATGATTAAATTGCGATCTAACGGTATGCATAGATGGAAGAAATCCTGAGTAGTAGTTGACAAACTCTAGGAATGAAATGAGGATAAATCATTTGGTTCAGGTATGTTATACGGTATGAATATTTTCAGGGTCTGGACGATGGTCAAATGCCATGAAGATAGTTCTGAGGAACTTAACAGAATTCAGAAATTAGGATTTTTCGTCACGTAACCGGAATCTATTCCATTTAATTCGTCTTAACACTTGTTCACTGGGTTCGTGCAATTCAGTTGGGGAAGCTCAAATAATAAGTATATCGTTCAAATATGCTGCGACTTCCTATATTCTTGAAGGAATGGTATCAGTAATCTGCTAAAATATCGCCAGTGCCGTTTTAATACCAAACGGTAGTCTGATATACTGAAGAAACCCACGACATGTGTTTATGGTTGATAACTCGTGGTATACCTATGCGACTTCCATTTGTAAGCAAGCATCCACCAGATCAATCGTCACACAAGTTCAACCCTTCTCAACCTGTAGACGACATTGGAATCCATCGATCGAGAGGTCTTATGGCAGTGTTTCTCACTGAGAGGACTGTCGAATAAGTATATCACTTTGTTGAAGGCTGTTTGCTCCAACACCCGTGAATGTCTTAGAGCTTATAGTGAGTTGCACAAGTGAACTGTGTACATCGAGTGGTATCCGTCAAGGATGCCCACTCTCTCCACTCATGTTCGATTTCATCATAGACGTTCTTATTGAGGTCTCCCTCTCATCGTCTAACGTCACAGGGATTGACCCTTTCACAGGAGAATCCTTGGCACATCTAGAATACGCAGATGACATAGTCGTGCTAGGTGAAAACACTGACAAGATGCGTAATCTTCTGAACACCTTGAGTGGCGATTTGAGAACGTCTGGGATGTGTTCCTCACCACCCATTTGCAAATTGTTGCTCCACAACTAGTCTTCAGTTATGCACTTTCTAACAATATAGAGTGAGGCAGTTGAGCGCGTTGATAACTTCAGTCACTCGGAAGTCGGATAAGGCCAGATGGGTCAGTGGCCGACGAAGTCTCTGCACGGATACAAAAGGCTTGACTGTCTTTTGCCAACCTACACCATGTGAGCGGCCACCACGATATCCGGTTGGCTATAAAACATCGATTTTACAGCTCGGAAGTTCACCATGTTCTACTGTATGTCTGTAAAGCATGGTCATTATAGGTAGAGAGGATGGGAAGGTTTCAGGATTCCAACCACCGTCACCTTCGTAGGATAGGCCGTGAGTCGTTGTGTCTCTACTTCAGTAATGGAGAAGTCAGATGTAGAGTTTGGGGGAGAAGTGGAAAGTCAGATGAAGAGGTTGTGAACCTTCATCGATTCAAGTGGTTGGGACATTTTTACGCATATCAAGTCACTGTCTGACTCATCGCGCAATGTTCACTGGAGTAGGTTCAAGTTGGAGGAAGGTTAGGAGTGGCTAGACTGAAACATGGTATCAGATTACAAAGTCTTTAACTATCGGTACAAATTGTGTGGAAGAATATCGACCTCCTGGCTTGGGACCCTGTAATTAACTGGTTGACTGAGTGAATGAATATAAAACCTCGCTTCATATGTGTCGACTGAGGTTGCCGCAGTCCACGGTAGTACTTTAGGCACATGTCAATAGAAAAACAGCGTTTTCAAAGTATATGGAGCTGCCCGACAGAATAGCTAGTCGTATGATTACGGTTAGCGCGAATATTTTAGCTTTAGATGGTAGGTAGTGAATACACATGCGACACGGCGACCGATTTTCAGCCATGTCACCGAGAGTCCTCAGCCGTTGTGAAATACCTGTCTAAGCCATCTCAGTCGACTAAGGTTCACAATTTCATCATACTGTAAATTTCCCCCGGCCTTAATATTGCTCACACGCGAGCGATGCTACTAAGAGACTTGCGATCAAATACCTATAACCGTGTCATGTCTATTTCTAACGGCCATGTCTCAACCGTACAACAGGACGGAATGAATTGCAGAGCAGTATACTCGTCCTCTGGTAGACGGTTGGATATCTTTCCATAGGTGATGCAAGTTGGCAAATGCCAAACAAGCCTTCCGTATCCGTCAACAACCAGTCTGTTCGAGTTGATACGACCATTCAAGTAAGTGAAGTGCTCGACACACTCCACCACTTCACTCCTTATTATTAATCTAGGAGTGACTGCCATCCTGGAGCATCATCTTACATTTGACAGATGAGAAATGGATGCTAACCAAACATACGCAGACTCCTGTCCAATGCATCCAGAAGACCCTGCAGTTTGTCACCGTATGCATCTAAGTGGAAAATATTGTCTGCATACTCCAAGTCAATCCAAAGAGCTCCAGGGAGTAGGTCAATCCCGACGAAGTCACATGTACCTGCAGCTATCTTTCTTATTACGTCTGTGATGGAGGTCTATAGGAACAGTGACAGTGGACATCCGTGGCGAA
This sequence comes from Heterobilharzia americana, assembly GCA_944470555.2. Lineage (NCBI taxonomy): Eukaryota > Metazoa > Platyhelminthes > Trematoda > Strigeidida > Schistosomatidae > Heterobilharzia > Heterobilharzia americana. Next base: position 65,851,542 of record OX104134.1, read on the forward strand.
TGTCACTAGTTGTTGTTAATTCTGATGGTAGCTCTCCATAATCCCTGATATAGCTGTGTGACTTCGAGTTATACAATTTCTCGATACTACCTTTAGAGTCAGATACTATAACAAAACTTTAAGGCTGAGAGAGAGCCGAAGTTGCCTTCAGGTCGAGAAATATGGCAAGTGTCGGCCGCCGGCACCCCCGTCCAGGTCTGAAACCTGCCCAATTTTCTCAAATTTTTCTGTTCCTGATATCCAGTTAAGCGTCGGAAACTACGGATCTAGGACACAATTTAATTGAAACTAATTCCCCTATGGTTATCACAAGAGGATTTTTCCCCTTTTCTTTATATTAGGATGATTAGTGAAGTAGATCAGTTTGATGTCGCTGTCTCTGATTTCTATACACTACTTAGTATATACGTCGCTTTATGAATACTTATCTCCATTCTTGAAATTTTCTAATGGCAAAGTGTAAGTGCTACTTTACATCATTTTAGTTAGTTTGAAGACGGCGGACACCATGTGAGACATTGTCTCTCTTTGTTTAAAGTTAGTGTTGGCCAGAAGCAGCAACGAAATTTATGCAGACTATCACCGCTGTCGGTTCCTTGGCATTGGATTGCGTAAACACCTTTAAGTTGTTTTTCGATTGACTCAGCTTAACTATACCTTACGATTCGAGGTTTGTAGTTAATTACTCATTTTGGTGCATTAATATAGTACTATGTTTTAGATAAACCATGTGTTTTGAATTTAACGCATAAACCAAATTTGTGGAAATATAAATTCCTAGTTTTTGTTTCGAATTTCTACGAGAAAATTATTATCCAAATAATACTGAATCATATAGATGAGTTTTCGTGCTACTAAGGATTACAGGTAGCGTTGATTTATAAAATGTTCGTGAATATAATTATACAGATAACCAAGATGCGCTAACCAATAAGGAATGCTGGCAGGAATACTTCGTCATATTGGGACTGAAAGTAAGTTTTCTTGCGCTATGAGTGCATAACTTTGTAAATCGTTGGACGGTCACACCAGTAAATATATGAGACAGTTTTGGACTTCATATGTTCTGTATTGAATAGCGCCCTCAGATTTTCTTTAAATTTTGCTCATCAATAAATCCATTTGAATGTAGCACAAACTGCCACTGAATTTTTAGGGATTGGTTTACTCAGATGACCATTGACACTGCACTGCATGTATCTAAAGATGTAACCGTTTAAGGTTATTTGTTAGATAGACTAGCGGAATAAGGTCATCACAACGTGAAAAAAATGTATCATCTAATTAATTACAGGTTTATTCATGCGGTTGGAGATGAAAATTGTTGTGCCAAAGACATCAAAACAAAAAAAACACGTTTACATTAGAGACAACCGTTTATCTACAGTATACAGACAGACAAAATCAACGTAGAATCTCGCACAAAAGTGCATCAGTTCAAGTTGACATACTTTACAACACTGTAAAAGGAACATGTGGATAGGAAAGGCAGATATCAAAGTAGACAAAGGTGTATGGGATGAAGGGAAATTTAAAAACTAGGGTAAGTCAGAACATTCAAGCTTTGGAAAAGATCAAAGAGTAAATACATCTACGTCATCGTGACTGATTTTCAGCCATTTCATCAAGAGTCCTAAACCACCGATTCCTATATCCTCGGAGACTACAGCCAGACAATCTACACTTCGCTACACAGCTCAGGCCAACGATCAGAGACTTCTTGCACTGGTTCCATTTCTTGGTATGATCATCCTTAACCTTCTTCCAAACCTATACAACTGGCAATGCACGTCGAAGTAAGAGGTGGCTCAGCATGCACAGCACATGTCGAAGTCATTTCAGTTGATGAAGGTTCGCAACCTCACCAAATGGCTAATCTTCCGTCCGTAGTACCCTTCACCTGACTTCTGTGTTGCTAAAACGGTGATCCCACCAGACGCCAAAAATGCTGCGAAGACACGTGAGATAAAACACCTGTAACCGCTTCATACCTTCCACTTTCAACAGCTATTTCTCACAGCCATATAAAAGGAAGGAACGAACTGCATCACAATATATTCATCCTTTAATAGTTATTTGGATATCTTGTCAGTCAGTGCCAGATGTGATGAAGGTTGGGAAATACAAAACCAACCCTCTCTGTCTGCGTTAAGATTTCGTCAGCAGCTAGCTCGTTCGAGCTAATGCAACTCATCAAATAAGTGGTCGACACATCCAACCACTTCACTCCCTATCAATAAACTGGGAGTAGTTGCAGACCAGTTCTGGAGCATCGTCTAACATTTTACAGGTGCGGAACGCAAGTCAGTCAGACATAGTCAGATTTCTGCTCAACAGGTTCAGGAGACCCTAGGTTGCGTCACCCTCACCTAGCAGGGCAAGATCGTCTGCATACTTTGGGTCAACCAGATATCCTTCAGGGTCAATCCCTGTGAAGCCAGACGTACCTGAGGTGATACCCATAAGCACGCCTATTACGAAATTAAACAGGAACGGTGACAGTAGGCATCCATATCACATATCACTAGTTGTCGTCAATGCTGGTGACAGCGCTAACACGGTTGTGTGAGTTCCAGTAAAGAGCTTTGATTAGCGTTTGTACTTTCTCGGTACTCCTTCCACGATTAAACGCTCCCACAACCCTTCACGGTCAAAAGAGTCAAATGCTCCCTTAAGGTAAAAATATGGCAAGTATCGACCACCAGTAAGTATGCATGTATTCCAGGGCCTGTCAAAGGAAGGAATCTGATCGATGCATCCTAGTTCCGATCTGAAACCTGACACCCTTTTATTGAGTTCCGGTTAGGCGTCGGATAACTATGGATCCTAGGATCTTGGACACGATGTTAGTTAAACTGGCTTCCATATGGTTGTCACAAGAAACTACTTCCCTTCTTTATCAGCTGGAATGGAAAGTGAAGTAAATCGATTCAACGGACTACCTTTGATTCTTGTCCATAACCTGGTAACTACGTTAGCCTACTCAATAATTTCCTACCTCCATCCATAAAAACTTCGGGTGGCAAACTGTTGTTTCAAGATTACAAACAGCTCTCTCAATTTAGACGAGAGTTGGAGAACCGACATCTACGTCCCATTGAGGCTACGGCTGGATGTTGGGTAACTATGGCGTTATTGAGGGCTAGTTGAACTGGGCTTCAAAGTATTCTGCCCAACGTTATAGCCTGCTGGCCTAAAACGTTATCGGCATCTCACTCTTTTCAGTGATGGCTTCACTAGCCATCATCTTCTTCTTGCCGATATCCTTAATAAGCCTAAATAGTTGTCGAGTGTTACCCAACGCTGATGCCTTTTCCCTCTGTTTCGCGTTCGGACCTCACTACTACTCGGGATTGACGAGCAGACTTTTAGTCAACTTACACTGAAATCGTTTTGCTCTTCGCGTGGTCAGAGCTGGTTGGAATCAGTCTTCTCGCATCAATCACTTCAGATTACTCTGTAGAAATCCAACGACGTTTGCTATCCTTCACGTGTAGGTTACCAACTGTCTTTACCGCTGTTTCTAAAGCAGACTTAATATACCAGGTTTCCCCAAGATAAGCATTTGCCGCCACGTTCAGATAATTGCTTCGTTACCTCCCCTTTCATGCTCTAATCTTCCTATTGAGCATAGACAGGCTTCACTGTCACCTGTTCCCTGCGACCAGTAAGGCGCAAACATACACATGACCTTACTAACACGTGATATGAGTCTAAATGGGTACTCCATAATGAGCTACAACCCTCGACCGATCATCTGCAATGATGGCTTGTAGTAATATGACCTATGTATGCATTGCTAGTTTGGTGTTAGTGGATGCCATGTGAGACATTGTCTCTCTTTGCGCTTAAAGTTAGTGTTGGCCGAAAACAAGTGATTAACGGGACAAAATGGCAACAGACGATCACCGTTGTCAGTTCGTCGGGATGAGATTCCGTAGATACTCCCAAGATGCCTTTCCGATTGGCTCAGTGTTTCTAATTGGCTGCTGAAGTCACCTGCTATTATGACTACATTGAGACGTTTTGCTTTCCCTAGGAAAGTTGACAGCTACTCATACGATTAATCCTTTGTATCGTCCGAATTGCAGTAGTTGGAGGTTATGAATCAGATTCGGCTAGTCTCCCAATCCCTCCTAGTTTTTACAGATCCATCCAGTCGAACAGTACACTGACAACTGTTGAGTGGTATTCAGTCGAGAAGCGCACTATCTGCTCGATCTATCTGTCTACACTAGCGAGTCTACGACAGCTAACCACTGTGTTTCAGGATTCTCGTAAGGTGTTTTGAAGACTCACTACTATGGCCTAATAAGTTCAGTTTAATAATAATTTAATAATAATAACAATCTAAAGTACACAACTCGACAGACAGACAGACTCACCAACGTGAAACTGCACAGAATTATATTAGTTGGAGCTACCATGCTCCAACACAACATGTAATAAGAAAGTAGAGAGAAAAAGAATGACACACATGGAAAAAAGTGTACAAGAGGAGAGTACAGAAATGAATGAAGTTTAGTGAAATATCTAACATTTTCAGTGACAAAGAATTTATACATCTGCGTCATTGTAGCGAACTTTGAACCATACCACCAAGAGTCTCTAATTATGGTTTTCTATCGTCTTGCAGCCAAGGAGTATACACCTTTCTATATAGCTAAGACTTACATTACCTGACTTAATAGATTGATTCTACGTCTTAGCATAGCCACATTTAACATCTTTAAAATCTAATTCTATGTTGGCTATCATCATGTGTCCAAGCAGATCAAATACTGAATAATTCAATGTCGAATACTAAAAAGGTTAGAAGAAGAATCAAAATACCATTACGACGTATAGAAAACTGTGAAGTTTATGAACAAAATACCGGGATCTCCGATGAATCAAAACAAACTGGACAACAAAAGACGGAATAATGAAGGACCCTGACAGCATAAAAAAACATGCACAAATAACTTCATGGTGTAATACCACGTTCCTGTTTGACTACCGCCAGCTCTTTTCCAGCCTAAGCTTTAAACCGTATCACCAACCTGTATACACAGTAGTTAAATATAAGTGACCTAAAAATTGCTTGGCCAATGCATTTTTCGCAACCTAATTGAGTAAGTTACAGTCCTTTCACAGAATTCTGCATCTCTGATAATATGTACTCGATCATATCCAAATAATGCTTCGAAGACCGTCATAATGGGACACCTGTATTCCATAATCAATGGCCAACTCCCAATTTCACAGATGTACACAATGAACTGATATGCGTGCAGTAAACTCAATCTTCGGCAAAAAGCAAAATACCTTACTGATTTAGTGACAGTTACTTACTTCATACAAGTAGTATACACAGCAATAATCGATAGGTGAAGATTAGGGCCAAAAGAATGCTTAATATTCGATAAGAATGTAAAGGGCAAAGAAAGTGCAGACTAAGATGGCAAACAACAGAATGTTTGAAGATGGAAACCATATAGCAGGGTTTAGTATCACTACCATTATCGGTTATTTTCTCAACAACAAAAAGCAGTGTCTGCTGCTTCATTCGACTTCCCTTAAAAATACGACTCAATAAGAAAGCTTTAACAACGGTTAGGAATGAACACACACGAAAACATGTTGATAATAAAATATTTTTATTTTAAGATCTGAAAAAGGTGGATTCAAGGGGTTGTGAAACTTATCTAACTTGGTATCCAACAAGTTTTACAAACGGCACTAGCTTTTTACACTTAAGTGTGACTAAACCATATGCAGGTTCATGCAAGCATGCAAGCATGTATGGTGAAACAAATTGTCTAACAGGCCAGCGGGTTATGGGTTTGAAACTCGCTAGAACTGTAAGGATTTTGGACAATTAGATGGTGTCATTGGTGATTAAACAACATATATAACCAACAGTTTAGTACATAAAGCAGTATACGGTCTCTGAATTGGATTATTTTAGTATTAATTCCATCACAATATCAACGACCAGATTGTTGAAATTGTTCAGAATGTCTTTTAAGTTATCGCATTCACACGATATAAGAATCACTGGCTGATTATTACCAGAACATAACTATTCTAATCATCACACTAACAACTAAGGTTTAATTTCTGAGAAAACAACACTAAATTTCAAGCAGAATCCTAACAAAGATGAGATGAACTAAACTTACTTCATTGATGAGCATTGTTAGATGATTAAAACAGTTGATTGGCGTTAATACTGCCACAACTTGACCAGCTAGTGCTACCAGTTGGGATAATTTGTTTATAACCACTTCCTATCAGTCAGTAGTATATAATACGTCCTCTTTTTGCTTTCCGTCTCAACATTTCAAGATCACACTATGTGGTCTCAATACTTTGACCAACAGTTAACCATAGGATAATTTCGAAATATGTTGCACATAGCTGTTTCATTCTCACCTAGGACTATGGGTCAAGGGAAACATCTGCTTGAATGACTTAAGCACTCAGTTTTCAAGTAACACCTTTTGGATCCCATGCCTATTTCAGCTTGCGTGGCACGATGTGGCTCATACGTCACTTGAATTTTTTGTATTACTTTGGTTTAAATTCTTAAAAACTAAAGTACAAGACATATTACGTGATAATAAGTACAAAACTTACAACGAAGTAGTAGTATAGAAGCCGCAGAAGGTAAAAGAAAGTCTTGTTTGAACCTTTGTAAGATGAAAGTCAATTGCTCTAGGAAGCCGATTTCCAATAGATGAACCTTTTAATGTCAGAATCAGTAACTTTTTCCTATTACTGGTCTTCATAAAATAGGTGGTTGTTATTACACATGAATATTTACCCAGACGCCAAATCATATTCATTTGCTTGACCAAATGAACATACTAGCCATTAAAGTAACTAATCGTAAGTAATACTAAACAAACAAATGCAATGTCACTTTAATGAATCAAAAAATAATTTAGAAATTAGATATACAGTAGCTGAGATATTTGCACTAAATTATACTTTTCAACAGAGGACAACTAATTATGATATAATTAAATAACCAAATAAAAAAGTACTCTAATGACAACTATAAATCATGAAAGCGTTGGTATTTACATGGGTTTTTAATGACTTTGGATCCCAACGATCATATCCAGTAAGGTGTAGGTACAATTAAGTGACGAAACATCCGTCTCATCTAACACTATTTTACTACCACATCAGATTCGTTTACAAGTTTTGAAAGTCGGAGAAAGAATATATTTTTACACGTGAAAGGGGGTGAAACAATATATGAACAAATAGGAACAGAAACTTAAATAAACGTACTCGGAATGGAAGCAGCATCGGTGTTAGGAACGGGACCACTAACTGGGACTTTGCCAGATTTTAAGCATTTACTGATGTACACAGCCTTCCATTTGGCATGCTTCCTGGCTTTTTCGATCTTTCATAAAAAAGTATATCACATGGGTAAGTAAATATTCCAGCTTACATCATCACCCACTTCTCCAACTCCAGAGACAATATCTAAGAGTGTAGCAGCTGTAAGAAATAATTTCACAGTGCGCTAAACCTTTTAATGCATGAAATCACACATACGCTCCAAAGTCAACATTCAGATCCTTCTCATGGGCAGCACTGAACAGCTTAAGAGCATATTGTTCGACATAAGGAATTCCTATTGTTTCATTCATAATTTCCTCACGACCTGAGTTATTTTTTTTAATTCTTCCAAATGATCCATCACAGATGAAAGAAATGTCTTGACAGCAGGTGATTTTGACTTGTACCTAAACCTTTCTGAAATGCATGAAGCAAACCTAGGAATTTTTCTACGGAAAAACCAATTCATAACTTACAGTAATAAGTGACAATAGGATCTTTTGAGAATGGTCTGTAGCACATCTCAAGAACACATTCAAATGAGCTAGTTCTTTAGGCACCTTTGAAAAATCCATCATTCACAGCTGAAAAATGGATAGGTAAAGTGAAATCGTTATTATTGACAGTTAAAAAAACACAGTGAGTTTAAAAAAATTTAAATAGTCAGCTTGCGGTACAAAATCCCACACTGTTGGAGGCTTAGTTTAAATTTGAAAAACTTGAACCATATTCGATAATGTCAAGATATTTTTCCATCAGGTTAGAATAATCATTAGTTGCTGATGTATGAAGACAATGAAAACGTTGGGCTTCTTTGAAACAAATATGGGGGTCAATTTATGTTTTAGTCACTACTTTAATACACTAAGTGGTAGACTGGTTGAAGTCTGAAATGAAAGTGATTTTTAAAAAAGCGAAAGTCAACTACTTAAAAAACTCACGTAATTTATAATAAATATCTAAAGCATAACCATATGCAAATGAATTCGCTTTAAAGGAGAGCAAACAGAACATAATCATCAACTTCTGGTCTATAAAATAATGATTCCAGGTGTTGCAGACCTTACAAAATTTGCATGAGAGTTAGTATCCTGTTGCCCTTTATCTGCACTCAAAGCATTTTCAGTTTGTGTATACAGTCACACTGACTTTCCACTCAACTAACCTATACGTTTGAAGACGTAATAAACTTAAAACTCGGTGGGGTGAGTTGAATTCTTGTATAAACACTGACCTCAACGTTTGTTAGCTAGATGTTTCTACCATGCCACAAAGGTCTTTCGCATGGTGGTAAGACGAAAAGCAGTTACCGTTGTAGAGTAAGTCACTAACTTATGAAGGGGGTCCGAGGGCGCAGTCGTACTGCAGGCTGGATGTAGTGTGATAGAAGTAAGGTGTTCCCTTTGGATGACCAGCACTGCCACGCTGACGCTGCCTTCAGATAGGGAAGGCAGGGGTTAGAAAAGGTTGACCCCCGTCACCTTGCGACAGCCTGCCTCTGACACAGGTTGATAGTTGGATTCGATAACAAACAACCAAAATCTTAAAGATGCCATGTGTGTGAACGGCCTAGAGCTGATGTAACTTTGGCTCTGTGGTTATGCACTAACCCTTCTTGTTTAAGTAACTCAAGAAGACTTGACCTTCAACAGTGTGTGCAGTCGCGAAGCGTTGTGAGCTCTCCTTAGAGTAGAAAGAGGAGAAGGAGACACGAATGCAATCCAACAATTTCTATTCATCTATCGCTCAACGCCAAATGATGCCCTACCAGATCACAAATCTCCAGCAGAAGTCCTAATGGGAGGGAAGCTACGTACGCCGCACCACGCAATGCTACCGCCACGTCGTACACAAACAACGCAAACAGTTGGGTCACACTTCAACAAAACAGACTCCGAGATTACAGACCAGGACGTGGCATGTGGTCGGAAGGTGTTATCATGGGAAGACGTGGGAGTGTGATGTATGATATAATGGTGGGTAGGAGAAATGGGAGACAACAATCAGATGCGGCATAGAAAAGTCAACCAACCAAAGAACGCAAACGTACCACCCGATATTCTGCTGAATACGTTTAATTTACCAACGGCGATGAAAAAAACCCGAAACCAATATCAACAAGGAGCCCCTACCCAGAAGATGTACGGACCGGAAATGGTCTCAAACAGTTCGTTTCCAAATGGATCCCAAGAAGCGAAGGTAATAAATATTTTTTCTGATTTTTTTCAAAAAGGGGAGGTGTTGTGAGGCCCTGGTTTTGCACAAAACATTGTTATTGATCTGAACATTTTTATCTTGGCATTCTTGCACCACTTTTACGGTATGACTAGTAGTATATTTTCTGCCCTATTGTAATGTAATTTGCTAATTGGCCAATCTTTACTCTTACTACGCCAATGTCTCAAATTAGGGACAAAGTCATATTTCATGTGTGCACATATTCACGTGTTTTGGGATTGATTATTACGATTGTATTCTCGGAGAAATAAACTCTCCCATTATCCAGCTTCGGTTTTCTCTCTACTCGTCCCGGGTTGCAGTCGGTGGCTCTTGGGAACTAAGTTAGCTATCAGTCAAGCGTGCGTATTATATTCGTTCGGAATATATAACCTTTGGCGACGAAGATATAACAGGAGGTGCCGATCACCTTCACAAACCTATCAGCACCTAAGTTCCCTCAGATTATGGTCCACCCCACACATCCTTACTTTTTCATCTTCCTTCACGTTTCTCAGTCAGTTATCCTATATCATCTTTAATTTCTCCCAGCTCTTGACAACGATCTCGGTTCACAGGACAGCACCCTTGGTCACCTAAAACCGCGCTTCATATTAAGCTTTGGAGCTGTCAATCTCCGCTCCCTCCATAAAACCAAACAAGCTTACCAAGCCAAAACTCCAGCAACTCAGGCCATAGATGTGTGCTGTGTCTGTGAGAAACGGATACAGGACCCAAATGGGGTTATTCACTTAACCTCACTCGGGCAATATGGTGAATCCCAGAAATTCACCCTTCGAGTTTCTGGAGATTCATTGGGCAGTTCTCATGGTCTTGCAGGTGTAGGTAAAGCATTGAGTAATAAGGCGGAAAGATCTCTAGTCGACTGGATCCCAGTTGACAGTCGTTTATGCGCTGTTCAACTGAATAGCACAATGAGGATAGAAAGGAATATTGAAACTCGCCGTTGTCTCTTTGTGCTCTCTACCTATGCATTCACTGATTGCGGTTCGGATGAGCTCTAACGAAAATTGTCTACCCTTCTGCTGAAAGCCAAATATGCATCCGTATTAGTTATTGCAGGTTATTTGAATGCAGGTGCTCGGGTGCGGCTTTCGGAACCCCAGCCAGAGTAACAGATAACGGCGATAGCCTACTACAACTGTGCTTGGACAATCACCTATTTCTAGCCAGCACAAACTTCAGACATAAGAGAGATATTAGCTGAAGTGGCGTCCGAGCTTAACTCAGCGGTGGATGCAGATAGACCACATTGGTGTCAGTCATCGATGGAGAGGGTGGGGTGGAAGACTGTCGACACTTCTGGAGAACGTATTTGGACAGCTATCATGTGTTGGTTCCAGCGCGTGTATGTCAACGTCTCAACAGATGTAGGGAAACTTTGGCGACAAGATCATTGTGAGTGCACCTGGACAATGAGAGCATTAAGGCTACTTCAGTGAGCGACCGACTCGACAGTTATCGGAAGGAACAATATCAAAGATTCAGAAGAAGCTTGGCACCATCTCCAGTCTGCTGTTAAAAGGGTGTTGAGTGCCATAGCTGTCAAAGAGTGATTATAAGGAGCCATGGATATCAGCAACTTTTTCCGAATTAATGGATGCATGTAAACGCGTCTCTGCAGGACCAGAGTATAATGAGAAGCGAATGAAACTCAAACATAGACTGAAAAGTCTACACAATGACCAGGAACAGTAATGGGCGACGAAGGCTAAAGAGAAGGAAAGGGTAGTGGCGATAGGTAAGAGTAGACTGTTATTTAGACTTATCAAGGAAACTGAAGCGAAAATGTCAGTGGTTAGTACGACGATGGAAGAGAAGGATGGACCTTGGACTCACTCATAGAAGAAACAACTGGAACGATAGGCGAATTACTTGGAGGAACAGTCCACTTGACTTCCAGCTACTAATTCGTTACCCGCTTTTCAGTCGGATCCTCAATGGAGACAGAACCGTCATTACTTGCAGTTGGTGAAACTGTAGGTAACCTGAAACGAAAAAAAGCAGCAGGGCCAGATGACATAGTTTCAGAGGTGTTTAAGGACGACTGTAGGGGAAATTTAATCAACTGATGTGCTTGGGAGTTAGATACGATTTTCTCTGACTGGTCTCAATCACTGATTGTCCTCATCTTCAGGAAAGGTGAGAAGTCTTCCTGAGATAACCATAGAAGAATCAGCCTCACAAATATAATGTCTAATATTCCAGGTTCTATGATCATTATACATCCGATTGCAACTCGATAAGAGCAAGCCCAGGAAGACCATGCGGGCTTCAGACCTACCCGTCGACGTATCCACAAAGTATTGACACTCTACCGCTAGGTTCTGGAACACAGATACCCTCACCGATGCCCGATACTGGCTGTATTTCTCAACCTGTAGACGACATTGGAATCCATCGATCGAGAGGTCTTATGGCAGTGTTTCTCACCGAGAGGACTGTCGAATAAGTATATCACTTTGTTGAAGGCTGTTTGCTCCAACACCCGTGAATGTCTTAGAGCTTATAGTGAGTTGCACAAGTGAACTGTGTACATCGAGTGGTATCCGTCAAGGATGCCCACTCTCTCCACTCATGTTCGATTTCATCATAGACGTTCTTATTGAGGTCTCCCTCTCATCGTCTAACGTCACAGGGATTGACCCTTTCACAGGAGAATCCTTGGCACATCTAGAATACGCAGATGACATAGTCGTGCTAGGTGAAAACACTGACAAGATGCGTAATCTTCTGAACACCTTGAGTGGCGATTTGAGAACGTCTGGGATGTGTTCCTCACCACCCATTTGCAAATTGTTGCTCCACAACTAGTCTTCAGTTATGCACTTTCTAACAATATAGAGTGAGGCAGTTGAGCGCGTTGATAACTTCAGTCACTCGGGAAGTCGGATAAGGCCAGATGGGTCAGTGGCCGACGAAGTCTCTGCACGGATACAAAAGGCTTGACTGTCTTTTGCCAACCTACACCATGTGAGCGGCCACCACGATATCCGGTTGGCTATAAAACATCGATTTTACAGCTCGGAAGTTCACCATGTTCTACTGTATGTCTGTAAAGTATGGTCATTATAGGTAGAGAGGATGGGAAGGTTTCAGGATTCCAACCACCGTCACCTTCGTAGGATAGGCCATGAGTCGTTGTGTCTCTACTTCAGTAATGGAGAAGTCAGATGTAGAGTTCGGGGAAGAGTGCGTTCGTAAAAAATAGACAGTGAAGGTGGAGGATATCAGAGGGATTCGGGTGTTCGACTGCTGCTGACTTCATGCCAGGCGTGTGCCATGGTGTCTCTACATGAGCAATGTAGAAATCAATTACAGAGTTTTGGAGAAGACAGGAATCATGTAAGGTAGTGGACCTTCATCAACTAAGATGTCTGGGATGCATGACTAGTCACTGTCTGCCTTGCCGCTCTACATGGTCTGGATTTAGAAAGCATTACCACAGTGTCACTCTTCTCTCCAGTCTTTACTGCAGCATTCAGTCGAACCGAGCACAAACAACCATTACCTGGGGCTGCGTTAGAAAGTCTTTTCTATTCCCTAGGATTTAGTGTCATGCGTAAGTCAGAAAAGCCATGAGAACTATCAAATGTGGCCGAATACGAGTTAATTAGATTTCTCTTAATTGATGGGTTACAAATTGGAAAGTGTCGTCACACACCATAACACAGACACACGACAGTGTATACTGATCACTGAAAATACCGTCTACACACTACTGAAAGATACAAAGGACAAGAATGGGAAGGCAAGATTTATTGCTCACGGAAAAGGTGAAAACTAACTGTAAATTTACCCGTTCATGTAGTTATTTTACTAGACCGATAATGGCTTAATCTGATCGGGAAAAGGGTGTCTTTGAAGACACTGGCTAGTAATGTATTCATAAATGTTAATAACCTGGCTTAATAATAGTGTTATAAACTGGAACTAGTTCTTAAAAAATGAGTTTCACGTTCAAATTTATTTCGGACAATGTCGCTGGTTCTCAAACAGTGAATGTGTAACAGTGCATGAGCCCTACAGGTCAATCACCGCTCGAATAGTTAGTTTGTAACGTTTTGACTGCAGCACTGTTACCGTTTCTACTTGACTTCGTCACAGAAGTACCAATGGACATGATCTTAGGTACGTCCGATTTCACAGGAATTGACCTACATGCTGAAGGGCATCTAGCTGATTTGGAGAATGCAGATGCTGATAAAATTCAGGGTCTTCCGGACACGTTGAGCGGAAATTTGAGTATGTTAGGTTGGGATGCGTTTCGCACCTGCAAAATGTAAGATGATGCTCCGGAACTGATCTGCAACCACTCCTCGTTTAATGACAGAGAGTGAAGTGGTCATCAATATCAACATAGGACCAGGCATTACTGCGTAATGGTCCAAGTTACCACACCTCATATTAGTACATCAAGTAAAAAGGCAGTAAGGTGCAAGATGAAGATAAAATAATTCAGTCGAAAGAAATATAAAGTACAAAGAGAGAGAAAGCAAGGATGAGAAAATGGTGAGATTTGGTATAGCGTCGTTAAAATGAACATAATGTATATATACATCTGTACCACTGACATCGGTTCTGAGCCATATCATCTAGAGTCTCCAACCACTGGTTCCTCTTGTCCTGCGGACCCCAACCATCTAGTCTGCATCGCCCCACATGACTCAAATAAACGGTCAACGACTTCATGCATTGATGTCATGTTTTAGTCTGGCCGCTTCGAGCCTTTTTCCAACCTGAACCTACTTCAGCCAATATTGTGTGACAAGGCAGACGGCGACTAGGCATACATAACGCAAGCCCAGTCAGACATCTAAGTCGATGAAGGTTCACAACCGTGTCGACTGACTTACCTCTTCTCCCTAAAACTCCACACCTGGCTTCTGCGTTACTCACGCGGTGACACCACGGAATACGGTCTATACTACGAAGGCAACGGTGGTCAAACACCTGAAGCCTTCTCATGCCTTCCACCTTCAATGACCATATTTCACAGCCAAACAGTAGAACAGATCGGACTACTGTGAGTACACGCGACCCTCAGTAGACAATCAGATATCACAGCGGCGCCACAGGTGACGTAAGTTGGCGAAAGCCAGTCGAGTCTTTTGTATTCGTGCAGAAATTTCGTCGGCTACTGAGCCACTGGGGCTGATCCTACTTCCTAGGTAAGTGAAGAGGTTGACACACTCAACCACTACACTCTCTGTTGTTAGCCGTGGCACCATTGAAGACCAATCCTGGAGCAACAATTTGCATTTGGGTGGTGAGAAACGCATCCCAAACATTCTCAAAGTGTTCAGAAGACTCTGCATCTTGTCAGCGTCTTCACCTAACAGGACTATGTGATCTGCACATTCTAGGTCTAACGAAAATTGTCCCGTGATTAGGTCAACGTCTGGTGTAGTCAGGTGACGAGAGGGAGACCTCCTTAAGAATATCTATGATAAGATTGAATAAGAATGGAGACAGTGGGCAGTCTTGACGGACACCACTTAACGAGTACAACTTCTTGGATATCTCACCATAGGCTCTAACACGTCCACAAGTGTTCAAATAGAGGGCCTTGAACACGGTGATGTACTTACTCGGCACGCCTTTCAGTGAGAGACATTGTCATAAGACTTCTGGATCAACGGAGTCAAATACCGCCGCCTTCAGGTCGAGAAATACAGCCAGTGTCGGGCGTCGGTAAGCATGTCTGTGTTCCAGAACCTGGTGCAGTGTGAATATTTGGTCAACACACCCACGGCCGGGTCTGAAGCCTTCCCAGTTTTCTCGAGCTTGCTGTTCCTGAGCTCCACTCAGGCGTCGGAGAGTTATGGAACCTAGGATGTTGGACTCCATGTTCGTCAGGCTCATTCCTCTCCGGTTATTAAAACCAGAGGAATTTTCGCCTTTCTTGACTGGAATAACCAGTGATTTAGACCAGTCAGAGGGGATAGTATTTGATTCCCACATACTAGTTAACATTTCCGTCAACCTAACTAACAGCACTCCACCACCATCCTTGTAGACCTCAAGAGTTATTCCGTCTGCTTCGGCAGCCCTTCCTTGTTTCAGGTTACCTACAGTTTTATCGACTTCTGCAAGTGTTTGGGGGCCTATCTCAATGTTCCATTCAGGATCCGACTGGGTAGCAGGCAACGCAATGGTGGCTGGAGGCTAGTTAAACTGTTCTCCGAAGTGTTCTGCCCATCGTTCCAGTCGTCTCCCCTGTTAGTGAATCTCAGACCCGTCATCCGCTATAGTCTCACTAACCGTTGTTGACCTTTCCCTCCAGTTTCCTTGATAAGTCTGAATGGTTGTCTACTGTTACCAATCACCGCTACCTTTTCCGTCTCATTAGCCTTCACTGTCCACCACTGTTCGCGGTTGTTGTGTAGACTTTTCTCAATCTACTTTCGATTTGCACTTGCTCTTCATTGTACTCAGAGCCTGGAGGGAAGAGTTCACGTGCATCCATTAGTTCGGAAGAAGCCGCTGATATCCAATGGCTCTTTTTAGCCACTCTTTCGGAGTCAGCTACGGTCTTCAGCGCTGGTTGAGTGATAGTTGTTTGTTCCGATAACTGCATAGCCAACTTTTCACTGAACACGACTTTGGTGTTTTCAATGTCAGTAGCACTCGTAGTGGTTTTGTTGCCAAATTTTTCTTACGTCCATTGAGATGTAGGCATATACGTGCTTGGACCAACGCGTGGTCGCTATCCAAACACGTACTGCAGAAGAAGCGACAGTCTTCCACCGATCCTCTCCACCGGTGACTAGTAGCAATGGGGTCTATCCGTGTCCATCGCTGAGTTGAGCTCGGTGAACGCCACATCAGACAATGTCTTTCTTTATGTCTGAAATTTGTGCTAGCTAAAAATAGGTGGTTGTCTGAGCATAGTTGTAGTAGGCGATCACCGCTATCTTTACGTTCAGCCGGGACTAAAAGTGCCACCTAAGTTCCTTTCTGCCTCACTCAGTCCATTAACCTGTGTGTTGAAATCACCTACAACAACCACCACGTCCGAGCGTTTGGCTTTCGAGAGGAGAATAGACAGTTTTCAGTAGAACTCGTCCTTCTCTTCATCCTAGCTGTGGTCAGTGGGTGCGTAAACAGAAATTACAAAGAGACAACGGTGGGTCGCACTGTTCTTTTTAGTCCTCACTGAGCCGTTCAGTCGGATAGCGCAGAGGTGACTGTCAACAGCGATCCGGTCTAGTAGTGAGTTTTCTGCCCTAGTGCTTAATGCTATGCATACACCTGCAAAACCGCGAGAGCTAGCTGTCGAATCTCCAGAAACTCAAGGGTGAATTTCGCGGATTCACCGGATTGGTCGAAAGGGAAGTGACAAATGAACCAACACCGCCAGCTCGGCAGACCGTGGGGTATGGTGGAGCATGTTATTTTTGAGGCCAACCTTCTTTAACCCCCCTTCCACTGAGAAGGTAGCATCAGCATGGCACTAATGGTCATCCAAGGGAAACACCTCACTACTGTCACACCCCATCCAGCTAGCAGCAGTAAGACTTTGACCTCAGACCCCCAATTATAGTGTAGTAATTTATACCACAACGGTAACTGCTTTTCGTCCAATCACTATCCAACAGACCTTTCTGGTATGGTAAAACCTCGAGGGAACAAGTGTTCTACCAGCATAGCTCGTTGGGTTATTGTGATATGCAAGCCCAACCACCACGTCAAGGTAGCAGCTATCGGCCGGGAGTGACGTGGTGGAATGTATCGACCACTTCACCTACTAGAGGACGATATCTCGGCTCGGATACAGAAGACCTGTTTGGCATTTGCAATCTTGCGTCATTTGTGGCACCAACTAGCAAGATATCCAACTATTTGTCAAAGGCTGAGAATACTGCTCTGCAGCCCGTTCTATTCTGCTGTACGGCTGAGACATGGCCATTAGAAGTAGAAGACATGAAGCGATCACATGTTTGACCACAGGTGTCTTCGCAGCATTGCTCACGTGTGGTGGAATCACCGTGTGATCCATATTGAGATGAGGCGAAGGTTACTAGGCAAGAAAGGCAAATCAATATATGATTTTGTGAATCTGAGTCGACTGAAATACATTTGGTCCACGGTAATAATATTTTTTAAAACTGTTTTTTCCTACCCCTTCCCCCTCACACCCTGTGTCACCTGTCGTCCAATTAAAATAGATGATGAAATGTCCCATGTTATTGGTTGCACGAAATCGAAAGGTACTATAAAAGGGAGCAAACTGAGGACGGGTTGCTTCGTTTTCATGATGAGCGACGATGCCGTCCAGACTGCTGTAACTGAAAACAAATCGATTTTTATGGAGCTTTTTTGTCTCGCCGCGTTTCCATCCTTAAAGTCTTCGAAGGTAGCCCTAAAGGAGTCTGCTATAAGGCTAGTGAACGCCGGTCAATAGTTGGTGTAGTGACAAGAAGGTCAGTTCTGTTTGTTTTCATTATTTACTTCATAGAATATCTCTGAAATGTTCTTGTCCGGCGTTCGTGCTCGCGAAGTTCTTAGAAAGTTTCTGGACAGTTACTCGGTGGCTGTTAACTCACAATCATCCCTGCAATTCACTGCTATATGACAATAGTTCGTGGGCGCGTGAATTGACAGGAGCTGAATTGGAGAGCATAAGGCAGTTGCTGATTTCCGGAACGGCTGCATTTAATGCTATTGATTTCGTCTATGCACACTATGGCGTTCAATATGCGCTATCGCCTCTTCGCTAAGTGTAATTTGACCGGTAATTGAAGTTTCCCTTGTAACGATGTTGTTGTAGGCAGTTATGAAAAGTTGCAGGCGCATATAATCAGTCAAAGTGGATCAGTATCCTTCTCTGTCACAGAGGGTGGATCTCTGGAATCATTTTTTTCGCTACAGCCGATCAGCTGAAAGTAGCTGAAAACTGTCTTGATCTACTGGGTCTCGATGGCACTTACAAGACCAATAATGAGAATCTTTTTTCTCTACGAGTTAGTAGCGATCGACATCAACTTCATGGCTATTCCCATATCTTCTGCTTTCATAATCAGTGAGACATCAGAACTGATTGGTGCATTTCTGAGGTTTTTCAATAATATTATTGGGAGCCGCAGAGTGGGTACTTTCATTACAGATGAATCTCCTGCAATTTCGTTGCATTATGCCAAGTTTTTCTGCACTCACACCACCTCCTGTGTCGTGTGCACATCATTTGCAAGTGATAAAAAGGGTAAGCTTCTGTACAAAAGAATAGTGAAAATTTTAATGTTTGCAGAGATTACAACAGGTGCTGCAGTACTTCTTGCCAGTACGTCGTGCAATACTAAGCCTTATGCTGCGTAGCGGTTACTGGATTCAGGGGCGCATTCAGAAACTGCTGCGGGATTGCAACAATAAGTGTGAGCTAGGTGACCATATTATCTTTGCGTCTCGAGTCAGTAACCTAACGCCTGCTGCATGTTCACTCATTAAAAGGAACATTCAAGTCGAAGTTTCTATTGACAATCATTCGAAGAATTCATTGCCAGAGACATCACAGGGGTATTCCAAGTTTCTACAAACCCTATAAAGTGTAACTGCGGATTTCGTGTGGAGTACAACTTGCCATGCAGGCATATAATTAAGTACTACATGCAAAGAAATATCCCCTTAGACGCAGTTAACGTTTCTATCCGTTGGCTAATGCGGCAGAACGAGCAGCACAATGTACCTGTGCAAAACTACATTTCACAATCAACCGCATCCCTCCTCCCATCAAGAGCCCAACTTTGGATGGCAGTTTTACCATTCTTCAACGATGAACAGCAATTCCGCAATGTTCTCCGGTTTGTACGAGGAATTTTAGATGGTAGGATATCCATTCCCGTAGACTCAAATACAGAACATCTTGCAGGTAACACCGTTTCAGGTGCTTCAGAAGAAGAAATAGAATTGACGGCTGCATCTGTGAGTATGACCACGGTGGCAGATGTTGGAAGACGAATAACTGCATTCGAAACAATTTCGCAATCACCTGTTACAGCCATTACTCATCCAAGCAATAGCTTAACCGTGGACCTGGACGCCAGTGTCAACCAGCAAAGAGCGGCTATGGCTATGGAGTAGGTCACTCGGAACTCTGAGGAGATGGACCATGTAGATGTAAACGAAGAGAAGGATTATACTTATAGAGGAGTTTGTGAAGTGTGTTTCCTAAGCGATGCACCAACCTCCATTCCCCATGGCAGCACATGGATGGCATGCCGTTGTCATGCAACATCCATATATTCTGCGCATGGAATCCACACCTAAGCAGCTTTTGTTTAGAATGCCCTGAATGCGGAGGTAATCCCTGGCAGGAAGGTAATATCGATGATAATTAGGAGGATTTGTGTAAAAAAAGAAAAGGTAATTTGCATCCTTGACTCCCATAGCTTAGCCACTTCACTTTTAAATTTCAGGTGAAGACGAACTGCACCAGAAGTGAATTTTTACTTCATGACGGAAAGTGAACAAACGAAGGCTCTTCTCAGGGCCATTCAAAATGTGATTTCAATGACTTCTTTCTTTCATTCAAACAAATAAGAAGTGATTATTTACACTTAAATGCTTCACTTATCGACCGAATGAATGCATTACAGAATATTAGGTGGTTAAAAAGTGTAGAACGGAGAATGATAACTACCTAATATGTAGCTATGTATAGAATAATTGAAAAGTCTAAGCGTATATACTCACCCATTAAACAGGTGAAGTTGTAGTAGGTGACGCTCAGTAGTCTTAGCAACTATTTTTTTTTTACGTCTCCTAATACCACGAAATGTTTATTTCCTTTCATTTATTAAGTATTATCAACTAATACGTACTTTGATTACAACTCACTCATCAATATTTCGTTAGGTTACTCAACTTAATCGAAACTAATCTAGGGAAGAAAATTATTCCAAATGGATCATATTCATTTAGTTTTTATGCTATGTTGAGCGACGCTCGCAAATCTTAGCAACTGGGTTAAAGCATTGTTTCGTTTCATATACGCCACGGTGATTAAATAAAAGTAATCAAATGAGGCTTGATTTATTTCAATGTTGATTCTTAGTTAACACCAGCATCACTGTAAAACGTAAACATTTTGGTTACTAAGGTGCTTCAATTATTTGCTATATCCTCATGAGTAGCCTTCAATCTTGATGCATATCAGTTAAAATCACTAATCCGAATACTGAAATATACAGGGAGATGGTTTTCGAAAAAATATGGCTTTAAATGACCTCAGTGAATTATCTTAAGCCATAAAAAATTTCACGTAACATTATTTAGGCCAGTCTTCGGAACTCAACGTATACGTTGTAAGTAAAATGTTACCAGAGGCAGACTATTCTAAACTCAAGTAAAATCCGTGTATCTTCAATCCTAAACAATATATGAAATACTCACATAGTTTTTATAAGCCAGTTTACGGCAGTTATACGATAACAACAAGAATTCCGATTCAGTACCATTCCTTAGAAGCATAGAAAATTAAAGAAATGCTGTCTCTTAATCACAACTGAAATGGTTTCCCTTCCCTCATACTTCAACTTGAACAGCGAATAGACTCTCGATAAAGTTTCGTAGTGCAGACTACATGGTAGCAATTTCTAGGCAAACACGGAGATACATTGTAAGGTTGGCCTATATGAACGTGATTACTCACATAGTGCTTGTTTTCGAAGACCACCTTAATGTTGGTCAGAACTACCAAGGCAGAGTAATCAGTTTTTCACTAAGATTATCCTCAAAATTACAGCTAGCAGTGCATTGAAAGTATCCTGACCAACAATGGACTGGATGGTTTGAAAAAAATTGGGCACCAAGTTAGTATGATTCACTGTATAGGGTGTATTTTTACTTGTGCGATCCCTGCCAATGGTCAGATTCATACTCTTGAAAAGGATCTTCCTAGCAAGATCGAGACGTTGAGCATTAATACAAAATATTTGTTATTTGTACTAATGTACTACGCCGGGATTATACACGTAAAATGCACCTTATGCAATATGGCAGTGTATTCCTACAAGGATTTAAATATATAGATGTAAAGATTGTATATTGCCAAATGGAATAACATATTATAAGTACATTTCAAATGAAAAGTTTAAAAACAACGGTAAGCTTTCATTTCAGTAAATTATTAAGAAAATATTCCGATTGTTGGTGTGATCAAGGACAGTAATTCTGTTCCAATTAACACCAAAATAAAAAAATTATCACTATGTGCAAACTTGTACAATACAAGACGAAGCGAATCAGGAGGACCACTCACTAATTGTGAAATAACAATTAATGTAAACAGCAGAAGAACAGATGGACGAGAGATATGACATTCATAAAAAATGATAAACGAGTACAGAGTAGTCACATGGAGCCAAATATTTAAACTAACAGAGACCCATGTGGGAACCGTCGAATATTTCTGATAGACAATTAAATGCACTTGGGACCACACAGTTACCTTTCTGTAACTAAGAGAGGGATTAAAGTAAAAAAAAAACGAGTCCTGCATATGCGGAGTCTCCTGCATTTTGGAGGACCTTTTCCTGTGGTAAAAACCTGTTCTGGCACCGAACAAGCACGATGAGAATGGAGTTCATGCTGCTGGGTAGACTTCAAAAGAGAAATCACACCCGGATTATTACGTAAGTGTTAATGTTTCCATAACTTAAAATGCATAACGAACTCGAAATTGTTCGGAGTTTCTAAATAAACCCATACCAGTGCTAGCTGAGTCTTAAAATGTTTAACTGGCTGTGGGCGTCGTTAGCTGCACTGACAATGAGAAGAGTGGATCAAGAACACTATTCAGTGGTTCATAAACGAATGTAACCGATCACTATGTTTACTAGAAAGGGAAGGTCGACGAAATCAAAGAAAAAACCGTTTGCGTAGTGTAAAAATGGTTAAAAATTATGAGATTTTAGATCAAATCACCACAATCCAATACTACAAACTAAAGGACCTATCCTACCGACTAAGTAACGCATACAATAAAGCATGCGCCGGAACTCAATTTCAAAAATACAACACAAAAGAGGAAATTCGATGGTTGCTAGCAGATCAAAAGAAGCTTTGTCTGACTGGCTTCCATGCTAATTGGCAATGGAACACATATTTTCCTGGTTGTTACTGGTCTGGAACACAAGTAGTGGTCAAGATGGCGTTTAAAAGAAATCAGGAAAGTAGTCTTCCGCAGGAAGAGCATTTTAAGACCTTGCAACCCTTCAAAAGTAAACATTGCACTCGATACAGAACCCGTTGTGTTCGGAGTTGAAATCTTAGGTGCGTCCTGTCAAACTGATATTCTGTGTGTGTGACGCTACAATATCACAACTAAGTTTGGATAAGTGACAAATTGTGTCCAGGGATGTAGAGGAGAACCATCAGCCATTATGAAATCTTCTCTTTATCTCCTTTTTTATGTAGGATATAGATAGGGTGCTACCGAATGCTCTTTCAATACTTTAAGCCTAAATACTCAGACATAGCTGGTCAGCATACTATGCATGAGTTCTGAACTCTGAATGACTTATGCGAATCTGCTGAAAAACTAGTGTAAGCAACTACACTTGTCTGGTCCAAAATTTTGCCTAAAATTAACCAGCACTAAGTTAGCAAAAACTGTTTTAGTTGCAGTTAGCATATGATCTTAGTTTTCGATTATCCACTGGCTACCACCACTCTGAAGTGACGATTTGTTCATTAATTTAGTAAGTATTTCCGCATCTGAAGAGTAAGGCTGTCAAGCGGAGGTCAGTAGGATCCAGCGCAAGGGACATTTCCTTTCCTAATTAGCGTGAATGACCTGTCTCAGCAGCTTTCTTCTGATAATGCAGAGAGGAATCAGAAGTCATAAAGATGATGTTTCTTCATGGGAATATTCAACTCTATTTCAATACTTAACGACTAAATATGGGCTTGAGTTTCACGCCGATAGGCGCACAGTTTTATAGTTGAGACATGACCTCTGCCGTGTATTTATTTTCAGTGGCTCAGAACTAGAGGCATGCATAGTCAGGAAGCAGTTTGGCATTTCATTACCGTGAAAACTAAGACAATATGCACCTGCAACTAAGACAGTTTTTGCCAACTTAGTGCTGGTACTTGTGAGACAAAATTTTGGACGAGAAAAATGTAGTTGCTTCTACCGTATTTTCTGCTGATTCGCGTGGTGCCACTTAGAGTTCAGGACTCTAATCTCCCCTCCGCTGAAAAAGAAAAAAAGGTCTGGAACTCATGCACTATAGGTTAGCCAGCTTCGTCCAAGCACCTGAGCCTAGAGTTTTGGGTGATCGAACAGTAGCGATTCGTTTATGTTGTCCATAAAAGGGAAGATAAACAGATTTCACAATGGTTGATAGTGCTTTGTACATCACCATTTCATCTACATTAGGGCTGGCGGCAGCGATCGCGTCCTAAAGATTCTTTTCTTCGTAGCTACTTTGCAACCAAAAAGTTTATTTGTGTAAGATGTACATCTGTAGACATTCCAAGAAATGAAAAAGCGTGATGAAGGGTAATGGAATTGTTTTACGGCTCTGCCACTTTTGCGTGCGTATGTAATGCCTGTGCATCCGAAGGAATGCCATATCGAGACTTGGCCCTTGGGTCAATTTCATCGTAATAATTGCCTTAGTAATGATCAGTGTCTCTGTGATGAAGGTTTGGCTGAACACCGATCAAATGGTTGGTATACAACCCTAACTTTAGTGAGGTGCCTACGTTGCGATCACCGTATGAGCACTATCAGGGTTAGGCGCAAGATGCCAGATGATCTACTCGATAAAGCGGTCAAGATGGTTTGGATAAGCGCCGTAGAGAGTGGGCCATCCCCACCTCCAAGTGCAATACTCGTCAAAATTTCACTACATTTGAAAAAGGCCAAGAACAGTCAGGCCAGTTTGTAGTATCGGCACATGAAACGTTTGATTATCAACCTCAGCTGTGTAGGCAAGTGTATGATGACTTGCTGTGGCTCATAGGATATGAGAGAATGAATGGTTGATATCACCGGTGATTTGGAACAAAACCAGTCACGGTCGCACATATTGCACACTCCTAACGTCGTCAGTTGCCTTCATCTATCTATTCTGTCTACTTCCGCACACTTTTATTTACTCCTTCCTACAGTACTTTCTGTTTGCATACTGCCGTGCAGTATAAAATTTGAATCTGGCTGCGCATTGATGTGTTGGTCACTTTTTTTGTAAAAAATAATCATAGTATCATGGCTAGTGACTGCTGCGCAACTGGTTAATGTTGGGTTGAGATGACATCTTTGACTGTCACTATCATATTTGGTGGTGCATATACTCTGTCTGTTGTGTGGCACCTCTTGATACGAAATTTTTTTGGCCACAGCCACAGATCTCTTGCTCATTGCTTCAGCGCAGGATTCCACTTCTACTATGCCACAAGTTCTCAGACACGACTTTGTCTTCCTGTCCCTGCTCCTGAAACTGGATACTCCAGTACTGTCCGGCGCAGAAGTACGATTAGTGGACTCGGTGATAATGCATTCAACTTACTGAGGCACTCATAACAGAGTCAACGGTACTAGCCACCTTCAGATTAATATTCGTGTTTTAAGCTTAAGCATAAGGCCCCCATTTTAGCAACTAGCTCACTTTCGAGTGCAATGGTAACATGGCGAATAAGTTCATGAATATACTTTCTACGCAGATGTAAAGAGATCTTCCATAACCATTTTCAATTATTTAATTGAACTCCACTTCAGCAGGCGCGCTTAAATTTGAGCAAAGTAGGCTGCAAATCCTGACAAAACTACCTATCGATAGTTATTTGACAACGATTGATTTTATGTTGGCTTGCGTACCTGCAATATACCACAGCCTTTTTGTTCTCAGAATCTGAAGCAGATATATTGGCGTGAGTAGTTTGGCTGCAATCAAAGTTTCAGGCATCTCTGGATGGCGGAAATAAATCTGTAAGTTAATGGTTTAGTAGTCTCAAATGATTTGTAATACTAATAGCCTGGTCAGCTGAGGCCATTGAGCCACATGACAAATGTGGTTGCTTGTACTCCTATTTGAAATTGTAGGGTTTTGTAGTTTTTGACCGTGGAAGTTGATTTTCGGAAAGTGAACTGGTTATTCAACCTGATGGGTCTCTATTCTGTCGTCACAGGTGAAGAGTTTTGCACTTAGGATGATTACACAAGATGGAATCCAGCAGCATCACCTTGATAGGTTTTGTTTCTTTTGTTCATGCAGGAAAACCATATTTTTTATGCCTTTTACTGAAGCCTTAAAGAGTCACATTTCAAAGCATATTATAGACAAGGGAATGGCAGCTGTGCACTCATTCCGGACTTCTCTGTAGCACTTTTCGCGTAGGAAGTATCATGGCTGGTAACAAGAGTAAAACAATTTTTCTTACACCAAAGTGAATTTCAGATCTGGCATTTTATCCCCGAAATACTTTTTGTTTCCCTCAGGACGGTCCCTGAGATAAATGAATAGGCAAAAACTATTCATTCTCAGATAACGAAGTTAACACTGGAGAGAAGCCGCTTCATAAGAGTCACCAGATTGAAGGTGGTCAAGAAATCTGCAACATTTGATAGGACCTGAGAGGTGAGGTTGGGAGGACATTCAACTCTGTCAAAATATCAGGAGCGTCTGAAAGTTATTAAAAGGACAGGAAAACATCACCTTACAGTACATGCATATTGTTTATGAGTTTAGATCGGTTCCATTTACCCTTCCTGTTTCACACCAAAGTGGGATCAAAGCTGCGCAATATTCAGGACGCAAACTGGTTGGGAAGCTATATATGTGGGAATGAAGTATTTGGTGATCGCCGAACCAAATAACCCTACTTAAGCAATGACCTATTTAGAGGTAATTAAGTCTCCATCTTCAAAACGCCGTTAAGAGTCACTAGTCTGAAAACAGAAGAAGTGATTTCAAAGTCCATAGGATGAGACGAAAAAGCTTCTCCTCTTGAATAGTCTGACGAAATCATAGACTTGTAGTTGTGTATTTTCAACACGATAACGACCAAAAGCAGTGATGCACCTACTAGCGAAACGGTTTTATTGAGAGCGAATTGCTAAGCGCAACGTCGCGGCCGACGGACATTTCTTCGGGATCTTGTGCTTTGGTTACTGTCTCAAGTTGTCGGCAATTTAGACGCCGTTATTTCCGGTTGATGGCGGTTTTCGACGTTTCTGGCTGCCTTACTGTGGATTGAGGCTTGAAATCCGTGATTCGCTAAACGCTGGCTTGATTCTGTCACTGCAGACCTCTCCTTGTTTGCTAAAGCGTTCTACTGTGACAACTTTATCTGATTTAATAGTCACTTTGTAAGGCCCTCTATGCAGGGGTTGCAAGGGTTTTCGTGAGCCATGTTGTTGGACAGAGGCGTGAGTGCAGTTCAAGATGCGCTGAGGTACGTAGACTTGCTTGCACTGACAGTGAAGACAGAGGTCAGAGGGTACCGACACGGCACAGTAGTTATCGTACGTAGTTAGTCAAGTCTGTTGGAACGTTTCCCGGTGGTTATGAGTGAAATATATTTTGTAAAGTCCCAATGAAGTAGAAAAATAAATTTCTGACGTTTCGCGACTTCGTGGAAATCGCTTCTTCAGAGAATAAAACCTGTACAAGTTGTCGGACAGCTTAAATAGTAAAAGACCTTTTATTATTTGTTAAACCAAATAGCATATGAATAAATTCAAGCAATCCGAAAGGAGTAGTGCTCGCCGTTTCGGGGACATCAATAGGTTCCACTGGAATATTGTGGCACGTTCGCACGAGGTCAGTCTCGGAAAAAATATTTGCTTTCGTCATATGGTTCATAAAGTCGTTCATACGAGGGAGTGGATATCTATCACTAGCCATGTGCTAGTGACAATCGCCGTAGGGTCGCATTTCACCTGACCTACTTTTGGGAACTATATACAAAGGTGATGACCACGGAATCTTGGAAGGGCGCATAATTCCTAAGTCCAGAAGCTTACTGAATTCCTGGTTTGCTACCTACTGCTTTGTGGGGTCTAATGGTCAAGGCTTTGATGAGACTGTAGGACCTTTTATAACAATATGTTGTGTCTCTGCATGTTTTGGCAAGGAAGTTGTGCAATCCGTTTTTGTGAGCCCAGGAAATTTTCGCGGATGGATACCATACTCGGAAGCGCTATTTATTGAAGCTATCACCAGAGTGATTGTTTCGGTACCCATAGTGATGCCCGAGACAGAATGAAATTCATGCCGGTGATAGGAGACAGTACGTTAGCAATCAAAAGTTTCCACTAAGATCTGCATGAAAATGGAAGTCCGGAATCAAATTTGCGGTTCCATATGTAGCACCTTGCAGCACCAAAGTCGGGTCGGGATGGTGTTTTTCGGCGGTGTGGGTGAGGTTACACTCGATTCTGCTCCACTATCAACCAACGACCAGACTCTTGTTTTCTTACACATCGCTGAAAACAAATGACCGAGTTGTTGTACGCCAGTGGCATCAGTCGTTACTGACCTCCAGCCGTTCTGCTCCTCGATAAACGGAAGGATTTTTAAACGGTATGGCGACAGAAAACGACATGCTTCATTGGAAAACTTCTTGCGATAACAGCATGTTCTAATTTTGGACTCGGTTCTACTCATGGCGTTATGAGGACTGAAAGATTTGCTTCCGTTAAACTTCGGGTATCGTCGGAGTAACTGCAAAACTATCATCTGTCTTGCGTCAATCCTACCGTCTGGAATGGCCACTCTGGCGTCATGTGTTTGCTCAGCAATACTTTCGAACTGATCAGGCATTTTTTCATACATAAGATCGGTGATGTCGGCCAATCTGTCAATGACAAGGTCTAAAATCTCCAACGGCTGGTATCTGTTGAATACGTAGACAAAGCTGATGGAGTGAACGTTGTCTTCATCCGATCTTTCAACAAACTTTACATATGTCGTCTGAGTTGTGGTGTCCTGCCACAAAGCCATAGGCTACTTAGCAGTTGGTCGACCGCTTTCTGGTCTGAAGAAGAGGTAGCTTTTATCACTTCTTGCTTCGGAAAATCATCAGGTGTCCGGGTGGGGCTTCAATAGCATTTCCTTTGCTTGGTAAGCAATTTTTTCCCGTAAAAAGAAGCTTGTGTATCCGAACTTTGTGTTCTGTGAATTTATATGATCAGCCATTAAGAAACGTTGTAGACGGACGAGCCATGCTTGAGGGTCTGTAAGCTTAAAAGAAGGCACAAGAAAAGTCATGGTACTTACAGACCATTCATTTGAAAAGTCTTGATCATGAAAATTTAAAGACATCATCACTAGTACAGCGAAATACAACAACGTTAGGAATCTTATATAATATGAGCGGGAAAAATATATTAAACAAAAGTATAAATGCCTATCACAAAACAACTGGGAGTGTCCTCACCATATATGTCCGCATCGTGAACAGTTGTTGATAACTGCAGCCGCTGTACACTACTGAAAACAATGATAGTGTAGCGTCACACACTTCCCCAAAATCAATAGCCTAGGGTTTGACGACATTCAACGTTGATGCTGACCTTGATGAGTTGACTGGACTCGCTAACCTGAAGGCACCCGGTCTAGCATCCTCACCATTTGGAACGCTGTCGTGTTACGTTGTACTGCTCGTATTCGACTCTCTAGCCAGTTAGTTGGAACGCATCGGTATCTTGGCACATCCACCCAAATATACTTTAGGAATTGTCATGGTGTGAACTTGAAAGACGCAAAGACCAATCACCAATTATTCGGACTTGTTATATACCCAAGAATACTTGACCAAGGAAGAACACGATAGCGTAGTCGGATGAAACAGTATATTTGGTTGGATGTGCCAAGATACCGATGCGTTCCAACTAACTGGCTAGAGAGTCGAATACGAGCAGTACAACGTAACACGACAGCGTTCCAAATGGTGAGGATGCTAGACCGGGTGCCTTCAGGTTAGCGAGTCCAGTCAACTCATCAAGGTCAGCATCAACGTTGAATGTCGTCAAACCCTAGGCTATTGATTTTGGGGAAGTGTGTGACGCTACAGATCACTCCCCCCTAGTGAATTCGTGAGGAACCTAAGACGATACCAGCCGGAAGTAAAAACGCAGTGATGTTTCCACTGGTAAAACTCTTCCGATGGGCTCACTGCTGAAGTGGCCCCTGGTTATCTGAACTTATTCTAGGGTGTCGTGGCAAGTGAAAAATAAGATGCAATAAATTGAGTTTTACGTAAATCGCAGTTCTCAGTTTTCTTTGACGTTCCGTCCAGTGCTCTTTGCACCTGGAATATAAATGAAAGTCTTTAATACCACGAAAACGCTTCGTAAAAATGGGAATTATGTATACACAAATGTATCGGAAATCAAGTTTACACTTATTTTCACCGTTTTTAAAAAAAATCTTTCATTACATGGCAATGAAAAAATTGACATAAAAAGGCAAAATGTACGAGGATCTGCGAATTGCCGGTAAATAAGAAAAATGGTGTCCCGAAAATATATTGAATTAAAAACATGGTTGACACATCTTACTTCACACCACTAAGTTGAATACGACTTCAAATACTCCGTGAACGTGGCGGTTCGACATGATCTTGTTTTTTGTTGTAACTGTACATTACCAGGCACATCGTCAAGAATCTCGATGATTGGGGTATCCACCGGTCTTGTTTTTGCGTCAAGCTTCCGGTAATAACCGGTTGGACGCCAGTCGTTGCTGTCCTTTTTGGGAACCATGTGCAGTGGTGATGCCCAAGGACTGTCTAACGGTTTGATTATGTCCAGTTTGAGTACTTGTTTGAATTCACTCTTCGACGTTTTGAGATTATCAGGGGCTAGATGGCACGCTTTGGTGGACCTGTGGTCGTCATGTGACGCATGACATGGCTGGTTGTGCACGGAAGATTATACGTCGGTTGTCGCAACTCCGGATATCCCCCAAAACTGCTTCGTAGGACGCATCACCTGATTGTTTGGTTCTAACGATGTTTAAACTCGAACCTGCGTAGGTGATGTCGCCAATAGATAACTTTGTGTCGTTATCTATCAGTCGTCGATGGCGAGCATCTACGAATAAATCGTAAGAATTTAGCAAATCTTCACCAATGGTGGGCATAGAAAAGTCAACCAGGAGGAAAATCCGGTGAATAGGTTTGCGTAAACCTAAGCTGAGGTGGGCATACCGTCTCCCAAATGTTGTGGTCGCCTTGCTGTTAGCGACTTGAAGATTGAAGGATGGATCATGATGACGCTCGTTTGTCGGTCCAGAAAGAACGTTAACTTCTGCTCCGGTGTCGACGAGGTAGTGAACTTCTGTTTTTATGTCGGTGACGTACAGCAAACGGCTTCTTCCGCCGGCTACGGTTGCCGTGAACACGTGCCGTCGTGACCGCTTCCCGAGTTTTTGTCCTTGTTAAAACTGCATGGCTTCCGACATTTTCTGGCCTCGTCCCCGTGAGTATTATGAAACCGGCATCATTTAGGGTCTTCCACCCTGCTAGATCTAGTTTCTGAGCAACCATGCGAGTTGCTGCGATGAGCCAAGATGCGCTTCTGTGAAGCGCCACGTAACCTAGGACTTCGAGCTCGTAGCAACTGTTTAATAGAGCTGCACAGCCTGGTCACTTCTGAATCCTGGCCCACTGGTTTATGGCAGATACAGTTTGCTTTAGAGATGGGTCTGCTAGAGATCATCAGTGGTTTGTCTGCTGAGGCTACCAGGTCATCGAGTGGGACCGACTGCAGTGTCACTAACACGGTTTGCACCGGTTGTGGTAGTTTCGAGAGGAACAGTTCTTGGAAAAGGCCATTGTGGAATGCTGCTGCGCCGATAACTTCTTGCATTCTTGCGAGGATTTCAGTGGCTGAGTTTCCGCCTAGCTCAATGTTACGAAGTAGTTAGTCTAGGCGCTGGCGATTTGTGAGATCGCTTTTCTTCAGGAGTGCAGCTTTGAGAAGTGCATAAGAATCACTTACTTCAGGACTAAACATATGTGCTGTAACATGCCTGTTTAATTCCCGTGGCAGTGAGCGTATGACAGCAAGAAATCAAGAATGAGGACCTGAGACTCCTTGTTCTCGAAAATCTGCCTCGGCATACAGAAACCATATTTCCGCATTATCTGGCCAATATGGCACGAGTTGGATCGTGTTCGTAGTCGGCTTAATTCGACTAAGCTTGGGAGCATGGTCGGACATGAGAAAGAGCTGTATGTGGGCAGATAATGGTTATAAAATGAAAACAGCATACAAGCATAAAACTGACAGCCTCACCAATTCAATATTTGTTGTTGCTCGCGATTTGTTATCACGTCGAGCTCACCGATTTAGGAATTGTCCTGGTGAGAACTCGACAGACGCAGAGGTTAACCACTAATTGTTCGAGCTCGTTATGTACCGACGAATACGAGACCAAGGAAGAACACGATAGCGTAGTCGGATGAAACCGTTTATTTGGGTGGACATGCCAAGATACCGATGCGTTCCAACTAACTGGCTAGAGAGTCGAATACGAGCAGTACAACGTAACACGACAGCGTTCCAAATGGTGAGGATGCTAGACCGGGTGCCTTCAGGTTAGCGAGTCCAGTCAACTCATCAAGGTCAGCATCAATGTTGAATGTCGTCAAACCCTAGGCTATTGATTTTGGGGAAGTGTGTGACGCTATAATGCTATTCCATCCGACTACACTATCGTGTTCTTCCTTGGTCTCGTATTCGTGGGTATATAACCATTCCGA
Organism: Heterobilharzia americana; assembly: GCA_944470555.2. NCBI lineage: Eukaryota > Metazoa > Platyhelminthes > Trematoda > Strigeidida > Schistosomatidae > Heterobilharzia > Heterobilharzia americana. The sequence continues at coordinate 65,883,840 of OX104134.1, forward strand.
ATAATTAGTGATTGGTCTTTGCGTCTGTCAGGTTCGCACTAGGACAAATCCTAAAATAGTATCCGCCAGAAAAACTCTCAAAAGTCTGATCACACCAGGCTTATAAGTTTTTTCATTCCTGATATCTGCCTCAAAAGTTATGTACACTTCCCAATACACTATCACCCTTCTTGTTATCTCCGACAATGTTGATTCACCAGCGCCAGACATTTCAAATATCAGGAGAAAACGCAAAGTGTAGGGCAGGATATTGTATTGACTAACGAGCCGACTTAAATTTAAAACCAGTGCAACTAAGTAAATGTTCAGTTATGAGGTGCTCGCAGATCAACAAAACTATATAAAATATATGCTACAATAGGATTTTAATACCTCAGTGATGTGGCGTTGCTGATGCTAAGAAAGTAGTGACGTTGGGTGAAATGGTGACACGTTTTGTAAGTGGAGATAAGTTTCATGTTGTTTCCTGAAAATAATCTGTTGTAGCTGGTCGTAGGAAGAGGTAAGCAAAGCAGAACACCAAATGACTTAAACATGTTGTTTCCACGCAATCGAAAGCACAACTTCTATTGGTAGCGAATTTCGACCATACAAATATACTAAACTTGCTTTTGAGGGAGGATAAATGAAGTGATAGGAGAAAACATCAATTTTAGTGCAAAGGTGTACAGAAAAACAGTCCGCACTCGCCACAAACTTTGTATGCACACGACGTATTGGTGAACAAAGACAAACTATTTCAGCCAAATAAATAGGTTTTGAGACTTCAGAAACGGTCGCCGTCATCCACAAAAATTATGTGCTGATGGTTACACTGAGTGTGGCAGTGAATCGTCCCTTATCAAATATATAAGACTGCAGAACTGCGAAATGCTTCTGGACCGAAAACACTTATTTTTATTTAGACTCAGATTTGTCGTTTGAGGATAGAAGGCTGTGAGCCTACATTACTCCTTTGCCAGTAGCTTTTTGGGCTTGTCCAGCCCTCTTTTGAATATGTCAGGATACCACTTCTGCGTATCGCTTCAGGGAGTTGTTTACTTGACGCGAAAACCAGTACTTTGCGGAGACTACGTTCTTCCTTTGCTTTTATATCTCCCGCTATAACCTCTGACGTGCCCCGACCTAGTGGGTAGGAAAAGAGTAGATATATCACTCTTAAAGTCATTTCTTAGAGCTCTGTATTGCGCAGTTACATCTTTCCTCTGTCTGCAGGAGGGTAAAGAGAAGGGGTTCAGTTACTTAAGTTGATCTTCATAGATCAGCTCAGCCATCTCAGAGATCATACGAGTAGCTTCCCTATGAATTCTTTCCAGATAGTCTGGGTCACCTTTCAGATAAGGATTCGCCGCCTGTGTACAGTTTTCTTATTTATACCTAACAAATAATGGGTATAAGATGGTGGACATATCATCATTTATTTTCATGAACGTTCTGCATAGTGCCTAAAATGTCCGGGCTGCAACCAACCGACAGTGTGCATGCTCACACATTTATCTGCGTTGATAGGCCAGGTAGATAAATAGAACAGCGTAAAGTTGGTAGAAGCCATAGACTGAAAATTAATCCTTCACCTATATCAAGGGTTGTGTGACTGAACTTTTGCTTTTACATCCTTAATCGGTTGGAGAGAAGAAAATTTCTTGGCACCATATCTGGTAGTCATTACACATGCAAATAAAATACAAATACAGTTGAAAAAATATTATCCTCGGCCTATTCTCTGGTAATTATTCTTGTATTCTGAATACAATCTTCTTGCCTGGACCTCAGGAGTGTGAAGAAATTATTGGAATGGTTACTTATTCGTTATTGTGAACTTAGGTATTCGCGTTGTACCGTCATGTTTTCTTCGCATCACTTACCATAGCAGTTCCGAAATAAATTGTATATATCCTCGGTCGTTTCATTTTATTCCTCTAGATTTATGCATTCCAATTCATTTTTTCTACTGTGCACGACATTATTTTAGAACTCGTCACAAGCAGTGAATCATTTAATGACAACGTGAAATTTACTCATTAGACGTTGTGATTAATGTTTTCCTTACCTATGAGGTATCTTTAATTGGTATTGATTATTCCGTCATTTCATTTAGAAATATCCAGTGAATATCATTGTAAATAATAAAAATAATTAATTTAAACACTTCTATCAATTACAGAGTTCATCTACATACCTTGTTTAGACGGTATCTTAAAATTTTTCAAAGCTTTCAGAACTAGCAGGCTTACGATTTCTGTGCGTTCGAAAACATCTAACCCTATAATGCAACTTTCCATTGAACTTGGTCTTGTGAAAAACTATCGATTGCATACTAACTTTCTATGCACTAGTAGCTTGACTCCTCATTTCATAATTTTACCTGTTCCCTTTGCATTAACTTGCACCAAACGTGTACACTTAAGTACTAACTGCTTAAACATATTGCATTTCTGCAGTTAAATTACGTTTTCTTACTTTTTTGTTAGACTTTTTGTAGGGAATGGACTACTCTATGTGTGATTACTTTTGGTGCTTAGATGACACGAAAAATTCGATCTAACTTACATTAAGTTACAAATACATGCACTGAATTTATATTTCGTTTAAAAAGAATTG
>OX104134.1:65886940-65933859 GCA_944470555.2 Heterobilharzia americana
TATACCCGTCTCACAGGAAGTGGCTATCGTGGCTCGGTGGTCTAGTGAATAGCGCTCCAAAGTTTGAAGCAGCTGGTCCCTAGTTCGAAGCCCGGTGGGAACAACGTCACTCACTGGCAGGCAGGTACGTCCAGCTGAAGAGTCCCAAATAGGACGAAATGTGGGTCCTGGAATCCACTGCTAGCTACTGTCCATCATTACCATATATACTGACAAAAGATTTGGGGGCAGTGATAGTTCCATCAAAACCGCGTAAGATACATAGTTGTACACTGACTGATCATTGGATAACAAGCGATTTGAAGTCTTTTAGTCGTGAGTGCTGATTGAATCCCATCGATCATTTTGGAATGCTGACACCGAGCTAGAAAGTTCACCACTGCCTTACTTTTTGACAGAAGTTAGTTGATTGGAGGCAAATGGCAGGAAGCCCTGGACTTCGGTTTCGTGCTCGTTGGCGCTCATCAGCAAAGCATATCCGCAACCTTAAGATTCAAATCCACGTCACCTAGTGTTGCAGTCAGCGACGTTACGACTGAGCTATTCAGGGAGCAACTGATCTTCTGTAGAACTGGACCACACACATCGAAAGAAAACTGGAGAGAAACCAATTTCATGTTGTTCAGTCCTGATTACTGATCGAGTTTTATCTATTATATGTGGTCACCAAGCTAGGAGACTTATTATCAATGTGTCTAGTTCAGTCATACAGGAGGTCAAGCGCGACATAAACAGCTCAGTGGTAACGTCTTTGACTACAGTACTGGGTGACGCGAGTTCCAATATCAGAGGTGATATCAGTTTCCTTGAAATTGTGGAAACGCCTTGCTGACAAGTCCCAACAAGCAGGAAACTTAAATCTAAATCTAAGACCTTCTATTGATTGCCACATCCAATTAGCATCTTTTCGTGTATGTGACTATGTAGAACTATCAATATGCCTGTATTATTCTCTGAAGCATGCACAAACATGAACAATCATAAACCAGCGAAGCAAATAAGTGAAGATGTAGATAATACAACTGATTTTATAGTGCAGCACACGGACTTCTGATTACTTAGGCTATTTTTCGAACTGCTAAACTTTGGAGAAAGTCACTTTCATCATCTATTAATTTATGAAAAGTACTTATTTGCAAAACCTTTTCAGTTCGGGGGTTTGTAGGGATCCATTAATTTCAAGTTGGTATTCATCAGAGATTGATATGTTAGAGAAACATTGGAAACCTGGGAACTTCGGACAGCTGTTTCTTTCTAGTATGCGACTCCTTTGCAGTGCACCCCTGTGACCCCATCATGGGCCTCCAGGTTTCTTTGCCTGTAATAGGAGTGATGTAACACTTTTACCAGAGATGTGGAGAATCTAACTACCAATAAAAACAGAGAATACGCGTAACAAAGGAACTAAAATCATATGTCGAAAGTCATGTGATTATTTTTTTTGGTATGGTTGTCAGCAATAATTCATGGTCGAGACGTCATTAGCCACATCAAATAAATAAGTTTAATATGAAATTACATTCTACCACAGTACTGAACCTTTACACTAATATCAACATGGTGCACTGAGTTATCTTAATTTTAACTGAAGTTGAATAATATGAACTACTGAATTCTGACTCACTGGGTGAATGCAAAAGTTTTAATTATAAAATCGAATTTCTACAATTGTATCGTGTGAGAATGCTCTGAACGAAAACAAAATAATTGTTAAGAAGTCCTTAATTTCCTACAGCTGTCTAGCTAAAATTGGCAGTGAAAGTTGGATGAAAACGTTATGCCATTGTTATTGATAACACCAGAAAGTGTAATCGGGATTGGTTCAGATAGCGTTTTTTATCCTTTTGAATATCGTGGTACTACAGAGTTAGCTGCTGCATACTAGCTTTTTTTACGCCACTTTCAGTACTATTACGAATTCATTTTAAACAGACATAGTACCAACTACTTTCAGCTTTAAATATACGAACAGACAAGTATTGAATCAAATGAATAAAGTCTCTGAGTAAAGAAAGTTCTAAGTATATTAGGAACTAAACAACTGCAAAAGCCTAAAGTTTTTTTACCTTATCAACGAAAATATTACCGTATTCATACCTATCAACCTTTGACGTGCACAAGTCTCCAAAGTTAAGTGTGAAGTATCTCAAAACTGTGATGAATTGCTTGGTTGTGACTGGCAGTGGAGTTCAGGATGCGCGTTTCGTCTTATTTTGGACTCGTCAGCTGGATGTACCTGAACCCCAGTGAGTGGTGTTATTCCCACTGATACTCGAACCTTGATCATTTCGATCCAGTATATCTGAATGCTTGAAAAAGTGTCAAACTTCCTCTCAAATAGTTCAGTATTCGATTGGCTGATAATGTTCGTGGGATATTTTAAAAAAAGAAAAGTTTGTATTTACTGGTAGATATGGATCTTTATTGCATTTGCTATGAGAACAGTTGTGCAGTCTGTGTGGAGAGATCAATGATAATTCAGCAAAAGCTTTCCTTTTCACAGGATATATTTTTTTTCAGTTATGTGTAGTCGTTACATGACTAATCTCAATTATGCCGATTAAGTAGTTTGAACCAACTGTGACTGGTTGATCTGGTTGTTGACCTGCGACTGTAACACGGAGACTACCCTGGCCAGGGACCATTGATTGATTCTTATTTGACCACACTTTTAGTTGGTCTGGGATAAATGGAATTGGAGACGTAGTTTTTCACCAACATCCAATCGAACGCGTTTAAAGCCAACCAACTGAATATTAGGCACAATGCATTTCTCTTGATTTTCATCATCTATATCAGGCTGCCCACATTTTAGCCACTGAATATATAGCTGAATAATGATAATTAGGTGAACACGTTATAGGCGCACGAATGCAAACAATACAACAACTTGTTTAACTTGCCTTGTATCTGTTGTTGAAGGTAAAACTTATACTGTTAAACCATTTAGATGTCTTCAGAACAAAGATTTTAAATTTACTATGTATGTAAATCTAAAGTGATTACTGAGATTAGCAGCTTAGCACTTATTATGCTATACTTAGAATTGGAAATCAAGAAACGCTGCAATGGGTTTATGTACGCTTCAACAATTTGCTTTTTATGCCTGTAAAACTTAGCTATTCTAACTCCCAACCTCAAAAGAAATGATCCTTTTTGTGAGTTAGTAGTTCATGTCAATTGAAGCTGTAGCCAGTGATGTTACCAGTGGACCTGCCATTCGTCAAGATACTTTGTACAGAAGCGGATGAATCATACCTAGTAGAAACTGAAAAGTAACCCTTGTTATACAGTCTAGTCCTAGGAGGCTTGACTTAGGAATAAATAATCATGATTCCTCACGGAAACTTCATCCACCAAGTGGCGGATTCAAAAATTTTGCTTGAATTTGAGTATCATATTACTCTAATTTCTTAAAGACTGGGAAAAGTCATGATATGCTGTTTACTAGTTGCAATTCTTGTGATCATTACAGCTCTGTAAGAAAGCTGTGATCAGTGACCAATTCCTGTATGCTCACCTTTAACTTACTTTCATTCTCATCGTTGATAAAAGTTATCAAGTGGATTCAAGAGAGGCATTTAGTAAACTCAATTACTTGCTGCTAAATTGCCTTCTGCTCTGGAAATATTTGGTATGCAGCAACTTTCAGAATATGCGACAGAAAACTTTTCGCGGATAATATTACGAAAGGTGACCAACAACACTTAAACATCAGAGTACAGAAATCCTACACAAACTTATCTATAGTCTTTTTTTGTTGGATTTATTATACACAATCTAATAAGTTTGTGCACCGAAATGAATAACACAACTTTTATCTCAATAAAAGTTCGTGAAGTCACCCAGCTTATTTTGCGTTAATTAAATGTTGTGGTGAAACTCACTCTGTTGCATTCAGTACCTGCATAACTCCACGTATCCTAATAATATGTTAACAGAGAAATTTCTACTTTAAAGTAAAATCACTACTAAAAGTGTGCACTTTGTTTAACTGAGACTACCGAATTACAGAGTTCAAATCAGTAAGTGAATAATGTCATCCTTCTTTAAATTAGTGTTCGCAACTATGAGAAATCATAACGGAAGCGACAATCCATAATCGTTTATCTACTATAGTAGCGAAACTTTAAGTGTAAACGCAGTTTATTGAACCATATCATTTCTCATGTCTACTTCCAAGTGTTTGCCTGTCTTTTCTACAAATAAAAAGTGTCTAACTATCAGCTTCGCAACGTATGATCTACACGTGTTTACTTATTCAAATGCACTGTAAAAATAAACAACTAGGTCAAGTATTGGTGGCGTTAATTTCTAATGGCTTGCAAACATCTATATATATCGTGAACTATTTGGTTTAGTATGTCTTTCACTGGATGAGGATATGCGTCCTCAAACAAATCAGGCGTCCATAACCCAAAGTGTCTTCATTGAAAAAAGTAGATGTTAGCCACTGACTGATTTCAAATCCAACATCTCTTATGCTTTCTTTAGTATTTTGATTAAAATCCTATCTTTCTGAAACACATTTTTAGATGATGAAAAAACCCACCTGAACCACCTCCTCACATGCAATATGTCCACTGTTTTTTATAGTTGCATAGACAACAACAGGTTGATTCGGCTTGACTGAGACCAATGGTAATTCTAAATTCGAATAATCAAATCCGCTAACTGAAGGAGATACCATGTTATATGTTAACCCATAACCGAATGGATATAAAATTGGTATTGGACACACGTTTTGATTTTTCGTACAAGATTTTGGTAGATAACGGTAGGTTTGATTCGTCATTTTGTATACAGTTATATTGGCTAACTTATCAATGGATGCATACCACGTAAACGGAAGTCTAGCTGCCGGTATCCACCAGTGACCTTCATCCATATCTGTACCCCATATTCCAATTTCAGAAGATTCAGGATAAAGTTGTAGTAGTGGTGCATATGGACCAAATGGTCTGCCAGAATTTCCAACTAATACACGAGCGACTACTTCACCAAGTACAGAATTCATGTAACCGCACCAGAATATAGATTTAACCTTGATAGAGTAGAAAGAAAACAAGTGTATGGAAATGTTAATACAAACTTTGGATCACAATAAAGATATATTTGTGAAACAGGAAGTGTGATAGGGTGGCTAGATGTTATCTATTGCACCTCAGTAGTCTTACCGCTAGTGATGCCATATCCCCATGAATGTAGACGACGATACAGTTACCTCATAAATCTTATTCTGTACTTATCATCTCTAACAACATTACATCAAATTTGAAGCAACATATCGGGAGAAAACTAAGTACACGTATTTATATTCGTAGATAAAACACAGCACTAGAATCTGGAGTGCTCATTTCTCCCTACTCGCAACTTATCAGCTGGATGTATCCACTACCATTACAACAATCCCCACTACTAATAGCTTCAGATGCCAGAGTGTTGCTCAACTACCTACTGAATACTGACAGCCACTCCTTGTAAAGTGGAACTGGTACTTAAATTCCTGCTGTTAAATTATGTATACTGAACTGAGTGACGATCGTTGGCATATGAACGCATTATGCCTGGTTGATAATGTTTCTGCTCTCAGGTTAGACTTTGACTTTAAATATCCGTAGGAATCTCAACATACTACAAGGGAGATAAATTCAGCTGGTGGATATAAGTACTCATACTTATTTCCGTATCAAAACTCTGGTAGATCATTTTCTAATATAGTGTGACATAGGGAAGATAAGTACTGGAGAAACTAAACAATAGGTTGAAATTTCTGCTTCCTGTGCCATTTCCATATAGTTAAGATGACTGGAAGGTACAAAAATGGTTTCTCATCTTGATTTTTATGTTACCTTGCAGCTCTTAACCATTATTTCACACTGTAAAAGATCTCAATTGAAAACACTTGTGAAGGAAGTTGAATAACTTGAAGAAAGAAATTCACTAAACATCAAGAATAACTAAATATTATCCTGTTTGACCCAAGAAAAACATTTTACTGATGAATCACTTTTCATTTTAGTTTAGAGAAAGAGACACGTTGAATGGGCTGAAAAGGTTACTTTGTTGTTTTTGTAGACATACAAAATTTCTTCATTATCTGACACTGATGATACGGCAATGATAAAAATGTCAACAATACAGTTAACACTTCATATTATTTATAGATAAATGAGTTTTAGGATTAAAGCGACAGTGTATACGACCGACGGCTTCCAAACCAATACATTAATCGTGAACTAAAAGTTCATTTAATCCAGGAGACAGAATTTTTTCAGTTTACTGAAAATGTAATATTGAGTCACTGAGTTAAGCTACTGTTGTAGACACAATTGCCACGAAATGGATAAACTTCTGAAGTGAATTGTGAAAACACGGAACATTAAAATACATTCAAAGAAGGTTTTGATTACGGACTTATCCTAAGTGAAGATATGCTGTACACTAAGTAAGCAACGTGACATTCTGAAGTCGAACGCAATAAGTTCAAGCTTCATCGTATATGAATTACAGCTTAATAGTCGTATTAGAATATAGTACACAAGGCTTTTCATGTTCAGTTACTACGCAACATGATATTGTTAAGTTTCAGTGCTACCTGTCATTCCAATGGTTATGGCTTCCAGAATGACAACAGTGTTATGTTTTTTCACCAATTAATCATGATGACAAAGTCATAGTTCATTTTTTTAAGTAATGTTTCTTATGATTTCATAAGATTCATTGCTTGATTTATGAGGTGTTCCAGGCTTTCCATTAAGTTGTGATTAAGGATGAAACAACTATCAATTAGTCCATTTAATTTCAAACTCCTTGGTCTTTGTCATTTTCCATGAAATCTCGAAAAATCAGCTTGCATGAAATTACAAGTTAACGTACATTTTGATCTTCCACAGCAGGTTCAATATCAATCGGTCCAGACGAAAAAACCAACACAATTACTGGTACGGGCAAACGTCTTATTATTCCCCGACCTGCCGATAAATCTAAGGCATTTAACAGAAACATATTCTGTTTTCCAGGTAAATTTAAATCGTGTCTGTCATGCCCTTCATTTTCAACATTTCTTCCAGTACCAACGGTTATGATGACAAGGTCAATGTCCGGCTGTAGAAGTATTTCTTGAAGCGCTATATCATCGTACATGGAACACTTTGCACCATCAATGCAAATATTTGAGGAGGTGATTTTTTCGCTTATACTTTCAAGTCCTGTCAAGATGCAATAAGAACAGAATAAATGATTTCACTGGTAAAAGTAAGCGAAAAAAGTAAAATCAAAAAAGGAAACATTTAGGGAACATTCATTCCGAGGAAACTGCTACTCATACCATTGTAACCCCTGTTACTACCCCCATCTCTACACTGTTTCGCGTCCACGAAGTCAAATTAAATGGAGAGATAAAACGTCCACAAAGAAAAGCTGCTTCCTTGTAAGTGTTCGGTTGTCCTTAATAGCAGGTCTTTCATAAAACAAATTATAGAGCAAATTGTTCTGGAAATGATCTTTTTATTTCAGGATCCGGAAAAATAGAATTAGAAGCTGTATATTGGATTTTGAAGTAGCTTCCACTGTTTCAGAAGAATAATTCGATCATAAATTAACTAGAAATTAGTTATATTAATAGACATAGTGAAACCTCCCAGTTTTTCCCGATAAATAATAAGTACAAGTGGGTTGAGAATAGCTACCTATATGCTCAAAATCTTGTACTAAAATCAAGGGTGCACCTTAAAATACAGGAGAGCCCATCAGTAATCTCGTGCCTTAGTTAAATTTTAGTCGGGACATTATTTCTCATTAGCTGTTTGTTGCTGATAGTTGAATTTGTATTTCACATTTAATCTTCATTTTATAAGCTTGCAAAGTTTACAGTACGCATAGCACTTATGTTGATACTGAGTTATATGTAAAAAGAATGATGTACGCATAAAAACACTCCATTTCCTCTTAAAGATACATCTAATAACAACTGAATTATTAGGTGTGAGAAAAAATAGTTCCCTGCTAGTACATCATATTCGCTAACCTTTATCCAGTGGAATTATATCAACTGGATCAGGGCGTGTTGCATAGCTGCCAATTAACTCATCGACACTCGTTGAAAATGGTCCAATCAAGGCTATATGTCTCAAAGGACGGATCTCAGGATTTACAGAAGACATAAGTGGTAAAAATCTCTCAGAGTTTTTCAGTAGTACCATTGTCCTGGCCGCAGTGACCACTGCTAAGTGCCTATGCCTCGAGTTCTTAACCACCTGTGAAAACCAGAAAGATCTCTTTTAGGATTAGCATTTTAAAGGAGGCGGTCATGATTATTCAAGATCAATCAAAAAGTCAGGAAAACGTGATAGAATTTCATGATCATGGTCGCTATTAATTGTAGAGAATATACAGGATCATGCGTGTTATGAGGGTATCATGAAACTGGCAATTTTCTGTATATTTTCAAGGCTGATTTACATCACAGTTCAGCGTAAGAAGAAGATGTGATGAGAAAATATGATGTAACTGAGCGTCGTTTTGCTTCTCCAAAACTTCTTAGCAGTATACACCAATAAAATCCTAGCAGAACCTCCGTACTAAAACACACTGTACTTAACTATCTTCTTGTTGTTGGTGTTTTAAACCCAATTAATATTCCGCATACACTGACATTTCCGGAATAGGATAAAACGGCTGCTTATTACTTAAATGATCTTGATCCTTGTGATAACCAGGATGTTTTGCGTGAATCATATGTTCTTACTTTGTACTCTATCTAACTAGGATAAATCCAGGCTGTATCCATACAATTTAATCTTGTAACTTCAAAATTTATTTGAACAAATCACTTGTTATCTTTAGTACAGTCTTCGGTGTGAACAAAGTTTAATACAAGAACTGTTGTTTGTGTCCGTGTAATAAAACTGTGGACTTACTACATATGACGATAATTTATGAAAGAAAATTATTAAAAGTGGCCAAATAGATAAGTGACACACTGACTCTTTACTAGGGATGAACAAAGACTGTTTTGTTAATCAGCAAATAAAATCTGTGCATTATTTTTATACTGAGACAGCATGACAACTGATACAGGTAACACTTGTCAATAATTGTGACTTAGTAGTTCAAGTTTATGACTTCCATGGGGAGTAGATACTTACTTCTCATCTTACTGGAACTACTGATTTACTGTATCCGCCACTCAGGTAAGGCGAAATAAAAGTAGGAGCAAAAAGTGAGCACTTCGGTAGAGTATAATTCCACAATACATTGTTTATTTGATTTAGTGTGGAAGAAATACATGTAACTGACTGTATTACCACCATCAACAAATATTATAGTTTTATATTCATTCTTTTGGGATCAAAAAGTATAATAACTTGATAAATGAACCAGATAGAAATGAAAAATTCCTCTGGATAGCACAGTGTTTCAAAGTTATGAAGCACTGACAAGTAATTAAGATCATACGGTAAATGGATGAGTAGTTCCTTCTCAAGGTACTGAGTCAATCATATCTTGATACCAACCAAAAATTAAAACATTCACTTATTTGTTTGTCTCTCATCTAGTGTAATGAAATACTACAGGTCTAGGATAAGATTTTCTTCTTTTATAGATGTTTTGGTACGCACAAAACTGCATATTAAAATAGCAATAATACAGATGGAACTGATGTACATCCTCAAAGTATAACTCACTGGTTATCACTGCTGGACTTCGAAAAACCCTAATATCTCTATCAATTTACTTTTGGCTTGAACACTTCAGAACAGCGTTGATACATACACTTTTATCACAAGGGCATCTGATCAGAACCAAAGGATTATTATGCTATACTTCTTATCCAGTAAGTACCTCATTTCCTTACATTGGACCATATGACTATTTCAGAATGCACTCCATTATTCAAGTCGTGATATGAAATTTCAGTTGCTCTACTCTTAATCAACAGGAGAAAGACTAAAATCATACCCTATTTCTTTCGGTTAAGCCAATCAACTAACACGCTGATTGTAGAAGTCCAGCGCAATTTTGGGTGATTACTAAACTCAACAAATTTTATATTGGCATTCTTTTATGTTTTTCTCGTTTGTCGCATAAAATTAGTAAGCAAGGTAAACATACCAAAACTATCAAATAAATTTAACACCATAAGAGTAAAATCAAACTTGGCATTTCTCATGGCAGACGGCTAAGCAAGAGAATTAATTGTAAATGATAAGGTGATGTCTTGTCAGTCAAAGCATGCCAAATATTAGTCATCTTCTTTCGTGTGGTATTTTCGTATCATTGTTAGGGCATACTTCAGGATGCGTATGTTTCTTTGTTGAAGACTTCTCCTCTGAGTTCTTGAATTTCGGTTCTCATCTGAATTATTACAGCGTGTATGTGTCTTAGCTGCAGTGGCTGATGAAGACAGTTAGGCTACTTTATTCATTCCACTTAGATCACGAAGCTTGTATTCATTCACTGTCTTCCAAACATTCATTTTAGATAGTTCATTTTTAAAACTAGGTAGATTATCGTACATTAAGTTGTGTGAAATAATAATTTTTCTTGATAAAGAACTTTATTACTGATATTATTATTGTCAGCTACTTTCCAGACCCCATGCCGTTAAGTAGAAAAGGCTTAGCCATTCAGTTATTACAGAGCTTTTCAGCTATTTTCATTAAAGATGAAGAATCAAAAAGTCCTTAACAGCAGTTTAAGACATACCGCATTAGGTAATAAATTAGCATATGGATCCATTTCTGGAGTGTTCATTTCGCCTTGAAGAATTCTGGCGAGAAACAGAGGACGTACTAAACTTCGTAATTCACCTTCAGTAATGTTTCCAGATTTTGTTAAATTCAAAAGTTCTGAGTATGCATTAATAGCATTAGGAATGGCATTTTCTATATTCACACCAGCTTTAATGGCAGCGACAGCAGCTTCTTGTAGATTTGAGTAGATATGGTGTTTTGATACTAAAAATTGTAATGCTCCTTCATCACTTATGACAAAACCTATTGAAATAAAGAATATGCCTGAATATGATGCAAAGTTTAGTTGGTTTAAAACGCAAGTTGAAACGGAAGACAAACTCAACATTCGTAACTTATACTTAGGACAGAATAGCAAACATTAGACATTTCAAGGTCCAATAGCTTGTGTAAACTTGGGATCCGAACTAAGGTGTTGGGGACGTAACCTACTGATATAACATATTCTATCACAGTGCTCATACCGCTAAAAAGGTAAAATAAAACACAGGTAAGCAGTAAAATAGAAAAACTTCAGCTGGTTCGTTCTGGCCATTTTCATTCAGTAACAAGAGAGCATAGGCGGCAGCTGCAGATAAATATCTGTAGTTCGTTGGAAATGCTTTTCCTAACGCGCCAAGTTTCTGAACCATATAGAAGCACCGACTTTACTGAAAGTAGTGTTGGAAATCCTGATCTTGCTCTTTGTGTTAAGTGCAGTAGATCTCCACACTGGTTTCAGATTAACCAAGACCTGTCTTGTTTGCAATCCTGGATTTCACATCTTCTTCTGTGTCACCGCCTGTAGTTGGAAGGATGCCACATAGGTATGCAGGTAGGCAGGTAAGCAGGTAAGTAGGTAGGTAGGTGGGTAGGTGAAAGAGACTACTTCGTTTAGATTGCTCCCATTGATGGTCATTGGTGCTTGTTGTCGTTGTTGTCAGTTGGGTATCTTCATCACCTCGGTCTTCTCTACATCCACTTGAAGTCCCGTCTTCTTTCGCTGCCCTGCCTCCTCTGCCAACTCGTTGGTTTTCACCTGTAGATCTTCGAGTTTGTGCGACAAGAAATTAGACATAAATCATCATCGGCGGCGAAATCCAAATCTTCTTCTGGAGTCTTTTCATCTGTCCAACCAGCGTATGCCAATATCCTCGCTCCTCACAGTTTGCTGCATGATCCAGTCGAGTCGACCACAATCAGGAAGATGATTGGTGATAGTAGGCGGCAACCTTGTCTTACTCCTGTCTTCACTTCAAATGCGTCACTGAGCTGATCTTTCCATTGTCAGTCACTTGGCACGTACCATCATATAGCATATAGCTGTTGAATGAAGTTGGTAAAGGTTTGTGGCAGGCACTAAAACCGTAGTGTTGAAGCAGCTGCCTGCCAAATTACTTCTCGTTTGACGCTGTCGTAGGCCTTTTCAAAATCGATGAAGTTGAGGTAGACATCCAGTTGACTGCCACTCTATGCTCTATTCTATGATGAGATGAGGCGTAGCCTTGCGATTTGATCTGCATATGATTTGTACTTCCTGAACACAGCCAGTCAACCAGCCAGCCTGTTCCGATAGTAATTTTGAATCCATGGAAGTTTTCAGTCTCTCCAGAATGATGCGGCTTAATATGTTGCTTGGGGTGGACCGGGAATGCGCTGATGATTCCCCCCAGTTCTTGCAAAGGCTTAAGTCTCCCTTCTTTGTAAGTTTAACGAGGTAGCCCTCCTTCCAATCGGCAGGTACGTTTCCTCCCTTTCTTGCAAACCTTCTTCAACAGTGGTGTGAACGTGTCCGCTTTTGTCTCTGTATCTGATTTCAGTGTTTCTGGCGGAGTTCCATCTGGTTTGGCTGCTTTCCCGAATTTCATCAGCTCCATGGCATTCAAGACTTATGCTTTTGTCGAAGGGACTGTGTTCACTGATGATTCTGCCGTTGCTGATGGTATTTCTGGATGAGTTGCAGGTGGTAGTGGTGCTCAGGCCATTATCTCCTTCGTTTCTCCTCCTTGGTGGTAACTAAGTCTTCTTCACTATCTTTCATTGGTTTCATGTTTGCTGTGTTGATCTCTTCACAGATAGTAACCTGGTTATTTGATCTAATGTTGTCAGGTCAATCCTACCTGCATCCTGTTCTGCTTCACTTGCCAGTGTGTCGTAGAAGTGTCTTTTGTCTTTCCACCCACACTTCTTCACTTCTTTGTCCAATGTAGTGTTTTACAGGTTATGTTCAGTTCCTCTTCTCGTTGTTCATCCCTACACTGCACTGCACTGGTTCATCTTCTGCCTGACCATCTTCCTCTCACTCCTCTATCAGCTTCCATGTGTCCGTCGAAATCCATTCCTTGTCTTCTTCTTCTTCTTCTTCCCTCCTAACACGGTTATGCAGGTTTCTTTCCGCTCAGCTTTCAAGGACTTCCAGTGTTCTACTACACAGGTTCCTTCAGGGATGTTGCTCAATGTCTCTCATTTTTCTCAATGACTGACGTGAAGATGTCCTTTGTAGTTTCGTTCTTCAGTTCAGTTTCTGTTCTGGGTGTTGAACTTGAACTGTGATCTATCACCGGCTTCTTCTTCGAAGGCTTGCAACTCGGTTTTGAAGGTAGGTTCCTTGCACTAGATAGATAGTGAGTGGTGTGTACGTACATCTGCTACCCTTCTTCATCTGATCTTGTGTCCAGTGGGCTTGATCTACACTTTCTTCACATTGAGATGAAGTCGATCTGATTTTCAGTGTGTCTGGTGAAATCCATGTCGCTCGCTTTGTGAATGTCCTTGTGTTTGTACACACTGCCTCAAATCACCAAATCGTTGAATGCACAGAAGTCTGTAAACAGTTCTCCACTCGCATTCATCATTTCACCGAGTGCTTCTCGACCCATGATGAGTTCTCCTCCTGTGTTTTACGTTCCCAGTTTGGCATTAATGTCACTGAGTAGAATGAATTTTGATGTCGCCAACTGGAGTGGGGTCTTGTCCAATACTGATTGCTGTTGTCTGTGGAATTCCTCCTTAATCTCATGATCTGCATTATTTGTAGGTACGAAGCGTAGCACTGAATGATGTGACTCTTCTTCCTTTTGAGTTGAATCTTCCTATCATGATCCTGATCCTGCAGGAGGAGGTTGGTTCCCACTGCATGAGAGCCTTCGATGTTCTTGGAGACATGATGTCAGCCACTCTGGACCTCAGTGTGCTCGTGGCTGTCACCTGGGTGACAATATCGGAGTAGATTATTGACTCTCTAGTTAAGAGTTTGAAGAGTCCACCTCCATTCCATCTACAGATTTCTCGCAGATTGCTATCACTTCCATGTCATATCTTCTCATCTGTTTTGCAATCCGGGCAGCCTCGCTAGGTTCATACATTGTTTGGACACTCCATGTCCCTATATTTATTTTTGCTTTCATCGAGAGAAGAGAAGACACATCGGCCGACTGGCTTCCTCAAGGCTTTCACCAACCGGAGTTATTTCGTCTCCCCGATTCCAGCGAGGAATAATTTTGTTATTACTTTTTATATTTTGTTTGTGCTTTGAAGTTTGTTTATCGATTGGATTGGTTTTCCGGTGTAGGGTCGCTAGCCGTATGCCCAACGTTCCCTCTTTATCCGGGCTTAGGACCGGCTAGTAACTATTGAACTAGTTACCTAGACGAGGTTACTAAACTTTCTAGAAGTTACATAATACTTTTAAAGGGTAAAATCTGTACATTATTGACATCAAAATGTCACTAATAAAAAATAATATGTAATTTATAACGAGGCATGATTAACATGACCAACTGAGAATATACTACTAAGTAAAATTTTTAGTTGTATGCTATCTTATGCTAAATATCAGACTTAGTTAGCTAGATCAGGATAATTTAAGCAGTAAATGAATGGGTTGGCTCGTTTGTCAAAATTTCAAAAAGATTAGCTGAGATTGTTAATCTAACAAATAACTAGACATCAGAATTACTTTCATTGACTTAAATAACCATCTAAAAACACTGCAGCAAAACGTGCAGGTATAATTTACTAAGGTCAAAGAATCCATTGTTGGTCAGTTAGATAAAAATCGAAGTTAATTCTGTAAGTTAATAACTACTCTGTTTTACACACACCTGGATATTTCCACTGTTTTCTGAGTACAGTATCCAATAGCCAGTGGTTTACGCATGCAGGTGTACCATTCACTCCACTGTATGCGCACATAATTCCTACAGCTCCAGCTTCCATGCATGCACGAAAAGCTGGTAGATAGGTCATCCACATATCATGTTCTGGTACTTCAGCTTCAAATGATAACCTTGAAACAGGATTATTCTCGGGCCCATTGTGTGCTACATAATGTTTACAGTTTGCACCAACCATCATCACATGTTGTTTTACAGGATTCGTTCTTAGAGGATGCAGCTAATAAAAAGAAAAACAGTGATAAACTATGATGTATATATGTCACCTTTTCTAAAATAAAACGTTATACAAGTAAGTTTGTAACACAAAAATAAACATTTCCTGTCTTCAGTGTAATAATAAATTATACTAGTATTTTATCTGTAAAAAACTATATATGTTCATGAGAATATCAGGAATGAGAATTGTCAGTATACATTGAGTGTAATGGTTGAGAGATTATAACTGAAGTTGAAGGAGAGCTCTGTGCTTAGAAAGAATTCAGTCACGCGGTTAGTAAGTTTTTAACTCATTGTTGTACCAGGTAAGCTATAAATAAAATTTACAAGGGTGATGGTAGTGATAACTGAAGTTGAAAGAAAAAATTCCTTGCTGAATAGTGAACAACGTTTTTCATTGTTTCAGTTTGGGCGGCTTTTGGGTATTAATTTATTTTTTAAGAATCATGGAAATGTTGCATATGACTTTACAGTTTCTACATTCTCATAGGCTACGCATAGTCGATTGAGGATTAACGATATCTGATAGGTTTCCGAAAGAAGCCTGTTTTATATTGGCTTTGTTAAAGCAGGAAAATATGGCCTTGTACGATAGATGTGGAAAAACTTAATCCACTTGTGTGCTTGGATATATGTTTTAAGTGCTTATAGGTGATGTTATAAAAACGGTGCAATTTAATCCATGAAAAAAATTCCATTTGTTATCTAACTGAGCAAATACAAAACTGTTTTGCACAAGACCTGAAAACATGGGAAATTTTCAAAAATGCGAATTGTTTCGAAGCCAACTGAGCAAAGAAAATCATATGTAATTGGTGTTTCTCAGTTACTATGGGTGGTTTGTGTTTTTGTGTGATTTAATTCACATACAGTAATCTTATCTGTAATCCACTAATATGAATACCTACTTCATCAATGAAACCTAGATGCAAGTTCAAAATATGAGGTTTAGCTTTTTAAAGTTTTAACACAAAAAGTGAGACCTAAATTTAGTTTGGAGCATTTACTAACTGGTGAGCATAGTTATTGTGTGACGATTGATGTCATTATATGGCTACTCAAGCCTAAAAAAGTGGAGGTGACTCTAAAGTTGAGCTTCTGAGCCCATGAATCCCGCTTTTTGACAAATAACGTCTACCAGATTCCAATATATGTATGATGTATGGAGCCTAGGATAAGTAACCATTAACTAGACTTTATCAAATCTGTAAAAAAAAGGATGAACATGGCAATTTCTGAAATATGGTGATCACAGCGCTTGCCATACATATCATGTCTATGAAGCTGAAACATTTTCACTGGACTTATTTTCTTCACAACAAACTACTGTCAAGTGTATTATTTTCTGATTTCTTAGGTCAGAATATGTAGTGACTCGATAGCACCCAACAATATATCAAACACGATTACGGCTGCCATGCATTTTCAAAACCTTTCCAAAGATGGTGCTACAACTTTATAAATATTTTGCAATATAGATGCAATGCTCCTGACCACACCAAGTAACATATTAAGCCGCATCATTCTGAAGAGA
Organism: Heterobilharzia americana; assembly: GCA_944470555.2. Classification (NCBI taxonomy): domain Eukaryota; kingdom Metazoa; phylum Platyhelminthes; class Trematoda; order Strigeidida; family Schistosomatidae; genus Heterobilharzia; species Heterobilharzia americana. Next base: position 65,903,605 of record OX104134.1, read on the forward strand.
CTGAAAAATTCCATGGATTCAAAATTACTATCGGAACAGGCTGGCTGGTTGACTGGCTGTGTTCAGGAAGTACAAATCATATGCAGATCAAATCGCAAGGCTACGCCTCATCTCATCATAGAATAGAGCATAGAGTGGCAGTCAACTGGATGTCTACCTCAACTTCATCGATTTTGAAAAGGCCTACGACAGCGTCAAACGAGAAGTAATTTGGCAGGCAGCTGCTTCAACACTACGGTTTTAGTGCCTGCCACAAACCTTTACCAACTTCATTCAACAGCTATATGCTATATGATGGTACGTGCCAAGTGACTGACAATGGAAAGATCAGCTCAGTGACGCCTTTGAAGTGAAGACAGGAGTAAGGCAAGTAGTTCCAATACAAGTAGGAGTTGAAAACGCCATTTTAGTATCGGTCAGCAGTAGCTCTGTACAGAATCCTAGGTAAGGCTTAAATTAAGTAACCATTTACTCCTTATAGCCCACCCGAATCACTAATTTGATGACTGAAGGCTCTTTTTATGTCATTTAGACAAAATAGCTCAAACTATTAAATATAGTACAATTATTATAAGATCAGGAACATAGATTGTGCCCTGTTAAGTTGTCGGCGCATATGAACTAAACATATTACCATAGGCCATTTAAAGAAAAGCAGTCAGAAAAAATACACAGCTGTAGATAAACACTCAGTGGAACGGAAATTCCGATCGGGATGAAGTATAGTAATGGTTCTAAATGTTCATAAAGGTAGCTGAAAAGCGACATCGACTGTCGAATTTTTGATCATCAAACCAACATTTAATGAATACATTAGGAATTATTCAAAATATTTTGCAGACACCTGGTACACTTTACCATCGATAGAACACGAGCATGAAAACTCCAGGCCTATTCTACTATCTTGAAATCACTCAAATTAATGAGTTGCGTTTCCAGCATTGTCCAGTAAAGAATAATGTATTACTGTTTTTTGAATCAGAAAAGGCACAAGTCAGATGAGATTTTACTCCATTATGGTCACCCAGATCCATCCTACTACTTACCTGTTTCGCCTTATTGTCTGGCACATCCCAACCCCCGACTCCATGAACGTAAGCTTTAGCCAATTCACCAGCTAAATATGGATCTTCTCCATAAGTTTCTTTATTTCTTCCCCAAAGAGGATGTCGTAGAAGGTTGACAATCGGTGCGAACACGTTTATTCCAGTGTTATCCTAGATAAAAAATTAACGAACAGTCTACTTCATAAATTACGGATAAAAAGAATAATATCTTGGATGTAAGGCATACTTATATGTTATCAACTCTACACACAAATAAATGAAAACTACCGAATAGGACGAAATAAAAATTATAAGCGGTTGTCCATAATCCAAATACTTTATATTGGCAGAAATCATGCTATTTGACTTTGTGTTATATTTTAAAGAAACAAGAGAAGAAATTATTCAGTATACGTATCAATGACTAGTTTACTTACTATTTAAGCCGTTATTATTTCTGTCAAGTTAGTACTTGCAAAAGGGCTAAATTACTTCTCAGCACCGAGAGATGCTGAAAAAGTAACCTTAACCTATAAATTTTGAAGTGGACACGCTGGTTTAAGAGACTGCTGGTCAGAATTTATAATCTAAATTTCTTAACAACAAATATCTTGTGACAGAAACTAACTGACCCTTAATGTTTCTTCTTAGCAGACACTACTGAGCACTTGATTGGATCTTGCAAGCAAGCTAGATAAATGGGTTCGCAAAATATCCACCCCAGAAAATTTAATTTACTTCAATCTTCGGAAGTATATGCCATGTGCGACCGAATTTCTGAGTTGAGCTTCGGAATATATAAATAAAAGAGAAATGAATACGTCTCAAAAATAAGATTCAAAAACCACTAAAAACAAGGTTTTACGCTCAATACATTATGCTTAGCCTCGTCAAACCTCAGCCATTACCGTGTTAAAAACTAACCCCTTTGGTTTCATTATGGGTTTTTCATCCTTTGCTTAGTGATTGACGTATTCAGCTTCTGACAATTCATTCTACACTGTAATAGTCCTTCACTATTACTATTCCCACAGCTGAAGTCAACTCGAAGGTTTTCTCTCAAACTGTATCCGAAGAGCTAAGACAGCAGGTGAAATTTCAGATGTACACTAACTAATTGTAGCAGTTAATTTTCGGCCTGCTTATCTTCATATTACTACTCGATGACTTTTTGTATCTGATTTCTTTATTTTATTTAGTACTCAGCCTTTGGCTTTGGTCTCGCCCAGCTGGGCAGTAATGTGGTTGCCAAGTGATCATACTGAGTCAAAAGTACCAAGTCGGTTAGCTGATTCATCTAGTATATTGTACATCAATCTCCAGTTTAATTTACACTTAAGTTAGCATGATTAGAGTGATAGCTATAATACGAACCACAAAATGTTACAAAATTTCGAATGTCCCTACAAACTTAAAATATCCTCATTAAGTAATAGTCATAATTATTGACACGGATATACTTCTGATTGCAAAAATGGGTAATTTTATCAACCTCATAGCAACCTCATAGTTAACCTAAATAATTTGATAGAAGAAAGTAGTTTCTGTATACACTGATTAAATAAGGGAATCTCAAACCTTCCAAAATAACCTAGTAAGAAGTCAAGTTAACCATGCTTCTAAGATAACAGACTATGCATAGTACATAGAAAAACGTCCTGATAACTCAGCTTCAACGTAGTGGCTGAAGAGTTAAATCCTGGAAGTGATACTTGAAGGGTACGATTCTGTAGACCTCAGAATAGTAATTTGACCTAAGTTGATCATTGTTTGAATGATCTGTAAAAGAAACAAATTTATCAAATTCCATCTAATTCAAAAAATAACCTACTAGTATTTTTTGACCAAATGAAAGTTAGTCTTTTAGAGAACGAAACCTGCACAAGTTATCGCGTGTTTTAATGGTCAGTGAATTAAGTCAAATTACAGTTTTCATGCATGTAAATATGCATTTCAGTGTCACTAGCTATGAATCAGTGAACCCAAGGTCATGTAAATTGCTGATAAATGTGTATGCATATCTAAATAGTTTTGAATGATTATGACAAAATCAGTATGAATGATAGATTCAGTTTGTTTGTTTATGTACTTGAGTAACAGTCAGTAAAAAAAAACAAATTATTTCTGATATACTTTCTAGGTTGGTTGAATAGCTATGCCCTCTGTTTTGTAACTTGCGTTGAGATTCAGAATAATATGACATGCCTCAGTTATCCATTTTTCATTGTACTTGAAAATCCTTTCGGACAATGTTGACGTTTTCAACGTCAGTACTGAGTTTGTTGAAGATGGTATGAGCCACAGATTTTGTTTGTAAATTCTTTAGTTCTAGAGGTTTATTGTGAGGTCATTTTTTGTAGCCTGGACACTTTAGCACGATTTAGGATCTTGTAAAATGATTCCTCAATTTTATAAGTATCACAGTCAGCACATTTAACCTGCAGACAAAATCGTACAAGACAAGTAACATTATCAGAATGACTTCAGTTCATGTTATATCCATAATTACTGCTTATTGTTATTTCTCTTTTCCTGTTTTGAAAATCCGACTGTTCATTTAATCAATAAAGTTCCTTCTAACAATAAATATGTTAACACAGTGATTCTAATGTGTAGCAGACATGTAAAGACTATATCTTACAGGACACTGGCAATCTAACACATAAGAAAGGGAACGTCTCTACTTACTGTTCTTAAACAAATTCTTAGTGAAAAGTAAACTTGTTTCAAAAAGACAGCAGTCAAGCAAAAGGTCTGCGTAAACACGGAATCATGCAAGTTTATACAGTTTTCGCTCAATTTAGAAGAAGAAGGACTTCATAAGTTGAAAGTGTAAAGGAATTTAACACACCTCGGAATAAAATGGAAGCCTATGTCACACCATGTTGGTAAATGGCTACTTATTCGACTTTTTCAATCAATGTAACAGCTTATTCGGTACTCTGTTTCGAAGGAAAGCCTCTATATTTTACGATTATATTATTCAGCTGCTTACTTTTTTGGTTGGTTATTTTATGGAAGTCAGACCTTTAGAAATCAATGAGATAGAAAGAAATTTTAAACAGTTTTCAATCCTTAAAGAAATTGTGGGTGACTTTAAAGGCTACCATAGCAAAGTCTGAAATAACCAACTAGATTTCTTCATTTCGGCTCTAAAGGCAGGTTTTAGCAAAATGGCGAAGTTTCATTGGATCACAAAGGAAAATTATGTAATTTGGAAATAAATAGGATGATTACGAAATGAAAATAATTACATCTTATATCAGTTATCTAGAGTGATTGGTAATCTACGACGGCCATGGCAAACAAAGATGTTGTACATACTTCTTTTGATTGCATAATGATGGTTTGATAAGTCCTTCAAAATTCTGTGCAAAATTTAGTCAAGCCACTCGAAAAGAGTTAGTTTAAAACATCTCTGCATAGCTGAAGCATTAGAGATTTAAAAATTCAAACCATTATTTTGAGTTCAAAGGAAGTATGTACAACCTCTTCCTTTGACATAGCCATCGTAAATAGTCGATCATTCCTAAGCAACCCACATAGGATGTAACTACTTTACTTCGTAATCATTTTGTTTATTTCCCTCATTACATAAATTTACTTTGAAATGCAATTTATATTGACGTTTGACCAGAAATTACTCTGGAATGTCCTTTCCTTTTACTGCAAAATGATGGGTTCAAGTTTGTATACAAACTTTAGTACGAAATTTGACCAGTCCGCAGCATTTCTGCAATAAAACTGGTAGCATATTAGGTTACTGATCTACCTATTCAATATAAATACGTCTACAAGTTTCGGTATTAATCAGTCTTCTGTTCAATAACTCCTCAGTGGAACATTAGCAACGAGAGTGTATTTATTGATCCCCTGGTTTCAGTGTAGTCTGGATGGTCTGCTTGATGTCAGTACCACAAAGTCCTGAAAAAAAGTTCACTTGGACAGGTATTGGTTTATATCTTCATGTTATTCATAGAATTGGATTCATTTAATATAAAATACAAATTTGTCACAGTCATAAAAGAATCCATCATTCAAATAATATGCCAAGTTTAAGAAGGCACAGAAATGAAACATAGGCGAAAAGAAAAAATGCATGGGATCAAAATTGTGAATAAGTTATTAGAGAAGCAGTCTCAAGCCTGTTTTCAAAAAGCATGCACTGATTAAATTTTTCTTTTTGATAATAAAAGAAACAAGAAAGCTGCAACATAGTCTCTGAGCTGTCTTCTATCATCTCAAGCCACTGAGTTTCAGTGTCTCTCGGACACCAACTAAGGATTCGTAAGGCAAGACAAGATACTAATCCGACACCACTCCTCCTCATTCTTTGACATCATATCATATCAAAGAGTTCCACTGCAAGAGAACAATGAGAAGGACGACGTTCCTGACACATACACAAGCCATAGAAGATAGTGTTTCCAGATGAAAAGATAGAGTGAATAACTATCTCCTTTACGAACCTGTCATCTCAGAGCTAGGAATCTTATGGAGACGACAATGATGAAATAAAATCCTCTACTCTGCTCAGCTTGGAGAGGCCAGGTTTCCTCAGGAGTAAAACAGGACTCTCCACACAAACGATTTGTACACTCGATCTTCTACAAGCAGGCTAACGTCGTGACAACTTCAAAAGAAGGCCAGTTTGCCATGTGTCGTTCTGGCTTTTGATATCTACTGAGAAATATCATAAGTTACACTTACCCAGTTACAAAAAATTTGACTACCTTCAACAGTTCACAACAAGAATGAATGCAGACATACGCTCCTACACTTCAATGGTGCACAGCATAAACGCACTTAAGGAGATTCTAGTCACATTACACAGCTCTTTCAGAGTTGTCTAAAGAATGCGACGTCGTTCAAGAATAATGTGGCCAGATTTTCTGATTACATCTCCCTCTTCACCATCTAAATGTTATCAGCATATACTTTACATTTAGAACAGGACGTGGTCATAACAATAACTACTTTTTAAAACAATTGGTCCCCTTTATAAGATTCGAAAAAACAATAAGAAGACGTAAACTGTCTGAATCGTGTAGTGTATTTTTATAATCACACATTTAATTGTCATAGGTATTCACAAACATAAGGTGAGGATTTAAAGGCCAGATAACAAGGAAAATCAGTAGAGCGAATTAATAGTACATTGAACTTGGTTTCAGGATTGAATTCACAAAGGGGGATTTAATGTGACAACAAATTGTTTTTGAACATACGAAGATACGACATTTGGGTGATATTTTTGCAACGTAGCGAAGCTTGTAGCTGTGTTCACCTTCAGTCAAAGGTAACAAGCATCTCATATAATGATGTACAATACCGATATTGAGCATTAGAATAAGTAGCTGATTGCAATGGGAGATATGAATGACTGAAGTTCTATGAAAGTAAGGAATGGAAGTTATTTTACTACCAGACTTTTGAAAATTTTGTTTATTAAATACCTTGCCTCATAAAGTTATCATTCTTAAAGCCGTTGTCTCATGCTGTTTGTTCAGACAGGTTGCAGTTTGAGTTATTTTGCTCTAGTATTCGGATCACATGGTAATCATATAATCTAAACATCCATTTCGATCTTTTTGTGCTTTGGTATAAAGGTATGTAGCCACTTTCATCTTTTTTGTGTGTGGAATGCAAATTAATATTAACCAAGTCAGCTCTTAGTTTCAAACAGTTATTCTACTCTTAAATGTTCATCTTCATGTGTAAAATAAAAACTCTAAATGGCAATCCGAAATTCACTTAATTTCAGAGAACGGTAAACAAAGCGATGAAGCATAACCGGCAGAATTGAAGTACTGCGTTACTTGATTCCATTGGTCAGATTTTAGTTGATGACTCTCTGATTTCTGATGTGTGTAAGCTTCGTGAAAAACTTTTATATCATTAAAAGTTCTTATTAAAATTCAAAAGCAATTTGAGTGAACAAAAATATTGTTTTTAAAACCTTCTTCAGGTTCTACAGTTATATATATATATATATATATATATATATATATATATATATATATATATATATATATATATATATTGAAGCAATATAGAGATTCCACTTATCAGTTTGTTAATAATACTATACAGTTGAGGAAGTCAATTGAGAAAAGTCGTGTGGGGTTTTTTCGATACAGTCAATTATCACCGAGATTCAATCTAAAATATTGATTATCTAAGTGATTTTGCGGCTTGTGTAATACTATAAGGTGACAGTTTAGTCAGGCAACAGGAAGCTGTTTATCGCAACTGGAGAAAATGAGCTAAGAAAGACAAAATAGGTCAAGAGGATTCGTTAAAATTATTTCAGATTATAGGGAAGAAGGGTTATCTGCAGTATGGAATCTCTATATTGCTGACGTGTCATTCTTCAATATATACATATAACTGTAGAACCTGAAGAAAAACGGTTAGTTCTTACTACAGGCGAATTTATGCAGAATTTGTTACTTTATACAAATACAACTATTCTCCTATAAGCTAGATAGCTATAGTCACACATACCTATCTAAGTTTACGAATTAAAACATAGAAACTGAAACGGCGTCAGCGTTAGTAGTTTGATCATTTACGTTTAAAGTATTAATATTTTCTGTTAACTCGTAAAGAAAAAATATTTATTTGATCGTTGAATAGAATGTTGCTTAGAGGGTTAGAATTATGATCAGGGTGTAATATTATGGTAGATAAATTGATAATATGTTGTAACCTAGGTTAGTTGTAGCTTAATCCATTTGTTCCTAATTTCTTCCACTCCATAATAGTTTGAACACTTGCTAAAACATTTAGGACTGTCTAGTATTATATACAACATAACTGTTTGCAATTTCATAGAACATTTCCTTCAATAAACCAACGACATTTTTGTTGCCTCATAAATACGATTAGCGGCAAGATATCACTGCACTAGTCGTTCACGTATGATGAAATGCTTTGGTTCCATACGCATTTTATTTTACACTATAATTTGCAGGTCAGTTCCAAAAAATGTGTTTAAAAGTCATACGCAGATAATTTAATGTATGAAGTAGTCGAGACTTAGTTTAATTTTATTTATTAGTCCCTTGGGTTCCTAGTGGAACATAAGGCTTCAGTAGCACGTCTCCAGTGACCTCTGTTCTCTGAGATCTTTTGAACCTGGTCCCACGACAGCCCACAAGCTCTCATTTCCTCCTCGCACAACCTCCTCCATGTCACCCTCACCTCGGACGTCCAACTCGTCGCTTCCCATGGGGATTCCACTCAAGGGCCTGACGCGTGATGTCCTCCGTCGGCCTTCTCAGTGCATGTCCAATCCATCTCCACTTCCTCCTGCATATTTGTTGGGTGATAGGTTCTTGGCTGGTTCGTCACCAGCCACAGTTCCTTGTTGCTTATTCTTCCTGGCCATCTGATCTTCAGTAGCGAGCGTAAGTAGTTGTTGATGAATGTCTGTAGTTTATTGAAAATGCCTTTCGTAACGCGCCAAGTCTCTGAACCATACAGAAGCACTGACTTGACGTTGGTGTTGAAAATCCGTATCTTGTTCCACATGCTGAGTGCAGAAGATCTCCACACTGGTTTCAGGCTAATGAACACCTGTCTTGCTTTTCCGATTCGGACTTTGACATCCTCGTCTGTGCCTGTGCCGCCTGTAGTTGAAACAGTGCTTCCTAGATAAGTGAAGGAGGTTACTTCCTTTAAGTTTCTCCCATTGATGGAGATTGGAGTTTGTTGTTGGTGGTGGTGGTGCGGTATCTTCATCACCTCTGTCTTCTCTATATTCACCTGAAGTCCTGTCTTAGCTGCCTCTTCTATCAACCTGTTAGTTTTTGCCTGTAGATCTTCAAGTTTATGTGACATCAGGCACAAGTCATAGGCGAAATCCAAATCTCCTAGGTTCTTTTCCGCCGTCCAGTGTATCCCCCTCTTCTCGCTACCCACTGTTTGCTGCATGATCCAGTCCACCACAATCAGGAATATCATGGGGGATAGTAGGCAACCTTGTTTCACTCCTGTCTTCACTTCAAAAGCACCCTTGAGCTGAGCTTCCCATTGTGAATTACTTGGCATGTGGCATCTTCATATAGTTGTTGAATGAGGCGGATAAAGGTTTGCGGTGCTCCGTAGTATTGAAGCAGTTTCCAAATTACCTCTCGGTCGACACTGTCAAAGGCCTTCTCAAAGTCGATAAAGTTGAGGTGTAGAGTTGACTACCCTTCTATACTCTGTTCTATGATGATGCGAAGCGTTGCAATTTGGTCTGCACATGATTTGTACTTCCTGAATCCAGCCAGCAAGTCAGCCTGTTTCGGTCGTAGTTTTGAATCCAGTGCATCTTTAAGCCTCTCCAGGATGATGCGGCTTAATATTTTGCTTGCTATGGGTGGACAGGAGAGTGATTCCTCGCCAGTTCTTGCAAACACTGAGGTCTCCCTTCTTCGGCATTTTGACAAGGTAGTCCTTCTTCCAATCACCAGGTACCTTCTCTTCCTTCCACACCTTCTGCAATAGTGGTGTGAGCATGTCCGCCGCTGTTGTCTCTGCGTCTGTTCTCAGTGCTTCTGGCGGGATCCCGTCTTGTCCTGCTGCTGTCCCACATTTCAGTAGCTTTATGGCGTTCAGGACTTCCATTTTCGTTGGGGGATTAATGTTAACTTGTAATTCAGTGGCTGGACAGCAGGTGGTATTTCTGGACGAAGTGCAGGTGGTGGTCCATTCAAGAGCTTCTTGAAGTGGTCGGCCCATTGTTTCCCCCGTTTCTCTTCTTTCATAATTAAATTTCCTTCTTCATCTTTATTGGTTTCATCTGATTTGATCTCTTCCCTGATAGCAACCTGGTTATTTGATACAATGTCGTCAGGTCTCTCTTACCTGCAGCCTGTTCTGCTTCACTTGCCAGTGTTTCGTAGAAGTGTCATTTGTCTTTCCGTGCACTCTTCTTCACTTCTTTGTTCAGTGTTTTGTACATTGTGCTTAGTTCCTCTTGTCGTTGAGCATCCTTGCACTGGTTTATCTTCTGCTTCACCATCCTCCTCTCCTCTATCAGCTTCCTGGTATCCGTCGAGATCCATTCCTTGTCTTCTTTCTTCTTCCTTCCTAATACTGTTGTGCAGGTTTCTTTCCACACCTCTTTCAAAGAATTCCAGTGTTCTTCCACACAGGTTTCTTCAGGGATGTTCCTTGATATTTCTCATTTTGTCTTGATGGCTGACGTGAAGATCTCCTTTGTAGTTTCATCCTTCAGTTTCCGAGTGTTGTACTTGAATTGAGGTCTATTACCAGCTTCGTTGAAGGCTTTTAACTTGATTTGGAGGGTAGGTTCCTTGCACTAGACAGTGAGTGGTGTGAACCTACATCTGCTCCTCTTCTTGACCTTGTGTCAAGTAGACTGCGTCTCCATTTTCTCCAGATTGAGATAAAGTCGATTTGATTTTTAGTATGTCCTTGTATCTGGTGAAATCCATGTCGCTTTGTGGATATCCTTGTGCCTGGACACACTGCCTCCAATCACCAAATCGTTGAATGCACAGAATTGTGCAAACAATTCTCCATTCTCGTTCATCACCTCACCGAGTGCTTCTCGACACATGATCAATTAGTTCTCTTCCTGTGTTATCCCCTCCCAGTTTGGCATTCATGTCGCCCATTAGAATTTTGATATCGCCAACTTGAGTGGTGTCTTGTCCAGTGTTGATTGAAGTTGTCTGTAGAATTCCTCCTTTTTCTCTTGCTCTGTATTATTTGTGGGTGCATAGCATTGTATGATTGTGACCTTCCTTCCTGTTGAGTTGAATCTTACTGCCATGATCCTGTAGGAGATTGGTTCCCACTGCATGAGAGCCTTTGATGTTGTTGGGGACATCATGATAGCCAATCCATAACTCAGTGTGCTATGCTCGTGGTTGTCGTCTGGGTGACAATATCGGAGTAGATTATTGACTCTCAAGTTGACAGTTTGGAGACTCCACTCCCATTCCATCTACTTTCGCAAATCCAAAGCACTACAATGTGATACCTTCTCATCTAGTTTGCAATCTGGGCTGCCTTACTGGGTTCAAACATCGTGCGGACATTCCGTGTCCCCACGTTTACTTTCGCTTTCACTGAGAGGAGAGAAGACACATCGGCCAATTGGATTCCCGAAGGCTTTCACCAACCAACGTCATTTCGCCACTCCGATTTCAGCGAGGAATAATTTTGTTCTCATTTTTTATATTTTGTTTGTGCTTTGAAGTTTCTTTAGCGGTTAGATTTGTTTTAGGGGGTAGGGTTGCTAGCCCTATGCCCAAACTTCCCTCTTTACCCGGGCTTAGGACCGGCTAGTAACTAGTGAACTAGTTAACCAGGCGAGGTTTGGTGTCGCAGTCAAGACTGATAATATGCAAATTCCGATGAGTGCCTGAAAATAAACTAAAAGGATGTTATTTCACAGAAACTCACATGATAATTATTTTGTTTACTAAACTGATTCCATTTAGCTCTCATTTCTAATCCACTGGCGAAGGCGATTTGCCAAACATTGAGTACATCAAATGAGGCGGCCTGATTGATCTGATGAACAAATGAAGTGCATTGTCCTTGATTTGGATTTGTACGCCACTGATACGGCTTGATTTTTAATCTTGGTATGGCCGGTCCAGGTCCATATGTTGGTCCACCTCCACCGTTTGCTAACTGATCAACTATTTCTTCAATAGTTAGGCGCGATATTAGATCATCAAGTCTTTCCTTGATAGGAATCGACGGATTAAGATAGATTTGACTGTCTGTTGTAAGCCATTGTTGAATAAATATAGATAAACTGGATGTAAAGGTTAAATAACATTAAGTCATAGATTTAATACATTTTGTAGCACATATTTTACTTGATGTTTTGACTATTTGCGTGCTACTTTTTACAGTGCCTATGAGATTCATTAAAAGCATACACCACCAAGTTTATGCCTGCAATTACTTATAAAATGATTCATAATTTTGCAAGAAATTGGTTCCATTGGCTGCCACTAAATTTCCAGTGGGTGATCACCTAGTGTATAAGCGGGATATTACCGTTCTTGTGGATAAATGTGATTGAATAAAAATGTTTTCCAGTTTCGTTGTGTTGTTTGTCTTTGTGTCATCCGGATTCATCAATCATTGGTTTCTAGCATTGAGAAGGCTGTAAGCCAGGAGTATAGTCTATCCTACATACTTTTCGTGGATTTCTGACAAATCTTGCCTCTAGAATGTTTCGTTTATTTCCTGACCGCTTATGACTTGGGCAATATCAGATGTAGGACTGTGCATTTGCTTCGAATGAGTGAAATGTAAACTGACTAGGTCAGCTAGTTAAGCTGTTAAACCTTGACCGGTAAGTCTGCAATTCCTCTCAACACTATTAGCTCAATGGTTTCACCACACCCAAACAATACCTTCAAGATGAATACGATAAAAATTTCGTCTGTGTTTCACATCTTCAAACTTGAGCGGTGACAAAAAGAACTTAAGTCGTTTATCCTGTGATATATGACGTTTGGTGTTCATCTTATAAAGATCAGTCATTTATTCAGTCAGTCAGTTGATATCAACATCATACTTGGTTTTATTGCTTAGTCGTTCAGGTTATCACGCTTCACATCAGCATATTAAGGTACAAAGCAACAAGATGAAAGATAGAGAAATAGAGAAAAGATGTAATCCAAAGGCCTTGGAAAGTCATAAGATAATACAAATAAAGGGGAAAAGTCATGATGATTAATTTTGTACAAGCATTCCGCCTCATGAACTTGAATAGAGACAAAATTGTTGTTCCTGCTCTTTTCAAACACCATTAAGACGAAGATAATATGCATACACATCTGTCTCAATGAAAGGTTAGTTTTGTATTACACGTAGGCGTACTATTGAAAACTTATTTTACGTTTAGCGCCAACGAATTATTTTAACCGAGAATTCGTACATTATAAAATCCACCAATTCGATACTGCAAACTAAGTTACTGAAATAACAAGGCCCTACTCAAGTTACCTTCATTAAATAAGAGGGTGCTACTTATTCCTGATAACATACTACAGTATGTTTTATCATATGAATCTGAATGTGTAGACTTTGTGTTTCGGTGAAAATATGCACATTGAGGCATTAAGATCCAATAGTAGGATGAAGAAGGAAGTACAGACTTTAACTATGTTAGTTAGTTGTATGTAAAGATGGTAAGTTTGATTCTTACTTAAGCTACAAAGAATCTGACTTCAATATACATAAGCCTACATCCGCCAAAGTATTTAGAAAACTGAATTATGGAGATAATACATTGATTGAATAGTTAGGTCGTGAAAGTCAGAATGTTTAATAACCAGTTTGTACTACAGCAAGAAGTCCGTTCTAATAGTTCAAGTTTTCCAAATAGAAGCGCGAACCAACACTTCAATTCATTTTATAATGATTAACTTTTAAACTATTTCTCTGATCAATACACTATCAAACAAAGAGATGACTGAGTTTGTAAAACTTGTTTATAACAAACTTGACTGACTGAATTCCATTGTCATTACCAAAAAATGATTTCCCTAACACCCTCATCTAATAATCATAATTCTAAAAAGCATAATGTAGGATTCATCACTAAGTTTGTTTCTTATTGCTCTTGGTGAACAAGCATTTACGTTAAAGTCTGTACTCCTTATCATATTTTCCTTATCCTAAGGTGATTCATAACCGACAAAAGATTTATTATTACTAGGACCAGGAACCTAGATATAAAACTGTTGAAATTACTTCACCCATTTTAATGAATGTACAAGCCAAATGAGAAAAGTGATGATACATCATTTCAAACACTGTGATTACGATATGCTCATTTAATTCTGTATTTGGATTTTCGCAATGAAAACACCCTATATATTATTTCATCAAAAAAGACTGCTTTTTGCACATTTCAAAATTTTGAAAATTGTCATTTTCATGATGGGTTAATAAGAGAAGTGGTTATTCTTTGGATTACATTCAGAAAAAGAGTGAACTTTGATGGTAGATTAAAAAAAAGACATTTATTGATGTGGACTACTGCATCAATTACTATCGCGTCTGAAAGCAGAGGTTTGTAAATTTCTCCAAGGGGAATTTCCTGTTTCTCCTGGGGACCGTTTCTATGATAGTTTCGGAACCAAAGAAGTGAAATACGGTTACAATAATAAAGTGAGACTTCTCAAGAGCATTTGTGAGTTGTTGTTTTACACATGCAACATATCTTGTGACCTAAAAGAATGGTGATTTGCTGATAGATACTTCGTCGGCGTCTGCTGCCGAATGCCTACAAAATTCTCTGACTCATTTTCCTAATAACTTTTTTGACGGAAGATGACTCATCTCATTTAGGGTGATCGTAAGGAATTATTCCCCTTTCTAGTCCCTTTACTTTTTCGAGAACTGATAATTTACAAGATCTTCACACGACACTTAAGTTGTAGTCGATTGAAGGACTGAAACTTGTTACCAAAATAAGCTGTGACATGCTCTGCAATGAACATTTCAAAGGGGAAAACAGACATTCACAAAAGCAACTACTTTAATTATAAATAAAGGTGGATTAACCTACTATTGTTTCCAACCTGTTTGGTCAGTTTTCATGATTTAGCATGTCGTTGATTTCGGATCGATATCTTTGACATTAAAAATACTCGCAAATGTTCAATGTCTACAAAGCTTTAGTTCATTCTACTACCAGCATCGGTTCATATGAGTTTAGCATCCCTAAGATTAAGAAATTCAGTTTTTCAGTCATGTTTGTAGAGTTGTAAACAGAATGAACGGGTACACTACACAAACAATACACTTACATAAAAAGTTGAAGTCCTTGTATCATTTTGATAAGAGACGTTTCAACAAAGAAGTTGTTGTATTGATAAATCCACTGTGTTTATGATATTTATTAAATCGTTTTGATAAAGTTCAATGTAAATGGAACTGGATTGGTTAATTTTGTCATTAGTTTACACAAATTTATAACGACTACAAAATCAAACACACTAAAAGTTGATACTAATATGATAGTTTTGATAGAGTAGACTGTACCGAGCCTATAAGTTTGCTCTTTGTTCAGTCATTATACTAACAAAGATCCAGAGATTACCTACAGACAAATATGTTATCTTATAGACTAAATATACAGGTTTTTCATGAATATTCGCTAAACAAATCGAACGAATTAAATGCACCACTTTGAAAGTTTACCGTTGATCGTAATTTTAAAATTGATTCGATCATATATTTCAACTTCGCTGGGTGCACACGAACATGCTTACTTTCAGATACCTTTGAGTTTTCTGGTTGATTGGTTGAATAACCGAGCTGAAACTGTACACGATTTTTATTGCGAACGGATGTTAGGTCGGATTAAGTTGAAGCATATAAGGTAATAGAACAACAAACCGTTCTCCACTCTCAATCATTTCATCGAGCACTTCTCGACCCATGACAAATTCACTTCCAGTGTTGCCTGCTCCCAGTTTGACATTCATGTCACCTCACACATTACAATTTTGATATTGCCAACTGGCGTGTGGTCTTGTCCAGTACTGATTGCAATTGTCTGTAGAATTCCTCCTTCTTCTCTTGATCGGCATTATTTGTAAGTGCGTAGCGTAGCATTGTATGATTGTTTCGACCAAATATTCACACTGCCCCAGGTTGTAGATCATAGGCACGCTTACTGACACTAGGTGTATTTCTCGACCTGAAGGCGGCATTCGACTCCGTTGATCGAGAAGTCCTTTGGCAATGTCTCTCACTGAAAGGCGTGCCTAGTAAGTACATCACCTTATTGAAAGCTCTCTACTCGAACACTTGTGGACATGTTACAGCCTATGGCAGTTTGTCCAGGGAGCTATACTCATCGAGTGGTGTCCGTCAAGGGTGTCCACTATCTCCATTCTCATTCAATTTTATCATAGATATTCTTATGGAGGTCTCCCTCTCGTTACCTGACTACACAGACGTTGACCTAATCACAGAATTTTCGTTACACCTAGAATATGCAGATGACATAGTCCTGTTAAGTGAAGACGCTGACAAGATGCAGAGTCTTCTGAACACTTTGAGTAGCAATTTGAGAATGTTTGGGATACGTTTCTCATCAGCCAAATGCAAATTATGCTCCGGGATTGGTCTTCAACGGTGCCACAGCTAACAATAGAGAGTGAAGTGGTTGAGTGTGTCGACCACTTCATTTACGTGGGAAGTAGGATCAACTCTGGTGGCTCAGTGGTCGGTGAAATCTCTGCACGGATCCAAAAGGCTCGATTGGCTTTTGCCGATTTGCGCCACCTGTGGCACCACCGTGATACGCGTTTGTCTATTAAGGGTTGCGTGTACTGCACAGCAGTCCGGTCTGTTCTACTGTATGGCTGTGAAACATGGACATCGAAGGTGGAAGATATAAGGCATCAGGTGTTTGACTCTGGCTGATATGGCTCAGTACCGATGTTAGTTGCGCGGATGTATACACTCATTATCTTCATCTTAACGACACCATACCGAATCTCACCATTTTCTCATTCTTCGTTTCTCTCTTCTCGTACCTTGTATTTCTTCTGACTGCATCCTCTGATCTTCATCTTGCGCCTCACTGCCTTTTTACTTGATGTACTGATATGTGGTGTGGCAACTCGGACCGTTACTCAGTAATGCGTAGTCCTTTGTTGGTATTGATGATTATGATGAATCCGTATCAAATAGCATTCTAAAGCCTACTATGCTTTATAGCTAAGCTAGTGTCTGAGATACAGGTTTGATGCTTATAATTAATGGTCAAAATTTTGCCTTCTTTTACAGGATATCAACAATACCACACTGTTAATGTCAAGGACACTTCATACTGAATTTATTAATACTATGATGAATTTTCGAAACATTGAGACTGATGATAAATGTTTAACTTAGAAAAGTTGGCATTCTTTTTCAGTACTCAAGATCTATCGTTGTGCTGCCATTCATCTGCCCGTTTTGTTTCAGATCGGTTCTAAGTATGTCCGTTTCAGGAATATATGAATCGATGAAGGAGTTACTTGAATGCGCCAAACTGGATAGTTCGTTTACTGAGAAGATATTTCAGTCAGTGAAATTCGATTGTCCATTATTATCTGAAGAGTACAAATTGATTGAAGTACCGAATTGGTTAGCTAGTGAGTTGACGAATGGAGGAGAAAACAGTGTTATAACTTTGAAGGATGAACCTAAGCCTAACAACACAGGACATGTCTTCGCTTGTACAAGTGACAAGACTTTTTCGGTTATAGAAGCAGAAACTTCGAATACACTTCTTTTAGCCTCTAAATGGTGGCTACCTTCAACTGACTGTCCTCAAGAAAACTTGGTCTTCGTTACGCCAATTCAGGCTATAAAAAAAACTATTTTGAATTTCAGCGGTGTTCGGCTCCTTCTTTGAAACAGCTAAGACTTATGCTATCACCATCAATCTACTTTGGTCCTGTTGAAGATGAAGCAGAATCAGAGAATGAAAGTTCTCGTACAAACTATTTGGATCTTGAAACTGTTGAAGGTAGTCTACCTTGCAGTAAATTAGAGCTCATGTTGGCATTTCGACGGTTACGTATATGCGAAATTAATGGATATGTTCGAATACTTGATCCTGAATACATGACACAAGTAAGCTATTTTCGAAATAATGCGCATTGCTACCTAACTTAAGTCTTATTGTGTAAGTATGTTGTTTGAAGTCGAACGAAAAACTAGGTCGTGACAGTATTCAGAGCAGTGGCAAATGGTGGGCCCAGCGCTTCACAAACCATGTTACGATACCTGACTTCTGATGCGTTTTCCATCGTACTTCACTTGATTTTCATAATATTCATAAGTTAGATCTCTTGGCTAGCCAACTGGATGCCAGAGGTTTTAATTGTGACATGATTGGTATATTGGAAATACACCATCAACTGTGGATCTCAGATATTATACCTAGCGATTTCCCCCGTTATCAGATGACTTCTAAAACTTCAAAATTTGTGTAAATTCGTGTTATTTCAGGTGATTATATGTGTGAGTTATGAGCCCTACTTTGTATGTGTGTGTTAGCTTATCACAAGTTGTGTTTGTATGGATCTCAGCATATTTAAGGTAAATAATTTCAACGTTTCGCAGGGAAATCTGCTTCTATCCTCTTCAGGGGGAGGTAATCAAAAATTACATTATCGTAGACATATACATAGAAAATTCAAGTAATCGTGATATGAGTAAAGCGGTGGTAAGTCTTTCCAATCGGAATTTATCTAATCATGAGCTATGACTCCTTCAGAATGGCTTTCATTTTAGTCTAAACAAGTCACGCCTATCTGTGTTTGAGATTGCGCTTACAGTTGAACCAGCTGTACAAAACCATATAAATAATAAAGCAGATGCTGCGAGACAGTATTCTATCAAAAACTGAACAATCGAAATATAAATGAAGATGAACTGTCTGCTTTAAAACAACAAAAGACGAGGAAAAGACAATCATCATAACCGGAGGGAGTGAAGGAACTCTGCAGACCACGAGAGGAAGGCCACAAAACACTTAGATTCCAGTCTTTGTGAGAAAACAAACACTTCAAAACACGTTCCGCAACGAATGAATTCAAAGCCCAGACCATCAAGATGTCTCAGTCTATGAAAGAGAAACTAGGAACTTCACCTTGGTTCTCTTTATCCCCTAGACGTTGTAACCGAAAACGCACTCGTCAGGTATCCCATTACGACCAGTTGTCAATTTTATCAATTCATCAACATACAACTTGGCAAAATATCCATCCAAAACCGTATGGAAAAAAATAAAATATGGAGTTCCTATTGCTTCATAGCAATTTTCACTGGTGAGGGTGAAATGATGGCAAGTTTTGTTGTCCGTTCTTTCTTTACGTAGAGAGCAGATCAGAATTTGCACTATATTCGATAGAAATGAGACACAAGGTTGATTTGAATGAATCCAAAATTATTCAGAAAGGTTGTGTGTCTTGTAAAATGCAAATTACCACTGAACCCTTACCTATATGGTCCAATTCCAACAGCCAGAATAGACCTGACGGAGTGACAATGTCTGTACTCTGGAAAATGATGAATAATAAAAAGATATGAAGAAAACCAAACAAACATTGACAGCAATGTTTTGTTTTATTTGTTTTCTATTCCCGTTTCTACTGCTTGGATCATCGTCATGTAAAGCGAATTATTATTACTATCATTATTATTTTTCTCTTGGGTTCTCAGTGGGACATAGGGCTTCGGTAGCACGCCTCTATTGCAAACACCTTACTGCTGTCACAACCCATCCAGCTAGTAGCAGTAGGACTTTGCCCTCAGATCCTCATCATAGTGTAGTAATTTACACCACAACGGAACATAGGGCTTCAGTGGTAGGTGGCCATTTCACTCTATTTTCTGAAGTCTTTTCAACCTGGCTCCACGAATGCCCACAAGCTTTCATTTCTTCCTCACACTATCTCCTTCATGTCACCCTCGCTTCGGACGCCCGACTCGTCGTTTCCCCTTTTGATCCCACTCGGGAGTCTTGTGTGTGATGTCCCCGAATGGTTTTCTCAGTGTATACCCAACCCATCTCCACTTTCTTCTGCATATTTGTTCGGCAATAAGTTCTTGGTTGGTTCATTGCCAGTCAGAGTTCCTTGTTGCTTATTCTTATTATTCTGGTCATCTGATCTTCAGAATCGAGTGAGCGTAGGCGGTAACTGTTGATGAATATCTGTAGTTTGTTGGAAGTGCTTTTCCTAAGGCGCCAAGTTTCTGAACCATATAGAAGCACTGACTTTACTGACATTAGTGTTGAAAATCCTGATCTTGTTCTTTATGCTAAGTGCAGTAGATCTCCACACTGATTTCAGATTAGTGAAAGCCTATCTTGCTTTTCGGATCCTGACTTTGACATCCTCGTCTGTGTTCATTCTCTTTTTTACCTATGCGCAAAAACGACTTTCTTATGATTTTATGCCTCGTGCTTTCAGAAGGTACATATTCTACATTCCAATCGCCTGTGAATAGCTCATATCTGAAATAAAGTGCCTATATACACATACTGGCTCACATTTATGCATCGTATATATTGGTGAACAATTAATGCCTAATGATCATAATGAAAACCAATCATAATCCAGAAGTGATCCTATCATCAGATGAACTACACTATATTTGACTCCGTTGATCGAGAAGTCCTTTGGCAATGTCTCTCACTGAAAGGCGTGCCTAGTAAGTACATCACCTTATTGAAAGCTCTCTACTCGAACACTTGTGGACATGTTACAGCCTATGGCAGTTTGTCCAGGGAGCTATACTCATCGAGTGGTGTCCGTCAAGGGTGTCCACTATCTCCATTCTCATTCAATTTTATCATAGATATTCTTATGGAGGTCTCCCTCTCGTTACCTGACTACACAGACGTTGACCTAGTCACAGAATTTTCGTTACACCTAGAATATGCAGATGACATAGTCCTGTTAAGTGAAGACGCTGACAAGATGCAGAGTCTTCTGAACACTTTGAGTAGCAATTTGAGAATGTTTGGGATACGTTTCTCATCAGCCAAATGCAAATTATGCTCCGGGATTGGTCTTCAACGGTGCCACAGCTAACAATAGAGAGTGAAGTGGTTGAGTGTGTCGACCACTTCATTTACGTGGGAAGTAGGATCAACTCTGGTGGCTCAGTGGTCGGTGAAATCTCTGCACGGATCCAAAAGGCTCGATTGGCTTTTGCCGATTTGCGCCACCTGTGGCACCACCGTGATACGCGTTTGTCTATTAAGGGTTGCGTGTACTGCACAGCAGTCCGGTCTGTTCTACTGTATGGCTGTGAAACATGGACATCGAAAGTGGAAGATATAAGAAGGCTTCAAGTGTTTGACCTCCGTTGCCTTCGTAGTATAGGACGTATTCTGGGGTGTCACCACGTGAGTAATGCAGAAGTCAGGTGTAGAGTTTTAGGGAGTAGAGGTAAATCAGTTGACGAGATTGTGAACCTTCATCGACTGAGATGGTTGGGACACGTACTACGTATGCCCAGTCGTCGATTGCCTCGTCACACAATGTTGGCTAAGGTGGGTCCAGGCTGGAAAAAGGGCCGAGGTGGCCAGACTAAAACATGGCACCAACGTATGAAGTCTCTGACTGTTGGTTTAAGCCATGTAGGACGATGCAGAACCGATGTTAGTGGCGCGGATGTATACACACATTATTCTCATCTTAACTACACTATACCGAATCCCACCATTTTGTCGCTCCACTTTCCTTTCTTCTCGTACTTTATATTTCTTTTGACTGCATTCTCTTATCTTCATCCTTCACCTCACTACCTTTCTACTTGATGTACTGACGTGAGATGTGGCAACCCGGACCGTTACATAGTAATGCCTGGTCTGATGTTGATAATGATTGATTGACTGTATTGACTTGTTATTTATACCTATGTATGATAGTGTGATTTTGGATGATTTCTCTGAATACGGTCGAACGAGGCTTCCGTGCGAAACGCTGGAGTTATTTACTTCAAACATGGTGAGACTTATGCAAATGTAACTCATATCGAATATCGCCTTCTTCACTCAGCTTTCAGTATTTGTGAAAATGTCCGGTCAAATCTTTACGAAGATACACAAATGTTTGTCTTTTGGTTATCATGTTGTTGAAATTTAGATTTCATTTTGGTTATGATATGAAATTTACCTTTAATACATTTTCTTATTAAAGTCTTTGTGCCTATTTTAGTTGTTAATGGTTACCTGTTTACAGAATTCTGTAATTGTTCTACATACAAATGATATCTGAAATTAGGATTAGGGGGCTGTAGGTGATATGGCTCAGAGTCGAATACAGTGGAGCAACTGCTGTCACACATTTTCTCCATTTTAATCTTCACACCGGACTTTGTTATTGTCTTACCTTCTTCTTCTTCCCATCCTTCTTCTTGGTCATGTTTTATGACTTTTGAATACTTTCGTGTTTACTTCCCTGTTCTTCATCTCAATACTTTGATGTGCTAGTGTGAGAAGTGGCAACTTAAACTGCTACGCAGTGATACCATGCCCATATCCACATAAGTCAACTAAAATGTTTAGAATTTGATGGAAGTGATATTCATCTTTGAATTTTCTCCTCTGAAGTTGAGTTTTTATAGTTACTGAGCTTAAGAAGTAGAATCAACTGTTAGGTCAAATCGAGTGCAACTCAACAGCCAAGTGGAAGTTAACGTACTAAACTATGACCTTAACTTAAAGGTCGAGTTAATAATACCTCGTCATAGAGAAGAGATAATTCAGCGAAGAAAATTTTCTTTTTCGACGATATCATTTTCTAAAGCCGTACAATCTTATTTATATATGTGATAAACATATAACAGTCCATTATAAAACAATAGGGTGTAATTACATCACTAACCAAGTGCTACGAAAAACCGAATCAGGAATGCAAAGTAGTTACGTAATAATCTGTGACAGTAGAAATATCGAGGAAGGCGAGGAGTTTGACAAGGTGAAAATTGTTGGTAGATAAGAAACGCAAATATTGAGTGTCCACTTGAAAGATAGGTGTAAAGAAGGTGAAGAATGAGACAAGGGTCATAATGAAGGTGATAATAATAAAGTAATTAACTATAATGAAATCGAAAAAATGAAAGTGTTAAGACTATGGTAAAATGAGAGATTGAACATACTTCTTTTGCACTCAGAGATCAGGCTTGGATTGATGAATTGCCAGTGCTTCCGCTGTGCACAACTGTCGAAGGTGTACTCCTTTTCAACTATTCCATCTGACACGATAAATGACATTGAAGCAAGATTCTGGTCTAGCTTTATGTCCAGAGTTGACCAAATGTTCAAGAATTGAACTGTTAATTGATTTACATTCTCCCCTCGACAACCATTCAGGATAGTGCTCCGAGATACGTTTGGAAAGCGTGCACTTTGTGCGGCCTATATAACTAGCTTTACAGGAGCAAGTAAATTTGTAGACACACATCGAGGTGGCCCAAAGTGGTAACTTGTCCTTAACACACTCCAGAATGAGTTGTTGACTAGAGAAGCTGATCTGCAGTTTTGCAGAGAAGAATGTCTTCTTCAGTGATCTGGACAGCCGATTCTTCAGGATCTTTGCTGCCGTATCGCCTTTGAAAACAACGTTCATAAACAAGGTCTTCTTAGGAACTGTAAGTACTCGCTCCGTATTCTGATTTACTTTCAAGTTCTTATCGATAAATCTGGATGGGTATCCATTTTGCATGAGGATCTTCCGTAGTTTATCTAATTCTTCGTCAATAGTATCACTGGTGCAGATTCTTTTGATTCTTGAAGATAAAGAATGGATTAGATTCTTCTTTCTGCTGAGAGGCATCCAACTGTGGGAATTCAAATATTGTCCATTCCAAGTAGGCTTCCTATAAATTGGTCTCTGAAGAGAACTATCTGGTCTCCGTTTCAATGAAACATCGAGAAAATGGAATTCTGAGTTCTCTTCAAATTCTGATGTCACCCATCGATCAGCTTCACATCAGAATTACTAGCAGTCTACAGTGAATTCCGCAGGAAACCTGATCCTTATTTATATCAAATCAATAGTGTTTTCAGGAAGCCATTTCTATGCTGTTTTTCCAAATCAATTTCGACTGAAATTATCCGCGCATGGTTTCCACTGGAGCTAGTTGCTTTGGAATGACACTGCGAAGCGGTCCCTTCAAACAGTTTACACAATCTTCAATGCTTGTGTTTACGGTAACACCGTCACATTTGCATAGATTCAGTTGCATTTAAACGATAGGTAATAAGGTTATTGTACTACTCCTTGTGGCATAGGTCAACAGTAACCAATTTAAATATCATGACTTTGTCAGACACCTCACAATCAGGCGTCACGTTTTTCTCTGAACGGTAACAAACTACCACAATATTGCTGTCAGTTATCGCTATAGAGCGCGATAGAAGATTGACGCTCTTTGTAGAGCACGTGCTTGTACAAATATTACGCTTTGGCTCCATCTGGCTTATATGTGCACTTTAACAGGAAGAATATAGATTACAGCTGCAAGTCTGTTTTGAGCACAGCTTGATAATGAGAGCATTAAGACTGCTTTAACCGATAGACTGGTTCTACAGTTGTCGCAAAGTGACAACGCCATTCATTTTAAAGGAGTTTGGGGCCTTCAGTTTTCTATCAATCAGCACCAGGGGCCTTAACAGATTCTCAGGAATAGGTTAGTGAAGGTCAGCGGATCGCAGTAGTTTTAGAATTAATGCATACACATGCACATTTCTAGAGGTTGTATCCCTAATTGGAGCGGAAGCAGGTAAGATGTAGAGTGATGAAATCTACAAAAATACCATCAGATGTGGTCTTCAAGGCAGGTTAAAAAGATTTTGGAGGTAGAAACGACAAGTAAAAATACAAAGCTACTGAGATGGATCAGGGAAATGGCTGTAAATCCCAGTTGTTAGTGAAACCATAGTGATGAACTATCTGACACTTTCTGGCAGAGGATATAACTGTAACGATGGACGAAAAGCCTTGAGGAATAGTTTAAGTGACTTGCAACTGGTCTTCGGTTGCCTGCTTTCTTGTTGTATCGTGAATAGAGCACTAAGTTTTCCCCTGAACTATTCTAGAATTTGAGATGGCTATAAGTTACCAGAGTTATTCAAGGTTGATGGTCGGGGATTGTTGGTTAGATTAATTGAAGTTCTCGCTACGGTTTGGGAATCAGATCTTATCCATTGCGACTAGTCTGAATCTCTGTTTGCCGCAATCTTTAAGAAGGGAGAAAAACCCTCACGTGATGAACTCAGAGGAATCAGTCTGATGAACCTGGTGTCTAGGATCCAAAGTTGATTAACTATTGGACGCCTAACTAAATTTCAGAAACAGCAAACCACATAGGTTTCAGACTTGGTCTTGAAACATGGACATGCTTACGGGTACATAAAACTGGTCATATTTCTTGATCTGAGGTGATGCTTGACTCTGTTGATCATAAGGTTTTCCGACAATGTTTCTCACTGAAAGGCATTCTAGGTAAGTGCACCATCCACATCCATCCCCACTAATTTTACTCACTTTTGACACTGACGTGCTTCCCGATGGATAACTTCCACCCTGACGTAACACTTGACCTTGCATATCACAATGACCCAAGGAGCTACACGTGGCTGGAACCCTTGCTCTCTCGACGTCCTGCCATGTCAGCAAGATTATCTGGGTAGTGGTTAGACGAAAAACGGTTACTGTTGTTATTTAATTTGCTACACTGTAATGAAGAGATCCGAAGGACAAGTTGCATTCTTTACTGGCTGGGGTGTGACAGCAGTAAGGTGTTTCCCTAGGAAGACCAGCAGTGCCTTGATGACGCTGCTTCCTTTACAAGCATGTAGAGGAGATTGAAAAGGTATGCCCCAAAAACTAGCACAGTTCACTCTTCACTGAGGTCTTCTGGTGCCGGTGGTATAGGTTTTACATATCTGGCGTTAAAACAATCAAACCTCATACCGACAATCCTCAGAAGGCCATGTGTGGCAGGTCTCAAGTATTAGGCCTCTTACAACTTTCCTAACTCCTTACTCTGCGACCACTGGCAACGATCGAGGCCAAGGAAACCTCATTCCTAGTTTCCTTTGTCCTCGCTGTCGATCTCGGATAGGAGCTTTCAGCGTCTGAAGTTCATGCCAAACCGGATAGCAAAAATAGGTCGCCAGAACTCTGGGTTTTCGATCCATGGGTGTGTGCTTTGTTTCTGAGACACATACAGGGCAAGTGATAGTGGCATAAACCATTGTTGGAGAGGATGACTGGTCTGTTGCCGTTCTTTCTGGAGCACCTGCCTGAACTCCGATCATGCGTTAGTACTAGCTTTCGGATGTCTGTGCGTTACTCATCTCAGAAAAGGGCATCAGCAAAGCATACTCGATTGGAAGATACGAACGTGAAGTCCATATTTAAGTAGGAGATAACGAAGCATGTATGTGAACGTGATAGAAATGCTGATCCTGAAAACCTTGCGTTATTGTGAGTCTGCTGTATAAACAGAAGTATACACAGTTGGTAACCTACCCACGAGCGTTATCAAACATCATTGAATTTCCGCAATGTCAACCGAACCGATTAGTGCAAGAAGACTGATTCCAACTGACTCTGACCAAAACGAATGGCCGAAAGTTATCTTAACGGTCCTAAAGACTTATGTTTAACGAAAGCAAAAGAGATGCAAAAGGCATCAACATAAGATAATACCCAGCTATCATTTGTGCTTATTATGGATACTGGCAAGAAGAATACAGTAGTGAGCCAGACTATCACCGAAGAGGGTGGTACCTCGATCACCTCAGGACGGATGGCTACGATATTGGGCAGAACACTTTGATGCCCAGTGCTACTGGTCCACAGTAAGTTTTTAGTTATGCAGCATCCAGCCTGAAACTGAGTGGGATATATATGTCGGTCTTCCAACTCTCCTCCAAGTTGAAAAAACTGTATGGAACTTGAATGGATGCACAGCAGCATGACATGACGGTTTGTCACCAGAATGTTTTGAAGATGAAGGGAGGAAATTACTGAGTAGAATAAGTGGGGTACTTGGTAATAGGTAGTGTGGTCAGATCGGTCCACATCATTATTTACCAGGGTGTAAGTGAAGGCGGAGAAATATTTTTGAGAAAACTATGATGGACTTGTTTTGACTAGCATTGTATATTTGATACTGATATCCATTTTTGTGTGACGAGTAACCGAAGCTCGCGGAGAGCAGGTAGTTCCCAGGTCTGGACGAAATTGCACTGATCAAATCTCCACTTTTCATCAGGTCATGGGACACAGCTATAGTTACCGGTGGCTGGCACTTTTCATATTTATGGACGTGACGGTGGCATTGGACTCTGTTGGTTGTGATGGAACTAACAAGCAAGCGCTTAAAGCTAATCAAGTCTTTCTATTCGATGTCACGTAGCCGTGTAATGCCTTATGGAGAGTTGCAAAATGATTGATCTACCCTCTTTAGGGCATGTGGTTGACTTGGAATGCTCAGACAGCCTTGTCGTGCTAGTTGAGGACGCTGACGCAACTCAGGGTCTTCAAAACTTTTTGGGCAGAAATCTGAGTATATTCTAGGCTGGCATGCATTTCGGGCTGTCATATGTAAGCTGTCTCTTCGGGCCTGGACAACGAGTGAAGTGGTGGGATGCTGTGACGATTTGACTTGGAATGTTGCAACAGCTTGAACAGGCCGGCTACTGACGAAATATCAGCTGGAATACAAGAGGCTTGTTCGGCATTTGCCAACTTGCGTTATCTATGACGCCGACTGACGAGATATCTGACTGTCTAGTAACGGAAAGTATACGGCGCTGCCTTTCGCTCTGTCGTTTTCTACAGCTGTTAGACATGGTCGTCGAAGTAGATGGTATGAAAGTATTACAAATTCTTGACCACAAGTGCCTCGTAGCATTGCTTGCGTCAGGTGGAATCACATGATAGCAATGTTGAGCTTAGGCAAAGGAGAAAAGTCGATCGATGAGGTTGTGAACCTTGACCGACTGAGGTTGTTTCAACATGTATTGTGCAAGCCGAGTCACCCTGTATATCGACGTGTAAATTGTTTTGGTTGAAAAAAGGCTCAAGTTGATAAAACCATCCATTGGCACTAGTCGATGAGGTCCCTGACCTTAGGTCTGAGCTGTGTATGCAGGTGTAGACTGTCTGGTTGTAAACCTCAAGACTTTAGGAATCAGTGGTTTAGAACTCTAGTTGAGATTCCCGAAAATCAAGAACTATAGTACAGACGTATTAATTCTTTGACATCTTTGAAAGCTTGAATTCTTTGACAAAATTCCACTTCTGTATTCCATTTCTTCCCATATCCCATTCCTTAGGCTGGTGCCAGTCTTTCTTACTCATATGCTACTTTGAAGTGTGGTCACTTGTCCCACTGCACTTCTGTGCGAGGTTATACGTTGATTTTCCTTCTCATTGACGCGCCTACGGAGGTCTTTCTTTCCTAGACTACTTGACTAACTCACTCTCTAAATCAACGTAGAACCTCACACAAAAGTGTATCAGCGCAATTTGTCACACTTCACAGTGGTATACAGTAAACACGTGGAAAGAAAAAGATTCATCCCAAAATAGACAAAGCTGCATTCGAAAATCAACAATTCGGAGATCACGGTTAGTGCAAACATTCAAACTTTGGAAGACGTCAAGGAGTGAATACATCTGCGCTACTGTAACCGATATTCAACCATGTCACCAAGAGTTCTCGACCACTGATTCGTTTCGTCTCGAGGACCTCAACCAGGTAGTCTACATCGCCCCACACCACTCAGACCAACAGTCAGAAACTTCAAATGGTGCCAGGTCTTCTTCTGGTCACCCTGGACCCTCTTCCAGCCTAACCCAATATCCCCTACCATGGCACGTCGAAGTAGTCGGTGGCTCGGCACACACAGTACATGTTCAACCCATGTCAGACGATAAAGGTTCACAACCTCACCGACTGATTTTCCTTCCTTGCCTATTACCCTTCCCCTGACCCCAATAGTGCACACCTGCTGATCCACCAAGCACATGCAATGCTACGAAGACATCTGTGGTATAAAACCTGTAGCGGCTACACGTCTTCTGCTTTTGACAGGCAAGTCTCGCAGCCGAATGGAGAAAGGGACTGACTGCAGCGCATTATACTCGTCCATAAACAGGTAGTCAGACATCTCTCCACTCGGCAACACATGACGCAAATTGACAAGTGAGATTTCTGTATCCGAGCTGAGATTTCGTCAGCAACCAACACGTTCGGGCTAATGTAACTCCATAAGTAAGTGAAGTGGTCGACACATTTCACGAATTCACTCCCTATCATTAATCTGAGAATACTTGCAGCACACTAGTCCTGGAGCATCATCTTACATCTGACAGATGCCAGCAAAATGGATGCCAAACATACTCAGATTTCCGCTCAACGCGTTCAGAAGACCCTGTGTTGCGTCAGCGTCTTAACCTAGTATGACAATATCCTATGCATACTCCAAGTCAACCAGATGACTTCCAGGGAGCAGGTCAATCCCTATGAAGTCAGATGTACTTAAGGTTATGTCATCAATTCTGATGACAGCTCTCCATAAGCCCTAACATGGTTGCGTGAGTTCGAGTAGAGAGTTTTGATCAACGTTATATATACTACCTCGGTACTCTCTTCACAGTCATCCACCGCCATAACACCTCACGGTCGACAGAGTTAAACGCCGCCATCAGGTCAAGAAGTTTAGCAAGTACCAGCCGCCGGTAATGTGACTGTGTCCGAGATCCTGTATAAGGGTGAAAATATGATTGATACATCCTCGTCCATGTCTAAAACCTCCCCGGTTTTCTCGAGCTCCAGTAAGGAGTCAGATAACTATGGACTCTAGGATCTTGGACATATCAGTCAAACCAATTCCCCTATGGTCATCACAAGAAGACATTTCTCCTTCCTTATAGACTGGGATGATCACTGAAGTACATTAGTCTGACGGCACTACCTCTGATTCCCATGTACTACGCAGCACTTCCGTCACTTTGAGCAGCCATTTCCTACCTCCATCCTTGAAAACGTCGGGTGGCAAACTGTCGGGTCCTGCTGCTTTCCATCGTTTCAGGTTCCATACAGCTCTCTCAATTTTGAAGAGAGTTGGAAGACCGACATCTATGTCCCGCTCAGTTTCAGGCTGGATGTTGAGTAGCTGAAGCGTTGCTGAGGTCCAGTTGGACTGCACTTCAAAGTGTATTGTTCTGTCCAACATTCTAGCCACTTGTCCTGAGAGGTTACCAGCATCCCATCTTTTTCGGGGTGGTTTCACTCACCATCGTCTTCTTCTAGTCGGTACCCTTATACGCCTAAACATTTGCCGAGTGTTACCCAACGCTGATGCCTTCTTCATCTCTCTCGCTTTCGCCAACCACCACTGCTAGCGATCGACGCGAATACTCTTGACCAACTTTGATTTGCTTCACCCTTCTTCGTAGTCAGAGCCAGCTGGAATCAGTCTTCTCGTACCAATCAGTTCGGTTGACGCAGCGGAAATCTAATGACGTTTACTAAGCTTCGAGTGTAGGCTACCAATTGTCTTTAGCGCTGTTTCTACAGCAGACTTGATACCACGCCTGATTTCCTCTGGATGAGCGTTGGTGTCATTTTCAGAGAAATGCCTAGCTAACTCCTCCCTAATAATTTAGGGACA
>OX104134.1:65934359-66335387 GCA_944470555.2 Heterobilharzia americana
TCACCACGCCAGTCGAACGTCAAGCGCAAAGATCAATGAACATACTTGCACTACATCATTTTAGCAGTCGAACGTTTTTATTGATAAAGCTATAATTGTTTACGGCTCAGAGAATTTTGGCTACTTTTATTCATTCGCATATATTTCCACAGTGCTGTGAAGTGTAGTAACTTGAACCGATACGTTTCTGTTCCAGGTTCTACGTCTATCTGTATGTGTTTTTCGGAACTATGAGCAGTCGTTCTGGTGTAACAAGTATTACCCGAAACTTCCGAAATTCATATTGAAAACCTCAGGTTTATGAGTATGCATATGTTTCCCGTCATCTCCATCTAAACGAATCTTTCGACACAGTATAGCGAAAATCTGGCCTTTACCTGACAATAGACTGGCCGATCTCAAAATACAAACTGACATTTTTATTGAGGACGAAATGCTTAGACCTTTTACTATTGGTTGAGCAAGGTCAAATTGTGTCGAGATGCACTAAACGAACACTTACATGTTTCTGCAATAGGCAACCACACCTATTGTTTGGCAGCTGGTAATTATACCTGGCAGCCCAGACCTTAGTAGATGGAACACGTTTCGTACCCGTGACCCATTGGTTCGTGGTCGATTGCTCAGACCAGTGAGGTACAGTTGCACTCAAAAGTACGAAAATGTATGTATTTATCACTTCATATAGTCAGTCAGTATAGGGTTTGGCATGACTATGTATTAGTTCAAGTTCGTAAACGTCACATCAAAGTAGAGGATATCAAGACGATAGATAGGGATATGAAGAAAAAGGAAATAAACAGAATTAGAAAACTTTTCTTTCCAAGACCAAACTTGGCATTACAAATGAGATGAAGACATTGTGTATGTGCATTTGAATCACTGAGATCGGTTCTCAAACATAAACCCTAACGCCTCAAACCACCGATATTGATGGTCACATAGACCCTAGCCAGAAAATCTGTCACTGAAACCAAATCATTAAATAACGCCTTCTTCAATCTTCCGTCAATATAATTTCCCCAGTCTGAATGCACTTGATTCGACATTGCGGGGTGAGACAGACAGTGACAGGCGGACAAAATCAACGTAGAACTTCGCACCCAGGTGTATAAGTTCAGGTTAACAACACACTTCATAGCATCCTACTAAGGACAAATGGATAGCAATGATATATAAAGTAAAAGGTGTATGGAAGAGAAAGGATTTAAAAGTGAAGGTTAATCAAAGTGATCAAGCTTTAGAAGACACCAGCGAGTGAGTAAATCTACACCATTTTGACTGATTTTCAGTCATTTCACAGAGGGTCTCCAACCACTGATTCCTATCGTCTCGAGGAACCCTATACAACAAACGCAGACTGGAAGTCAGAGACCCCATGTACTAGTGCCATTTTTCCGTCTGGCCACACTGGTCAAGAACCTATAACCGCCTAATCATCTTCCGTTTTTGATGGCCATGTCTCACAGCCGTATAACAGGCCAGAATGGAGTGAAGCTCAGTATACTGGTCTTTTAAAATAGGTAGTCGATTATCTCGTCAGTCGGAGATGGAGATGACACGAGTTGGCGAATGCGTCTCCATTTCACTCCGCCCTCAGCAGTCCTTTGAACCTGGCTCCACGAATGTCCACAAGCTTTCATCTCTTCCTCACACCATCTCCTCCATGTCACACCTCGCTGGGACGCCCAACTCATCGTTTTCCCTTTAGGTTCCACTCGACAGAATGTCCTGGCACGTGATGTCCCCGAACGGTCTTCTCAGTGCATGCCCAATCCATCTCCACTTTCTTCTGCATATTTGTTGGGCGATGGTTTCTCAGTTCGTTGGTTCGTTGCCCGGCCAGAGTTCCCTGTTGCTCATTCTTTCTGGCCATCTGATCTTCAGTGTCAGTATCGAGTGAGCGTAATTGGCAGCTGTTAATGGGTGCGTGTAGTTTGTTGGAAATGCTTTTCGTGACGTACCAAGTTTCTGAACCATATAAGAAGCAATGATTTGACGTTGCTGTTGAAAATCCAGATCTTGTTAACGCTTTATGCTGATTGTAGTGCAGTGCAGTGCAGTAGATCTCCGCATTGATTTCAGGTTAATGAAGGTTTGTCTCGCTTTTCCGATCCTGGCTTTGACGTCGTCATTTGTGCCGCCACCTGTAGTTGAAACGATGCTGCCTTGCCTAGGTAGGTAGGTAGGTAGGTAGGTAGGTGAAAGAGACTACTTCCTTTAGGTTTCTCCCATTGATGGTGATTAGTGCTTGTTGTCGATGCTGTTGTTAGTTGGGTATCTTCACCACCTCTGTTTTCTCTACATCCACCTGAAGGAACTCCCGTCTTCACTGCCCCGCCTCTTCTGCCAACTTCTTGGTTTTCACCTGTAGATCTTCGAGTTTGTACGACGAGACATTAAACATAAACTAAATCATCATTGGCGAAATCCAAATCGTGTAGGGTCTTTTCATCGGTCCAACCAGCGTACGCCCCTCTTCTCGCTCTTCACAGTTTGTTGCATTATCCAGTCCAGTTGAGTCGACCACAACCAGGAAGACCATCAGTGATAGTAGGCGGCAACCTTCTCTTACTCCTGTGTTCACTTCGGAGGCGTCACTGAGCTTTCGATTGTGAATCACTTGGCATGTAGCATCACGTAGCATAGCTATTGAATGAGGTTGATAAGGGTTTGTGACACTAAAACCGTAGTGTTGAAGCAGTTTCCAAATTACTTCTCGGTTGACGCTGTCGAAGGCCTTTTCAAAATCGATGGAGTTGAGGTAGAGAGTTGACTGCCATTCTATGTTCTGTTCTATGATGAGATGATGCATAGCGTTGCAATTTGATCCGCATATGATTTGTTCTTCCTGAAGCCAGCCAGCCAGCCAGCCTGTTCCCGTCGCGGTTTTGAATCCATAGCATTTTTTTAGTCTCTCCAGGATGATGTGGCTTAATGTTTTGTTTGGGGTGGACGGGAGCATGATTCCGCACCAGTTCTTGCAGACTTATATCTCCCTTCTTTGGATGTTTGACAAGGTGACCCTTCTTCCAATCAGTCGCCAGATACCTTTCCTTCCTTCCCTCCTTCCAAACCTTGTGCAATAGTGGAGTGGTGTGAGCTTGTCCTCTGTTATCTCTGCGTCTGTTTTCAATGTTTCTGGAGGAATTCCATGTGGTCCTGCTGCTTTCTGGGCCTTCATCAGCTTTATGGCTTTCAGGACTTTACTTCTACTTTGCCTCTTCTGCTCCACTTGCAAGTGTGTCATAGTAGTGTCTTTTGTCTTTTCGCACACTCTTCTTCACTTCTTTTTCCAGTGTAGTGTGTTATAGGTTGTGTTCAGTTCCTCTTTTCTTTGTTCATCCCTACACTGCACTGTACTGGTTCATCTGCTTCACCATCTTCCTCTCCCTGCTCTACCAGCTTCCATGTGTCCGTCGAGATCCATTCCTTGTCTTGTCTTGTTTCTTCTTCCTTCCTAACACAGGTTTTGTTCCACATCTCTTTCGCAGATTTCCAGGGTTGTTCCACACCGGTTTCCTCGGAGATGTTGCCTAATCTCTCCCATTTTTTGCTGATGGCTGACTGGCTGACGTGAAGATGTCCTTTGTAGTTTTGTCCTTCAGTTCAGTTTCTGTTCTGGGTGTTGAACTTGAACTGTGGTCTGTCACCAACTTCTGTGAGGGCTTTCAACTTGGTTTTGAAGACAGGTTCCTTGCACTAGATTGTGAGTGGTATGAACCTACACCTGCTCCTCTTCTTCATCTGATCTTGTGTCCAGTAGGCTGCGTCTCCACTTCCTTAAGATTGAAATAAAGTCGGCCTGATTTTCAGTGTGTCCTGGTGTCTGGTGAAGTCCATGTCGCTTTGTGACTATCCTTGTGTTTGTACATACTGCCTCCAATCACCAAATCGTTAAATGCACAGAATTCTGCAAACAGTTCTCCATTCTCATTTATCACTTCACCGAGTGTTTCCCGACCCATGATGTGTTCTCTTCCTGTGTTGTCCGCTCTGAGTTTAGCATTCATGTCGCCCATTAGAATTTTGATGTCACCAACTGGAGTGTTGTCCAGTACTGATTGCAGTTGTCTTTAGAATTTCTCCTTCTTCTCTTCATCTGCATTATTTGTAGATACGTAGCGTAGCATTGAATGACTGCAACTTTCCTTCCTTTTAAGTTGAATCCATCTTGCTGTCATGATCCTGATCGTGGAGGAGATTGGTTCCCACTGCATGAGAGGGGGCCTTCGATGCTGTTGGGGACATCATGATAGCCACTCCCTCTGTGTGTTCGTGGTTGTAGTGTGGGTGACAATATCGGAGTAGATTATTGACTCTCCAGTTGACAGTTTGGAGAGTCGACTTCCATCCGATCTGCTTTCGCAGATTCCTAACAATCCTATGCTATATCTCCTCATCTGTTTTGCAATCTGGGCAGCCTTGGTAGGTTCATATATGATGTGGACATTCCATGTCCCTACGTTTACTTTTGCTTTCATCGAGAGAAGAGAAGACACATCGGCCGACTGGCTTTCCGAAGACTTTCACCACTTGGCATTATTTCGTCTCCTCGATTCCAGCGAGGAATAACTTTATTTTTTATAATGTCTTTGTGCTTTGAAGTTTATGTATCGATTGGATTGGCTTTGCAGGGTAGGGTTGCTAGCCCTATGCGCAACCTTCCCTCATCCGAGCTTAGGAGGGGCTAGTAACTAGTTAGCTAGGCAAGGTTGGAGCGCAGCATACTGGGGTTTTAAAATAGGTAGTCGGTTATCTCATCAGTCGAAGATGGAGATTACACAAGTTGGCAAATGTGAAGCGAATCTTCTGTTTCATCAGTAACCGGCTCGTTCGGGCTGATGCGACACCCTATGAAAGTGTAGTTTTCGATGCATTCAACCATTTCACCTCTCATGCTTCAACTGGGAGTGGCTGCAGACCAGTCGTGGAGCATCCTTATAGATGCGACAGGTGCGAAATGCATACAAACTGTAGGTAGGTTTTTGCTAAAGGCGGTCAGAAGACCTACCATTACGTCAGCGTCTTGACTTCGCAGGACAGTTTTGACTGCACACTCCAAACCAAGTAGATTCCCCATAGGGCGTAGATTAGTCCATGGGTAGTCCGCTACACCCTATGTTATGTCCATTATTATGTCTACAAGGAAATTGAACAGGAATGGTGTTGTTGGGGTTCGATGGCGGATATCATCATAAACACACGACCAGGCATTACTGACTAACGTTCCAAGTTACCACACCTCATATCAGCATAGTAAGCAAAAAGGCTCTAGGAAACGAAATGAAGATAAAAGCAATCAAAGTGGTAGGAAGTCGTGACAAGATAAAGAGAAGAAATAAGAAAATATTTAGTTCAGGATGAGGATAATGTGTGGATACATCTGCCCCACTGAGACCAATTCTGATCTATGTCACCTAGAGCATCCAATCTCTGGTTTCTGTCATTACACGGACCCCAATCAAGAAGTCTACATTTCCAAGCACTGCTCAAACCAATAGTCGACGATTTCACGCACTGATGCCATGTTGCAGTCTGACCACCCTTAGCATTTTTCCAGGCTCAACCTACTTCAGCTAATATTGCACGATGAGGGAGACGAAGACTAGGCATGCGTAACACATGTCCCACACTTCTATCACCCTGCAGCTTGCCGATACCTGTACCACTGATTCATAGTCGGTTTCAAAAGCGAAAATCTCAAACCTACAATAAGGCCATGTGTGACGAACTTCAAGTAGATGTCTCTTTGGCTCTGTGGTCACACACTTTCCTTTCTTTTTCAGGTACTTCAAGAACTAGCCTTTCACGGTATGGGCAGCCGGGAAGGGTCAACCACCCGCACACTTCCAGTGGTACATAAGATCCAATGAAACATAACGTGTCCTCAACTCTATCCTCTCCTTTATCTTCACCACCTGATACTAAGCCAAACCCCTTATACCTTCCTCAACCTCTCATTCGGCGACCATTTCGAACGATCAACGCTAAGCTTTAGATTTCAAAGAGTTAATACACTGCGCCAATTTTTCAGCCATGTCGCAATGTGTTTCGACCACTGGTTAGTATCTGTCGGTGACTACAGCCAGCCAGTATACATCTTCCAATACGACTCAGACCAAAAATCAGGGGCTTCTTCAGCTGGTGCCACTTCTTGATCGGTTGACAGTGAATCCTCTTCCAACCTAATCGAGTTTCTCCTAGTATACCACGTTAAGGTGGGCGGTGGCTTGGCGTGCGCAGTAAACGTCCATGCCATCTCAACCGATGAAAGTTCACAACCTCATCAATTGACTTTCCTTTCTTGCCTAGTTAGTATCCTTCGCCTGACCTCAACATTGCAGAGGTGATTCCACTAAATGCGAGCAATTCTACGAAGGCACCTATGATCAAACACCTGTAATCGTTTTATGTCTTCTTCTTTTGACGATCATGTCTCACAGCCGTACAAAAGGACAGAACGAACTGCAGCTCAGTTTACTCATCCTTTGAAGGATATCTGGATATAACGCCGGCGCCACAGGTGACACAAGTTGGCAAAATGCCTAACGGGAGTTCTATATCCGAGCTGAGATTTTGTCAGTAACCAGGCCGTCCGAGCTGATACAATTCACCATGTAGATGAAGTGGTCGACATATTCCACCACTTAACTCCCTAACACTAGGTTAAGATTACTTGCAGACCAATACTGGAGCATCTTACATTTGACAGATGCGAAACACACGCCGGGTATTCACAGACTCTGCTTAATGCGTTCAGAGAACCCTTTATTTTGCCAGCGTCTTCCCCTAGCAGGACAATATTGTCTGCGTACTCCAAGTCAACCAAACGATCTCCAGGAAGTGATTCAATCCCTGTTAAGTCAGAAATGCCAAGAATTATGTCAATTAGTACGTCTATAACGAAGTTAAATAGAAACGTTAAGAGTGGGCACTCGTGGAGGACACCACTAATAGCTCTACAGAAGCCCTGATTCGGCTGCATAAGTCCGAATAGAATGCTTTAGTCAGGGTTATATTCTTGCCCGGTACTCCTTTCGCAGTCAGATACCGCCACAACACCTCAGTAGTCAGAGTCAAATGCCGCCTTCAGGTCTGGAAATATGGCATGTGGTCTGCCGCTGGTAAGTTGTATGGGTCCCAGAACCTGTCTAAAGATAAAAATATGATCGTTACATCCTCGTCAAGGCTTGAAACGTGTCTTATTTCCTCGAGTTTGCTGTTCTCGAGCTCCAACCAGGCTTTTGATAACTATGGACCGGGGGATCTTGGACACAACATAAGTTAAACTGATTCCCCTATGGTTGTTAGGACAAGACTTCTCCTCTTCTTATAGACTGGGATGATCGAAGTACACCAGTCTGACCTCACTACCTCTGATTCCTATAAATACCTGGTACCTCCGTCACTGATAATTGGTATCCTACCCCAAGCTTGAAAACTTCTAGTGGCAAACTGTCAGGTTCTGCTGCTTTACATGGTTTTAGGTTCTATACAGCCTTCTCAAATTCAGAGAAAGTTGATGGACCGGCATCTACTTCTCATTCACGTTCAGACTGGATGTTGGGCAACTGAAACGCTGTTGGGGGCCAGTTGGACTGTGCTTCAAAGTGTACTGCTCAACGTTATAGCCGTACATACACCATTTTCGTTATTCGTCACTAAAGTGGGCACATGGGAAAGTGATTGGACGTCAGGAAAATGTTCTGTACAAAGTGAAAGTAGAAGGACAGACGTGGGTCAGGCATGCAAACCACGTACAACTTTCATCAGAGACACCAGACAACTGGAAGCAAAATTGTATGCATGAATTTCTGCTGTATACTTCGATATACCATGTGTGGAAGCACAAACGCAGGGGCGAAGACAACCTATTACTGCCAGAAGGTCAGCTTGACAAGGAAGACCAAAGCCCTTGCAAGTGGGTCCAGGACGAAGTCATGCAATCTTTGCTGAAGGAGGTGGTGGGAAGCGTTTACATTGAAATTGACATTCTAAGCCATCAGCTGCTAAGACAAGTTGGATTTCAACCTTTTTTGATGTTATTGCATGGGCGAGGAAAACCTTATTGTACAACTTCATCCCTCGGCTGGCCAGTAAAAATAAGTATCCAACTTCTGGCCTAGTGGCTTTATATGTTGAAACTGCAAATAAATGATGTGTTTTTTGGTAAATAAGATCGTCTTCCTTGCAGTTACATGCTGGTCTGTGTCTTCTGATATTTTTAGCTCAGGTCTAAAGGAGAACAGTTACTATTCTCATCCAGTCCGAGTGTCTCATTGCGTTAGTGTTATTCTGTCAGTCTATTCACACTATCTCTCTTTATCCTTGAAGTTAGTGTTTGCCATAAACAAGTGATTACCGAAACAAAATTGCACAACGCGGTCGCTGTCGTCGGTTCCTTTGCGTGGGATTCTGTAAAAACCAACAAGATGCCTTCGTGATTCACTCACATTCTCTATTTGAGCGTTAAAGTCACTTGGCATTATCACTACATCTCAGTGTTTTGCTTTCTGCAAAAAAGACAGCTTCGTCTTTTGCAATCCCTAGGTAGGCAAAGATTACGAATAGGCATCGGCCGCTCTTACAGTCCTTCCTAGTTCTTACAGATCCATTCAGTCGAACAACGCATTGTAGCTCAATGCTACACCTACACCAGCGAGTTCACGAGAGCTAGCCACTAGGTCTTCGGATTCTCTGAAGCTGAATTTTGAAGATTCACAATTGCGGTCAGTTCGGTTCAATTCAATAACCACACCCGCATCCTGTCTAAGTGTCTCAGAGACACAGCATACATCCATGGCTAGAGATTCCAGAGTTCCAGCAAGCAGTGCTTTCTGTCCAATTTGGCATAGAGTTTGCACGCTGAAAGCTCCTACATGAAACCGATAGCAGGATCTTAGATGACCAGGAATGAGGTTTCGATGGCGTTGATCGTTCGAAATGGTCGCCGAATGAGAGGTTGAGGAAGGTATAAGGGGTTTGGCTTAGTATCAGGTGGTGAAGATAAAGGAGAGGATAGAGTTGAGGACACGTTATGTTTCATTGGATCTTATGTACCACTGGAAGTGTGCGGGTGGTTGACCCTTCCCGGCTGCCCATACCGTGAAAGGCTAGTTCTTGAAGTACCTGAAAAAGAAAGGAAAGTGTGTGACCACAGAGCCAAAGAGACATCTACTTGAAGTTCGTCACACATGGCCTTATTGTAGGTTTGAGATTTTCGCTTTTGAAACCGACTATGAATCAGTGGTACAGGTATCGGCAAGCTGCAGGGTGATAGAAGTGTGGGACATGTGTTACGCATGCCTAGTCTTCGTCTCCCTCATCGTGCAATATTAGCTGAAGTAGGTTGAGCCTGGAAAAATGCTAAGGGTGGTCAGACTGCAACATGGCATCAGTGCGTGAAATCGTCGACTATTGGTTTGAGCAGTGCTTGGAAATGTAGACTTCTTGATTGGGTCCGTGTAATGACAGAAACCAGAGATTGGATGCTCTAGGTGACATAGATCAGAATTGGTCTCAGTGGGGCAGATGTATCCACACATTATCCTCATCCTGAACTAAATATTTTCTTATTTCTTCTCTTTATCTTGTCACGACTTCCTACCACTTTGATTGCTTTTATCTTCATTTCGTTTCCTAGAGCCTTTTTGCTTACTATGCTGATATGAGGTGTGGTAACTTGGAACGTTAGTCAGTAATGCCTGGTCGTGTGTTTATGATGATATCCGCCATCGACCCCAACAACACCATTCCTGTTCAATTTCCTTGTAGACATAATAATGGACATAACATAGGGTGTAGCGGACTACCCATGGACTAATCTACGCCCTATGGGGAATCTACTTGGTTTGGAGTGTGCAGTCAAAACTGTCCTGCGAAGTCAAGACGCTGACGTAATGGTAGGTCTTCTGACCGCCTTTAGCAAAAACCTACCTACAGTTTGTATGCATTTCGCACCTGTCGCATCTATAAGGATGCTCCACGACTGGTC
The DNA here is from genome assembly GCA_944470555.2 of Heterobilharzia americana. Taxonomy (NCBI): domain Eukaryota; kingdom Metazoa; phylum Platyhelminthes; class Trematoda; order Strigeidida; family Schistosomatidae; genus Heterobilharzia; species Heterobilharzia americana. The sequence goes on from OX104134.1 coordinate 65,944,357, forward strand.
TGCAGCCACTCCCAGTTGAAGCATGAGAGGTGAAATGGTTGAATGCATCGAAAACTACACTTTCATAGGGTGTCGCATCAGCCCGAACGAGCCGGTTACTGATGAAACAGAAGATTCGCTTCACATTTGCCAACTTGTGTAATCTCCATCTTCGACTGATGAGATAACCGACTACCTATTTTAAAACCCCAGTATGCTGCGCTCCAACCTTGCCTAGCTAACTAGTTACTAGCCCCTCCTAAGCTCGGATGAGGGAAGGTTGCGCATAGGGCTAGCAACCCTACCCTGCAAAGCCAATCCAATCGATACATAAACTTCAAAGCACAAAGACATTATAAAAAATAAAGTTATTCCTCGCTGGAATCGAGGAGACGAAATAATGCCAAGTGGTGAAAGTCTTCGGAAAGCCAGTCGGCCGATGTGTCTTCTCTTCTCTCGATGAAAGCAAAAGTAAACGTAGGGACATGGAATGTCCACATCATATATGAACCTACCAAGGCTGCCCAGATTGCAAAACAGATGAGGAGATATAGCATAGGATTGTTAGGAATCTGCGAAAGCAGATCGGATGGAAGTCGACTCTCCAAACTGTCAACTGGAGAGTCAATAATCTACTCCGATATTGTCACCCACACTACAACCACGAACACACAGAGGGAGTGGCTATCATGATGTCCCCAACAGCATCGAAGGCCCCCTCTCATGCAGTGGGAACCAATCTCCTCCACGATCAGGATCATGACAGCAAGATGGATTCAACTTAAAAGGAAGGAAAGTTGCAGTCATTCAATGCTACGCTACGTATCTACAAATAATGCAGATGAAGAGAAGAAGGAGAAATTCTAAAGACAACTGCAATCAGTACTGGACAACACTCCAGTTGGTGACATCAAAATTCTAATGGGCGACATGAATGCTAAACTCAGAGCGGACAACACAGGAAGAGAACACATCATGGGTCGGGAAACACTCGGTGAAGTGATAAATGAGAATGGAGAACTGTTTGCAGAATTCTGTGCATTTAACGATTTGGTGATTGGAGGCAGTATGTACAAACACAAGGATAGTCACAAAGCGACATGGACTTCACCAGACACCAGGACACACTGAAAATCAGGCCGACTTTATTTCAATCTTAAGGAAGTGGAGACGCAGCCTACTGGACACAAGATCAGATGAAGAAGAGGAGCAGGTGTAGGTTCATACCACTCACAATCTAGTGCAAGGAACCTGTCTTCAAAACCAAGTTGAAAGCCCTCACAGAAGTTGGTGACAGACCACAGTTCAAGTTCAACACCCAGAACAGAAACTGAACTGAAGGACAAAACTACAAAGGACATCTTCACGTCAGCCAGTCAGCCATCAGCAAAAAATGGGAGAGATTAGGCAACATCTCCGAGGAAACCGGTGTGGAACAACCCTGGAAATCTGCGAAAGAGATGTGGAACAAAACCTGTGTTAGGAAGGAAGAAGAAACAAGACAAGACAAGGAATGGATCTCGACGGACACATGGAAGCTGGTAGAGCAGGGAGAGGAAGATGGTGAAGCAGATGAACCAGTACAGTGCAGTGTAGGGATGAACAAAGAAAAGAGGAACTGAACACAACCTATAACACACTACACTGGAAAAAGAAGTGAAGAAGAGTGTGCGAAAAGACAAAAGACACTACTATGACACACTTGCAAGTGGAGCAGAAGAGGCAAAGTAGAAGTAAAGTCCTGAAAGCCATAAAGCTGATGAAGGCCCAGAAAGCAGCAGGACCACATGGAATTCCTCCAGAAACATTGAAAACAGACGCAGAGATAACAGAGGACAAGCTCACACCACTCCACTATTGCACAAGGTTTGGAAGGAGGGAAGGAAGGAAAGGTATCTGGCGACTGATTGGAAGAAGGGTCACCTTGTCAAACATCCAAAGAAGGGAGATATAAGTCTGCAAGAACTGGTGCGGAATCATGCTCCCGTCCACCCCAAACAAAACATTAAGCCACATCATCCTGGAGAGACTAAAAAAATGCTATGGATTCAAAACCGCGACGGGAACAGGCTGGCTGGCTGGCTGGCTTCAGGAAGAACAAATCATATGCGGATCAAATTGCAACGCTATGCATCATCTCATCATAGAACAGAACATAGAATGGCAGTCAACTCTCTACCTCAACTCCATCGATTTTGAAAAGGCCTTCGACAGCGTCAACCGAGAAGTAATTTGGAAACTGCTTCAACACTACGGTTTTAGTGTCACAAACCCTTATCAACCTCATTCAATAGCTATGCTACGTGATGCTACATGCCAAGTGATTCACAATCGAAAGCTCAGTGACGCCTCCGAAGTGAACACAGGAGTAAGAGAAGGTTGCCGCCTACTATCACTGATGGTCTTCCTGGTTGTGGTCGACTCAACTGGACTGGATAATGCAACAAACTGTGAAGAGCGAGAAGAGGGGCGTACGCTGGTTGGACCGATGAAAAGACCCTACACGATTTGGATTTCGCCAATGATGATTTAGTTTATGTTTAATGTCTCGTCGTACAAACTCGAAGATCTACAGGTGAAAACCAAGAAGTTGGCAGAAGAGGCGGGGCAGTGAAGACGGGAGTTCCTTCAGGTGGATGTAGAGAAAACAGAGGTGGTGAAGATACCCAACTAACAACAGCATCGACAACAAGCACTAATCACCATCAATGGGAGAAACCTAAAGGAAGTAGTCTCTTTCACCTACCTACCTACCTACCTACCTACCTACCTAGGCAAGGCAGCATCGTTTCAACTACAGGTGGCGGCACAAATGACGACGTCAAAGCCAGGATCGGAAAAGCGAGACAAACCTTCATTAACCTGAAATCAATGCGGAGATCTACTGCACTGCACTGCACTACAATCAGCATAAAGCGTTAACAAGATCTGGATTTTCAACAGCAACGTCAAATCATTGCTTCTTATATGGTTCAGAAACTTGGTACGTCACGAAAAGCATTTCCAACAAACTACACGCACCCATTAACAGCTGCCAATTACGCTCACTCGATACTGACACTGAAGATCAGATGGCCAGAAAGAATGAGCAACAGGGAACTCTGGCCGGGCAACGAACCAACGAACTGAGAAACCATCGCCCAACAAATATGCAGAAGAAAGTGGAGATGGATTGGGCATGCACTGAGAAGACCGTTCGGGGACATCACGTGCCAGGACATTCTGTCGAGTGGAACCTAAAGGGAAAACGATGAGTTGGGCGTCCCAGCGAGGTGTGACATGGAGGAGATGGTGTGAGGAAGAGATGAAAGCTTGTGGACATTCGTGGAGCCAGGTTCAAAGGACTGCTGAGGGCGGAGTGAAATGGAGACGCATTCGCCAACTCGTGTCATCTCCATCTCCGACTGACGAGATAATCGACTACCTATTTTAAAAGACCAGTATACTGAGCTTCACTCCATTCTGGCCTGTTATACGGCTGTGAGACATGGCCATCAAAAACGGAAGATGATTAGGCGGTTATAGGTTCTTGACCAGTGTGGCCAGACGGAAAAATGGCACTAGTACATGGGGTCTCTGACTTCCAGTCTGCGTTTGTTGTATAGGGTTCCTCGAGACGATAGGAATCAGTGGTTGGAGACCCTCTGTGAAATGACTGAAAATCAGTCAAAATGGTGTAGATTTACTCACTCGCTGGTGTCTTCTAAAGCTTGATCACTTTGATTAACCTTCACTTTTAAATCCTTTCTCTTCCCATACACCTTTTACTTTTATATATCATTGCTATCCATTTGTCCTTAGTAGGATGCTATGAAGTGTGTTGTTAACCTGAACTTATACACCTGGGTGCGAAGTTCTACGTTGATTTTGTCCGCCTGTCACTGTCTGTCTCACCCCGCAATGTCGAATCAAGTGCATTCAGACTGGGGAAATTATATTGACGGAAGATTGAAGAAGGCGTTATTTAATGATTTGGTTTCAGTGACAGATTTTCTGGCTAGGGTCTATGTGACCATCAATATCGGTGGTTTGAGGCGTTAGGGTTTATGTTTGAGAACCGATCTCAGTGATTCAAATGCACATACACAATGTCTTCATCTCATTTGTAATGCCAAGTTTGGTCTTGGAAAGAAAAGTTTTCTAATTCTGTTTATTTCCTTTTTCTTCATATCCCTATCTATCGTCTTGATATCCTCTACTTTGATGTGACGTTTACGAACTTGAACTAATACATAGTCATGCCAAACCCTATACTGACTGACTATATGAAGTGATAAATACATACATTTTCGTACTTTTGAGTGCAACTGTACCTCACTGGTCTGAGCAATCGACCACGAACCAATGGGTCACGGGTACGAAACGTGTTCCATCTACTAAGGTCTGGGCTGCCAGGTATAATTACCAGCTGCCAAACAATAGGTGTGGTTGCCTATTGCAGAAACATGTAAGTGTTCGTTTAGTGCATCTCGACACAATTTGACCTTGCTCAACCAATAGTAAAAGGTCTAAGCATTTCGTCCTCAATAAAAATGTCAGTTTGTATTTTGAGATCGGCCAGTCTATTGTCAGGTAAAGGCCAGATTTTCGCTATACTGTGTCGAAAGATTCGTTTAGATGGAGATGACGGGAAACATATGCATACTCATAAACCTGAGGTTTTCAATATGAATTTCGGAAGTTTCGGGTAATACTTGTTACACCAGAACGACTGCTCATAGTTCCGAAAAACACATACAGATAGACGTAGAACCTGGAACAGAAACGTATCGGTTCAAGTTACTACACTTCACAGCACTGTGGAAATATATGCGAATGAATAAAAGTAGCCAAAATTCTCTGAGCCGTAAACAATTATAGCTTTATCAATAAAAACGTTCGACTGCTAAAATGATGTAGTGCAAGTATGTTTTGTTCCATGATCTCGGGTCATAACGTCAACATTTTTCAGCCTCGTTTCCAGCATCTCTAGGATATTAAATAAACAGCGTACATATTCCAACATGACTCAGTCTAACAATTAATGATTTTGACGACGTGCTGAACAGCTCAAAATACTGATTAAACTCTTCGGCGTAGCAGAACAAAAACAAAGTTTCTAAGATCACTATCGTCACAGTTACGAAGCACATAAGGTTAATTTGATAGTAACTAAATCCCACTTTCTAGTATAAATAGGAGGATTGAGATTTGAGTTCGCAATCTAACCCTACAGAGGCTAAAGGCTAAGGCAATTAATGCTGAAAATTCCCACATACGTGAACTACGTAGAATTATATAAATATTTGTATGATACTATTAGCCTTCTTTTAGTTACTAGGACAAGATATGAATGCGCCGCAACCAAAACACCTTTAACGCCCCAAGTTCCCAGCTCACAATCTAATATGGGGACTTCTGGGTTTTCTGATACTTGGATAAAACGGCCCCTCAATCTTCACACTTGAAGAACAGAATATCTCTCCTTTATGTTTCATGAGAATATCATATTACTGATCTACGCGGTCAACAAGAAAAATATACTCAGTTTATCCTCCTTGTTCTCGTTTCATAGCTACTTAACTAGTTTACTTCTTATTTTTCATCCCAGTGCAATCTCTCTGATGTGCTGGCATGAAGTGTCGCAACTCCGACCTCTACGTGGCACAACCGCCAGGTCTTATATTGCTGCTGTTGGTTTGCCAACAAGCAACTATTTTATCGGGGGACAAATTTACTTAGAACCCTAGAATGTAATAAAACTCTCGAGGTTCCCAAAAATTGATTACTTACCTAAGTCACACTGCGGATACAAACTATATCCAGACATATACCTGAGAGAAAATGTGAAAGTGAGCCATAATGGTATCTGAATTATTCCAGTGACTGCTGATTTCAAAGGATGACATCCATTATCCTGACAAATTTTAAGAAAGATACTTCTGAACTAAACATCTGTACATATTTCAAATGACTTACCATCCGGTTTTCTAGGAGCATTTGTGTCCCGCTACTTAGGTGACGATAATAATCAGAGTTGGTCAGTTTCGCCGTCAATAGCTGCCGATTTTTTAGACAGTCGACTGCAACATGAGCGACTTTGGCCTGATTCCTCTCAGCACAAATATATAATGGTAGTGCTGCAACTGTTCTAACTAAAATAGAAGTAGTCGCGATTGATGTTCCCCAAGGCAAATTCAACTGATTATGTACCCCAGCCAATAGGTTTGTTACCGCTTTCACATGAAAGTGGTCAGGATGGAATAGTTCACCACTAATAAATTTAAAAGCACTATCACAGTATGATCGATGCAAAATATAGCCAAAGTGTGTTTTCAACATCGGTGCACGAATCAGTGGCTAAAAGTTATCCCCAAAACGAATGTGGCTGGCCTTGAGCCGACCTTGAGCAACGGAACTGAAGCGGGTTTATGATATTTATTTGTGTTCAGATGGGTGTTAAGGCTAAAAGCCAATGGTTTAAATGGCTTTTGACGCAGCAGAAACTTTCAATTAACTGGCGGTGTCCAAAATCCGTGGATTACTACTTCTTGTGATTGCTAACCTGTGTAGAATTTAATAGGGAGCAAAAACAACATCACGGCTAAAATTTGAAAATTTGGTTAGTTCTGAGCAGATCTCACTCACATCCCAAGTAATTATCAAGATGGAGCGTGAAGGTCTCGGTCAAAATAGCCTGGATCACTTCTTCAAAAACAGCATTCCAAGGTTTACCAACTCTTATGGAAGTGAGGTTGTCTTATGTCTAACTTGCTATATTCTAGATTTAGTTTCTGTATATCCTCTAGGGTTGGTGCTACAGCGAAGATTCAGTAAGTGATGAAGTAAGCGTGTCTGGAGGCTTAAGGTATGGGCCATCATCAAGTGCTGTCTTAGTCTTCTACGACCCAGGAGATGTAGGTCAGGTGCGACCGGTCGTTCCTCATATGTTTCTGATCTAAGTCCTTCGGAAGGGCGCCTCTGTATACGTTCTAAGCTAAGTCTTCCCATCTGCAGAGAAGCGTGGAAGGCTATATTGCTGAACTCCAGGTGGAGTAACATGAAGCTGTTTAAAAGTTGGTGAAAACAACCGTGATCGAATTGTTCGAAACTTCGTCAGAGGGTTACTAACGCCAAGTTTCCAAGACGTGCAAAGTTGCCATAGGATTTCAACTCTTGAGGTATTAAAATGCCCGGGTCTATCTTCGCCGGATACGCTTCAAGTTTCGTGTCGTTGAGTCTAAATACGTGACGTTCATCATTTTTTAAGTGCACAACCTTACTATTTTTTCTCCAAGATTAAATGCAAGCCCATTATTGGGTGCCGGGTTTTGAAGTTGAGTTCATTATTTCTGTAGAGAAATACTATCCTCCTCACTTCTGGTTTCTCTCGACAGTTTCACGTCACCCGCAAAAAAGGATTTAAGAAGAAACCTGTTGAGGCAAGCCGCTTAGGTATATTTGAAAAAGAAGGGGCCCTAGTACGGAGCCCTGAGCAGAGTATACTGGACACACTGTTTCTTCAGATAAACGGAGACTCAGTCGAGGTCTAAATGAATGACCTCATAGACCTGACGACAGCCGGTCAACGAGCTGTATTTTGATCCAGTCGGTTTGAGTCCATTAGCAACTCATGCTTGGGTGTTATCGCGCTTGATATAGATTACAGTGATCTGGGTGAAAATTCATGTATTCGACGTTCTGTATTCACCTGTTTCACCCACTTGTATTCTTTTTGAAGTGTGCCTGTCGCCAAATCATGTTTCATGCAGTTTATCCATATACAAAGCACTGGCTGCACTTCCACCTCCTTGGTTGAAAGTAAGTGCAGATATCTATGAAGAATGATGCTCGCAAGTCAAATTGAGTTCCACTTCCAGTTGCGGCAAAAGGTTTATGATTGCAGTTTTCACTTCAAATATATGCGCATACATAACAGGGAAGATTCCCATCATCACACATGAATGCACTACGTTCACGTGTAAGGGATCGAAGGACAATCCTTTTAGGTACATGTTTATAGTATCACCGTGTACTTTAGGAATGAACCGCGATACCCAAGTTATGGGGTTGACTAGGAATCCGTGACTCCCCGTGTTTGTGAGAATAGTTTTTGGTTGAAACTCTAAGCCTGTCCATTAGTGTTTCAGCTTGAACCAGTGACGGATGGGCGTACCGTTAGATCATAGAGAATGGTTCGTAATCATACCTCTTTACAGTCTTGCATGTCTTATGATGTCTGGAACTGGTAAGAGGGAAGGGGTATGTAAATTCAAAACTAGTCGTATGGTAGCCATTCTCCAGAAATAAAGTTATCCAACGTGTTACGAACCTGGCAAACAAAGTCGCGACGCCAAGCTTTGTGAAAATTGTGAACTTGAAGTCGCTTAAGGAAGTTTTGTAATTATCCGTGGATTTCTGTTTATGCAATGGGATGGCGCCTGATATATGCTGCTTCACGTGACAAAAAGTTTAGTCGAGAGAATTTTACTTGGAGAAAGGTAATTCCCGAGTATTTTCAAGTTTTGCTTTGCCCTTACTGAGTAAATACGGCTCTGTCGTGATGGCTGAAAGTATTTGGTGTCGGTTACACCCATAATACGAACAGAGGCGGGTAAAGTCTTTATAATGCTTGTTAGATAGATATTGATTGTTTCAGCTGGCCAACACTGACAACTTTGGTCTTGGGTGTCCGATTATGTTTGGATGAACTAGGAGTGAATTCAAACGAAGTGCCGTACGGACATTCGTTTGTCACCCAGAAACTGCCCTGGAGACGAGCAAGATGGATTTCGTACAGGGTGTAATGTTGGCTGTACAAGTAACACACACACGCGGACGCTGTACGTTATGCATTCTATGTACGCTGTGTCTCGTGTGAAAAGGCAGGTGAAAACTACATTTATTGATAGCACAATCTTCAGACGGAGAATGCTGTAGTCAAAACATACTCATGTACTCTGACATCATGCGAATACACTGAAAGATAGTGTCTACCTCATTGTAATTTTTCAAGTGCCATCAATTTTACATGACCATCTGACTGTTACACGGGATTGTAGCAGAATATCTGGGTGAACTGAACGTATATGCGGCATACAGCATTCACTTAGGCTTCGGAATAATGCCAGAATTCGCGTTGAAAGTTCATGCAGACAAGTGAAGAGGTATTTACGAAGACAAGATGCCCTGCACAAGTGTATGCCAGAGGTCTATAGCTGGAACGAAGGAAGATCTTCCAGAATGAACATCGAAGCTACCGTAGAGGAGACTGAACGTCATGAACATGACTATCGAAGCGATTAATTTCCCTTTTTAGCGGCCTAAAGCCTTCCGCAGTCTGCAAAGTTATGCGGAACTTCAATGGAAATGGGAACACGTGCCTAATATATGAAACCTGTGGCTATGTTTTCTTCGTGGACAATGACCACCAGGTTTGAGCCCGCCTTCACTCATTTGAATGCACTTGCAGGACACCAACAAGGTATCGTTACCTATGCAGACGGTTGCTTTCAATGCATTTGAAGGAGCCAACTCTCACACTCCTATCTTTCTGGTTGTTCCTCCGAACTTTGTAACAGGCTGACTTCTCACCCATTGCCAGCTCCGGACCTGGTTAGGGGTTCCTGACAGGTCCCCAATGGAACATAGGGCTTCAGTAGCACGTCTCCAGTGAAATCTGTCCTCCTAAATCTTTTTAACCTGGCTCCACGACAGCCCACAAGCTCTCATTTCCTCCTCGCACGATCTCATCCATGTCACTCTCACCTCGGACGCCCAACTCGTAGCTTCCCATCTGGGTTCCACTCGAGAGCCTGTCTGACGCGTGATGTCCTCAGTCGGCCTTCTCAGTGTATGCCCAATCCATCTCCACTCCCTTCCAGTGCATATTTGTTGAGCAATAGCTTTTTGGTTGGTTCGTTCCCAGAGTTCCTTGTTGCTTATTCTTCCTGGCCATCTGATCTCCACTGGCTAGCGTAGGCAGTTGTTGGTGAATGTCTGTAGTTTGTTGGAAATCCCTTTCGTAACGCGTCAAGTCTCTGAACCATACAGAAGCACTGACTTGGTGTTGAAAATCCGGATCTTGTTCCACATGCTGATTGCAGTGCAGACGATCTCCACACTGTTTTCAGGTTAATGAACGCCTGTCTTGCTTTTCCGATTCTGACTATGACATCCTCGTCAGTGCCATCTGTGCTTCCTAGATAGGTGGAAGAGGCTTCCTCCTTTAAGTTCCTCCCATTGACGGTGATTAGAGTTTGTTGTTGTTGGTTGGGTATCACCATCACCTCTGTCTTCTCTGCATTCATCTGGAGTCCTGCCTTCGCCGCACTGTCTCTTCTGTCAACTTGTTAGTTTTCGTCTGTAGATCTTCAAGTTTATGTGACATTAGACATAAGTCATAGGCGAAATCCAAGTCTTCTAGGTTCTTTTCCGCTGTCCAGCGTATCTCCCTCTTCTCACTCCTCACTGTTTGTTGCATGATCCAGTCCACTACAATCAGGAATATCATGGGTGATAGTAGACAGCCTTGTTTCACTCCTGTCTTCACTTCAAAAGCATCACTGAGCTTCCCATTATGAATTACTTGGCATGTGACATCTTCATATAGTTGTTGAATGAGGCTGATAAAGGTTTGTGGTATTTCGTGGTACTGAAGCAGCTTCCAAATTACCTCTCGGTCGACGCTGTCAGAGGCCTTCTGAAAGTCGATGAAGTTGAGGTAGAGATCCAGTCAACTGCCATTCTATACTCTGTTCTATGATGATGCGTGGCGCAGCGTTGCAATTCTGTCCGCACATGATTTGTACCTCCTGAATCCAGCCAGCCTGTTCCGGTCGTTATTTCGAATGCAGAGCATCTCTAAGTCTCCTCAGGATAATGCGGCAGAATATTTTGCTCGGGGTCGACAGGAGCGTGATTCCACGCTAGTTCTCGCAAAGACTTAGGTCTTCCTTGTTTGGGGGTTTGGCAAGGTAGCTTTTCTTTCAACCAAACCCCAGGCACCTTTCCTGCCCTCCTTGCAAACCTTCTGTAGTGGTGCAAGCATGTCCGCCTTCGTCCCTGCGTCTGTTCTCAGTGCTTCTGGTTGGATCCCATCTAGTCCCGCTGCTTTCCCACATTTCAGTAGCTTTACGGCGCTCAAGAATTCTACTTTTGTTGGGGGATTTTTGTTCACTGGTAGTTCTGTGACTGCAGGTGGTATTTCCGGACGAGTTGCATGTGATGGTCGATTCTAGAGCCTTTTGAAGTGGTTTTGCCCATCGTTTCCCTTGCTTCTCTTTGTGATCCAGTGAAATCCATGTCGCTTTGTGGATATCCTTGTGATTGAACACACTGCCTCTAATCACCAAGTCGTTGAATGCACCGAATTGTGCGAACAATTCTCCATTCTTGTTCACCACCTCACCGAGCGCTTCTTGGTCCATGGTTAGTTCTCTTTCTGTATTGTCCGCTCCCAGTCTGGCACTCGTATCACCTATTAGAATTTTGATATCGCCAACTGAGGTCTTGTCCAGTGTCGATTGCGGTTGTCTTTAGAATTCCTCCTTCTTCTCTTCATCTGCATTATTTTTAGGTGCGTAGCATTGTATGATTGTGACCTTCCTTTTGAGTTGAACCTTGCCTTCATGATCCTGCAGAAGTTGATTAGTTCCCACTGCATGACGGCCTTCGATGCTGTTGGGGACATCATGATAGCCACTCCAGAGCTCAGTGTGCTCGTCGTTGTCGTCTTTGTGACCTGAGTAGATTGCTGATTCTCCAGTTAACAGTTTGGAGAGTCCACTCCCATTCCATCTGCTTTCGTAAATCCCTAGCATTCCAAGTGATACCTTCTTATCTCGTTTGCAATCTGGGCAGCCTTGCTGAATTCATACATAGTGCGGACATTCCATGTTCCTTCGTTTACTTTTGCCTTCATCGAGAGAAGATACATCGGCCAATTGGCTCCCCGAAGGCTTTCACCAGAACTATGATGAAAAGTTCACGAACGGGTAAATGCATGTGTTTTCCTATTAACTGTCTTTTGGTGATTGTTGAGCAACAACAGTTTGCAACCTTTCTATAATATACATCGTTTGAAATTCAGCACGTCTTTCCAATTCTCTGAGGAAGTTCCTCTGAAGTTGTGTGTGGCTTGCTGTGCAATTACGACCGCTAATTATTAACAGTACACAGAATCATAAATAATCGCCTGACACTGAAAGCACAGTCGCATGCATGAATATGACATTGTCGTTTGATTTTGTTCACTTCATTTACCCGCAATTGCAACGTGAGTTGAAGCGAAAACTGAGGACGAAATTAAATTACTTTTATTTGTGAGCATCATTCCTCATAAATAAACCACCCGGTGTCTTACGCCTAAGATGGAAAGTTGCAGCCAGTAATTCGCGTGTGAATAGACGGTATAAACATTTTAGGAACTACATGAATAGGTAAAGTGAGCCCGCGGAATGGTGAATATGCGCCCGTATATAAGATGTCTCCTGTCTACATGCCATCTCTCTGCATTGCTTGTCACGAAGGCTCGGTTCACACCAAATATAAATGATAGCTTCTTTTACTCTGGAGGGTATGGTATGCTCGGCGGGAAAATACTCATCAGTAGAGGCTTCGGTTTTATTATCCACATCAGACCTCATTTAAATTCCGCATACTTAGAAGACTCATATCTCCATAAAAAATACGCCATTTGAGTGTTGATGAACTCCCCATGCCAAATATCTGTTCTGCTGGGATGTATCTATCGCCCAAAAAGCCAAACCAATGACCTCCTTAAACAAACAACAGCTGCTCTACACTATACGGCTGCACTGGATCTAAAACGTAATTATGGAGGTGACTGACTTTCTTAAAGCCTGTTGGCAGCCCATTCGTGTCCTACCTCTGCGCAGTAATTGTTTAGACGGAATTGAATTTCGTAGATAGACACGAAATACCCTTGAAGCAGCCTGAGACATCACTATTTTAGATCTCATGCTTACGAAGTATGCTTTCTCCACTTTAACATGTGTTAGCCGCGTGTTTACGGTAAGCGACCATGATGTAGCTATTTGACCACTAGGTATCAAATCTTGCCATGATTCTAAACTATCTACCATTTCAAATCGGGATCTCACTCATGCGTTACAGGCCACAGACCTATTAGTATGACCTCGGTTTTCTCAGCGGCTTTTCTTAGTTCCTCCTTCAGGAGAGGCTTATAATTTCTTAGTATGGTTCTTGAAACAAAGCTCCTGTATAACCCGTCATCTGAAACTTTTGATCATATTTCCGTGCCAAAAGATACCTGCGTGACTGCAGCAGTTGTAGTAGTAGCAAGGGAGGCAGTAGCAGTATACTTCGACCTCAGCGAAGCTTTTGACACAGTCACAAAATGCCCATATAAAAAGTGGCATTGTATGCACTACAAGGATTGCCAATAAAATGGTCAGCATCATTCCTCAGTAACTGCCCACAAGTAGTTGGGATTAATCCTCACATTTCAAACCCTCGCTTTAGTCACCAGTGGGGTTGCAGTAGGTGCTGTACTCGGACAACTACTATTTCTTCCACGCCTAACTGGTTATATGATGCTTTACAACATGGTAAACCTTTCCTTTTGGCCAATGGCACCAAAATGGTCTATATCTCATCTGGCTCCAATCCGATAAAAGTTCTGGCGAAAATCCAAGATGATGTAGGTAGACATCAGAACTGACTTCAAATATGGAAAATGAATTTTAGATTTCTACAGGCGTGGGGTGCTGTATCCAAAATATATCTCACCCGGCTTTCCAGTCACCTTATGCAACAAACCTATTCCCATCCTCCAGTTGTTGCGGACCTAGATTTGAAATACTCACTACGTCTTGGCTTCAGGAGGTATGTAGACTCTCAGGATGCCAATATAAGAAAACTTCTCAGGGTACTCTTTTGAAGCTTCGGGACTCGGGAAGCTGAGGTGACATCTCACAAGTCATGCACTCTTCCGTAGCTTGGATTCTCTCCCCACATTATTGAGAGTACTGAAATAAAGAAAGAGCGCAAACTGGAAGGGGCTAAACGCGGATCTGCTTAAAGACTGGTGAAAGATAGTGCAGCGGCCAAAATCCAGTTATTTTGGCCTGAACGCGGGAAACAACAAGACGGTGCCAAACTAACGCGAATTTGACAAGTTCCTGCTTTCTGCTGTATAGTTCCCGAGCTTCCGCGAGTGAAGCGCGGTCGAAGGTTGTATCAAAAATATCATAAAACACGGCTTGTAGTAAATCAGTGGTAGATTCCTAACGAACCTGTGGTACTAACGACAAGTTTTATTAAAATTAAAAAATACCCCAACGCTCCCGTTGGGTGACCATACAGTCCAAACGTTCTCGGGCACAAATACCTGCTTTACAGTAGAAGTTGGTTAAAAATACAATTGTTAAGTACTTGACGATCAATAAGACGGCTACCGACAAAAAGGGATCAGAAACTGTCTACCAGAATCAAATCAACAAATAAACGTTTCCAGCAGTCAATCAAAAGATAAGCAATCAAATCACAGCACAACCTTAAGTTGGACCAAAACAAAATGCTGGACGCAGTAAAACAGCGTCACGTTGTCAACAGTCCAGCATCGTGCAATAGGAAAGTGGAGCATTCATAATAAGTCTCAATAGACCAAAAATAAATAATCTGTGTGAGGTCACAGAAGACAGTCGAATGACAAAATAAAGTTTCATCGGCTTGGGTCAAAGACGCGATATCCATGACGATGTTGAAAGTATTCAAGTAAATGTCAACACTGTCAAATACTTTGATCAGGAGGGATTTTCAGATAATTTTCCCTTTGCGGATAGAAGTGATGTTTCCCATCATGCCAGATTCAATTCTTTTAACTCATATCCTTTATGGCCCAAGAGACTAAAGATAAGCATTATCTTCGGGATCCTTAGAGGGTTGATATACTTCTTTAACAGCTATCTTCGACTTAGCATTCTTAAAAAACAAAAACCTAGACCTCAAGCCCCCCCCCCCACTCCTCCATGCTAAACTCGGGTCAAGTTTCTTCACCATAAAGCGCAGCACTACCTGAAACTGACTACATCGTTCAATCATGAAAAGCGTCCCCCAAAAACAGCTTTCATCTCTTATTAGCAAATATTTCTTAGAATGTAGTTTCGAAGTAATATGCAACTCCAAAGATACACGACACTATTTGACATTTCTTCGTTTTATACGGTTGAACACTACGCTGCTTCCTAATTGTCCGATCCTTTTGTCTCTCTCTCTCTCTTGCCATGTATATGTATATATGTACGTGTTCAGTCTTATCTCTAGAATTTTTGATTTCTTGCCGAATTCCGATGGACTTTCACACTTATCCATTGTATACCGATTTCGTTTCTGCCTAGACAACATTTTAGTTTGATGGTTTTCAGCGCCACTGGTCCTGGGCACAGTACCATAGTTTTGATAGAGAAATGCAAACGACCGGAACTTGTTGTGTAGGGCTGCATTGGCTGGAACATGACTGGGACCAGCAAGTACACTCTGTCCACTGATGCTTCCTTACTAGAATGGGAAGACCAATATCCTTATCTACACAGATGAATCTAAAAAATTTGGATTAAAAATTCTCTGAATTCAAGTTTTCATAAATGGTCATTTGGATCTTTTGAGAATTCCAACTACCATCTGGGTTGTCTATTAGAAGGCTGACCGTAGCTGTCTCTATCACCAGCATACTAAGCGCCAAGGTTCTGTCGTTCTCTTTCTTCATCTATCTGTATGTACGTACATATATATATATATGTATATATATATATACATATATATGTGCGATATCACCCTCCCGCCTTAATTTTCTGCTGCCCATCCATAAATACACTTCCTAACTGTAGACTTTCAAGCTGTTACAGATGCGCTGCAATCGGCAACCTACCGAAAGTAGTCGTCTGTACTGTGATTACTTTCATCAGAAGTGGAGGCCACACAGGAATAAATGGAACGTCAGCGCTTAGCACAGTGATGGTTGTATTGTTTTGCGAAGTATTTCAAAGATAATCATTGCTCAAGGCCTAGCATCTTGTCCAAAAAGATGGACGACTGCTCTCCGGCGGGTCTACCGGCAGGGACACATGAGATCCACCCTCCATCTGACGGACAGCACACTGACTGCTACGGCTCCTGTGCATCAGTAGAATGATGAAAATCGAAAAATAAAACGTAGACAACACCAAACGCAGATGCTTTACCCGCAGAAAGCTCTCTTTTGAAGAAGACAAGTTTCCTGAGGGGAAATGCTTGACAGATGGTGCCAAAAAGTGACATAGGCTTTCTTCTAGAACTGATCCCATTGCTGATGTGGGTGCGTAGTATGAGGTCGCTGACTTCATAAGATGTCTGGAAGCGTTCGCCAGTACAGCATGATCATGCATTGCAAATGCCTATTATATGACATGACTACTTGCTGCTTGAGTCTTCTTCCCACAAATCACCGATGCAGTCTCCATACCTAAAGGTCATCGGTTACTTCCATATCTCCGCCTTACAACTGGCCTCGTTTAATATGCCCTCTCAACTATTTTCATCTCACTCCATTATGTTCATCGCTACCCCATCATATTCTTGCATCTTTTTTGTTCATATCGAAGTGCGATACAGATTAGGCCTTGCTCAATAGAAGCTACCATTTTAAGGTATCCGCAAACAACCATCTATGTAAACTGGACAGACACTTCATACTGGTACTTCTACAGTGAATCCTGCAGAGAATGAGTGCTACAAAGAAAAGTACCGCACGACCTCGTCACTTCCGTTTCATTCATAATGTAGCGTAACTTACAAACTTATTGCGGTCACCACCTTTCTGGATGAATACCACTTTGAGAATTGTCCTTGTGCGAAGTTGACAGACACAGAATCCAGTTGCTGGTTATTCGCACTTTTAGTATAGCCACGAGTACGAAACCAGAAAGAAAGCAGTAGCGTGACCAGATGAGAGTGGTATATCTGAGAGATCTCGCCAAAATGCTGATGCATTGCGACTAGCTAGCTGGAGTGTCGATCGCAAGCAGTGCAGCGTAACACGGCGGCGCGCCAAACGGCGTGGATGCTTGACCACGTGCCTCCAGCTTGGTGAGTCCAGTTAAACTATGAAAGTCGGTATCAGTGTTGGAGCTCGCTGAACCTGGAGAAGTATGTGACGCTACACTTCCTGCGAAACTTTGTTGACTGCGATTCTCACAGGATTCATAGGGCTCTTAAATTAAATTTTATGGACTTCATTTTTTGTGTCCTTCCTTCTTTCTCCGCTTCTTCTCTTCTGCAGATTCTGCTCTGAAATCGAGCACGGTGAATGTGACATCCCACCTATCTGAAATGCTGCGAGAAAACCTCATTTGTCTCCATCCACCACCACGTCAGCAAGTGCGGAGGTAAATATTTCATTCCAGATCATCGTCATGGTTACCGTTCTCATCCAAAAATATACGAAACCTTATGCTCGAAAACCGACATCTAACATGGTTATGGATGCTTACCAGTGATTACACACCAAACGAACCTTCTATGCGGCAAGGCCGTTACTTGTGTGCTGCTTGTAAGCTGCCTGTTCGAAAAGTCATATTTTGTTAGTTTTACTGTCTTTACGCTCATATTTAGTTCTGAGTGCTCCTCACAATCACTTCTCCTTCTGTGACGCAAGTGGTGAATTGCGCATGCCTAACTACCTATTGCCTTCCGTTATTTTCCCCAGTATTTGTTTATTGTCAAATAGGCCCAGTCTAGTGAGTTTCGACTAGCTATAAAGCTTAACAGGACTATTGTCGTAATATGGATATTCTTGTGCTTTTAGCTTATCCGACGATTAACCCGACAGTTTCCGATAAATTATATGGTGCGCATGTCATTGTGTCTATCTATTTTCAAGCGAACTATTTCCGACAGAGCAAACCTCGGACGTTACGCGCCTTTTTCCTAAGAGTGGGACCCGTCCGTGCGATGGGAGATGGAAATTCATGCCCGTCTCATGAGTTTTAGGGAGTTTTAATGAGACTACGCACATCAAAGACTTCATGTGTCAGATAGTCAATACTAAATACTACTTTGTAAACTTTCATGAATTATCGGTTTAACGACGCTTGTAAACTGGTATCTCGCGCGTTAAACCCACCATATGAGGATAATATTTATTATCTGTAACGCTTTGTATACGCTGAAAAGTGATAATTTCTTGTTCGTTTCATAACCGGTAGGATCTTCCGCCTTTTTTAATAGAGTTCAATGAAATTCCGTCTGTACCATTCAGGACTCGTAAAATCTTGTTCATTTTTCCGCATATATCAATGTGATGATGCCTGTAAACTGTCTTCTCTCATGTTAAGTTACTACTGTGAGCATAAAACGTTTATTTATTTATTTAGCATTTCGCCTGTGTTCCTTCCTTCACGATATTGAATGGACTTCATACACGCGAAAAACTGACATGTATAGAAACTTTTTGACATGCATTGTCTCATTCTGCTCTATACATTTGTCCTGCTTGTATAGACCTGCTGATTATCATTGAGCCACGAAGCCGTACCAGTCAGAAGTGTCAGATTGGTATACGCATATGACCACGCCCGTAAACTGGTGTGTACCTGTACGCGCTAGACCAAACTGTCATTGTTAACCAGTTGGACCGATCGAGGATAGCGGCAAGAAGAAGACGATGGTGGGTGAAGCCGTTACCATAAAGGATAGCGTTTTGACAACCACCATCACAGGTGACTAGAATGTGTGGCAGAACATCTTAAAGCGCAGGTTAACTGATCCCAGCTGCTCTTCAGTCACCAGAGTCCAGCCTGAAAGTGAATAACAGGTGGTTGATGGTCCACCAACTCTCAATGGA
Organism: Heterobilharzia americana; assembly: GCA_944470555.2. Lineage (NCBI taxonomy): Eukaryota > Metazoa > Platyhelminthes > Trematoda > Strigeidida > Schistosomatidae > Heterobilharzia > Heterobilharzia americana. Next base: position 65,963,180 of record OX104134.1, read on the forward strand.
GTCGAGAAGGTTTTATTGAACCGGAAACGATGCAGAGAAACATAACCTGATGGTTCGTCTCCTGAAGTTTTAAAGGATGGAGATCGGATATTTGTGACCAAAGTGATGGAGGTACTAAACAGTGTATGAGGATCCGAAGCAGTGCCATCAGGTTGGTGTACTCCTCTGATCATTTCGGTCTATAAGAATGGAAAGAAATCCTGATGTGACAACCGTAGGGAAATTAGCTTTCCTAATTTTGTGTCCAGGATCCTGGAATCCATAGTTATCCCACTTCTACATGGAGCTCGAGGACAGGAAACTGGAGAAAACTATGGAGGTTTCAGAACTAATCAAGGGTGTGTCAATTCATTCTTACTGTCTGACGGGTTCCGGAACACAGGCACATCTACTGGCTCCCGACATCTGCCATATTCCATGATATGAAGGTGGCGTTTGCGCGGTCGACCGTGGGGTATTGTGGCGGTGTTGGACCGTAAATGGATTGCCAAGCAAGCACTCAATGCCAGCCGAAGCCCTTGACTCAAACTCACGCTGTCGTGTAAAGGGCTTATTGGTGTTTGCCATGCAAACTGACGACTATTGGCGGTATCCGCAAAGGATGCTCATTGTCATCGTTTCCATTTAACTACATTATACGGGTACCTATAGAAATAACCCCAGGTACGTTTGGTTTCGCAGGGATCGATCTACTCCATGGAGACCGTTTTGTTAGCCTGGAAAGTGCAGACGATATTGTGACGATTGTAACAGAGTGCAGGGTCTACTGAGCGCGTTGTGCAGAAGCCCGTATATACTTGACGTGCTTTCCGAACATGTCATATGCAAGATAAAGCTTAAGGACTGGTCTGGAGCTGCTCCCACTCCAATAACAAGGGGTGAAATGGTGGTTTATGTTGACCAGTTCACTTTATCGGAAAGTTGCGTCAGCTCGAACCTGCCGGTTGCAGAGGAAATCTCATTTCGGTTGCAGAAAGCCCCCTTGGGTTTTGTCAACTTACGCCACCAGTGGCTCCAACTGGGTATGTACCGAACGTGTACCAAAAATCAAGTACACTGTAGTTTGTTCTGCTGTTTTGCTCGTTTGAGAAACATGGCCGTTAAAAGTAGACGACGTGGAGCGGTTTCGGGGTTTTGATAATAGTATCTTCGGAGTACTGTTCGTATGTGGCAGGGTCACCATGTAGGCAATATTGAAGTCAGGCAAGGGACAGTAGGCAGAAAAAGCAAGTCGACTGATAGGGTTGTGAGTGTTCATCGGCTGAGATTGCTTGAGCATGTACTGCGCATGACAAGCCGCGGCTTATCCCAACGTACCGTGCTGGAGAAAGTTGGATTAGGTTGGGAGAAAGTTCAAGGAGGAGACGGTGAGACCTGGAACCAGCCGATGAAGTCTCTGACTGCTGGCCTAAGTCGTGTGGGGGGATGTAGACGGCCTGGCTACTAGCTGCCGGGAAGAAAGGAAGTAGTGACTGGGGAATCTACGTGACATGGCCGAAAATTGGTCACAGCGGCGTGAGTGTATTCACTTCTTGACGCCTACTGAAGCTTGAATAGTCACACTAACCTTTGTCTTCGGATCGTTTATCCTCTCACACCACTATATTCACCCTGGTATCCCTAATTTCTGTTCACCTGAGCTTTCTGTTTTGCCGTGAAGTGTAGCAACCTGATGCGATGCGCTTGCGCTTGTGGTTCGGCATTGATTTTTCTAGTTAGTCTTCAGATGTCACAGCGGGCGCATCACTCACTGGGTTTCTAGTCTACGTCTGGTGGTCCCCAGTCTCCTACTTCTCTCAGTTTGCGGTATGGCACGACCATCATCTGAAGCTATCAGTTCCAATTTAGTTCTTCCTTCTATTCTATCATGATATCTTCAGCTTCGTTTTCACTGCCTCCATTTGAAAACTCCACCTTGTTTCTTACGAGGTCATCTCTGACAAGTGCTTTCTGACATCGCCCTACGTATACTTTACAACTGTCTCCCTCACTCAACTGACCTACTTATGCCTGATTACTGTCTGCCAATACCTTCTGTCTTTATTTCTAGCTAAGCATATCCCTTGGCCTATCACCTATCTTTCAGGCTTGATAGGCCACCTAGGTATATACTTGAGATCCTGTAAATGTAGGAGCCTGGTGTATATCGAACCATCCAAGTTCCAATAAAGATTGCTTTTGGAGGCCGCATCGGTGGTTTAACTTTGAGATTTCTTGACCCTTTAAACACCGACCGAGAAGTTCATAATTTTTGGCCGAAGCTTTCTCTCCATTGCAAAAACTGATGCTGGTATCCATTTGAGCGTTTTGCCTGCAAAGCTGTAGCTTCCAATCCAGAAACTCAGTCTTTACATGCTGCAAACATCAGTTGATGGTGCATCGCCTTTTGTGGGTTATGAAGCGAATTTGCATTACGGAACTTGTCATAATTGTGAAACCGGTATGCAGTAACTTAGCTTATGTACTTTGAGAAATATTTTACAGACCCTTGTTATCATGAATCATAAAAGCCTTCGTCGTTCGCAGAAACGACCATAGCTTTTCTGCCTATGCATGAATTGCCACTTTTTCTGTTTTGCCACGCACGCTCGAAGAGTATAAATATATGCATACATTTAAGCGTTAAGAGGGGTCAACGGGTGTGTTATCGGATTTTATTTCTGTCCCGAGTTTCAACATGACGCTTTTTTAAAGCAAGGTATCTTCACCCGTTACGTCATCCAGGAACACTTCCAAATTTCCAAATCTTGCAGGCGCTGCACGGCTACTGTTCTAAAATGACAGGTTAACGATGTCTCAAAGCTCTACGGGGCTGGATGCTTCAATGAAAAGGACCAAGGCACAGGTAGCGGGCTGTCGGCATCGGTCGACGTTTTCGAAGTACCACAAAGGTCTCCAGATACCTGCGAAGCTATTCCCTCGTGTCCTCCCGACTCTTTGGTAGTTGCAACCTTAACGGGGCACAATTATCATTTGTAGATCCCCCGTCTCCCTACTTCATCGAACGTTTTCTGTGAACTTTATTTCACTTGAAACCTTTTTATCACCGGGACTTAGTATCCTTGAAAGCCGCACTGTGTCCCTCTCTGTTCTGCTAATAATTTGGTTACCCCCTATTTTTGGAGTGGTATAAGTATAAAATAGGTCCTGTGAACCAGTGCCGGTTATTTACAATAGTGAATTAATAATGTCCATGTGGACGTGGTTAAAACCATCTGCCGTTGGAAAGGATTCGCAAGGGCTCCTAGCACACCGCCCGATTGTAAACCTTCGCTACACGAGAATAAAGCATTCTATTTACCTACCTATTTGTTTGTTGGTCTCCATCCCCTCCTAATTCACTGAATAATTGGCCCACTTTGCTTCTGTTTGCCCCGTTCCGGTAATTGTTAAAACCCTGGTCACAACCTCTTATATTCCTAAAGTGGCTTGGTGTAGCCTGAATTATGTATACCTCGACGCTTGAACAATACCCTTCAGATTCCATCCCTAGCTGGTCTCTCAGTCTCTCGATAAGTGGAAAAGATGGCAAGATAACATGTGCATCGCAACTTCAGCAAATATCTACAAAACACAACGGCTTGTGTATATTTCTACTGGCCTTAGCCATTTCCTAGCCTTTCTAGATTTAAATGTCTTATAGATTTCCATCTCTTCAACCAATTCACGCATTGGTTCACGCGCCCTACCTCGAAATTTCATGGTGAAATGGTCGATTCTAAAAAGCCTCGGGAATGCACGGTTTTCGTGAGGATTTTGTCGGTTCTTCTGCACACTGTAGCAGTAAGGTAATCCGTGTAGGGGTATTCCCACTGTAGCGTCACACACTCCCCCAACATCAATAGCCTAGGGTTTGACGACATTCAACATTGATGCTGACCTTGATGATTTAACTGGACTCGCTAACCTGAAGGCACCCGGTCTAGCATCCTCGTCATTTGACACGCTGTCGTGTTACGTTGCACTGCTCGTATTCGACTCTCTGGCCAGTTAGTTGGAACGCATCGGTATCTTGGCATGTCCACCCAAATAAACGGTTTCATCCGACTACGCTATCGTGTTCTTCCTTGGTCTCGTGTTCGTCGGTACATAACGAGCTCGAACAATTAGTGGCTAACCTATGCGTCTGTCGAGTTCGCACCAGGATAATTCCTAAATCGGTGAGCTCGACGTGATAACAAATCGCGAGCAATGACAAATATTGAATTGGTGAGGCTGTCAATTTTATGCTTGTATGCTGTTTTCATTTTGATAGCCATTATCTGCCCACATACAGCTCTTTCTCATGTCCGACCATGCTCCCAAGCTTAGTCGAATTAAGCCGACTACGAACACGATCCAACTCGTGCCATATTGGCCAGATAATGCGGAAACATGGTTTCTGTATGCCGAGGCAGATTTTCGAGAACAAGGAGTCTCAGGTCCTCATTCTTGATTTCTTGCTGTCATACGCTCACTGCCACGGGAATTAAACAGGCATGTTACAGCACATATGTTTAGTCCTGAGGTAAGTGATTCTTATGCACTTCTCAAAGCTGCACTCCTGAAGAATAGCGATCGCACAGATCGCCAGCGCCTAGACTAACTACTTCGTAACATTGAGCTAGGCGGAGACTCAGCCACTGAAATCCTCGCACGCACGCAAGAAGCTAACGGCGCAGCAGCATTCCACAGTGGCCTTTTCCGAGAACTGTTCCTCTCGAAACTACCACAACCGGTGCAAACCATGTTAGTGACACTGCAGTCGGTCCCACTCGATGACCTGGTAGCCTCAGCAGACAAACCACTGATGATCTCTAGCAGACCCATCTCCAAAGCAAACTGTATCTGCCATAAACCAGTGGGCCAGGATTCAGAAGTGACCAGGCTGTGCAGCTCTATTAAACAGTTGCTACGAGCTCGGAGTCCTAGATTACGTAGCACTTCACAGAAGCGCATCTTGGCTCATCGCAGCAACTCGCATGGTTGTTCAGAAACTAGACCTAGCAGGGTGGAAGACCCTAAATGATGCCGGTTTCATGATACTTACGGAGACAAGGCCAGAAAATGTCGGAAGCCATGCAATTTTAACAAGGACAAAAACTCGGGATGTGGTCACGCCGGCACGTGTTCACGGCAACCGTAGCCGGCGGAAGAAGCCGTTTGCTGTACGTCACCGATATAAAAACAGAAGTTCACTACCTCGTCGACACCGGCGCAGAAGTTAACGTTCTTTCTGGACCGACAAACGAGCGTCATCATGATCCATCCTCCAATCTTCAAGTCGCTAACAGCAAGGCGACCACAACATTTGGGAGACAGTATGCCTACCTCAGCTTAGGTTTACGTAAACCTATTCACCGGATTTTCCTCCTGGTTGACTTTTCTATGCCCACCATTGGTGAAGATTTGCTAAATTCTTACGATTTATTCGTAGATGCTCGCCATCGACGACTGATAGATAACGACACAAAGTTATCTATTGGCGACACCACCTACGTAGGTTCCAGTTTAACCATCGTTAGAACCAAACAATCAAGCGACGCGTCCTACCAAGCAATTTTGGAGAAATATCCGGAGTTGCGACAACCGACGTATAATCTTCCGTGCACAACCAGCCATGTCATGCATCACGTGACAACCACAGGTCCACCTGTGGCGTCCAAATCACGCCGTCCAGCCCTGATTAGCTGAAAACAGCGAAAAGTGAATTCGACCACATGCTCTAACTGGGCATTATCAAACCTTCAAGTAGTCCTTGATCATCACCGTCGCATATGGTTCCCAAAAAGAATAGCAGCGACTGGCGCCCAGGTTACTTCGACAGAACTTGCACTGTCACGGTCCGCAAATCAAGCTGATTGTAACGTCCGCACACAATGTGCGCAACCACAACGTACTGGTTGAAACTGAGTGTTGTACAACGAGCCTGCGAGACGATTTCTTCCTCAGCAAGTTCGCACACATTTGGAATAGGCTTCCAGGAGAAACTCCTACGGCAAGCTCGTTGACACTTTTCCGCTCTTCACTTAATAGGTCACTAATAAACGATAAGTCTGTCGCTCAATTAGCCATCATCTATGCCTCCTGGGCTGATGAGGATATACTTGGACCTCTTAATGTATGAAACTGAGCTATTACAGCCCTCGAGTTCCCCCTGAACTCATGGGTTGACGATTGCTTACAGGGGTGTGAGTACTGGTTCCCCTCTTCACTATTATGAACTTAAGGTACACTGGTTCCCTCTCAAAGCCACCACGATACACCCCAGATAGAAAAGTTTTAAGAATCTTATACTAGAAAAAGTGTGTGGTTAATCTCACACGCATACACCAAAATGTACATTAAGTTCGGACACGTCTAAAAGTATAGGAACTTCTCTCTTTTCCAAGCCGGTCTGCGTGGTAATTCCCTTTCCCACATTTGCCCGTGCTTCTTCTTTCTTTTTTGCTTTACAGTAACAGCTCGATGACGACATTCAATGCTGGATCTCAACCCGGACATATCTACTAAGTGGAACTAATACCTGTTGTTTGACTCCACGAATTATTTGACTGCTCCCAATCTTTCGTGGTTTCCGGAACATCTTCACAATCAACTCATCAGCTGGTCAGGATTGTTCTTGCGACGAACCGTCCAAAGTTTCCCAGCAGCCATAGTGGCACAAATATTCCAAACAGATGATCAAACGAGAGACCAATATACCTATTGGCTCGGAATATGACTTACCTGCAGTAGTTCCGCGCTACATGTTTTATAGTACTCTGTATCAACTGACCTTTTCAAGCAAAAGTTACCATGCATCAAATACACTTCTCGAATGATGCCGCTTACGCCAATATGAACGATGCCTGAAGTCCGTTTATAACTGCTGCCGTTTGGACCATTAACCGTCTCAACGTCTACCTTTATCTACTGCTAGGAGTATTCCCAGTGGAATTAATGTATACTACCTTTAAACCACATGGTGAACTGGAAATGAATGGATTTGGACACTCACCTTGGTTATATAACTGTGGATACTTACTGATACTGCAGATCGTGTGAATAGGCCCTTTGTTGTTAGCAAAGCTAAAAACTGAAGAAATTTCTAGTGAATGGATGTTTATATTGCTAAATAAGAAGCTGTGCAAATGGACTAATAACATCGTCTGGTTATAACGCGCTTTTGTCGTTGATAGTGGAACCTATCTGTTTAATAACAAGTGGGGATCCATACCCGTCTCTTGATTTGCAGCAAGTTTTAATAAGTTTATGCATGTCAGTAACTTGGTATGTGAGTCATATAATTCCCGGCACTATTCCGTAAACTTTCAAAATCATCATTTTGACGGTGCTTGTGAACTGATATCTGTCATGTTAAATCCATTATACGGGAATGGGACTTTTTATCATCTTCACTTTGATGCATTGCATGTGCTGAAAGTAGTATTTTCTTTGTCCCGTAACTACGATCTGATGTTTCTGATGGAGTCAAACGACCTCCCCTCTGTACTATTCAGGGCCCGTAAAATCCTGTGGATTTTTCGACGTATATCAATGTGATGATGCGTGTAAACTGGCTTCTCCGATGTTAAATTACTAATGTAAGAATAAAGAATTTATATATTTATTTATAACCGGTGACAACCGAAGGCTTAGCGCCAAAACAACACCGGACTGCTGCCGAATACCTCACGTCTACGACTTCACTGTAAGGTTATGCGGAATGAACATTTACCAAAATCGATCCGGTCAAAGCGTACAATCAGATACCCACGGCAGCAGATGTCGCGAAAACGGCCATTATTACTCCTTTTGGCCCGTTTGAATTCCTGCGCATGCCCTTTGGTCTTCAGAATGCAGCACAAATATCCCAGCGCTTTATGGATAACGTCTTCCGTGGTTTAAATTTTGTCCACATCCAAGTCGATGACTTTCTTATTACGAGTCCAGATAAGGGAACTCACCTTAAACATTTGGACCTTGTGTTAGAAAGATTAAAAAATGGCATCACAGTCAGCTTGCAGAAATGTGAAACAGGAGTTGAACCGCTCAGCTTCCTTGGGTATACCGTTGACAGCAAATATATAAGCCCATTGAGAGATAAAGTGGCCGCTACCACGAACTATTCAGAGCCAGCCACAGTGAAACATCTCCGCACTTTCAATGGCCTGATAAGTTATTACCGAAGGCTCATCCCCAACTCTGCCTCTGTCACGAGACCACTAACAGACCTACTCCAAGGAACTACAAAGTTCGTGACTCTGGACAACGCGGCTAGGCTTGCTTTCAAGTCAAGAAAGCCATTTCAAACGCAACTATGCCTATGCATCACGAACCCAGTGCCCCTTTGAGTATTTTTATTGATGCGTATGACTCAGTAACTGGAGCAGTTCTACAACAGTTGACTGACAACCGGTGGCAGCTGTTAGCCTTTTTCTCGAGGCGGCTGCAAGACGTGGAAACAAGATACATTACATTTGGTAGGGAACCCCTAGATATGTGCTGTTCTGAACGCCACTTTCGACATTCGGTGGAAGGTTGTGATTTCATCATTTTCATAGACCATAAACCATTAGCCTTTTCTCTTGGCACACAAATACTCCCCATGTGAGTCATGACAACTGGATTACATTTTCTAGTTCACGTCAGATATCCGCCGCATTCCTAGATCAGACAACTCCGTAGCCGATGCACTATCTCGAATATCTTCGATAAACGGTGTCGAAGGCGTTGATCTCGTTGAACTATCTCGGTGCCAAAAAGAGGACCTTGGGCTGCATCATGATTTGTCGTCCACAACTCTCGAGCTACAAATGTGTCCGGTGGTGTCAGGCAAGGATGCAATTTTGTGCGATTTCTCTGCCAATCAGCCACTCCCGAATGGTTCCGAAGAGATGTCAATTCAACGCCTTCAATGCGTTGCACTGACTGTCCCATCCAGTTGCACGAGCCACCTTCAGGCTTGTTGCACAACATTTCTGTTGGCCGGGAATGAACAAAGTCGTTAAGGTGTGGGCTCAGTCGTGCCCAACTCATCAGAAGTGCAAAGTCACATGACACACGAAAAGCCCTCTAGGTTATTCTCCGGCCCCAGACATGCATTTCGACCACGTCCATGCACATATTGTGGGACCTCTACCAGAATCTAATGGATGTGCTTACCTTTTCATATGAGTGGATCATTTCACATGATAGCCGGAAGCAGTAACTATTAAGGATATTACTGCTGAAACGGTAGCTCGTGTTCTCGTAGAAAGATGGGTCGCGAACTTTGGATGTCCATTTTACTTCATAACAGACTGTGAGCTCCAATTCGAGTGTGGATTATTTCACTCTCTTACTGCACTTTTAGGTTGTACTCGGTTCCGAACGACAGCATACCACTCACACCCAAGTAGCATGGTAGAACGCTTCTGTCGACGGCTGAAAGCTCCTCTTTCAGCTACAAACATATCTCAGTGGACCGAAGCTGTACCTCTAGTCCTGCCAGGTATTCATAACGCGCTGAAAGCTGATGCAGGATACACCTCTGCAAAACTCGTCTATGGGACCACTCTTCGTCTACCAGGTGAATTTGTTTCCCCTTTAATTTTTAAACATGTTCCCGGCAGGTCATCGTACGTGACTAGGCTTAAAAACGCAGTGCGTCCGGCTAGGCCTTCTCCTGTTAGATCCCAAACGACTGATGTCTTCGTTCACCCCGGTTTACAAAAGACATCGCTCTTGCTCATCCGCCACGGCGCCGTTCGTTGACCATTTGAACCACCTTACGATGGGCCGTTCAAAGTAGTCAAGCGACATGAGAACTTCCATATAGTCGAACGAAACGGACGTGAAGATGCTGTTAGTATCGACCGTTTGAAACCAGCTTATTTCGAAGGCAAACCCATCATAAGTGACCTTTCAGCTGTCTATAGCCGACCGGCGGATAGCCCGATTATAGAAATCCCTGACGATGTGCCTGGTGATGCAGAGATACAGCAACCACCGGCGCAACGAGACACACGATCAGGTCAAACCGTCAGGTTCCCGGAGTATTTGGAGTCGTATTCAACTTGGCAGTGTGAAACAAAACGTGCCAACCACTTTTTTAACCCAAAATTTTTTCGGAGCAAAATGTTTCTTATTTGCTGGCAATGCAGAAATCCTCTTACATTTTGCCTTCCTATGTCAATTTTTACTACCACGTAGTGAGACTTTTTCAAAAAAGGTGGGAATAAGCGCAAAATTTATTTTCGATGTTTTCATATATAAGTAATTCCCATTTTTATGAAACGCTTTCGTGGCATTGAATCTTTTCTCCTGTGCCACCGGCACAAGGTTTCTCTCAAATACAAGAAGACCTGAAGAGAATATTCACATGGAGCGTGACCTGGCTCCTTGCTGTAAGCCCAAATAAAGGTGGCATCCTCCATTTCAATAAATACCATCCTGATGTAGCACTACGTCTGGGCGACATCGCGCTGCAGATATACAACACGATGAAGGACCTTAGAATCACTCATTCCAAGAGTTTGAATTTTACTATATGCAGATTTAATAGGTTCCAAAAGCAGAGGGCTCCCGAGTCTTCTACACAGAAACATACCCACACCTGAGGCAAAACTTATACTGTACAAAGTTACGGTTCACCCAACAGTAGAGTATTACACAATTATCTATGGTAACATGAAAGCGTCTGACAGATTTCCTGTAGGAAACGTCCAACGAAACTACTCGGCGCCCACTAATACAAAACGAAGCACTTCCTTACGAAGCAAGATGCGAAAAACCAGAACTAGAATCACTGTGGCTGAGACGCCTGAAGACCAACGTAACCTTTCTTTCTCCTTTATTTGGAAAAACTAAGAGGAACTGTGCTATTACTTCCAAATCAACACGGCATATAGTCTGCGTAATAGCGAGCACACCATCCCAGTAAATGGTTATCGCTCAAAACTTCGATGTAGGTTTTTCATAACGCAATACAGTATGCTGTAGAACAAGCTCTTATACGAGCATGTCGATCTCTCGGCCACTTTCAACGACTACTTAGTGAATTCCTCCTATCTAAAGATTTTCACTAATTCGTTGACAGCCAAATCACAAACGGTAATACGATGTGCAATGGTGCTACTGGTTCCTAAGCTCGAGCGAGACTAACAGTAATGGCAGAAGTATACAATACCGAAAACTAAACTCATAGGTTAAGATGAAATCTAATTAAAAAAAGAAAACTGGTCAAGAGTGGAGAGGAAGCGGAGTGTGATACGATTTTCAACAGTGAAATCTGTAGCTACTCTAATGTGACCTACATTTCTACGTAACCTAACTGATCTCAGGACTTAGCACCTATTTCTTAAAATTCTTCCCTTAAAATAATCTCTTCATCCTCGATTGATAAATGAACTATTTGTCGGTGGATCTTCTTAGCAAGTAACACGTTTTATTATTTGCCCTTTGTTGTCAGTACTTGCATGTAATTACTCTGCATCAATATATTGTTTCCATAGCCCCTATATGGTGGCACTCGACAATCAACACCATGACCATCCCTCCGTCATGACTATATAAAGCGTTGTTACCATCTTAGCAAAAACTATGAATTTTATTTAAATGTTTATAAATTCATTTAACTTTTGTACATAGGTTTTCAACACAAGTGAATACCTGGTCCAAAAGCCTCTAATCTCTCTATTCCATGGTGATATATTCGGCCTCAGATTAGTTTACACTACTTTCGTGCGCACTTTCACCTTCCACATAAGCTTACCTCTATACAGTTTGTTTAGGATACTTCGTCAAGTAAGTTTTGTAGTCAGTACAAAGAAACTCACCCAGATGTACCATGGTTGATCTACTCCTGCGTAGTGTTTTTGTGCTCCTGCTCCGGATTTCGCCCGCCACTCGCTTTTGTTGTTCATTTTTCAGGTGCACCTAACCAGTCCTTCATCCACATGGAATCGTAGCAGTCGCGTCTGTCAGTATGCACCACGCCACCAAAACTTTATGGCGGACGTACACACCCCAAGGTCATGGCTGTACTACCTGCCCCACCTTCAAACAATAGCCGAATAATTCCTAATTGCCAAGTGAACTTGCTTCAGTATGCCGAAGATTAATTCTGTGAAGCAATAACGTTCTTCCTCTAGAAGCACCTCTTGTGCCATAAATAACGGTATCTAATGTATAGCTTAACATTGTGCACAATAGTCATTTCTCATTACCGAAACGATCAAGCCTTTCAGCTGGTTTGTATTCGTGTAACTTATGTTGTATGAAATATACATAATTTTTATCATTGTAGGACTTTTATTTATATTCCAGGTGCAACGAGCACTTAACGGAACGTCAAAGGAAACTGAGGACCTCAATTGAAGTACGATGCAATTTATTGTATTTTATTTTTCATTTGCCATGACAACCTAGAGTAAGTCCGGACAACCAGTGGTCCCTTCACTGAGTGAGCCTATCCAAAGTGTTTTACCAGTGGAGAAATCACTGGGTTTCTACTTCCGGCTGGTACCTTCTTAAAGTCCTCACGAACCCACTAGGGGGGTGATCTGTAGCGCCACACACTTCCCCGAAATCAATAGCCTAGGGTTTGACGACATTCAACATCGATGCTGACCTTGATGATTTAACTGGACTCGCTAACCTGAAGGCACCCGGTCTAGCATCCTCGTCATTTGACACGCTGTCGTGTTACGTTGCACTGCTCGTATTCGACTCTCTGGCCAGTTAGTTGGAACGCATCGGTATCTTGGCATGTCCACCCAAATAAACGGCTTCATCCGACTACGCTATCGTGTTCCTCCTTGGTCTCGTATTCGTCGGTACATAACGAGCTCGAACAATTAGTGGCTAACCTATGCGTCTGTCGAGTTCGCACCAGGACAATTCCTAAACCACCTTCAAAAACACATCAGACGAGACTGAAGATGACGATTGTCATCTTTGAGCATGAATAGCAGACACTCAAACCTTGCCTTCAACAACTCTGTGAGCTAATGCCGTTATATTTGTTTCTGTATCGCATGAATATGAGACCCTCCTGGGAGACCGCGTAGTTGTGGATATTGTTATTTTCAGTCAAATAGCTCACTGTTTTTTCGAATGATTCAAACAATCCCTCTGCTCACCAGTTCATGAACTGAAGATTCCCTGCTACCAACCGAAGGTCCAGAGTTCTTAAGCCCTCCATTCATATTCCCGCTTTTGGTAACGAACTTCACATGATTTTCATTCAAATGATGATCACAATCCTCGGGACGGTTTCCGCTTTTGACCCCAATTTATGGAAGCTCCGTGTGTGCTGGGGGTTAGCAATTTCGGTCCGCTCAACTTCTGTCGGATCTCTTAAGCCGACTACGAAGAAACCACGATGGCAAAGGCATCGTGTGCCTATCTGACCCAGTTAATACCTACCTCACCCTCAGATGCTTACTTCACTGCAACCAACCTCAAAACATAACGGATTTCCGGCTTGTCATTACTTCGAGTGTTCTGGAAGCGTCTGGGTACGAAGTCTGATTGATACGCCGGGATGGTATTGAGGCTTACTTTTGTGGTCATTGTCAAAGTGGTTTTGGAGCCATTAATTATAAGTAGGCTGGAAACTAGAAAGGATATAACTTCAGCGCCAAACGTCTCCACAAGGATTAAGCCTGAGTATCACAGAAAAATTGGATTTACAGAATGAAAGCCCCGTGGAATTGTTAGTCAGTAGGACTTGATTTTGATGAAAAAAGAACTTTTGATGTATCATCGAGGAGAAAAAGTTAGAAAGCTTAGCCAAGGCATGGTTGTCCTTCAAGCTGATAAACCCCTGAGGAGAATGAATTATCCTAAACTTGTTTGTTCCAATACCTGATCACTTCCTCTACCTTAGTTGCTTACACGCACCAGTAATAAGTCATTAGCCCCATTTCCCTACTCATTGAGCCTTATCAGGGGAAGATCAACATTCGCGATTAAATAAACTGTAGCTAACCCCACAATAACCATTTCCTGTGCTGTAGAAAAAGCGTGTTAGAACTTCCCCATTCAAACACGGTACCAACGCGGAACATGCTTAACGTTTATTATATTCCTGAGAAATGAAGGATTTCCTGAAAATGTTGGTATTGACGTCAAGTATAAATTAACCACATCTGCTTAACTTCTACCGTTAAAATATGATAGTGTTGTGCTGGAAATTCTGGCTGGTGACACTCCTTGTAGAAATAGAGGCTTGTGAAACTTGAATGTGGTGACCAGCATGTGGTGATATCAGAGGTACAGGTTACCTCAAGTACCATAACCGAGAGGTTTTTCACATCATACTGAAGTTTAGTTGACAGGTTGGCCTGGGCTTCTTTTCTTCAAAAGAGAGGGATAGTGTATTCTGTTTGAAAGGCTGAAGCGAAATGGCTGATCATATTAGGAGGCCTCCAGGGGTTGCACTATGCCACCAGCAAATCTTAAGGTCGCCTTTATTCAACTCGGATGATGTTGAGGATGTTCTGTTGGCATCCCACATGCAAAAAGCCGAAGGACAAATGAGGAGACCACCAGGTATCCCACATTTCGAACGGCTATAAAGAAACCCTTAGGTTACAGTCAAGAGGCAATTTGGGCAACGAACCCGATAATACAAGGTTCTTACATTTAGTCAGCCTATGGGGAGGTTTCAGGAAGTCCGATCAGAATATATGGTATACACTGCCTCTAAAGCAGTGCACAAAGTCAAATAAACTTTATGAATTACGAGAACTTAGCAAGAAAGATTGCGCTTATCTCAAAGCTGCTGCTGAGACGTGGATTTCTCCCGAAATGTCAGATCACCAGGTCGACTGCTGTCAACGCCACTCTGTTCCACAGTTACAGGGAGGGTGTAGCACCTAACGTTAGCTCTTTCTTTCGGCTCACCGAATACAGATCCAAAATTGAACGTTCTTCAAGAGTCCACTTGGTGCTCAATAAGGCTGACCAAGGTGACTTCGTGCTTAGCGGAGAAATTTAGAAAGGGTCATCCGCTTATGTACAGTATGCCGATGAAGTGCTGGAGGCGATAGTTGCTCTCCTGAACTAGGGAACACATATAACCTATTCTGGGAGACTTTTACCTACTGAAGGTTGACCTTACAGATCATCTGATAAGTGGGGTGGCGATTCTGTTGAGGCCCGATTCTCCAAGTAGATGGGTGAACTGTGGCCTGCGGAAATTGTGGAATGAGCGGCGTGATGGAGTGAAACTCAAAACCCACCCCAGGGTAATTAGCAGCTGTACCTGCGAACCACCTGGGTTAAGGAGTCCCCTCTTCCCCGAAAAGAGGCGGAGTGGCAAAGAACACACATATACACTATTTAGGTTGGCAGGAAACATGCACAGAGGCACTGAAAGCTTAGCGGCAACGGCATCAAGTCAGGAATGCAAACATCTTTGTTTCTAATTCGAGCAGTCTGTTCCTCCATTCCACTTCATTCCAACAGTATGAAGCAGGGATGTTTCTCTGTTATGGTTTCTGACGCTAACGGTTATGTATATCCCAGAATGAATATGATACGCGCGCTTAGCTGACAGCTAACTTAGTACGCAAGTCACTGACTGCAACCGCGGAGGAATAGAGAGAAGACCGAAGCTGGCAGATGGGAGGGTGTATCACTCCGAGAATATAATAATAATTCAATCCAAAACACATGAATAAGTATACACATGAAAATGACCTTGTCCCCAATTTGAGGCATTTGCACAGTAAGAGTAAAGAATAGCCAATTAGCGATTTACATTACAATGGAGGCAGAAATTAGGCTACTTGGCATACCGTAAAAATGGTGTGGGAATGGCACGTTAAAGTGTTCAGATCAATAACGATGTTTTAAACAAAACTGAGGCATCACAACAGTCTCCTGTTAGAACCCGCGAGTTGATTAGTAGCGGCACTGAAGCAACTAGATTGGGTGACCAGCATTTGCAAATCTCACCATCGGCCACCTACCTGGGAGTTTATGAATATCCACTAAAGAAATGGGACTCTAGGTGCTAACTTAAGCAGTGAGGTGATGCAGAGCAAACCACTACTTTTCACAAAAGAAGTCTTTCCGTGTGGAAATTTGAGAAGGATCATCGATCTTGCATGAAACTTCAACTAATTTGTTTTAGGATTCTGTAAGCCGGTGGAAAGTATCTAGTCATCGAAGATTGGGCCACATGACGTCAATCTTCAGAAGAGGTCCGTGAATCAGATCGGTGACGCCCTAATCCATGCCCTGCAAAGTGGTGGGGTCAATAATTTTAAAACATGTAAATAAACGAGTAACCCCAACGAGTTTATTCTAAGGCCCTTCTTTTACCGATGATGTGGAACTACAGAGGGAAATTAGAGGTCAGGAAGAGTGTCTCTCTTCCAACTCCAACTTGGGCAAACATAATGGGCCTGCACTCAACACTGAAAAATAGGCGCTTGCACATTGAAAATATAATTCACACCATGTATATAGCCTCAGCTGTATGGAGCATGAAGCATCACACACGGAGAAGGGCTTGAACGATTTAGTCCCTCAAGACTCGAAATCCCGAGGCAACTGTGACAGAAGTGCATTCGTGGAAACGTGACGTTAGTAACTCCTAGATGAACTCTCGATCGTTGATGTTTTTCACCAAATTTTCAACAGCCTCAAACGGCCTCAAGTCGAGTTCGAGGTTATCGCCTTCCCTCCTTTCTAGAGAAGGATGGATTAACCTTAGAACGCTTTAACTGGGGATTTAGTTTTAAATTGCATTATGACCGACTGGTTAGGATTATTTTAAATCTTCATTTAGAAGACGAAAAGAGGAACTGATAAGCAATAAATAGCACACTAAACTCATAAAGCCATTCTCGCTTCTGACAGAAATATTAAGTGCTATTATATTCCTTTTCCTGTCCAAAGTCAGGTTTGGTTTTTTGTTTGAGTCCACCGACTCGGACACACAATTGCCAGTTGCGGTTTCTTCAATTAGTAGGATGGAGAGGTCGAGACTGTACAAAAATCGAGATAAGGATGCCGAAGTATTCTCTACTTAACGGTAATATTTATTGTTAGGAATTACGACGCCGCCGTACTGATCTGTCGGTGGAACTTCGGAAGTCAAAGAAAGAAGAACAACTTCAGAAGCGACGAAATATTACGCTCACAGAGCTCGATGAAACGTCTCCATTGAGGGAAATTCAAGTTCAAACTCCGGAGCGTATAAATTATGACAAACTTATTCGGGAAATGCAATCGAGTGACGAAGGTATACGGTTCAAAGCCGTTCAGCTATGCAGGAAAACGCTATCCAAAGCGAAAAACCCTCCTATTGAGGAGCTTTATAAGAGAGGTGCTGTTGATATTCTTAGCTTGTCTCTAAGTTCCCCGCAGTGAGTTCAACATTTTTGATCTAATGGTCAGTAACAATCTTGTTTTCGAGGCGGCGTGGGCACTAACGAATATTGCATCTGGTGATAGTGTCCACACAGCTGCGATAGTCAACAGTGGGACAGTTCCAAAGTTGATAGGACTCTTGAGTCATCCTGATATTAATATAGCCGAACAGAGTGTGTGGGCACTCGGTAATATCGCTGGGGATGGATCAAAACTTAGAGACATAGTGATTGAATGTGGCGTTGTAGAACCAGTCTTGAAGTATGTTGAGAGAAAAATCCTTTACTTGTGTTAGATTTCTAGATCGTGTTTGGAGTCAACCGAGCGTTGTGTCAAACATTGCGTGGATGTTGTCTAACTTGTGTCGTAATCGCAGTCCTCCGCCTCCTCGTCCAGTTGTCAAAACAGTTGCTACCTGTCCTAAACCGGCTTCTTCAATATGAAAGTTCCAAGGAGGTCATGGTCGATTCTGCATGGCCATTTCGTATGCCAGTGACGCAGTTAATGAGTTCGTAGATGATATCTTAGAAAGCGGATGTGTACCGTTTCTTCTACGCCTCCTAGCATCGAACACGGTATGTTTCAAGTCAGCCTCATTTCATAATTCAGACTAATTTGATATCTCCTGCACTTAGAGCAATAGGCAACCTTGTTATCGGAACCGATGAACAAACGCAAGCTGTTCTGGACGCTGGTCTGTTGAATTTCATCCCTGCTTTGTTAAACAGTGAGAAATCAACGGTAGTTAAGGAGACCTGCTGGGTGGTGAGCAACATAACGGCTGGCAACGTTGATCAGATTGAAATGGTTGTAAAGCACAACATAATACCCTGCGTCCTGGAGATACTTCATAAGGTAATTCCTTAAATGTCTATATTATGAGTAAGTAAGCTTAACTGTTTGTCCCGCTTGTCCCACGTTGTTGGCAGATAACCATTTATACGGAGAGCATTTGTTCTGCTTAGTGTTGTAAATATACCTTCGTACGTTGCGATTCCTAAAAAAGGAATATAATTATCTACATCGGAAGTATAGAGACAATGTCTCCACGACACTCAAAGGACGAGGAATCCATTTGAACTTTAATGGGATTTCTATCATCACCTATTGTAAGTCATCGTTAGGAAATGTACCAGTTTTATTTTTCGTCTGGTTTTTGATTGTCTATGTAGTGTTATCTGCTCTCAGTATAGTGAGCCTACCCAATGGTTTCTAGCTAGCTAGCTATTTCTTAGTTATAGGACGGTTGCGGGCACTTGAGTTCCACTTATTGTGTCCCAGCGGTTCGCTTAGGCAATCCGACATCCAAATCCGTTCGCCCATTACTGTGCAGACATTCGTAAGACATTTTCTTTTGTAGGGCGAATTCAGAACTCAGAAGGAGGCTGTTTGGGTTATCAGTAACTTTACCAATGGTGGTACTGCAGAGCAATGCGCTTATTTGCTCAACCAGAATGTTTTGAAAGCTTTATCTAATATTCTCACGGTTAATGAGCCGAAGGTTGTGCTCATGGTTTTGGAAGCCGTCAAGAAGCTTTTCGAGGTGAGCTTGATATATTTAATTGTCTAAGTTGCTTGAACAGACGATGTTTTCGCAATAGTGTTTTCATTGACGGGTGTGTTTGGATCGTTACTTTGACAGTGACATTGATGCTAGGTGGTTGTTAAAGTTTAAATGAAAATCTTCATGGTTCACTTGTTTCACTATGTTGCGTACACAACACGTGGCATTGTTCCCGTTAAAGTCCAAGTGAAAATTCCAGTTATTCGTATGCGGTTAGCTTTTCTCATTCAAGCTTCAAGGTGTGACTAGATGACGTGTCTTTACACGACGACTAACACCAGTCTGGTCACAGCAAAAAATACAAATATTGACTGTCTTACATTTCTTAAATGTTTCACGTCGACCAGTTTGGTTTTATTCGGTTTTGCATCATGGTGTGTACGGAGCTAAGCCAACTCACTACGCATGTTACAATTCTACGCTCACTTGACGGTGCTCACCGATCTCTTGCCTAATTACTTTAGACCAATTCTCATTCTAATCATTTCAGTGGCTTTGAGTTCACGTATTTCTTATTTTTTTTTTTACTGTCTATGAATGCTAACATATAAACAAGTCACGATGAAGGGAGCTGAACAGTCGAAAAGGCATCTTGGTGGTATCTATGACGTCCCATGTAAACGGATTGACGGTGATTATGTCACAATTTTTCTTACACACTTGGTTCTGGTCAGCACTAACTTTAGGCGAAACACTGCCTGGCGTCCGCCACCATCTAACCAACGAGCACAATTCATCACCATAAGCTGTCGTTGGAGAATACCAGTGGGGGCTTGCCGCTATTTCTAGAGTAACAGTTTGTACTACGACCACGCACTAGTACGGGTTCATGTGTCTACGCCTGACTGGTCGCAGAAAATGAGCGATAGTAAGGCCTATCTGTGGTCTATTTAAAGGTTAGGACGGCGAGTACTCATATTTAATGGAGAAAATAGCTGAACACTGCAATGCTCATCGTGTGGAAACCTGGAGTGATATTAATTCTGTGGTAGAAACAGCGAAGAAGACAGTAACCTTGACCCAGAAGCTAGCGGACGTAGATGACGGCAAACCATCTTCTTGAAAGTGGCATTGAATTTAGTGTGAAGCAGCCGACCGATAGCTGCTACCTTGACGTGGTGGTCGGGCTTGCATATCACAATGACCCAACGAGCTATGCTGGTGGAACGCTTGTTCCCTCGAGGTCCTACCATACCAGAAAGGTCTGTTGGGTAGTGGTTAGACGAAAAGCAGTTACCGTTATAGTGTAAATTGCTACACTATGATGGGGGTCTGAGGGCGAAGTCGTACTGCTGCTAGCTGGATGGGGTGTGACAGCAGTAAGGTGTTTCCCTTGGATGACCAGCAGTGCCAAGCTGATGCTGCCTTCTCAGTGGAAGGGGGGGTTAGAAAAGGTCGGCCCCAAAAATAACACACTCCACCACGCCCCACGGTCTGCCGGGCCGGCGGTGTTGGTTCACTTGTCGTTTCCTTTCGCTCATCCGGCCCCAAAAATACAAAAATTCAAAATAATCATACTCAAAAGGCTGGGTGTGACAGGCCTCAAGCAGATGTCCGATGGGCTCTGCGGTCACACAAATCTCTTTCAGGTACCTTAAGAAGAAATAGCCTTCCACGGTGTGGGCAGCCGGGAAGTGTCAACCGCCCTCACAACTCTGTCAGCACCCAAGTTTCTTCTGACTGCTATCCTCCTCCTCCATCATTACCTTCTAATCTTCCTTCACGTCTCTTAATTAATGATGCTGCATCATCTTCAATTTCTCCTACCTCTGCAGCCTTCGACAACGATCTGAGTCCACAGAACAGCGTCCCTGGTCTCCTTAAACCACGCTCCAAATTACATATTGGAGCCTTCAATGTCCGCACCCTCCGTCAAATTGGCCAACAGGCTTCGTTGGCAAAGACTCTAGCAACTCGAGGCATGGATGTGTGCTGTGTTTGTGAGACACGCATACAGGACCCAAGTGTGGTTATTCACCTGACCTCTCCTGACCAATCTGGTGAATCTGCAAAATTCACCCTTCGAGTTTCTGGAGATTCGATAGCTAGCTCTCGTGGTCTTGCAGGTGTAGGTATAGCATTAAGCACCAGGGCAGAAAACTCACTACTAGACTGGATCCCAGTTGATAGTCGCCTCTGCGCTATGAGGCTGAACGGCACAGTGAGAACTAAAAGGAATAGTGAGACTCGCCGTTGTCTCTTTGTAATCTCTGCTTACGCACCCACTGACTGTAGTTCGGATGAAGTGAAGGACGAGTTCTACCATAAACTGTCTAACCTCCTCTCGAAAGCCAAACGTTCGGACGTAGTGGTTGTTGCAGGTGACCTCAACGCACAGGTGGGTAGACTGAGTGAGGCAGAAAGGCACTTAGGTGGCACTTTCGGAATCCCAGCTGAACGTACAGATAACGGTGATCGCCTATTACAACTATGCTCAGATAACCGCCTATTTTTAGCCAGCACAAATTTCAGACATAAAGAAAGGCACTGTCTGACCTGGCGTCCACCGAGCTCGACTCAGCGATGGACACAGATAGACCACATTGCTATTAGTCATCGCTGGAGAGGATCGGTGGAAGACTGCCGCTCCTTCTGGAGTACGTGTTTGGACAGCGATCATGCGTTGGTCCGAGCACGTATATGCCTGCGTCTCAATGGACGTAGAAAAAATTTGGCAACAAAACCACTACGAGTTCTGCTGGACAACGAAAACACCAAAGCCGTGTTCAGTGAGAAGTTGGCTAGGCAGTTATCGGAACAAAAGACTGTCACTCATCCAGAAGAAGCTTGGTGCCATCTTCAGTCTACTGTAAAAGCAGCACTGGAGACTGTAGCCGACTCCAAGATAATGGCTAAAAAGAGCCAGTGGATATCAGCAGCTTCTTCCAAACTAATGGATGCACGTGAATGCATCCCTGCAGGCTCTGAGTACAATGAAGAGCGAGCGCAACTTAAAAAAAACTGACGAAAAGTCTGCGCAACGATCGTGAACAGTGGTGGGCAGCAAAGGCTAAAGAGATGGAAAAGGCAGCGGCGATCGGTAACAGTAGACAGTTATTTAGACTTATTAAGGAGACTGGGGGGAAATGGTCAACAACAGTTAGTGAGGTTATAGCGGAGAAGGACGGATCGGCGATTCACTCGCAGGGAAGGCGACTGGGACGATGGGCAGAACACTTTGAGGAACAGTTTAACTGGCCTCCAGCCACCATTGCGCTGCCCGCTATCCAGTCGGACCCTGAATGGGACATAGAGACAGGTCCCCCAACACTAGAAGAAGTTGAGAAAGCGGTAGGTAGCCTGAAACGGGGAAGGGCAGCAGGACCAGACGGACTACCTGCTGAGGTATACAAGAATGGTGGTAGAGTTCTCTTAGTCAGGCTAACGGAAGTGTTAGCCAGTATATGGGAATCAAATACGATCCCCTCCGACTGGTCTAAGTCACTCATCATCCCAGTCTTCAAGAAAGGCGAGAAGTCCTCTTGTGATAACCACAGAGGAATCAGCCTGACAAACATAGTGTCTAAGATCCTAAGTTCTATAATTCTCCGACGCCTGAGTGGAGCTCGGGAACAGCAAGCCCGAGAAAACCAGGCAGGCTTTAGACCTGGCCGTGGATGTATCGACCAAATATTCACACTGCGCCAGGTCCTGGAACATAGGCATGCTTACAGACGCCCGACAATAGCTGTATTTCTCGACCTGAAGGCGGCATTTGACTCCGTTGATCGAGAAGTCTTATGGCAGTGTCTGTCACTGAAAGGCGTGCCTAGTAAGTACATCACCTTATTGAAAGCTCTCTACTCGAACACTTGTGGGCATGTTAGAGCCTATGGTGAGTTGTCCAGGGAGCTATACTCATCAAGTGGTGTCCGTCAAGGATGCCCACTATCCCCATTCTTATTTAATTTTATCATAGATATTCTTATGGAGGTTTCCCTCTCGTCACCTAATTACAAAGACGTTGACCGGATCACAGGTGAATTTTCCTTAGATCTAGAATATGCAGATGACATAGTCCTGTTAGGTGAAGACGCTGACAAGATGCAGAGTCTTCTGAACACTTTGAGTGGGAATTTGAGAATGTTTGGGATGCGATTTTCACCACCCAAATGCAAATTTTTGCTCCAGGACTGGTCTTCAGCGGTACCGCGGTTAACAATAGAGAGTGAAGTGGTTGAGTGTGTTGACCACTTCACTTACCTGGGAAGTAGGATCAACCCGGTGGGTTAGTTGCCGATGAGATTTCTGCACGGATACAAAAGGCTCGATTGGCTTTTGCCAATTTGCGCCACCTATGGCGCCGCCGTGATATTCGTTTGTCTATTAAGGGTCGCGTGTACTGCACAGCAGTCCGCTCTGTTCTACTGTATGGCTGTGAAACATGGCCATTGAAAGTGGAAGACATGAGAAGGTTACAGGTATTTGACCACCGTTGCCTTCGTAGTATAGGACGTATTCCGTGGTGTCACCATGTGAGTAATGCAGAAGTTAGGTGTAGAGTTTTAGGGAGAAGAGGTAAGTCAGTCGACGAGGTTGTGAACCTTCATCGACTGAGATGGTTGGGACACGTACTACGTATGCCTAGTCACCGATTGCCTCGTCACACAATGTTGGCTGAGGTGGGTTCAGGCTGGAAAAAGGCCCGAGGTGGCCAGACTAAAACATGGCACCAATGTATGAAGTCTCTGACTGTTGGTTTAAGCCATGTAGGACGATGCAGACTAGGTGGTTGGGGTCCACGGGACAAGAGGAACCAGTGGTTGGAGACCCTAGGTGATATGGCTCAGAACCGAAGTCAGTGGCGCAGATGTATACACACATTATCCTCATCTTAACAACGCTATACCGAATCTCACTATTTTGTCACTCCTCTTTCCTTTCTTCTCGTACTTTATATTTCTTTTGACTGCATTCACTTATCTTCATCCTTCACCTCACTACCTTTTACTTGATGTGCTGATATGAGGTGTGGCAACTCGGACCGTTACGCAGTAATGCCTGGTCCTATGTTGATAATGATGATGATGATGATGAAGCAGCCAGACCTGACTTTGTCACCCTACGTTTTTAAGGGTGGAATGGCGAAATTGTTGACAAAAAGTACTGGTTGGTGTTTTATAGGAGTCTGCGGTAATGTCGAACGTGCACTTCATTGGTCATTTAGGAAGAAAGGGAGGTATTCCTCTGATAACCACAGGAGCATTGGCGTTACTGATACAGTTTCTAATATCCCAGCATCTGCGGTAACCTGACAGCTAACGAACATGGACAGCTAACTTAAGGATTAAAACCTGGTTGAAAGTGCATCGATCATGTTTTCCCTCTCTGACAGGTTCTGGAACGCAGACAGCCGATACTTATCATATTTCTTGATCTGAAGATGACCGTAACGTATTGTCGCATTATCTGACTGAAGGGAGTACAAAGCAAGTGTGCAATGTAAACCAAGTCCTTTTGCTCAAACTCACGCACGTGCAGGTTTGTGGAGAGTTATGTGAGTGGTGGTGTCTGCTACGGTTACCCACTCTCACTGTTCCTATTTAACTTCTTCATAGAAGTACTAAAGCGTAGTTACGTCTGACTTCACAGAGATTGGTCTATTCCCTAGGGAGTATCCGGTTGACTTAAAGCATGCAGACGATATTGTCTTGCTAGGTGAAGACACTGACAGCACAGGGTCTTCCAAACACACTGAGCAGGGATCTGGTCATATTTGGCTCCCATGCGTTCCGCACCTTTCATGAATTTATGGTTGCAGTATCAGGAAAATGCCCTAGGTATGCGAGTTTAGGGTCACTTTTGCTTTGTATTCAGAAAGACATCTCAAAATGGGATGCATTTCTAAAAGTTCACATTCTTGCCGCAGTGTGGCTTTCTAAATTAACATTGTTTTGTGAAACAAGTACTTCTGTAAAATAGCAAACACTGGCTAAACATCAACTTGGCGGATCACGAATAGAGTTTTGCCTCTATGTCGAGTGGTCGTTTTTGCTATTGTTCTAAACGTTACAAATTCAATGTCTTTCTGATTTTCTACCTAGGTCTCCGACCAGTTTGGTCAGTTGGAATCTGCTTGTATAGAGTTAGAGACTTGTGGAGGTCTAGATAAACTGGAGGCATTGCAAGATCACAGTAACCAACAGGTTTACGAAACTGCTTATCACCTGATTGAAAAGTACTTTAATGACGTGGTAAGTGTTGTCTTTATGTAGAGTTTTACTGGGTATTTTCTGCACTAAATCGCCTCGTTTTTCAGCAGTGTTAGTACTTACATATTAGTATTTCCAATCTGTTCCATAGTTGGCATCTGTGGTTGATTCCTTTGCGGACTCAAGCGAATCTTTCATTTCTCTTCCCACAGTTATCCTTTGGTTAGCGGTTTTTATGCGTCAAGATATTTTTGAATTAGGGACCCAGCATGCAAAAGCAGCTTCGTCAACTAGTGTTTTATAGCGCACACTGAACTGCAGCAATGTTAAAGTTGAACAGTCCAAGCAAAGCGTAACAAGTGACTCTTTCTAACTTCATGACAAACGTCTAATGAATGAACTCCAGTTGTCGCTATGCCCTTCACTGCTGATCATCCTTGACCACTGTCATGATTGTTAAATAGTCGAGTTGCATTTGTCGCGTAGTATGTTATTCTAACTGCCATCTTTTCATGATAGAGTGTGAAGTAAAAGGGAAAGTCACTTACTGCAAGCTCCACTGGATGTCTTTGACTTTTCTGATTAGCACAGTTAGATTTTATGCCACAAGCCTAATTGTTTAACAATTTTCTTTGTTATTCAGGATGACGATGAAAGATCAAGTGTGGAAGTCGCTTTTAATGAAGTACCGGACTCTGAAGCACTTCCAAATCTACAGCAAGAGTTCCAGTTTATTGCACCTGATTCTGTTCCTGGTCAGGGTGGTGATTTTCAGTTTTGATATTTCCTTTTGTAACTGTTTTGGACGTTATTCAAATCAACTAATTTCCCTTTTAAATTGGTCTTCAGACCACCCTTTCATTGTTTGTTGGGTTTAGAA
The DNA here is from genome assembly GCA_944470555.2 of Heterobilharzia americana. Classification (NCBI taxonomy): domain Eukaryota; kingdom Metazoa; phylum Platyhelminthes; class Trematoda; order Strigeidida; family Schistosomatidae; genus Heterobilharzia; species Heterobilharzia americana. The sequence continues at coordinate 65,989,107 of OX104134.1, forward strand.
TGACTTTGCTTGCAGATAATGAAAATAAATATTTTTTTAATCGTATGAATACAAGTTCTTGAATCAGACAACTATGTCGGGTGACTTGAAAATTGAAAATGGTCTAGTTACCGTCTAGCGATTTTCTCGCAGTGACCACAATGGACTGTGTAGCAATATCAACGTGAGCAGCTGTGGGATGTACTGGCATTGTTTTCTGTCGTAGCTGAGCAGCACCTTTATGACGTCTGGATTACAAACGACGTGTGGTTGTAAAAAATTGTCAGATCCCGCTACCACTTTGCTAGAGCTGAGTGGTATTAAGCTAAACCTGCATTGCCTGCCAGGATCTGACAATGCGTCATTGGAGTGGGTGATGTCATGTTTGATGTTGAAACATGTGACTAGTGAAACGGATGATTTTATCTTCTTGTAAATGGTTTTCACAAAGTAAAAAGTTCACCAGTACCAGATGTTCGTAAGTGTCTTCACGACATCAAGAAAGTTAGGTGATGGTGTAGTTTCTAACCTAAACCGATGCAAAGCGTGAACTGTTGCTTTCCCACCACCGGAGCAGAAAATTACTGAGTAGAGTAATGAAAGTAGTAATTATCGGATAGTTATAGGGTATTTACGTCAGACAGATAGACTTCAATGATCATTCCGCCCTATACGAAGGGTGAGTCTGTGTGACCACCATAGGGGAACCAGTTCCAATAACATTGTGCTCATTGTCGTTGGGTCCATAGTTATCTGAGGTCAAGGGCAGCAAACGAGAGATCCAGGCGGTTTTCAGATGATGATGCTCCGATCAGATTCTCACCGTTCGACAGATTCCAAGACGCATACTCACCGATGGAGAACACTTGCCGTATTCCTTGTCTAGAGGGCGGCATTTCTCTGTGTGGACTGAAATACTGTGACTGAAAGTAGTATCCTGATCAGAGTTCTGTACTAGAACTCAGACAGCTGTGTAAGGGCCTATGGAAATTTATCATCTGAATTAATGACAACTAGTGGTGTCCTTCAGTTGTGCTCGGTGTTGAAGTTTCTGTTTAGTTTCGTTATAGACATACGGTACATCTGACTACAGACATTGGTCTACTCCCTACAGGGCATGTGGCTGATGGTATTTTGCTCCAGTAGTTGAATTGTGTAGCTGTGGCGTCTGAAGATTGCTGCAACCAAGAATGTTGTGTTGCTTATGCCGTCCCAGAGGTTACAGAAAGCCCAATCCTGGGGATACCAGTTGGTGGGCTTGGTCAGTAGTATCCCATGACTACAATTCTGTCCAACCGTTATGGATATACCTTTTACAGTAATTACCCGCCTCTTCAACTTCCCAGGTTCCAGAGCCCTGCATAGTTTTGGTCATGTTAGGTGAGAAGATTTACTAAATGCCTCTAACAAATGTGCGTTTTACCATTTCAGTATGTTACATTCTGCTTCAAGACTTGTCACTGGTTGGGTGAGCTCATCTCATTCGAAGGATTGCATCAACTGTGAGGGTTTGATTTCTTTTTAATCTTCAACACTGATATAAGATACATTCCAATTTATTTAAGTTGAACCATTCAAAATGTGTGCCTGATATTTGATCTTACTTTATTTTACTAAAAGCATCGAGGCCTAGAGCGCAACTGAGGTGGGATCACATCCTAACACAGCTCCCCAGTTGTACTCTTCTCTGAAATCTGATTGTTTATGTAAGAAGTACGAAGCGCAGTAGTACATTATATAGTTGTATACTTCTGGGAGGCATAAAGGTATATTATATTTCAATTATGTAGGCTTTCGCATTGCATTGAGTAAAGTTCTGCGTTGTTGATTCATAAAGTGATCAACACTGATATTATGTTTTGGGTTTTCGGCAAGCAAGGTGGTTCGGTAAAGTGTACTGGCATTCATTAAACCGGGTGTGATATCTGAAAGAACTACATTTCGAACGTCAACCACAGCACACTAATTCAGCTCAAGATGTGTCAGTGCGGTTAGAAATACTAACCATCTATGAGTCAACAATCTACTTATTCGAGTCATGAACAGAAATACTGTTTGACGGATGAAAAGTCTTTGGACACCGGATTACATCTAAAAATTGAACTCAGTGGCACAGGTGTATTGACTTTTTTCGGAATTCTGAATATGTTGTAAGTTCTCTTGCACAGGGCTTTCCGTTCAATCAGCTACTTACTTATTTGACTATTATCCTTTATCTGTTTAAGTATGTTATGTTTTTCCAGCTGGAACAGGCATACTTTTGTGTGAAGTTGTATGTCTTAGTGCTTCTTATTGAATGATTCGTGCTTTATTGAAGTAAGATTACAGAAATTTTGTTACTGCTGGATACGCAGTGTTTGCAAAAACGCCTTGCAGTACTTAATGATTATTTATTCGGGCTGTTTAGGTTTATTTTTATGTCTATTAGGGAGGGGGTGGGTTCCATTTGACTGTTGAAAGTGAAGAAAAGGCGCCAATCGAATGGTACGGTAATATTTGTATGATTTCATAACGGATTATATTCTAAAGACAAGATCTTATCATCTAGATGATAAATTCAAGGAAATAATTTCATACTCATAATGAAGCTCCACTGATCTAATACTTTATTCATATCAGTTAGTTGACTACTAGTTGGGATTCAAAGGTGGTCTTTGATTGGTTCAACTTTCAAGCTTCCCGATTGGAAGATTGCACCTTATTAAAGATTGATCTCATACTGAACTGGGGACACATCAAGTATAATAATTTCGTTACGTGGTGATGTCGGTTCCTCGGATGTATTCTGACCATTCTTATAAAGCTCACACTGTTGGTCAATCTGCAAACAAGAGGCTCAATGATCGTTTGACAGCTCCACAGGATTATAATAAGTTTCAGACCGAAAAGTCTGACGGTCGACTTAAAGAGGTCGAAATAAAGTGAGTTACTTTTGTTCCATAATGATTTTCATGATAATCACACCTATTAAATATACAATATGGGCAATACAATTTCATGTGTGTTCACATCTATCAAGCTGAAAGCAAATCACAGAGTCACTTAAACTAGATTATTCAGAACATGGGAAAATAGTTTAAACATGCTTTGTCAGTCCCACTGATGTTCTTAAAGTGCCTGCTGAGTGGAATTCTGCAATATTTAACAGGCAGCATCTTCACGTGGAAAGAAACGATTTGTATTTGTTTTGCATTCATAAATAACTTCGATCTCTATATCATTGCTGTGTATGAGATGATGGTGGATTTATATCCTTCAGTGATATGACGAATGAATGAAGATTGACTGTCTGCAGTCAATGAAAGTGTAATAAGTCTAGTAGACTGTTTTACAGAAGTTACTGAAAATCCTGAAGTATTATCTCCTACTAATCAATGTCTGTTGTAGAAATGATATCCCAAAAGCACCACAAAAATGCTTTGTTACCACTTAGACCTGTTGCAGAGTGTCTTGCATTGTTTTTAGATTTTATTGAGATCCGGTTCTCCAATCGACATTGGGTAGAGACAAAAGATTTTGAGCTCTTCAATAATTTCTGTAAAAACATATTCTGCATCTATTACACGTTCACTGGCCGTAGACTGTCAATCTTGTTTCGTTCGTCATGTGACATGTATGGTTTCCTTTCTAGTAAAACGATAGGAACTGATTCACAGGGCGACGACTGAAACAATGGACAGAAGATTTTGAGCAACAGTTGCTCTGGCCTTCACCTACTCTTCAGTTACCCGCTATCTATCTGCATCCTGATTGGGGTATTGAGAAGGGGCCTTCCACTCTTGCTGGAGTTAAGAAGGCTGTGAGCAGTCTGAATTAGGGATGAACAGCACGTCTGGATGGGTTACTGGTCGGCCATGTTACCTAATGATGATGGTCGAGTATTGTCTCTTATATTCACTGAAGTGTTAGTTGGCATATGTGCTCACTAGATATGATGCCATGTAAGTAGTCTCAACCTCTGATTGTCCGTGGTTTCAAGCGATAAGACAAATCGTAGTACGATAACCATAAGAAACTCATTCATAAAGTTACTGATTGTAGAATGTAGAGTTGTTTGCATATCATATTGAAATGAAGCACAGACCTATTGAGAACTGGATAGCTGAGACTTCTCAGTTATGAGTGCACACGCACTCATGGGAGGTCGGAGCAAGAACAGTAGGGTTTCGTTGTTCATGCGTTAACATTGAGCCACTGGATTGGAACCCAGTGCACAACTTTGCCCCGGTCCTATCAATTCGTGATATAACAGACCGATTATTTCCGGGTATCCATCCTTATTTCCGAATTGTCCGGCCCCTTTTCTTCAGAGTTGTCATGAGTATTTCCATCGGTCCATCTCGAAGCGATTCACTGAAAACCACGGGAATGTAACTCACTTGGGGGTTTATGAAGATCGATTGATTTGAAAGCATCTAGCATCAATTGACATATGTGCCTTGGTTCAAGATGGATTTCATGAAGCTCTATTTCGAAGTCTTGACATGTACGGTCAACGAATTCGATGACTGTTGTGCTAGACGATAAGTCGTCGGAGGTGCAAATAAGTGGACCGTTATGTTTCAAGTGGGTGGCTGAACTTAAGAATGAAACAACCACCACAGAACTTGGTTGTTCTGTGTTCTTTTGAGCTTGGGATCATAGATGCTCATTGAAGAAGAGTGGGAAGGCGAGACAGATCAGCTTTTCAATGCTCTTAGGTTTCCAGAGGTTCGCCAACTGACGTCAGCCCATGAGGAAAAGTAGTTGGAGAGGAATGGATCCCTACGACCTGCTGACTGGATGTGCACTTCTGTAGTCTGTAGTAGCTTCTTATTAGCTTACTTTTAAAAGTTTCACATTTTAATTTCAGATCCAAATGGCGCATAGTTAGAAGAATGGAAAGATATGAGAAATACCTGAATCAGATTCAGTATGTCCTTTAAATGCTAGTTCTCTTTCAGACACAGGATTTTTCAGCTCTGACATTTTCGGACATACAATATCAACATTGGACCAGCCATTACTGCTTACCGGTCGAAGTCGCCATGTATATCATGTCAAGCGAGAATGGACTATGATTAGATAAATAGGGAGAGCAGTCCGAAGTGGTAGACTGTCGCGATAAGATGACAAGGAAGAAAAACAAAATACTCAAGTTTAGTATACCCAGTAAGATGAAGATAATATGTGTCTGCATTTGCACCAGTGAGTTCGATCATGAGCGATCCCATTTAGAGTCTCCAACCACTGGTTTCTGTTGTTACACGAACCCCAGTTGAGAAGTCTACATTTCCAAACACTGCTCAGACCAATGGTCGAAGATTTCATGCAATGATGCCGTGTTTTAGTCTGGTCATCCCTAACTTCAGCCAATATTGCTCGATGAGGCAGACGAAGACCACGCTTGCGCATGTCATGTCCCATTGATCTGAACCGATTAAAGTTCACAACTTCATTAGGTGACTTTCCTCCCTTTCGTAAAAGTCTTTACCTGACTTCAGCACTACTCACATGATGAAACCACGGCACACGGTCTTTGATACTGACACCTGAAGCATTATCGTATTTTGTAGCTTCAGTTGCCACTATTAGGCAGTATATTATAAAACAGAGTCAACTACAGCACAGCGCACTCTTCCCCAATAGGCAACCGGAAATCACGGTGGTTCCCTAAGTTGGCGAATTCAGACAGCCTATTTTGTCCGTGCGGAGATTTTGTCCGTCGCTGACTCACTCACCAGGGACCCACTGAACAGGAATATATCATCTGGCTATTCTAGATTTGCTAAAGTGTCACCTGTAAAAAGATCTTTCCGCGCAAAGTGAGTTGAAGAGAGATAGACCTCCATAAGTACATCTTTGATGAAGTCGATTAAGAATGAAGAGTGGTCATCCTTGATAGATACCGCTCACAGTACACAACTTCCGTGATATCTCACCAGGGGCTCCTACATGCCGAAGAGGGCTAACGTTCGGAGCCTTCCACAAAGTGATATGAGAGACATTGCCATAAGACCTCTCGATTGACAGAGTTGAATGCCATCTATTTGTCGACAAATACTGCTACTTTAGAGCGTTGGTAAGTGTGCATGTATTCTAGAACCTATTAGAGTATGAATATCTGTTCTTTACACTCTCAGTCAATTTTTCTACGGTTCACTGTTCCTAGGCTCCAATTAGAATCGTAGACACTATTTTCATTTTCAGTTATCAAGAGACGAATTCTGTCATTTCTTCAAAACTGAGACAGTCAGTGACTAGAACCAGTTAAGGGACAGACGGACGGAGAAAACTAATGTGGAACACCACAAAGAAATGCATTGGTTCCAGTTACATCACTTCAAAGTAGCATCCAAAGGACGCGTGGGTAGGAAAATAGTGATATGAAAATGCACAAAGTTGTATGAGTATGTACATAAACTATTTGAAAAGGAAGCTCAGTGGAAATGTCCAGGCCTCAGAAGACACCGACAAGTAAGTACATCTGCGTCATCGTGACCGGTTTTCAGCTATATCGTTAAGAGTCTACAAACATACTACGGCATCATATCATTGTTATAATTCCTTATTTTCGTGATTGATGACTTTTTGTCATGTTTATCAATCTGTTTTTGCGCTTCATTGACAAATTCTTCAGAGTAGTCTTTCATTTTTAATATTCGTTTGTTCAACTTCAGTTTCTTTTCATTTGTATTCTTTATCTGTAGAAGATTAACTAGCATGACTGTCTGAAGTTGGCAATCTAAGGAAAAAGCGTTCACGAAGTACTTACTTTTTCGTTTGTCGTTTAATTAGTTCTGTTTTCATATTCTTAACGTAAGAATTTATGTTACATTGGGTCTACCTTTTGTGTAAGCTTCAGACAGTTTGATTATGCTATGTAAGCCTTTATGAAATAAATGAAGCATTTTACGAGGTTGGAAACTTAGAAACATATGGTCTCAATGCTAATCCCACTGAAATCACAATATCAGGACTCATTAAAATACCCCATGTTTATACAAAACACCTGTGTGGGCTTTCAGAACAACTGATTTCCACAAATGTAGTTAGGAATCTGTATGTTTTGCCATAAAATCTTTGTTTATATTTATTCACTAATTAAGCTTGCTAATACTCTTAAAGCTTTTACTGAACTCAAAAGATCTTGCTATCATCCAGTTAAAATAGCTACTGTAGCTTTTCAATTTCACAGGTTTCGGACGGTAGATGTGTATAAAAATACTGAGTCGATAGGTGACTGATAAAATACTAGAACTGAGTTGGCTAAACTATATCTGTTAACAACAATGTATTGACTGCCTTAATCAGATGAATACTGGAATACAGAACTTTAAGTTAATAGACTAAGTCCTGTGTGAATTTATTGAACATTCACTTACCTGGAGAAATTACGTTTTGTTTAACGTTTATCTAACTGATGACCACTCTGTTCTGAGCAGTGAGTACAAAGTAAGAGATAATAATCATTTTTTGTCAGTGAACAAAATCAAAAGTCTCATACTTTCGACAAATATCACTGGTCTTTCAAAGATATGAGATTATCTGAACTCGAGTTGAATTCATTGTTTATAACTTTCTTTCTTTCGAAGCATCCTTCTTCGATAAACTGTCGCTTATTCATCATCATTGTTAGTTGCGATATGACAAACGTTTCAGTATCCAGTTAAACATGACGATGACTGAGTTAATAATATTAAACTTAACGTTTATGGTTATCACAGATGTCCATATTCTGTGCATGTTGATGAAATCGTATCAGTTTGAAACTGCATTAGTTTCCGTATCTTCAAGATGAATTGATGTTTTAAAGCTTTGATAATTATTTTTTAAACACTCAGGTGTATTGAATAGGTATTGCGGAATGGCTAGTAAGACTAGGTTTGTAGGGTGAGTGCAGGTGGACGGTTCCGTTCCAAGAAATTTTTTTAAGCAGAGCAGTGCGATATGAAGGCAATTATTTTACTAACACCGCAAAGCTGAATCATAAAGTTCTGTGGACCGTAAAGACCAGGTGTCATGACATTGGTTACTATGTGGTGGTCGAATACTCGGTAATCATACTTCGTAAAAAGTTTTGAAAATATTTTCTATTTCATATATTTACTTGCTGTTGTCTGTTGACTCAGTCAATCAATCAGCATCAACTACGACCAGGCATAACTGCGTAGCGGTTCAACATATCAAGCGAGGTAGCAGTAAGATGTAATATCGAGAAATAAAAAATCAGTCAGTGCCAGTAGAGGCTAATTGAAGAGAGGAAGTTTCACGCTACGATGGGGGTCCGGGAGCGAAATCGTACTGCTGGCCAAATTGTCGGTGTGACAGCAGTAAGGTGTTTCCGCGGATGACCAGCAGTGCTATGCTGATATTGCCTTCCTTATGGACAGGAGGGAGTTGAAAGAGGTCGGTCGTCAAAAACAGTACACTCCCACGTACTTCATGGCATACCAGTACCGGCGATATAGGTTCATAATCAGACTGGAAATTAAAGAACTTAACTCTCAAAATTTTAATAAGGTCGTATGTGACTGGCCTCAAGTAGATATCCTTTAGCTCTACAGTCACGCACCAAACCTTATATCGCAAGTACTTGTACAATAACTAGGTTTACGTGTTATGGACAGCTGCTAAATCCTCTTAAGGTTTTCTCTGATATATAATTATATTTCCACCTTTTTCAACGTAACCTTTAAAAGAAATGTAATTTGTACCTTGATGAAGTGATAAATATAAGTAGCTTGACTAGTTTGAAGATAAAGGCCCGTTGCTCTGTATGGTTTAAATCTTTGTCATGAAAATGCATAAATTTATAGAAGGTGATTTCTAAGCTTGGTTAGATAAATTGTTTGTATCTGGTTGCACGCGATGTGAAATGTCCTGTTGTAGCCACAGTTTTTGTCTGTGTATTCAAGATGTTGAGATCTGTGTTGCATGTAACTGTGGTTAATTAACTATCACAATGCGGAAATAATCACGCAATTAGACATGCAGTGAATGAAAGCAAAAGTCGTCATAGTAATAAACATATTAAACAAAGACCACACTATCCAATCATTTAACATTGGGAAGAATGAATTAAATGTTAGGAGGAAGATTGATAGTACCCTTCGTCTTCGAAAATCATAAAGTGAATTCCTAGCAAATTTCTAATTCCTATTAGCTTACTCGTATTACAAATTACAGTTGTTACTGTCGAAAGTGCTTTACGTCATGGATTTGTGTAATCTCATTAACCTTTTGTAAGTGCAGAGTACAAGACACATGTCTTACCTAGTATAAACGTTAAAACTTGTTTACATACTATGAAAAGTTATTTATTCAGTACAGAATTTCCATAAGAGGACCTTTTACTTGTTCACCACCTTTTCTAGTTAACAACACGTAGGCGAACAGTATCTCTGAATAACATTCTGCCTACAATGCACAATCAATGGAGGAATGAAATTCGTTGGAAGAACGTAGTTCAAGCAATTCAAAATTCCTATTCAAAATAGTGAATGGATCATGGGCATTTTTTGTAGAATTTAAACTGTTTGAGTACATTTGTTTCCCATGCTATATTTGTTGATTTATTCAGCACTGCTGATTAGTTTCCCAAGCTTTAGCCGTAAGCCAAGAAGAGCAGCTGGATTCCTTCAGCCAAATTCACTGATCTTAAGGCGTATAGTTTAGGACACCGGGTATTACGTCACAGTTGAACAGCGTTACTTCTAAAAGATAGATCAGAAAACAGTAAATGACTACTCAGAAGCAATCAAAAACCAACTGTCTCAGTGTTTTGCAGACTGTGACATCCCAACTAAATTACATGATATTTTTAAAAGTTTCATGCAACTATCATTTACTTTTGATAATGATAGGATATGCTGGTTACCTTCACAGGGAATTCAATATTTCACTGTCGGTGCTAGGTTCAACATTCTACTAATTATTTCACTTTTTGTGATTATATTCCCATATGGAATAGCCTAATATCCTGTTATTTACTGCATAACAATTGTATAAGCTCAAATTGTTGATTTTAGGTTAACTCTGTCACTATGTGTTTGTTTACTGCCCTGAAAAATGAAACAATTTCCACTAGTTTTCTAATGTCTTTTCATATTTCTAACTTTTTCAGAGTTTGTGCACACTGTCAACAAAGCGTAATACAAACAGTCTGCATGTTGTGGTTTTTTCATTTAGGTTATGATGAATTAATTAATGGTAGTAATTTTGTTTGGGACGTTGGAAAAATTAGAAGAATGGCTTGCTAAGGAATGTATCTGACTTGCCAGAAACAACCATACATTGTACAAGTTAATGGCGTTGTTGAACGCATATAGGGATCAAATTTTGTCCCGACGGTTGTAGCTTGAGTAGATCAGTATAAGTATTTATGCTGCGTAATTTGAATGTGAATTACACCGTCTGACCAGCCATAGCAAGCCAACACCAGATCTCAAAATTTTATATCAGCAGAAGTTTGAAGATATTTTTCATCACTGAATAATATTGTTTTCAGATTTATTGAAAACAGGGAGGTAATTAGTTTGTTTGAGTGTGACTTGAAGCTTCTTTTCAGTTCTTACCTCAAACCTGAAATGGGATCTAGCTGAAGATATTAAACTCACAGTAAACAAATTACTATTCAGCCACTTATAGTAACGTAATTTCTAAGTTTATTGCTAATCGAAGTAATTGTTTATACGGTACAGTATGAATAGTTGACGTAACGACTTTTGACCTTATGCAATCTCCTATTCAAAACAAGAGGTTACGAAATACAGTTTTATTTTATCGGGCAAAATGATGTCAATGTCTGTTATGTGCTCATTTGATGTAGCTTAGTATTTAGTATGACAAACCGTTTCCAAGCTTGAATGCAGGTGCTGCAGACCCCTAATAAACATTCAGAAGCTGGTGGTGAAAAACTTTAGCTCCCAAGCAATTGGCGATGGTGCATTATTGTTGTAGACCAAAGAACGAATTCTTTACTGATTTCTTGATAAGTGGTCATCAGTGACAATGATGACCGGTAACAGACTGCAACTTTAATCAGTAGTTTGAATAAGATCTCATCAAGTTGAAATCATATTAGCGTCTGGTGTAACTGGATGAGATGGTTAGAGATAATCGGCAGGTTACTGTGAACCTTTTATGCATGCTAGCGCTTATTAGCGAAGGCTACATACAACTTCCAGGAAACTGATGCTTTCTGATGGGCTAGAATCCTGGTACGTGTTTGGTATTTCCCGAGCTTTGTCACCTGTCCTAAGATATTTTATCATCATGCTAGGAGACTTCATCAGTACTTAATTCATATTGAATTAGAACCCACTTCTTTCAGTGCTGTGATCACCTAAGTTATTCAAGTATATGCTACTGGATGATCAGCACCAACAGGAATGAAGCATAGGTGAAGGATTTTCTGCCGGTAACTTTCAACCATTCAACATTACCAAGGTACGCCGCAATTCTGTCTCTTAGTTTTGTGAACACTGCAACTTTGTTTGATAGAATTTCGCCAGCCTTTAGGACTAGATAAAATGACATTCGAATGAAGAACAATGGTAAGAGAATTTGAATGCATGGAATACGGTCTATACTACGAAGGCAACGGTGGTCAAACACCTGAAGCCTTCTCATGCCTTCCACCTTCAGTGACCATATTTCACAGCCAAACAGTAGAACAGATCGGACTACTGTGGAGTACACGCGACCCTCAGTAGACAATCAGATATCACAGCGGCGCCACAGGTGACGTAAGTTGGCGAAAGCCAGTCGAGTCTTTTGTATTCGTGCAGAAATTTCTTACGGCTACTGAGCCACTGGGGCTGATCCTACTTCCTAGGTAAGTGAAGAGGTTGACACACTCAACCACTACACTCTCTGTTGTTAGTCGTGGCACCATTGAAGACCAATCCTGGAGCAACAATTTGCATTTGGGTGGTGAGAAACGCATCCCAAACATTCTCAAAGTGTTCAGAAGACTCTGCATCTTGTCAGCGTCTTCACCTAACAGGACTATGTGATCTGCACATTCTAGGTCTAACGAAAATTGTCCCGTGATTAGGTCAACGTCTGGTGTAGTCAGGTGACGAGAGGGAGACCTCCTTAAGAATATCTATGATAAGATTGAATAAGAATGGAGACAGTGGGCAGTCTTGACGGACACCACTTAACGAGTACAACTTCTTGGATATCTCACCATAGGCTCTAACACGTCCACAAGTGTTCAAATAGAGGGCCTTGAACACGGTGATGTACTTACTCGGCACGCCTTTCAGTGAGAGACATTGCCATAAGACTTCTCGATCAACGGAGTCAAATACCGCCGCCTTCAGGTCGAGAAATACAGCCAGTGTCGGGCGTCGGTAAGCATGTCTGTGTTCCAGAACCTGGTGCAGTGTGAATATTTGGTCAACACACCCACGGCCGTGTCTGAAGCCTGCTCAGTTTTCTCGAGCTTGCTGTTCCTGAGCTCCACTCAGGCGTCGGAGAATTATGGAACCTAGGATGTTGGACTCCATGTTCATCAGGCTCATTCCTCTCCGGTTATTAAAACCAGAGGAATTTTTGCCTTTCTTGACTGGAATAACCAGTGATTTAGACCAGTCAGAGGGGATAGTATTTGATTCCCACATACTAGTTAACATTTCCGTCAACCTAACTAACAGCACTCCACCACCATCCTTGTAGACCTCAAGAGTTATTCCGTCTGCTTCGGCAGCCCTTCCTTGTTTCAGGTTACCTACAGTTTTATCGACTTCTGCAAGTGTTTGGGGGCCTATCTCAATGTTCCATTCAGGATCCGACTGGGTAGCAGGCAACGCAATGGTGGCTGGAGGCTAGTTAAACTGTTCTCCGAAGTGTTCTGCCCATCGTTCCAGTCGTCTCCCCTGTTAGTGAATCTCAGACCCGTCATCCGCTATAGTCTCACTAACCGTTGTTGACCTTTCCCTCCAGTTTCCTTGATAAGTCTGAATGGTTGTCTACTGTTACCAATCACCGCTACCTTTTCCGTCCATTAGCCTTCACTGTACACCACTGTTCGCGGTTGTTGTGTACACTTCTTCTCAGTCTACTTTCGAGTTGCACTTGCTCTTCATTGTACTCAGAGCCTGGAGGGAAGAGTTCACGTGCATCCATTAGTTCGGAAGAAGCCGCTGATATCCAATGGCTCTTTTTAGCCACTCTTTCGGAGTCAGCTACGGTCTTCGGCGCTGCTTTTACAGCAGACTGGAGAGGGTATTAAGCTTCTTCTAGATGAGTGGTAGTGTTGTGTTCCGATAACTGCCTAAACAACTTCTCACTGAACACGGCTTTGGTGTTTTCGTTGTCCAGTAGCACTCGTAGTGGTTTTGTTGCCGAGTTTTTCTTAAGTCCACTGAGGCCCAGACATACATGCGGTCGGACCAATGCGTGGTTGCTATTCAAACACGTACTGCAGAAGGAGCAGCAGTCTTTCACCGATCTTCTTCACCGATGACTAATAGCAATGTGGTCTACCCGTGTCCATCGTTGAGTTGAGCTCGGTGAACACGACATCAGACAATGTCTTTCTTTATGTCTGAAATTTGTGCTAGCTAAAAATAGGTGGTTGTCTGAGCACAGTTGTAGTAGGCGATCACCGTCATCTGTTTGTTTCAGCCGGGATTCCGAAAGTGCCTTTATGCCCCACTCAGTCTACCCACCTGTGCATTGAAATCACCTACAACAACCACGACGTCTGAACGCTTGGCTTTCGAAAGGAGGCTAGACAGTTTTCGGTAGAACTCGTCCTTCACTTCACTGAACTGTAGTCAATGGGTGCGTAAACAGAGATTACGAGGAGACAACGGTGAGTTTCATCATTCTTTTTAGTTCCCAGTGTGCCCTTCAGTTGGATAGCGCAGAGGCGACCATCAACTGGGATCCAGTCTAGTAATGAGTTTTCTGCCCTAGTGCTTAACGCCGTGCCTACAGCTGCAAGAGCTAGCCATCGGATCTCCAGAAACTCGAAGGTTGAATTTTGCGGATTCATGAGATTGGCCGGGAGAGGTCAGGTGAATAACTGCACTTGGGTCCTGTATGCGTGTCTCATAAATACAGCACACATCCACGGCCCGAGTTGCTAGAGTCCCCACTCCTTAGAGGGCTATTTCTTCCTAAGCTACCTGAAAGAGATTTGTGTGACTGCAGAGCCCATCGGACATCTGCTTGAGGCCTGTTACACTCAGCCTTTTGTGAATGGTTGTTTTGAAATTTTGTTGTTCTGGGGTCGGATGGTCGAAACGAAAGCGATAAATGAACCAACACCGCCGACACGGTAGACGTTGGGGTGTGGTGGAGTGTTATTTTTCGGCCAACCTTTTCTAACCCCCGTTCCACTGAGAATTCAGCATCAGCATGATACTGCTGGTCATGCAATGGAAATACCTTACTGCTGTCACACCCCATCCAACTAGCAGCAGTAAGAATTCATCCTCAGACTTCCATTATAGTGTAACTTTTTGTCTAACCAATATCCAACAGATCTTTCTGGTATCGTAGAACCTCGAGGGAACAAGGGTGACACCAGCATAGCTGGTTGGGTCATTGTGATATGCAATCCCAACCACCACGTCAAGGTAGCAGCTGTCGGTCTTACTTAAATAAATCAACAAGGATTTTTCGAATGTAGGTTGAAGGTAACAAAGATTTGGGTTGACCAACATTATTAGGTTGTTAAGACTTGTCAAATGTTAACTGTTAATACAGAGAGAAAGTAAACATTCGAAGAAGTATAGGAAAAAAATGTACATCAATACATATAAATGCAAGGGGTGTATGTACAGTGTTATTCTTGAATTAGTAACAAAAAAGGATGTCTTGGTTAAGTAAACGTAGTGAAAGTGTTAGTCACTATCCATCAGTAGTAAAAGTGCAACAGGTTTTCATTATACTGAGAAATAGGATGAATACAACTCAGAAAGTAAGTTTTAAAATAGATTGAAACATTAAGTGGAAAAAATAGTGTTATTCGGTCATAAAACCATCTACTTAGAAATTTAGGAGGTTAAGGTTGCCAATTTAATGCAAAACTGACAACAGTATCTTTCTGAATGCACAGACCTGGGTGAGTCTTTTAGTTCCGGCTGTTTCAATAAACCGCTTAAGAGTGGATTTCTGTTGTTTGTTGATACGTCAACTTCATGTCCAGTATCTAGCAAACTCCAGGTGACTGCACTATTTTTTAAAATGTTTTTTATATCTTTGCTCGAGTATTTATTTTACCACCGTATAAATAGTCCTAACAACCTCATCAATGTTGGTCAACCCAAACCTTTGTTACCTTCCACCTAAATTTTGAAAAATTCTTATTGTTGTATTCAAGTACGTTATATAACATATTGCTCATCACAAACATTATATTCTGTAGGTTGTTAAGTAGATGAGGAGAATCCACGAAATATATGCATGCTAATTCTGTAACCATTGTTTTGCTTTGTTCGAACTCGTGAAAGGGAAGAATTGTACGAAAGTGATGTTTGATGAATCCCAATTATTTCTGAGTTTATCGATAACTTATCGGATTATCTTCCGCATATAAGTGGGTTTTGTACTCAATTAGTAAGGGATCTGACATAAAATCATTCCTTTACTGATTTTCAAGAAACAGACCATGTAAATTCAGTAGGTTAATATGGTAAGAAACAAGATGGATAGTATGAAGAAGACTAGTACGAAGTTTTACACTCAGTATGTGTATACTCTGATGTTTCAAATTAATTGTTTCAGACCAGTCTAATACTGGTGAGCGACTGAATAAAAGTAAATACACGAAAACTATAAACGTGATGAGGTACATGGACTGAATACGAATAGCGACTGCTCTCCCTCAGAACCTTATACTTCACCGAGCCGCGGAAATTAGAAGACAAAGACCGGCTTGTGACTGTAAGGAAGACTCTTCATTCGAAAAAGAGATGTCGTTTATATACAGTTTTAAGAACATATAAAACCACCAGGTCAAAAGTTAAATACTTATTTTGATTGGTCGACTGTAGGGTAAATTGTCCAATAGGTTTGTTTCTGACCACACAGTGAAGTGAAAAATGTTGAAATCCGAAACTCCTACCTTAATGGCTAAAGACTTAAAACACTTGTTTCCATTTAGGCTGCTTCTTATCGTTAGCCAGTCAATATTAGTATTCATTGTAATATATTTCTTATTAACTTGATGTTGTATGAAACAAAACAGAATTGAAAAACTTGAAGAGAAATTAGCATGTGAATCGAATAAACAAACTGAGATTCAACTCATTCTAAAGAAATTGAATAAACAGATAGAAATTATGCGTCACAATGTATCAAATGCAAAAGAAACTGCAAAACCACTTTCTGAGAAAAAACGAACGTGTTGTGAAAGTCTAGTGAGTCGAAATTTTTAAATTCTGCGTGAATCTCATAAAAATGATTGCCATTAGCCGAATTCTTAGTGGTTCAACTGATGAATTTCGGTTCTACCCTAATTAGTTATTTGCGGAAAGTGTAGACAACATTCAGAGAAAGACATTTTGCACTTATTAGTTGAAAGCCATGGGTAATGTTTGTGTTTCTTCTTCCTCTACCAAACAAAACCTGATCTTTGTGGAATGGTCTTCACCTACTGAAGTGACTAATAAGATAATAATAATAATTATAATAATGACTCTGTTCAGAAATATATTTCGGGAATACTGTAGAGGATTTCAACATGTCATATCATATCAGTTGAACAGAAATAGTGTATATGTATGCATAATAATATGAAATTAGATTTAGAGGATAGAAATGTCTACTCAATCTACAACTTTCTTGAAAATTCAGAATTAGCTTAGGTAACCTGTCATATAAGCAATTAGATTCATAATGCTTAACTCCAAGCTGAATAATCTTTAGTTAGTTTGTTTTCAAAAACAAATTTGATTAGTTGGTTCATTTCTAACACTTTCTTCGTCTTACACGATATTGTAGAGTCTTATGTTTATTAGTACGCGCATAAGGTCCTATATACTTGTTCCTGGTCTTGCCTGTGGACCGATACGTAGAGAGCTTTGAGTGAAGAGGATGGTGGTCCTCTTATAACGTGAGTTAAGATGTTCGTCCGCAACAGTTTCATTTAGGAGCCTAGACGTACACCACTAGTTCTGCAGAGGATCGTCAAAGTTCTGAACAATAAAGCATAGTCTTTTTCAGCCACGTAGGAAAGAATATAGGGGAACAATAGAGGAGAATAGGCGAGATACATAAGTTTACAAACTTACAGGAAAAAGTCTGAGTTATATCATATACTCTCCGCTCCCTAATAAGGAAATTTGGGCTGGATTTTCTTTAGGAAATTAGTAAGATATGGGCGGACCAGGAAAGATCCAACGAAACACAGGCTGAGATAAATCACACGTCAGTCTCTAAAACGCAACCATCAATAGCACGGGAAGCATAAGACTTAAACAGTTTGCATAAGTCATGTTCACGTCTGGAGCTAAAGTTTATATTCTGAAATTTTTGAAGAATCGAGCACATAACCTTTCTCTTTCTGTTCCAAGTCTCAAGTTGTTAAGCAGATATGTGACTGAAGCGTCGAAATAGTTATCCACTAGGGGAAAGATATCTAAACCAAACTTGGGATGGAATGTCACACCATCAATAGTCTAGTTCAAGAAATCGTTGTCAAATATTTCTTATATAGGAATAAAACTTGGCCACTGAAGTAGATTGTAATTTCATCTTACTCTGTTTATTGGAAATGCTACTCTGTGAAACAGTATCATTTAATGAATTACTTTTCGGATGTGATTTATTGTTCACATTCATATCATGTGATATGAGACTTCAACATTACTGTACACATGGACAATAGAAGAGATTGTAGGTAATCAACTTCTTGCTCCAAGGACCCACAGTTCGTGCTGAGAATTTCAGACGGTCATTTGAGATAAAGTTATCTGTTTTAAAGCATCTTGCCATCCAGCGAGATGCTTTCTTCTCATCCTACTTGGTAAATAGAGCGAGGACAACAGATTTACCAGAAAAGAATGGGTCCATTTAATTTCATGGTTTCTCATCAGCTGCTTACAACCTAAAACAATGTTAACATCAATGTATACAGTGTTTACATACTCGACAGAAAACCATCTGCTTAAATTAAAAATAACATCGATAAAAGTTTTATGCTAACTAAGAGCTAATGTAACCCGCCTAATTTACCAGTTCACTAGTTACTAGCCCCTCCTAAGACCGAACAAAGATGGAAGGTTGGACATAGGCCTAGGAACCCTACCCTGGAAAACCAATCCAATCGATACATAAACTTCAAAACATAAAGAAATCATAAACATTAAAAATACAATTATTCCTTGCTGGAATCGGAGAGATGAAATAATGCCAAGTGATGAGAGTCTTCGGAAAGCCAGTCGGCCGATGTGTCTTCTCTTCTCTCGATGAAAGCAAAAGTAAACGTAGGGACATGGAATGTCCACATCATATATGAACCTACCAAGGCTGCCCAGATTGCAAAACAGATGAGGAGATATAGCATAGGATTGTTAGGAATCTGCGAAAGCAGATCGGATGGAAGTCGACTCTCCAAACTGTCAACTGGAGAGTCAATAATCTACTCCGATATTGTCACCCACACTACAACCACGAACACACAGAGGGAGTGGCTATCATGATGTCCCCAACAGCATCGAAGGCCCCCTCTCATGCAGTGGGAACCAATCTCCTCCACGATCAGGATCATGACAGCAAGATGGATTCAACTTAAAAGGAAGGAAAGTTGCAGTCATTCAATGCTACGCTACGTATCTACAAATAATGCAGATGAAGAGAAGAAGGAGAAATTCTAAAGACAACTGCAATCAGTACTGGACAACACTCCAGTTGGTGACATCAAAATTCTAATGGGCGACATGAATGCTAAACTCAGAGCGGACAACACAGGAAGAGAACACATCATGGGTCGGGAAACACTCGGTGAAGTGATAAATGAGAATGGAGAACTGTTTGCAGAATTCTGTGCATTTAACGATTTGGTGATTGGAGGCAGTATGTACAAACACAAGGATAGTCACAAAGCGACATGGACTTCACCAGACACCAGGACACACTGAAAATCAGGCCGACTTTATTTCAATCTTAAGGAAGTGGAGACGCAGCCTACTGGACACAAGATCAGATGAAGAAGAGGAGCAGGTGTAGGTTCATACCACTCACAATCTAGTGCAAGGAACCTGTCTTCAAAACCAAGTTGAAAGCCCTCACAGAAGTTGGTGACAGACCACAGTTCAAGTTCAACACCCAGAACAGAAACTGAACTGAAGGACAAAACTACAAAGGACATCTTCACGTCAGCCAGTCAGCCATCAGCAAAAAATGGGAGAGATTAGGCAACATCTCCGAGGAAACCGGTGTGGAACAACCCTGGAAATCTGCGAAAGAGATGTGGAACAAAACCTGTGTTAGGAAGGAAGAAGAAACAAGACAAGACAAGGAATGGATCTCGACGGACACATGGAAGCTGGTAGAGCAGGGAGAGGAAGATGGTGAAGCAGATGAACCAGTACAGTGCAGTGTAGGGATGAACAAAGAAAAGAGGAACTGAACACAACCTATAACACACTACACTGGAAAAAGAAGTGAAGAAGAGTGTGCGAAAAGACAAAAGACACTACTATGACACACTTGCAAGTGGAGCAGAAGAGGCAAAGTAGAAGTAAAGTCCTGAAAGCCATAAAGCTGATGAAGGCCCAGAAAGCAGCAGGACCACATGGAATTCCTCCAGAAACATTGAAAACAGACGCAGAGATAACAGAGGACAAGCTCACACCACTCCACTATTGCACAAGGTTTGGAAGGAGGGAAGGAAGGAAAGGTATCTGGCGACTGATTGGAAGAAGGGTCACCTTGTCAAACATCCAAAGAAGGGAGATATAAGTCTGCAAGAACTGGTGCGGAATCATGCTCCCGTCCACCCCAAACAAAACATTAAGCCACATCATCCTGGAGAGACTAAAAAAATGCTATGGATTCAAAACCGCGACGGGAACAGGCTGGCTGGCTGGCTGGCTTCAGGAAGAACAAATCATATGCGGATCAAATTGCAACGCTATGCATCATCTCATCATAGAACAGAACATAGAATGGCAGTCAACTCTCTACCTCAACTCCATCGATTTTGAAAAGGCCTTCGACAGCGTCAACCGAGAAGTAATTTGGAAACTGCTTCAACACTACGGTTTTAGTGTCACAAACCCTTATCAACCTCATTCAATAGCTATGCTACGTGATGCTACATGCCAAGTGATTCACAATCGAAAGCTCAGTGACGCCTCCGAAGTGAACACAGGAGTAAGAGAAGGTTGCCGCCTACTATCACTGATGGTCTTCCTGGTTGTGGTCGACTCAACTGGACTGGATAATGCAACAAACTGTGAAGAGCGAGAAGAGGGGCGTACGCTGGTTGGACCGATGAAAAGACCCTACACGATTTGGATTTCGCCAATGATGATTTAGTTTATGTTTAATGTCTCGTCGTACAAACTCGAAGATCTACAGGTGAAAAACAAGAAGTTGGCAGAAGAGACGGGGCAGTGAAGACGGGAGTTCCTTCAGGTGGACGTAGAGAAAACAGAGGTGGTGAAGATACCCAACTAACAACAGCATCGACAACAAGCACTAATCACCATCAATGGGAGAAACCTAAAGGAAGTAGTCTCTTTCACCTACCTACCTACCTACCTACCTACCTACCTAGGCAAGGCAGCATCGTTTCAACTACAGGCGGCAGCACAGATGAGGACATCAAAGCCACGATCAGAAACACAGCAAGACAGGCCTTTATTAATCGGAAATCAATGCGGAGATCTACTGCACTGCACTGCACTGCAATCAGCATAAAGCGTTAACAAGATCTGGATTTTCAACAGCAACGTCAAATCATTGCTTCTTATATGGTTCAGAAACTTGGTACGTCACGAAAAGCATTTCCAACAAACTACACGCACCCATTAACAGCTGCCAATTACGCTCACTCGATACTGACACTGAAGATCAGATGGCCAGAAAGAATGAGCAACAGGGAACTCTGGCCGGGCAACGAACCAACGAACTGAGAAACCATCGCCCAACAAATATGCAGAAGAAAGTGGAGATGGATTGGGCATGCACTGAGAAGACCGTTCGGGGACATCACGTGCCAGGACATTCTGTCGAGTGGAACCTAAAGGGAAAACGATGAGTTGGGCGTCCCAGCGAGGTGTGACATGGAGGAGATGGTGTGAGGAAGAGATGAAAGCTTGTGGACATTCGTGGAGCCAGGTTCAAAGGACTGCTGAGGGCGGAGTGAAATGGAGACGTGCAACTGAAGCCGTATGTTCCACTAGGATACCCAAGGGACAAATAATAATAATAATAATAATAATAATAATAATAATAATAATAATAATAATAATAATAATAGCTAATGTGAGTATTCCACGGAATTTACGTCTCAGAGGTGGAAATGTTTTCAACAGCTCTATTGCTCGTCACCTAAGTGATAGTGGTTATGAAGTCGATATTCAGAAGTCGTTGAAAATAATTAATAAACAGATGAATTTGAATTTCCTGCTTTTCGGTGAAGCGTTAGCCATTGAACGACTAAAACCAAACTTATATGTTCATAAAGAAACAGTCATGAGTCTGTCCGTACCATGGTAATGACTTTGTTTTATTGACAATCATATTTCCCTATTATTGTGGACTCATATATGTTGGTTTTTCGTTACTTTACATTCCACTCTCTTGTCCTAATTATTTGCATTCTACTCACATTGGCTTTTAGTTAACATAAACCTTATTACCTTTCACACATTTTGCGTAACTTTTCTTATTGTGTTGAATACAAATGTCTCCCCCTCTTATCTAACTTTCACTCTGAAATATTCAATTAATCCTTCTGGATATTGGCAAACTTAGTTCTACACATTTATTCACTCACTTCGTTTGTTTAGAATTACTTCATATTGATGTTACCTTTAATTCAAGCAGACAGTTTTCTATCAAACCGATTGGAGTATGTTAACATTTTGTATAAATTGATGTTCAAATTATTTTAGGTTGTAAGCAGCTGATGAGAAACCATGAAATAAAATGTGTCCATTCTGTTCTTCTAAATCTGTTGTTTTCGCTTTATTTAAATTTGTGAAGTGAAAGAAGTGTATTAAAATATTTGATAAAAACACCGAAATAGGTTGTAAACTTTTTAAAAATGTGCGTGAATATATAATGCGATTAGAGAACATAGTAAAATGATTAAAACAAACAAAAGCGTGGAAAAATTTGATGCAATATGTGAGAGAAAATTAATTAGCCCAGATATTTGATTAGCCCGTTTACAAGTATATCACAAGTATGTATAAATAAATAATGATAACGAATACGTGTAATTACTGGAGCTGTGTACGAACAATGACTATCACATTAGTATCTTATTCTGCATTGAATCAAAGAAATCGGTGAGAATAAACGCTGCCTTCCGACAGTGATAGTGAACTTTATTAGCCAAAACACATAGTATGCATCCACCTTTGCTCTCCATGAAATACTGTCGAAAAGAGACTGAATAATTTATTCCCATTTGTCCAATGTTGCCGTCCTCTCTGCTTAAAAAAGGTAGTCCTGATCACATACAACATAGGTCAAGGATTGAAACTCATTGGCTTTCAACACAGTAACGAACGACTTAAAGTATTGATCTCTGTTTTTACACTATCTTGTTGTCTACTGCAGTTGCCTGTCTCATATTTTTGCATTCTTTCTAGATTTATTTTAAAAGGGATATCTGAAGGGATAAGGTGGATACTCTTGGGATTCATTGGCTAACAATACTTGTAGTCAGATCAGACTATGCAGCAGTTTTTCGCATCTAACAGGGGTCCCAAGCAAAACTGTCCAGTGCATTCAACAGCTCATAGCTATAGGCACTGTCGACCACGATGTTTTATCCAAGGAAGGCTTAAATATGGTTATAATATGTTATGAAAATCGTTAGTGAGTCACTTACTTCTGGTCTGTATGATGTAGAATTACTAAGATTGTGACTGAATGCTATGAATATACTTCAGAATGAGTGCCAGTAGTATATGTGCATTTACTACTTGTCCTGATGTATTGTTCTACATAAATTTATGCTACTTATGTCTGTTTCTTGTTTGCCTTTTCGTATTCATTATGTGGACTAGCCTTTACTTTGCCATTAAAATATCTGTAGTCATATTAGTTTTATTGTTGTAGCAGACCTCACAATAAATGAGTTAGTCTTATGATAAATGAGCACTATAGATATATGTAAATACTTCACTTCTTTTTATCAAGGTTTCAACAACAAACTGAAATATATGAAACTAAAAAGGAGTTAAGCAAGAAATAGTCGTTTTCAAGTCACTACTTTTGCACTAGGACGTAAATTCCCAACAAAAGTAAATAAATGAATAAAAAACAATGAAATTTGTTAAACTCGATTAATATGGTTTAAGTTGTGCTAGTAATAAATGTATTTTTGTGGCACATGGATACTGTACCACCATTGTGCAACGCTGAAGCATCATAGTGAGTAAAAATATGATTGTAGATAATTATGACAGACTATAATATGACACTGATATGAGTGAGGATTAAAGGTGAAAGGAAAACTTAGACCTCAGAAGGTTCGAATCAGTACCCTTTGGATACCAACCCACTACTCTACCAGATAACCTACCAGACTCAATTACTAGCCAAGTCGTAACATTCAATCACCAAGGACATTGCTTAGTTGTCATTTGAATGCATGACGTGTGAACTCGCATTCATCATCGTCATCATCACACTGTCCTCTCGTCCCAATCCACATCTAGCTTAATAAGACGGGATCGTAAGGTCGATTGTTAGTGAGATTACAGGAGATACCCATAATTTGGCAAACTGGTATTATTGATATAGATTATGAATGAAGATGAAATGAAAGTTCAGCATCCTCTAAATCGTATTTTGACGGAGAAAGTTAATTCCTATATGTATTTGAATACACACTAAATATAGTGAATACCAAGTCACAAATTCTCTTCACCGATTTCACTAGATCGTTTAAAGTTCTTTCCTGACTAACAGTGTCACATAATTTCCTCAGGCTTAGGAAACGGTTTCCTCAATTTTCATGGGATGAAAAAAATACGACATATATGGTTTTTTGTGATCTTGTATCAACATTAATTTCTAGCCAAAACGTTAATATGTCAGTCACCAAACAGAATGAAACAGTTTGTTTTACAATTAGGATATGAATCACAATATCTTTACATGATTACATTTACATTCTTGTTTATCACATATTACTAACTCAAACAAGATCTGTCAAATAACCAGTAACAAACAGCATGAATTTGGTTTATTTACTCAGGAATAAAAAAAGGTTGAAACACAAACTCACCACTGTAGACGTTTACATGAATGTTGATCAAATAGTGTCAAGGAAGCTACTGGTTAAACAACATGCTGATGAAATTTAGTCTCAGTACAATCGATTGGTTGTCGGGATCATCATAAAACATTACCGATGTCACAAGAGCCTATCCCAAACAGAAAATGCATAGGGATGTTAGTGTTTTCAGAATTAACATTAGGCATAGATGAAGGGCTCTGAGTAAAATGGAGAGAAAAAGAATTTCACTTACGTATAGTACAAAGATTGTGTAAATTAATGGCGAAATGGCATACATCAATTTCAGACAATTAGAATGTCTCTTGAAGTACGAAACAGCTTATAGGAATAAACCAGTTGTATAAACTTTGTTTGTTTGCACAATATTTTCAGTCATAGAGCAGATCTGGAAATCATACTGATAAGTTCCTTACACTAGATGCCTTAGTGAAAAAGGTTTCACTATCTTCCAGGATAATAATGAATGAGCGAGTAAAGAATAACCAAACCTAAAGAATTTCCTCATCAGAAGGAAATTTAGCTCATTTTACCTGCCTAAGTTGTAGCTGTAACTTACTGGAAATTTACATCACTTCAGAATGACGCATTTTTTCCACTTTAACAGTACCATCGATATTCACAAAACTTTGTATTAATGACTTGCAAGAAATGTGACTCGATGATTTCAGTGAAAATTCAAATCTAGTTGCACTTCAAATCTGAAAGATATTTGGAACTATTAATTTTTTCTATAACAGTTTGATAAACCCAGGATGACGTATTCCCAGAGCATAGACCAAATATCAAGTAGTGGGATATCAAATTACTGTGAAGAATCATCACCTGACAGTGCACCTAAATTATTTGAAAATGAGAAATTAATGCGTATGCTGTACGCTTATATTGATGAGTACTTAAAGAACTGGTATGTGGATTTTTTCACTTGAATTTTTAACATACACCTTAGTATTTTGTTGTACTCTTTTGTCTACGGTACTTTTTGTTTTTTAGCATTTTAGAGTAATAATTTTATAGATTTCTAAATAATGATAACTTTATCTCTAGGTTGACCTCCTTTCCTGTGGGAATTGATCTCTGTGAACGAAATAGGGTGTAACAAGCGATTCCGTAATTTAGATCTTGCGTTTTCGCAGCGTTCTACTGAATTTTTCAATACCAACACAATTTCATATGACGAGCCAAATGGATTACAAAAAAATATGTGGAAGTTCGCTCTAGGTGTTTTTAGTAATTTTCATAAACAGTGATTGGTTGACGAGTATTTTGGATAATTTTAAGTTTCTGTTATGGATTTTCGATAAAATATTTTATGTAAAAAACTGTTACTTTACACTAACTCGTTGTCACATTACCATACAAGCAGTATGCCTCTCAAAATAAGTAAGAATAATCATCTAATGAGTGATTAGTTTATAGTTACAGAGGGTTGATGACTCCAAAAACGTCTCATTTGACTATAATTATGGTGCTGCTGAAACACCAAAATCGTTTCAATACTTTTCAAAAGGACCTAACTGTTCGGTGGGAATATTAGCTTACTACAAGAAACAAGGAGATTCATCTTTGCGGGACGCTTTGTAAAATAACTCTCTCAAGGTGAAAACTTGATATTTGTTCATTGCAATTTACCTTGACTATGGCCGCAGACATTCGGTACTTGTATCGTGTTGAGAAACGTCTTCAACCAATAGGCTTTTCGCACAATCTTAAAATGCTGAAGTTTTCGTTCCTTGTACATAAGTCAGTATGTGTAAAAGAAAACTAAGGATTTTAAATTTAAACTTGGTTGGAAGGAACTTGACAACATGGGTGTGAAGGTCACTTCAATAAGCACACCATTGGTGGTCTTAATAACCATTTGCCACCTTGTGAAATAAGAAGGTTCGGTAACACACACATTACACCTTCCTTTTCAGAGATATCATTCGCAAGCTATACAATCGCATATAAATATTATGTTCGCATATTATAAGAAAAGGGAATTTTCATAAAATATTTTTGAATAAAATTTAGTTTGGATTATAGATCAGGAAATCGGGGAAAGAACTACGTAATGTCTGGAATAGTGGTGACAAGGAAAATTATCAAAACCGAAGCGATATTTGGTTACCAAGTTAAATGATGTAATGTAGTTAAAGGGACTAGGGATGTGTGAGATGTGAAAGAAAAGATTTTGATGGTAAAATTTTCTCATCGGCCATGTCTATTGCAACCCAAATGACTAGACAAATTCCTTTTGAACGCACAGTTCAGCCTTCAAAATATTAATTATCATGGCTTCCGCACTTCGCAGAAGTTTCAGGCGTACACTTTTCATGTTTTTGAGAAAATCGGGTTTGTCTTCCAAAGTTTTAGGACTGCAGATAACGTGGGTTCTCTGTCGCATACAACGAATCAAGTTTCGTTTGGTGCATAGTGGGAGCCAATAACTGAGACTCTTCAATCAGGTTCACGTGAAAGAAGGAAATTAATTCTAAGATATCCTTTTAAGATGTACACTCAGAAAAACGAGATAATGGATTACTGAAAAGGTGTATCTGCAGAAAACCCACGTGAAACGAACAACTTACGAATTTTTGCAGTTGCATGCCACTTTGCACCAAATAAAATGTGATTCGCTCTATGAGCCATAGAATCCATACTATCTGCAATCCTGATACTTTGGAAGATTAACTTAATTTTCTCGAAAACGTTTTGGTTGAAAACCAGTATCCTGAGCTTTTCATTGCTAATACTGTGAACCTGAAAGCAAATAATCGATCTACTTCTGAGGCTCCTAAGAAGCCTCTTTTCATTAGTTTACAGTTCAACGGAGACATCAGCAGATACATTGAGAACCCGTCCGGTATGTCCATTGAAAAAAACTGCCTATACTGCCAAACTTAGGATATCTTTCTCTACTCAACCAATGCTTTGATTAAACGTAGAGGATAAGCTATCTCCCTTGGCTACCTCGATATGATCTTACCATTTCACCTGCTCATGTGGAGTAAGATATATTTACCGTACTCCGTGCTGGCTTTCCAAACCCATTTCCGAATATATACTAGCGTGGTTCCAAAAAAGAGAAAGAAAAGGGTGTTGCAACGCTATTTTGGAACATTTGAGCTGTTATAACCACCCAGTAAGTGCGGAAAATAAATTCAGTGTCATCTAAGAATTTCGCACAAGCTATGTGAAATATGTAAGCCTGAAACTTCTGCGAAGTGCGGAAGCCATGATAATTAATATTTTGAAGGCTGAACTGTGCGTTCAAAAGGAATTTGTCTAGTCATTTGGGTTGCAATAGACATGGCCGATGAGAAAATTTTACCATCAAAATCTTTTCTTTCACATCTCACACATCCCTAGTCCCTTTAACTACATTACATCATTTAACTTGGTAACCAAATATCGCTTCGGTTTTGATAATTTTCCTTGTCACCACTATTCCAGACATTACGTAGTTCTTTCCCCGATTTCCTGATCTATAATCCAAACTAAATTTTATTCAAAAATATTTTATGAAAATTCCCTTTTCTTATAATATGCGAACATAATATTTATATGCGATTGTATAGCTTGCGAATGATATCGCTGAAAACAGTGACTGTTCGCTGAACGTCTTTTGTTTTATGACCTAGTGGGGATTTTTAACACTACCTTCATTTTTAATGAAAGTTTTTGAAAGCCGAAGATTCGATCTACAGTAGCATATTTGATAAAGCTGCTTTTTGGGCCTTCTGTATTCATATTCTATTAACCTTTTCCTTTTCTTGTCTGAATAGATGGTATCCCAGTTCCTTTTCCTCTCCTTGTATTCACCTTCCCTTTCAATGGTTATTCATGTATCAAAACAAACCCTTTCGGTAATAATACCAACATTAATAATAATAATCTCCGTATTCCGTACAGTATGTATGATGGAGTACGGAACTCTCAGCATGTACGTTTTCAACAAAGTCACTCCCAGAGCAGTACTTTCAGACGAAATGGTTATTGCTTCTGAGTAGTGTTAATGGTTGCAGCATTCAAGGCAATAATGTGAAACAGCCAGCTGATTTTTGATTAGTGTCCTGTCCATAATGAAGAATCGATAGTAACGCAAGCATAAGTTTGATAGTGATGGTTGGCGGTTCATCCAGCCAGTACAAGAATCTGCAACTCAAGCGAAGTATGCTGTACTTTTGGGCACTGAAAGACCACTCCCACATAACGTGACATTTTTTCTCAGTTTTGTTATTAACTGGAGAAACAGCGAGTTGAAAATATTTAAAAAATGTTCAAGAGTAAATGGTACCTTTAGAGGATATATTTAAATCATTAAAACAAACTGAAAAGAAAGGATTTGGTGGAAAATTTTGTTAGCCCAATATTTAAGCAGGCCACTAAAGATCCTTGGAAAACACAGAAGACGACTTCTGACTTTTGAAATGATCCTCATATATGAGTAACTTTTGTCATTTTGGACAATTTGATACTACTATCGAACTTTTTCTCAGATTCTTTTGATTCAGTTGTCACTAGTTCACATTGGTCTTCATCGTTACTAGTAAATGTAAATTTTCTGGGATCCCTGCTTACGGGATTTTTTGTTATATTTATTTTCATAGCATTTAGAATAAGCCTGAGACTGTTGTTCTAGTTTTCTAATACTTCAATATACCACTATCTAAATATGGATGTTTGCTTTCGTGTTCGACTGTCTCCATTATAAACCAGTAATATCATCCTACCATGTCAATCAGATCAGATTTGTTGCTTAAGGATAGGAGGCTGGGAGCCTATATTAATCGTTTTCCAGTAGATTTACGTGCTTGTCCAATCCCCTTTTGAAAGAATCAGTTGATGATGCAAACACCACTTCTTCTGGAAGTCGGTTCCAGGCGCTGATTACTTGACGTGAGAACCAGTACCCTGCGGAGACTATGTTTGTTATTTGCTTTTGTAGTCTTCTACTATGTCCTCTGATGTGTTCCAACCTAGTGAAAGGGAAAAGAGGAGATAGATCAGGCCCAAAGTCATTCTTAGAATCCTGTATAACATGATTAAGTTTCCCCTCTGTCTGCGATAGGAAAAGGTTAAGAGGTTTAGCTCCTTAAGTCGGCTTTCATAGGTGAGGCCAGCCATCTCAGGGATCATACGAGTGGCTGCCCTGTGAATTCTTTCTAGAGGGTC
The DNA here is from genome assembly GCA_944470555.2 of Heterobilharzia americana. Lineage (NCBI taxonomy): Eukaryota > Metazoa > Platyhelminthes > Trematoda > Strigeidida > Schistosomatidae > Heterobilharzia > Heterobilharzia americana. The sequence continues at coordinate 66,018,673 of OX104134.1, forward strand.
TGTGTCACTTTCAGACAAGGATTAGCCTCCTGTGTACAGTTTTCTAATTTAGACCTAAATAAGGATGCATATGAGATGGTGAACATGTCATCACTTATTTCCATAAACGTTCTATGTAATGCCCAGAAAGTCCTAAAACTCCTAGCTGCTACTAATCGACAGTGAGCCGTAGTCTTCAAGTCATAGCTCACCGTGACTTCTAGGTCATTGTGGGTCAGTACTGACGATAAAGGAGTCCTACCAATGATATTAATGTATACTCCACTTTCTGGTAAGTATGCCATGTAACAGTACTACACTCTTGTTCATACAAGTATTTTAAAATTTGTACGCCGTACTGATCAACACAATTAACCTACAATTTTCAAAATTTCCTTCTGTTCTCCTTCCTAACTTTTTGTTACCTTACTACAACGAGTCGGTAACCAGTAGTTCAAATAAGTCAGGATAACAGATTCAACCAGTTTGATGTCGAATTAATCTACAATCTGTTTATTACAGTTCTAATAACTATCAAAATTATCAAGAAAGCTTTTTATTAGTTTACATTTTACCCTTTTTTAAAACTTACTTCAAGTGTTTCTGCTATTGAAAAAAAGTTATTTAAGAAATTAAATGTACGTTTGGATCGAATCGAACCGCGTGAAGTATCCACCAATCAACAGAACACTGAAGACGACATTGGATTGTAAGTTATTTTTAATCTTTGTCAATATTAATATTTAATGATTTCAGGTGGTGTCAACATTTTTATATGCGGATAAACATAACTTTAAATTTCAGTGGCCTGTGTTTTAAAGTGAATTTCAAAAGTATAGTTTAAGACTGAGTGTTAACTTCTAAGTCTTCATGAATAGCATCAGATTAGTCTTTACATATGCTACTGTTTCCTCACAGCAAGTTTTCAACCACAGAAGCCACAGTTTTTTTGTACAACCTGAAAATACTGTCTTGAATTTTTCCACTGATCAGAATTATCTCCATAGAACTGACTTTTGTCTTTAGAATGACACTGAGTTTTAGTGGTAATCATCTTCAATGCAGCAAGGGAGAACGTATACTATCTTGCTTGTTTTATCAGGTATTCATGAATGGCTTTTAGTTTCTTATTTATTACTTGTTAGTCGACACTAGAAATAATGATGCTTTCAGTAGTTTGAAAGTTGTGCTTAAAGGAAAACAGAAGATCACTAATTTGCATTGGGATTTTGAAGTGTTCTTGCATATTTCGACTGTTGTATGATCGTTAAGACTTGACGCCCTGATCATGTTTCGGGAATGGCAAATTTATCAAATCCTTATACTTTTCATCATAATTCGCCTTATATAATCTAGACGGCTGATTTTAATCGATTGGTGCTAGTCAAACAGCTGGAAGCCCCAACACCAAATGAAATTCGTCTTAGTTTAGCTTTACTTAGTTAAGTGATTACATTCTTAAATTGACCAGTAGACCAATACCCGCTGTTTGCAAGGAGATCAAAGTTGTTCCTGTGCCTAAGTCATCTTCCGGATCAGATGTTTAGTTTCGAATCCCTACCATAACTTCCCCTTTTTTGAAGGCAATGGAAAAATTACTTCTACTTGTGCTTGAGCCTCCATTGAAAGTTTTCAGAGATCCAAAACAAATTCCTTACAAACACAGAGGAAGTACCTTAGATGCTGCCACTGTCTTGTATCATAATATTGTTCCTAGTCTAGACAAAGGTGTTAGATAAATTCGTTGTGGTTTCTTCGATTACTCATCAGCCTCTGACTCTGTTCCTATACCACTGTTGTTAAATAAGCTTGCCATAACTCATGATAAGCCATGGGTTACAAAGTGGCTGTATTCTTATTTTTCTGAAAGGAAACAGTGTACTGTCTACAAAGCGAGGCGATCCACTTCATTGCTTACTAAAGCTGGTATGCTTAAAGGTGAAGTACTTTCTCCCTTCGTGTTCTCTTTCTTTTTACATGATTTACCTTATTTTGTTGAAACTAGTTTTATTCAATTTGCTGATGACCTGATAGTGCCTATTCCGGCCAGCTCACTTCGATTGCTATGCATGAAGTGGATTCTTGTCTGTAATTGACCAATGATCTCCTTCAGTTGGTCTCAGGTTAAACCCTTCTAAATGTTAGACTGTTAATTTTAGCCTCAGGCGTAAAAGAGACTTCGGTAAGCTGCTTAATTCTCATGACTACTGTTTTATTGATGGTATTTGTGCAGAAAGTGAATCAGATGTTGACTATCTTGGATTGATTTTTACTTCTGATCTTTGTTGATCATCTGATATCTTGTTGACTTGTAAAAAAATCTTTCATTTAACTTATAAAGAAACTGAGTCTGTCTGGTATTGATTTCACGCACTTCACTTACTCTTCTCCATTGTTCCCCGTTGATCTTTCCTGGTCTACTAAAAGAGGACTATGTTAGATTGTTTAGGGGCTTGAAAGTCGTCAGTAGGGTTAGTGATGTGCCTCTGTTCCAACTGACTAACACTGTAGTTAATAGACGTTTAAATTCTAGCAAACAACTAGCCACAGTAATTTTAACTGACAGTGAGCATTCACTTCATTCACAGCTCTCTCCTTGTATCTTCTCAGGGAGGATAAGAAGAAACTACATTAGAGTGCACGCTCATATAGTCAAGCACAAGAATTCAACTGTGTCTAGCTTCCCTAGTACGGATATTATACAGTACAGTAAAGGTTGTCTTCATACCAATCTTATGACCAGTTTCTCATGCGTGTTTTGTTATGGATAAGGAAGGATGTCTGTCGCCTGCACTTATTAAACTGTTAGAGGTCATTTGTTTCTGGAGCCAGTTAGGGACATATGAAACCATTCTTAACTGCACTTCACGATTGCTCCTCCTTATATATCTTTCCACACATACATGTAAATTGATAGACACAGTGAGATGTAATACACTTGTTCAAATGCTGTTTAGGTTTGTCTTGAAGCATAGGCATTCGTCTTCTACAATAAGATGAGCTTGGCCGCGTAGTATGTCCTGCTAGCAACTGATTTGAACTTTTTCTTCAAGATGAGGCTATTCGAAAGAATATTAACTAGTCGGTTTCAATGTTATGCTGATTTCACATTTGTTGATAAGTTTAGTGGATATCCATTTTGCATTAATTTATCCGCCAGGAATTTTGCGTCTATTTCTTTTGTCTTCAGTGAAAATACAATGAACTTTGTTAACAAAACACCTGACTAAGCCATGCTTGTATTGGGCTGGAAAGTAACTATGGGGACTAAGGTATTGTCCTGTCCAAGTCCGCTCCTGTAGCTAGACCTTCTAATTGAGCCATCAGCTCTTCAACCAATCTGTAGGTCTGAAAATGGTAGTTTGTCATCCACTTCTTCTTCGTTAGTGAGGCTAATATGGCTTCGTGCATTACTCATTTGATCTAATAAGCATATTGTCTCCTCACGTTTATGCAAACGACAAAAACGTCATCCACATATGTCTTATAAAACCAAGCTTTTCCAACCACTTCTTCGACTAACTCTTAGATGTATGACATATGCACACCAGTCGACAGGGGACCTTAAGTACTAGCCATGGCAACACCATCATTTTGTCGAAAATATTCCTCTTCGAATTGGAACTGGACCTTATCAGTACATAATAATAATTATCAGTCTTTGAGAGTTGTAAGGTGAATTGGTCAAAATTCATGTGTTATCAGATTGTTTGAAATGTATAGCGCTAATGCATCATGTGTTTTAGATAATCTCCGTCTTCTCACATTGTTTAAAGGTTTATTGTCAAGTCGAATATGTATAAAAAGTGACAGTTTATATAAGTTTTAAATGACCCTGACATGTTCTACATTGTTCTATAAAGCAATCTGAAAGTCACACTTGTGATTACGCGGAATTTCTTGAGTGTTCGACATGACACAATTGATTGTTAAAGCTTTCCAGGAAATTTCAGGCTTCTCTGAGGAATCTAGGGGATATTGTCTCACTCCATAACTGTACCACTGTGAATTTCTAAAGCAAAAAGAAATAGTTGTTCACTACTGCCTAACTTCTATGCTCTTCTAACATGCTGCAAATGCTGAACTCACAAAACCGAATTATATTTGGCATCACACTTATTTTCATTCTTCAATTCACTGTAATGGATTGATCGCTTTTTTGTTGTATCTACTTGTACGGATGTGGAAGTACTTTCATAAATTTCAGGGTGATGTTATTTTTTGTTTAATGGTGGCTAGTAGTGGAATTCAGCACACAATTTTAGTTCTGTTTACTAACTAGTAACTAGATGTACATAAATCGGTGTTGTCTCTGAAATTTGAACAGTTCAACTTCACCTCACAATTCAGAAGACTGCAAACGACAGTGTAGTAAAGCTGACTCAAGTATCATTGTGTCCATTCAGGAAATCGGCTTATATTCAAATAAAACCAGCGAAGGGAACAACGAGAATCTTAAGGCTTAATTTTTATGTGAAAGCGATCGTACAAGAAGTGGTTCCTACCTCTAACTAATCGGGTAGACGATTCTCTTGCTTTCTAAGATCAGTGTTTGGCGTTTGAGTTTCAGTGTGAAAATGGGCAGAGGCAGATGGATCCGAAACCGCCTGAAAAATCTGTCTTCAGTACCACTTGTAGTTGCTTCTAAATGCATAGTGTCATAATAGTCTCAATAATGAATAACTAAAAAGTCTATAAATATCTCACCTTTTGAGTTTTCATTTACCTCCAATCATCATTTCTGGATGCAAAAGACGTTCATCAACCACAGCTGTTTTCTCTGTTCCTTTTACTTAATTGATATAAACTAATATGGAAAAATCTGGATGGTTTGTGTGATGAAGAAAGGCTTGTTATGTATTTCTTACCCACATAATAGCTATGCATAATACTAGATGACTGAATTGGTAATGAAACCTTGACTCTTACATCACAGTCACTAAAACAGTCAGGTAATACAATCTACAACTTTCCCAAACTTGTCAGTACTCAGAGTTCCTGTAAGACCACATCTGAGGTGAGCCTTATGCGTATGTTTGTAAAGTGTGCATAAAAGCGTTGAGGAAGTAGCCGAAAAAATTTCTATAATTTTCATATTTTGTTTGATTTGTTTTGATATTTTTCAAATGACCTTATGTAGGAAAAAACCTGAGAAACTGGTTCACCATGAAAATAGTGAACATGGAAATAGTTCAGAAAACAGTGTAAATTTTGATTGCCGGGTATGTTTTGTTGTAAAAAAATATACTCTAATAATTGTATTCACAGTTGGGGTTATAGTTATATCAACAATGAATTTAACACGTTCTCATTTTATTGGTGTTGTTTACTTCGTTGTGAGTTCGCAGTGAAGGTGACTTAATTTTTACAAACGAAACAAAGAGTTGATGTGTTAACTAGGCAGAAACTAAGGAATGAAAACATATTTACATTGTAACAAATACACTAGTGTGTTTTAGCTTATTCACTTCTCTTATAGGTTACTTACTATGTAGCAGTGAATGCCAACCTCTAATTCTTGGCAACAATCCAGTTATAGCAGCCAGAAAATATTGTATAGAGACAAATTTGAATGCTCAGATATTTCAAATCTCATTATTTTGTTTCTTTAATGTATTTCAGTAAGGTAAGAAGAAGAACGTCTGAGGAATAAAATAACTTTATTTTATTCCTAGATTTCTCGATAAATATAGACAGTCTAAAGTCACAGTGAAAATACTTACACTAACAAATGTGTAACATAGTTTCGAATGCTAAAGTTGAAAGTGAAAGTCAAGAAGCTCAGGGAATGGAAACCTCAGAGTACAGAAGATAAATGCTGATAAACCATAATTATTTCGGGCTGAATTTTAGGAACCATCTGACGGGAAGTTCTGAAATTAAATTTTGTGTTTTTTGTCAATAATAAGCAAGGTGTATCTGCAACGATCAGAAAACTGATCTTTTCTTCACTTTAAACAGTTAAAGTACTTCATTCACCTAATATTTTTATTTACCTTATTGTAGCCTTGAATTATATGCAGTTGATGATAAACCTTGAAATGAAATAAGCTCATTTTTATTCTGCAAACCTAGTTGTTCTTGTTTTGTTCAAATCTGATTCAGATCTTTGGAAGCAAATAGGGATCCAGTGACCTCAGTTTTGTGCTTGTTGTAACTTTGTAAAAGTAAGAGCATAGTTTAAGTTTGGTAGTTGGCGTCTGATTTAGACAAGCTTTATCGTACGGATGTTACTAAGCTCATATGTCAGTTATCAGTTCTGTAAACTGAGAACTGCCATTTATTTTAATCGATAGACCTTGACTAATGCCATTCTCTAAGTATGAGACAGCCATATCTGTTACCCCATGGCGACCAATTTGTGTACTAAGACATTCCTGGCCTACCAGAGTGATTCATCGTATAGGATGTATTTTTATTTGTGTAATCTCGGCGTAGTATATTAGAACAAATAAAGTAAACAAATATTTTGTATTATTCCTCAACTTTTCGATCTTGCTGGGAAGATCATTTTCAAGAGTACGAATCTGACACATTGTAGGACTCCTCAGCAGTTCACACCTACGACTATCAGGGATCGAAATAACAGAAGTAGGAAGATAAGTTATATGTCAGACTATGCTTCTGATTGCCCAGATCAAAAGTGACTTCGCTAACTAAATATTTTAACTTTATGCATAACTCCTGTAATTGGACACTCCATAATGACCAACTTAATTCTCTCTGATAGTGATTGCTAACTGGATTATTTCTATCAAGCTAACGGTGTTGCCAATATTCAAAGTGATTAGACATGTTGGTGAACTGTACCTTCGGTTGAATGGCAGGGACGACTACCAGTCACCTTCTACAGTGCAGAAGTCAGTTTATCCACTGTAACTATTCTTTCACTCATGGGGATTTTGATTTCGATCATCGGAACCAGTAAAACTGTAATTAGTAAATAAGTAAGCAGAACTGTCATTGTATCTATTAGTTCTGACTTATGTGTAAAAAAACTTAGTATCAGCTAAATTACGAAAAGATATACCATTTAACAGTATACAATGCTTATAGTGCACATTTATCCAGAGAAAACTATATCCGTACAACTTTAGAATACATAAAAGTGGTCGTAAATATACATTTCCTCGTTTTTGTCAACTGAAAACTTATCTATATTGATAATTTATTGTAATATTGTTCCCATTACTGTTGCTGCCCACTTACTTTTTATCCTATAGATAAGGTATATTTCGATTATACTGCTTAGTCGAATAAGCCGTTCCTAAAATTATGTTTCTGAATATATTTTTCCACTTTGCTTTTCTACAGTTATATTATCAGCACCAGCATTCACTATGACTATTATACTTAGTACATGCACTTTCAGTTTTAGAGGATGGCTAAGACTTCCGAAAACAACCAGTTATCTCGTAGTGTTAGTAACTCGTAAGAACACTTAATGATTAGCCATATCATTTCATAATTTGAATGGGAAGAAAAAATTAGGCTTAGAGGTTTGAAAATGACAGTGGCATGGAGAATTGAAGGTTATGGGTTCAACATGAACAGAGTTAGCCAGTTTATGTATCCAGTCAGCGTAGCTCCAGAACAGGAATATGGTGCTCATCACTCGCCATGATTCTATGGTTATCTAAATGATACCAAACACGGGTTTAAGAAAGGTCAGTCAACTTTCCTTAGCTAAGCATATGACATTCTTCAGTAAGAGAAGCCAAAGTGTTTATTTAATGGCTGGTGATAATTTAGCCTTACTATCACTCGGGTCTGATTGCTGATGTGATGATGTGGTTCACTGGCTGGGCAGCCGGCCCTAAAGAGGTGGAGCATAGGTTCAGACTTCACTTTTCAAACGAGGGCTCGGAAATTCAAGTTGTATCGTTATCACTCACATATGGCTGTGCCTAATTTATAAACCTGCATTTCGTCAGTAAGTTATTTTAAAATTGGCAACATTTTACTTGCTCATTGAGGTCATACTTGAGGACCACAAAATACGTCTGGATGAAGTAGAAAAATCAGTCAAACTTTTGATATGCGCCTGTCAGATGAAACACTACGCCTAAAAGATTCATTAGCTGCTGAGATTAGAAGTAGGTAAGTCAATGTTTATTTGCTGAATAACTATTGGTGATTGGTGAAAGTATCTGAGGAAGTCATGGTTTAACAGACTGGTATTATTGAATAAGGTGATGCGTGATAGTGAAATTCTGGGTTGCAGAATGTTTTGAATCGGTAGCCTCTGAATACTATCTCCGTACTCTACACAGTGACCTGCGGGACCTATTGGCTGATCAGTTCTCAGCTTTTAATCACTGAGAGTTTAACCTTATTATCATATCAATGCGTGATGCGCAACTGCCTGGTCGTTGTCATCATGCTAGCAAACAAGACCTTCTTGTCCCCAGACTCTACGAATAGTGGCTTTAGACTGATTTCGTAAACAGAAGCAACAGTCCGGTCAAAGTGTTTTCACTGGGTTTGACAAAGGACATTCAGTTACTGGAAAAAAACTTGAAGTATATCTTACCTGTAAATGAAATATTTATTACTAGTTTAAATGACATTATTCTTTCTTTAAGTGTGTGGAAGGTGTATTTGAATGTTTGAAATGACAAAGATGACATCTCGGATAAGCAGGCCCTTAGACAATTGCACTTGTAAGTGTGATCTATCTAGAAAGCATAATTTTCACAGGATTCATTTGGATATGATGCTGATGAATTAGATATAAGAAGCATGACTTCACTTTTGATCGAACTTAGGATGAATTTCATTCTGATAAGGAGTTCAGTCAATGTATCAATCGATATTCCTAGTATGGCCTTCAGATTTTTCTACTCCTGTTGACATATGATATCATCTTTTATCTAATGAGTGGGTGGTGGATTGGTGAATAGTAAAGATGTATCCAGGGTCATCATACATTTTCCACTTACATTCACCTGTCACTTAGATGATAAAATCAAAGGAATCCTTCATAATATGTTTTGCGGTTCGTTTAGGAAAAATTCCGGAGGTGTGAGTCAGGTATTTCGAGACCAGGATACAAAGAGTAACGCAAATTTAATACTAAAAGAAGATGGTGTCCGAGTTTGTGGATTTTATATGTGCAGTGACTGTTTATTAACTAAACACTCACTGAGGCAGTTGATTTCGTGTGTCAACAAGTATACCTGTCGATTACAGTCAGTCACAACACAAAATTTTCGGGAACCTCTTAACAAAGACTAGGGTTACTAGACATTGATTCTGTGGCATGAAAACTTTGAGTTTCTACAATATTGATGCCCCATCAATAGTTTTATCCGTCAGACATGCGCCTGGTATGTCCGGCTGATTTGGGCATTAATTTCTATTAATTAAATGAAGATGTGTGCTCATATTTACAGGATCAGTTATTTTGGGAGAGATGACTTGGTTTTGGACTCACTTCATGAGGTGAATGAATGCTTAGGTATTATTAAATAGCTTGTTTAAGAAGCTTTAAACTTAAGTTATTCTGTTAAAACATAAAGCCTCCCATTCAGTAGGTAACTCGATGCGGAATGCAGGAAATTCCATTATGGACAAAAACATGAGTCGTTGGATCGTGAGGAATATAGTGTGAAAAATAAATGGAATAAGGGAAAAATGAAAGTTTGAGCGAGATGAAAAAATGCCAAGAGAATTAACCTTCACACAGTTGAAACTTTGTGACTGAAAACATTTCCTTCAGATTTAAAGTACTTTTTGAGACCACCCTGGTAACTATTAATATAAACAGTCTTCATTTTGTGAAACAAGCTCATTTCCAACCAAACTAAGGAGACATAATTGGTTATTTCAGTAGCTGTCGGGTAACCATAAAATTATGTGTAGATCAAGTGAACTAAAGGCAGTAATCAATCACACATTAATTATCCCTAGTCAGCTGGGGCTAAGGAATCGATCAACTTCATAAACGTTAGTTCAGCTGTTCCGAGGCATTGTCTTCTCGTTTGGACATGAATAAAGTGGCTAGTTAATGAAGATGGTTGAACTGTCTAACACCGTGAAACGTTGGTACAGATTGCGAATGAATTTTTCCCGAAAAAGAAAGACAGACTTCTGCTGCAGTTCACTGTTTTACTCTATATTATCCTTCGAAGCAGAAGGAAGTATTTGGTGATATATACTTGTTTGTTTTACTTTTCATGTCACAGACGTCAGCAAAACATACAAATTCAAAATCTGGTCAACTATGTAAATGAGAAATTCCTGGGTATTGTTAATAAGTGGCAGCCAACTTTAGATAATCTACAAATAAGTCCAACTTCTGAGGTGAGATTCGCAGACTTCCTTTTTCATTTCATTTGGTGCTCATGTTTTGATTAATTAAATATTTTGCATGTTTACATTTTTCTTTTAACTTCAGAACACCTAAGTTATATTCATGCAATGCCTCTCTAACGCCTGAAAATAGGTTTAACGAGGAGATTTGTCAATAAAAATTAGGTTTTATCCTTGTGATAGATGAGTTTCTGGAATGAGTCAACCAGTAATAAGGAATAGCTTTTCCTTTTCTGCATAGGGTTTGCTAACACTCATTGTAAAAGGAATTCGATTGAGGTGCTGTGACTGTTAATTGACATTTTAAATAACTCTTATGAGACCATTCAATCAGACGAACGAGTCATAGAAACCAAAGTGATTATTTTGTTGAAATCTTCAGCTGTACTGACGCAACATATTATTTGCTTAATGAAAACAATAAAACTAGATAAGGTGTATTACTTAATGTCCAGGGAGCTATTTTTCTTCCTTATTTAACCATTTATTATTGTAAAATAATTATTTATATTAAAACGTTTACTGATTTAATGCAGATATGATAAAACCGATTGTGAGGAAGTTTTTTACTCAGTTTAGAGGCCAAAGTATCTCTAGATAAGTAAGAGGAAAGTTCTGAAGTTCACACACATTTAAGACACCCCTGTTTCAGTGAAACTATCCTAAACACGGTGAACAGATAACTTTATAAAATCGTATTTCACTGGTAACCCTCCACAACAAATCTATCTCACGTCATTTTGTCAGTTTGCAAATTTTTTACAACAGCACACTGAAGATTGGGAATTATTTTTTAGAGGAAATTGGTTCCTGAAATGCTCATCTAAGTTTATAGCGGGATCCTTATTAAAAACCACTTAGCAGATATCCCTGGATATGCCTTGCCTAAGCTGAAATTACTAAAAAAACATCTTATTTTGAGTCTTGATGTAAGTGATTAGGATTTTGGAGGTATAGTGCATCACTTTTCTGTCCATCGAACTACTAACTTGAGGATTTCAGATGGAAATCCTATCGCACCTGCTTTATTTTCAACATTCCTATGAATGCATTTACAGAGAAGGTATATAAGTAAAATATATTTGTAAAATCCCAATGAAGTAAAAAATAAATTTCAGACGTCTTGCTTCGCGATTTCCACGAAGTCGCAAGACGTCAGAAAATTATTTTTTACTTCATTGGGATTTTACAAATATATTTTACTTATAATCCAGTTGGCCATTACTCAACTTATTCAACTCTATCAGGTCAAATTTGGATCCTGTCCATAAATGAGTTCCATTCATTCATTTCCATACTCAATCTCTGTATTTCAAGGTTACTTATAGTCTATTTAATTGGAAATATAAGATAGTTATCTGTGAATAGGAAAAATTTCCATACTCTATAACTTCCTACTGTTCGCTTCACTGGATCAAACTGATACCTCGACTAATGCTTTAGTATTTTCATAAATCGACAAGCAGCGGAATCCTACATTAGCATTTCGTTAGTTCCGAAATTCTTCATTTGGGCGTACCTGTACCAGCGAGTGTTAGTGCTGTCATTGAGATTAAATGCTTATTGCGAATCCTTCTCTAGCATTTGGGAAAAAATAACCTCGAAAAGGAAATGACGACAGTCACCAGGCACTGGTGCAGAACATGAAATCCCATTGGGAACCCATCGATTTGTGCCTGTGATGTTAATCAAGGGAAACAATAAAGTCTGTGTAACAACTATTACCTTTTGCATAACGAGTTACTTTAAGTGAATACATAGCTTATGGGATAATGTTCTGACACTAAGAACGATGGGTGTTAGGTTTCATTTTCGACAGAAACACAAACGAAAATACAAACATATTCAGCTGACGAGTTCCGAGTAGGAAGAAATACATATACTCAGTTTTGTTGTCAGTCATAGGCCAGCAAGTAGAATCACTTCAGTTTGTTTTAGAAATTAAGATTATTTGAGGTGATATCACAACACTGAGCTGAATGTCCTGCAACAAATGATAAGCATGTAATTAATCTGAAAGAAATTAAGCAGGTTAAAAGGAAGCAACTATCAACAAGACAGTTCTCAGAGATCACTGTGACTATCAGTTAAGGTGTATTCTTTATTACTGGTAAGACTATCAGGGCTAACTACTTCTTTACGTAGGTTTGAAGGGATATCGAAATCTGCAGTTAGTAATTTCGTCATACAAATTCAAAGACTTTCAAAGGCATTGTTGAAATACATAAATAGTTCTCATACGTTAAGGGAGGAATCGAGAAATTGTCTAATGCAGCATGGTCAGTGATGAAGAGTGTTCATCGAGGTAATCTTCAGAGTCTTAAAGTTCGATCACTGAGAAGACGAAAATCTGAAAAAATACATATTGCTATGAAAGCCTAGTCAGGCTAAAATTACAGATACAATATTTTTGCCATAGAAATATAAACACTTCAAGTGGTTGTATAAACCTAAAGAGTGAAAGCTGAATTCAAAGTTAATTAATTTTTAAATAATGAACGCTATTTTCTGAATCGTAAATTTTCACTCATATTCACATCAGTTTGATATGAATATAACCAATAAAAAGATTGTGTTTAAAGGCCTAATTTGACAAGACTGGTCAAATATGCAGTTTATTAAACTCTTTTCAGGTTTGCGATTTGAGTGAACTTGTCCACAGAACTGTTCAGTCGGTAAATAAGTTGGAGTATCAAAACACCAAGCTGTAAGTAGTATTCTAAAAACTAGCGCTTATCAGTCGAATTGACGTTTCTGTTGTAAAGATATATTGCCTAATATGCTTATCATGCTCATTTTGGTTTTTTAGGTCTTCCTCGGTTTTCCAGGTCCACCAAACATCATCGCTCATACTGACGGCTTGAAATTAGGCGCAGTGCGTAAAAACTTACACATCAGGCCATGGACCCCTGCAAACGGAGAAGGCCTAAAAGTTCAGGGTATTTACCCCTACCTACAAAGCTTGGACGGTATCAAGTGCCCTACCTAATTTACCCCGCTTAGGCTTGCTCCACTTCGCACTCGTCGCTCAGCTAGCGCCAACCCCCCCCCCCGGTAAGACAGCTGCCCCCAAGGATTTCATCCCTTCCCAGCTACCTGGTTAGCAGACAACTGGTCAGGTTTGTGAGTCATTCGGGTACTGCCTCCAAAGACCCGTCCCCCAGCCGGGAGGGTATGACAAGGGCTTTATCACTGCGAATCTTCAGTCACCTGGGTATCTAGCGACCAATCTAATTTAAGAGACCGTGCCTCATATTCTTGAGGTTTGGGTGTTTGAAAGGGGGAATAAATAGACTCGTGGGTGTTAAATGCAATTACGGACTTACTTGGAGGCACTTTGTTGGTCTGCAAAATAAAGACGAGGGAGGCCAAGGCAAACAGAGAGGATTAATAGGAAACAAAGACTTACCTGCCTTCAAGGTGGAAACCATCACAGCACTTCAGAAAGCATAGATTGGAGAGGCTGAACTTTGGAAGACCTATTACAAGGTTTCTTTGTACAGAAGGCCTTACATACTCACAATGAAGGAATAGTGAACTATTCTAGGCACCTCAGTCCGTCGCTACGTTCAAACTACTGCGATATGACCTTATCTGTAAACTCTGCTTTGTAATTATTGATCTCGTTCAGCCATGCCTGTCTCATAGTGTTGTTTGCAGTAACCTTAACGTCGATAATATATGCTATGGCGTCCTTAATGGCAATGATATCTGATATGAAGAAGGCTTCAAACTGTTTGATTTTGGGTTCCTGAAGGGTATCGTACTCTTACTTGTTAATGTCTAGGAAAAGCAGACTAAATATTCTATTATGGCGTGCTATTTGAACCTTGTGGGTTAAGCGGGACTTGTTCAGTATATGAGTCAGGTTCTCCACGTATCCTTGATTACACTTATGGAGACATTCATGAGGAAGTCTCTGACCACGGTAAGCCCTTAGCTTAGTTGTTAAGAGATTGCCTGTGAGTTGAATCGGTCTGACAAGTAGTCAAGAGATCTTCTAAGGGTTGTACAGCCACCTGTGTGGGACCTTAGTCCTGTTGGCGTCTCTCAACCCCCTTCCATCTCTCTTGTTCAGTAGCGGGCATCTCCATACTTTCCCCAACTGTTCTTTTGTGTGGGCCATCTGATGGTTGATTTTCACACCCTTAGCAAAGTGCCTGATGGTGGTGTCTATGGCGAGGGTGGATACATCTGCTTACACTATACGGCACATGGATGTTCTGAGATTTTGCAGGGGACCTACGCGTGTGATAAGAATAGCTGCACGTAGGCATTCGACACCTAGGTCACCGTCTGCTATTGCTGTATGGAAGAAGGCTTCCGGAGTTTCGCAAACTAGGTGAAGCCATTTCCTCAAATATTTTTATACATGTCTACCCATCTTAAGTTTGGTAACACAGTCTGGGCTAGCTAGGACCGCATTCTGTAAACTAGGTAGGAGATACACCTTCAGCATCCGCAACCTCTGTTAAGATTTTCGAGGTGTATCGTCTCCAACAGAAGGATGAAGTTGGTTTTCACCATATCAGTCTACCTAAAAGTTAGGTCTAGATACTTGAATGCATCTCCAGGGGTCAGGGGCTTAACGTGCTCGGTGCCCACTGTAAGTTACTGGTGAAGTTGCCGTTATCTTTCACTTCTTGTAAACTTTTATAGCCAGAGAAGTCGATTTCTGACCATTAATCTGCATACCTGCTTCTCCGAGAGCCACATGTAGCAGATACAGTTTATTCCGTAGGTTTTTTGGTTCTCTACCCTGATGATCAAGTCGCCAGCATAGGCTAACGGGTCAATCTTCACCTCACCAAGTTAGAAACCACTACGTATATAGCATAGCTTGATGACTTCGTCCATCACCATGAAGAACAAGGGGGAGAGAAAATTGCCTTGACGGAACTCATGGTTAACGTTTTAGACTTTTCCATCGGTGTTAGCCCTCGCTGATTTATAAGATGATCTAATGTATGAGATCAGGGATCTTGGTACTTCATACGTTGAGGCGGCCCGTTCGGTAGGTTGTGAGACACCGAGTCGAAGGCCTTCGAAACATCAATGGAGCACATGGCTAGGGGTTTTCTCCCTTGATGTTCATGTTTTAAGATGGCGTTTGGGGTCATGCTGACTTCTAATCAGCTACCCCTTTTGCAGGAAACTTGATTGAGCCGGGGTTACGAGAAGATTAGCTGACCACCTCCCAGCCAGAATTCTGTTTGGGCAACGGTTCACGACTGAAGCCGATGTTGGTCTATAGTTTCCTGGTCTATATGAACTCGTCACTTTTATTATGAGGGTTATGCTTGACTGCATAAAGTGTTTTGGCATAGCCCCATAGGTCAGCATCAGGTTGAACAGGTAAGCGACGTAGCCGATTCCCTCACGTCTAAGTTTCTTATGACGGACCCTATCCACTTTAACGGACTTCTTTATCAGCTATAGGTTGTATTAAGTGCCGCTTGTCGGAGAATCTGGATGCTATCATTTCTTTTATCAGATGCACTCTACTTGGTAAAGACTTTGTTCCAGAAGTCCTCATGACAATCAGGCAAAAGGGTTCGACCTTGGTAGGTCATCCTGCAGCCTTCTGAGAGGACATCTGTTATTGTTTCACTTTCAGATTTCTCAAATCTCTCTGAAGGCACTCTTGATAGAGATATCTTTAACCGGCTGTAGCTGTCGCTCAAAGAACTTACTCTTTCATAGAAAAGAATCGACTTACCAGTTTGTTTAAACTTACCTTAGTCTCCCCCACCGTAGTCTCACTTGGTAGGAGCTGTTCGGCCATTCGTTCAATCCCTTGGATTTAGTGCTATTTTCCCTGATATGTTGTAAAAGCGTCTTACGCCGTTCAGTTTCGGCGGCCGTTACTATTTCTTATGGATTTGGATTGGAGCGGAAGTGGAAATGTCCCAGTCTAGTTTTTGCGTTCCAAATCAAACTGTTGTTTCAGGTGACTAGTCAGGTTGAAATCAGGATTTCGAATTCGCAGCTCGATTGCTTTTGCTATCCGTTGCGGGAAACGTTAGTGTGGCTGTTAATAGAGGTCTTTATTTGGCTGACCAAATCAGAGTTGTGACGACTAGTAGGCTATTGTCATCATAAGAGCGACCAGGTTGCCGTCATAGGGGCCATCCTTTCTACCCTCTCTCGGTTGAGATCGTCTAGATGAGTACGCTGCTTGTGTTGCCCTAGATCTCTGCTCGTGCTAATGGTTTGACTGCAGTAACTGCAGCGACAGCTAGCCGATTCAGTTGCATGCACCACTATCACGGGGGTGCATATGGGTTCCTGGTTATCCTGCTGGTGGTCAGCATCACTATTTTCGTTATTGATAATGTTCATGGTTGGTAGGTAGGATTATTTCAGTTCGCGTGCTGGACACGAATCCACTGGAGAACCGATGGATTAGGAGGTGGTGAAACCGCAAGCGGTTATTGAGGCATGCTCTACATGCGAAAATGAGGGCTACAAAACAGTACACATATATGTATGTCCATACTCCCATATATCACATATAAATACACATAGGTGCATGCATATACGCATGTACGGCACGCAACCACATATTTATGTTATACACAGGTAATACAGCTTCACATGTATACGTATGTCATAGCCCTCATGTATGCATATGGAGATGACTACTGTTCAGTGGATGGGCAAATCGAAGTCCAGCAGATAGGGGAAACAAATGAGGATCAAGTCCTCAAAATATATCAAATGACAGGATTCAATGTCTCACAGGTTGATATCTACTCGAACAGTTGTCTCCTAGACAGGATGTGTAGTCATCATTAGATGATACAGTGAATTCATGCTCATACGACAGAGAGACATTGTGTTGACCCCTACACTCTGGGATCTGGAGCGTAGTTTATGGTCGTCGTTCTTGTATAACACTAGACCTAATGGGCCAAGCTGGAAATGTTTTGTCCACTGTGGACACCAAAAGGAAGATGGAGGCCTATAGCGGGTAGGAAAGATATTATTTCAAAATTATCTTGCTTGACATCTTGATATAACTATGGACAATAAATAATGTCCGAAAGGCAATGCACTAAATAATACTGTTCCATTATGTGATGCATCTAATAAACCAACCAAGGTGGAAACATATTCTACCGCAGTGCCCAAGTTTTACTCCTATTTCAATATAATCACTTCTAACTTGTCTAACCTACCTATACCGTTACGGTTACTAGAAATCCAGCCATTACATCGGCAAATCTTGTAACCTTTACCTAAGAAATTGAGTTATTTACTACTTATACATATTCTTATCAGTTGCATTCACAACAATTTGATAAGTATATTATTTATGATCTAGGGAAGGCTTGTTTAGGAAACAGTCTACCTAAAATCAAAATTATTGCTTTGTGTATGCCTGAAGTGAGTTTATCATTTTCCCTTCGGCAATATATTTAAGTAATAGTTGACAATGCAATTTTGCTGAAAATCTTCATCAAGCTTGATAGTCATCACGTATAATCCACTTCCTGCATGGAACTTTTGTGTGGATTTCATTCTTCAGCATACTTGTTTGTAACTCTGACTTTTTAACTATTCAAATCTTGTCCCAAAATCTTGTGATAAACTTGAAGTATGCATCGGATGATGATGCCATATCTCAGACATCTCTACGCAACCAAGGAAATCTGAAAACATTTGGCATTTTTGTTGCCTGAAATAATACAGAAGCTTTAAGATAGTTTGATCCATTGCAAGATGTGAATAAAAGAACTGAAACTGTTACGCTTGTTGATTGCTTTACTTACCTGAATTCACATTAATCACTACGTGATCTTGGCAGATACGATAACTAGTTTACGTTTGATTAGCGTTTGACGTCTCACATCACTTAAATTTATTAAAGAATACGATTTTCACAGAAATCTACCTTCAATTTCACCATTTTGTTTTTGATGGCTTCTGTGAATGACGTCAACAATACTTAGCCTGTTAATTAAATTTAGCGTCAGTGAAAATTCATAGTAATTGAGCCTATAACATGAGGTTATGGTTGGGATGAATTTGCTTCATACTTTGGGGATTTTAGTTAACTGTAGTGAAACTGTTCTCACAAACACAAAAACCCCTATCTCTATGTAAGCCACAATCTTTTTGTCTCTGGAGTCTGTGATTTCAGTGGGAAAGCTAACCATTATTTCTAAACCATCATTATCTCCAAGCGTTACATTTGAAGTTGATCTCAGTTTGTTGGTACCAGGTTGCAAGTGATTCATTCACTAGGCTCTTATTTATGCTTCACCATTTTTTCTGTTACTGTGTGCTGTTATCTAATTTCTAATTTCAGATCACATCTGTTTCGCATACTGCACAAAGATCTTATCGATTTACAAGCCAAGTTACAAGAGGAACCGATAAAAAATGAACAAATATCTTTCGACAGGGTAATTCAGCCTCATACTTTAGTTGTAAACTTTTATTGTCCTCTAAACACAGCTGGCGAATGACTGAGAATTGAGTAATATTTGTTGATAATAGTTGTAGGCTTAAGTGTATCCTTAATTTAGGTACAGTACTAAGTATTACTTTCTACTTTCAAAGTGAAATTCAGGGTTCTATCTTCCTCCTACTTAGAACTTGCCATCTATTCTCATCTGTTGTTTTTCCTACTCAGCCTAGAGTTCAGAATCTTGAAGAAACCAAGGGAGAGACCAACGGAGAATGATGCCTGTATGCTGTTTTACTGCTAGCCACTATTTAGTGCTACTAACTATCGTAGTGATTTCTGAATTCGTACTAATTTTCTATGTATTTTCATCTATATACTAATCTAGTACTTGGTGGGTAGAGTACAGAATAGATTCCAATATATCTGGAGACTTACTGTGATAACGTTTCTGCGCATATAATTGTAGTCTTCTATGAGCTAACTGGTATCGAGACGTGCAATTCAGTCTTTTTATTTGTTTCATCATTTGCCATAACTGTTGTGTATTTTTAATGATGTCTTTCAACACGGCTTTTCAGTAACGATATGAGTTTAGTTACGTGCTATTAGGGTTTTACGACTGGCTACATTTTTCTATTGAGGATGTACATGTTGAACATAATTAAAGGATTTGTATCAGCAACCGAGATCTAAAACGACGCTTGCATTTGTAAGTCACAAAATTTACAACCGGAGACTATCTTCAAATACAGAACTTAAGTGGATTTTCGGTGTGTAAACATCGAATCATAAAGTATCACAGTTTGTTATACTGTGAAAGATGAAATCAAGTGCAGGTTAATTATTTCGGTAAATGGAATTGAAAGTAGAGCGCATGGAGTGACGGCATGTAATTATGTCAAGTTGTCAGCCTAAGCTAATATTTTGCAGATACATATTTGCAAAAGAACCTGATATATTATGATAATACTTGCACACAAAATGACGTAAAATAGAAAATAGAAACTCCTAAGTAGGAGAAATACAGTCATAAGAAGTCAAATTAAATGTAGTAAGAAATACATTAAACAATAGGTGGTAAAAATAGATCTTATTGAAGATTGATCTCATACTGAACTGGGGACACATCAAGTATAATAATTTCGTTACGTGGTGATGTCGGTTCCTCGGATGTATTCTGACCATTCTTATAAAGCTCACACTGTTAGTCAATCTGCAAACAAGAGGCTCAATGATCGTTTGACAGCTCCACAGGATTATAATAAGTTTCAGACCGAAAAGTCTGACGGTCGACTTAAAGAGGTCGAAATAAAGTGAGTTACTTTTGTTCCATAATGATTTTCATGATAATCACACCTATTAAATATACAATATGGGCAATACAATTTCATGTGTGTTCACATCTATCAAGCTGAAAGCAAATCACAGAGTCACTTAAACTAGATTATTCAGAACATGGGAAAATAGTTTAAACATGCTTTGTCAGTCCCACTGATGTTCTTAAAGTGCCTGCTGAGTGGAATTCTGCAATATTTAACAGGCAGCATCTTCACGTGGAAAGAAACGATTTGTATTTGTTTTGCATTCATAAATAACTTCGATCTCTATATCATTGCTGTGTATGAGATGATGGTG
This sequence comes from Heterobilharzia americana, assembly GCA_944470555.2. Classification (NCBI taxonomy): domain Eukaryota; kingdom Metazoa; phylum Platyhelminthes; class Trematoda; order Strigeidida; family Schistosomatidae; genus Heterobilharzia; species Heterobilharzia americana. The sequence goes on from OX104134.1 coordinate 66,039,017, forward strand.
GATTTATATCCTTCAGTGATATGACGAATGAATGAAGATTGACTGTCTGCAGTCAATGAAAGTGTAATAAGTCTAGTAGACTGTTTTACAGAAGTTACTGAAAATCCTGAAGTATTATCTCCTACTAATCAATGTCTGTTGTAGAAATGATATCCCAAAAGCACCACAAAAATGCTTTGTTACCACTTAGACCTGTTGCAGAGTGTCTTGCATTGTTTTTAGATTTTATTGAGATCCGGTTCTCCAATCGACATTGGGTAGAGACAAAAGATTTTGAGCTCTTCAATAATTTCTGTAAAAACATATTCTGCATCTATTACACGTTCACTGGCCGTAGACTGTCAATCTTGTTTCGTTCGTCATGTGACATGTATGGTTTCCTTTCTAGTAAAACGATAGGAACTGATTCACAGGGCGACGACTGAAACAATGGACAGAAGATTTTGAGCAACAGTTGCTCTGGCCTTCACCTACTCTTCAGTTACCCGCTATCTATCTGCATCCTGATTGGGGTATTGAGAAGGGGCCTTCCACTCTTGCTGGAGTTAAGAAGGCTGTGAGCAGTCTGAATTAGGGATGAACAGCACGTCTGGATGGGTTACTGGTCGGCCATGTTACCTAATGATGATGGTCGAGTATTGTCTCTTATATTCACTGAAGTGTTAGTTGGCATATGTGCTCACTAGATATGATGCCATGTAAGTAGTCTCAACCTCTGATTGTCCGTGGTTTCAAGCGATAAGACAAATCGTCGTACGATAACCATAAGAAACTCATTCATAAAGTTACTGATTGTAGAATGTAGAGTTGTTTGCATATCATATTGAAATGAAGCACAGACCTATTGAGAACTGGATAGCTGAGACTTCTCAGTTATGAGTGCACACGCACTCATGGGAGGTCGGAGCAAGAACAGTAGGGTTTCGTTGTTCATGCGTTAACATTGAGCCACTGGATTGGAACCCAGTGCACAACTTTGCCCCGGTCCTATCAATTCGTGATATAACAGACCGATTATTTCCGGGTATCCATCCTTATTTCCGAATTGTCCGGCCCCTTTTCTTCAGAGTTGTCATGAGTATTTCCATCGGTCCATCTCGAAGCGATTCACTGAAAACCACGGGAATGTAACTCACTTGGGGGTTTATGAAGATCGATTGATTTGAAAGCATCTAGCATCAATTGACATATGTGCCTTGGTTCAAGATGGATTTCATGAAGCTCTATTTCGAAGTCTTGACATGTACGGTCAACGAATTCGATGACTGTTGTGCTAGACGATAAGTCGTCGGAGGTGCAAATAAATGGACCGTTATGTTTCAAGTGGGTGGCTGAACTTAAGAATGAAACAACCACCACAGAACTTGATTGTTCTGAGTTCTTTTAGCTTGGGATCATAGATGCTCATTGAAGAAGAGTGAGAAGGCGAGACAGATCAGCTTTTCAATGCTCTTAGGTTTCCAGAGGTTCTGCAAGTGATGTCAACTCATAATGTCATAGGGTTTTTGTGGTCGTGTGTGCTGCTGTAGGAAGCAGTATTAGCACTGTCGTTGTTCGAATATATCTGAAAATAAAAGCTTTCATTGTTTCATGAATGATTTTTCGTCTAGTATTTGGAGTGTGCACTTTGAGGCATTAAGAACAGGAAAATAAATAACGGTTTCACTTGTTTGTCATTAAGCGAACGGTATTAACTTTTTTTTGTATTGTTGTCCAATCTAAGTTATTTTGTCGCAAACTTATTCAGGAGTAGCCCCTGGGAGTTTGTAGTTGTATTGGCTGTTAGCTGCTAGTTTTCTTTATAAAGTAAATTATCTCACGGAAGAACTCAGACAGTTATTGTCTAAGTAGCATTGAAAGTTCATATGCATGGGGAAGAATGCGTCAGTAATTACCAGATTAACGAATGGTATTACGGCTTAACGGTCGAAGTTGTCAAGACTCAGAAGGAACCAGCTTGAAATGTTAGCAAGAAAGTAGTCAAATTTAGTAGAAAGTCACAAGAAGAGAAAAGTGGGTGGAGTAGAAGGGATGAAGGAGTAATAAGATTCAGTATGACGATGAAGATAATGTGTGTGTGTGTGCACCTGTATCAGTGAGATCGAGTACGAGGGATATAAGCTTGAGATTCCTATGGTCACATGAACCCCAACCGGGAAGTCCAGATTTCTCCATCTGACAGGTGAATGGTTGTACACTGACGCTATCTCTTAGCCAGACTACCTTTGGTGTTTTTCGAGCATAGACCTGCTCAGGCTAACGTTGTTCTATGAGGTAACTTAGCAGCTTGTATGTCATGAATCGACAGAAGTTGGAAAACGTGAACATCTGGATTTGAACGTTGTGACTGTGTAGTGTTGTTCTTGTCGTGAGACACGACAGTCCTAGGCTTCAACTCCTAAGGTTTTGAGTCGGCTCAGTGCTGACGAGTCTTAAGTGGGAATGAGACAACAGTCTAGTGTTGCAAGCTTTGAGAACGTTTGTTGTCTGAGATCTCTATGTGATGAAAACCTCTTTAATTAAAACCTGTCTAGGTTGGTAGTTGGTTGACAATAATTTTATAATGTTAAAAAAAAGAGGGCCTTCGACTTTTCTCTTAATTGGGTACAAAAGTCAGTGTAAATTTATTCGAGAAGCTTGGCATTTTAAAGAAGGGTGTTAAAAATGGTTAAATATATTTGAGAAGGTAAGTGAAACCATAGCTCTTAGAGGCTTAGTTGTCTGAATACTAACCACTTTATGCTTGCAGAATTTCAGTAATTTTCACTCTGAAATTGAATGCCACCGTCTACGCATCATACATTTACATGTTCGGAAATCCGTCACCGTGTTAAAAACACCCCGGAAGTTGTAAAACGAACACCAGTGAAACCAATGACTGTTGAAATACTGATAAAATAATGAACTTTATCATGAATAACACTCCCTCATAAAAAGATTATTTATGTTCTTCATTCGTTCTGTTTCGACTCCTTTCACTTCGTTTTCTGGTTTTCTATATTTCTAACCAGCCTTTTTTGTTCCTCTCGCCAGAAAATTTGTCAGTTGATTGAAGGCTTTTTTGACTTCTTGGAAAGACATCATATTATATACTACATAATTGGATCTATATTAGCGACATGCGTCACAGTAATGCTGTACATAAATACATTGATTGGTCACTGGAGAGTAACCAATTTTGTGTATAAAATTCCTAAATATTGATCAAATTCTGTAGACCATTTACCATGCGGCCAACAAGCCATGAGACTCACCACTGTAGTGTAAATTGATGCATAGTAGTTGGTTGGAGACCATCGGTAGGAGGCCCTGTACCTAGGTTTCATGCTCGCTGGCACTCGTCATCAAAACGTATATGCGATTTGAACTTGTGTCACCTAATTCTGCAGTGAAAGATATTAACACTCAGCCATTCAAACTATGACTGATCTGTAGGACTATATTACATCCAGTGATTATTCATTAACTAATGACTACCAAAGTGCAACGCAGTGATGAGTCTCCCACTTGTTGATCACACTGCTTAACGATCGACAGAGTTCGTTTTGCACCTAGAACTAGACAGCATGAAGCTAGTTACTATCCAGTGACCAATCGATGTCACTAATCCAGTATGGGTGTTCAATTACCTCCTAGATATCTCAGTGCTAACGTCTTTCACTACAGAACTGGGTGAAAAGAGTTCCAATCTGATAGGCGACATCAGTTCCTTTGAGATTGCAGACACGCCTTGTTGATGAGTGCCAACCAGCATGAAACAGTGGGGCAGTACTTCCGGCATATCTCCGACTGATAATACTATTACCGGCCACCACAAATCATCATGTATATGCTTTATTTATATAATTGAACAATATCTATAAAAAAAATAGTTAATCGAAGGTATAAGCAGTTTTAGAGTTAAAACTATCATGAAAAGTTCATTTCGGAAGAAAAAAGGAGGAAAATCTTATTTACCTGAATCAGCTGCTTGTTTCTTCCCATTCAAATTTAATTTTAGGATACCAAGGACTCAATGAAGTTTCGCACACTAGCAGAATGTATTCTAGTTGTGAAAATCAGCCTTCAAATGAAAATAAGTAGATTGGAGAAAAAGGTAACTATTTGTCAACGGATAACTATTATTATTATATTATTTGTCCCTTGAGTTCCTAGTAGAACATAGGGCTTCAATAGCACGTCTCCATTTCACTCCGCCCTCAGCAGTCCTTTGAACCTGGCTCCACGAATGTCCACAAGCTTTCATCTCTTCCTCACACCATCTCCTCCATGTCACACCTCGCTGGGACGCCCAACTCATCGTTTTCCCTTTAGGTTCCACTCGACAGAATGTCCTGGCACGTGATGTCCCCGAACGGTCTTCTCAGTGCATGCCCAATCCATCTCCACTTTCTTCTGCATATTTGTTGGGCGATGGTTTCTCAGTTCGTTGGTTCGTTGCCCGGCCAGAGTTCCCTGTTGCTCATTCTTTCTGGCCATCTGATCTTCAGTGTCAGTATCGAGTGAGCGTAATTGGCAGCTGTTAATGGGTGCGTGTAGTTTGTTGGAAATGCTTTTCGTGACGTACCAAGTTTCTGAACCATATAAGAAGCAATGATTTGACGTTGCTGTTGAAAATCCAGATCTTGTTAACGCTTTATGCTGATTGCAGTGCAGTGCAGTGCAGTAGATCTCCGCATTGATTTCCGATTAATAAAGGCCTGTCTTGCTGTGTTTCTGATCGTGGCTTTGATGTCCTCATCTGTGCTGCCGCCTGTAGTTGAAACGATGCTGCCTTGCCTAGGTAGGTAGGTAGGTAGGTAGGTAGGTGAAAGAGACTACTTCCTTTAGGTTTCTCCCATTGATGGTGATTAGTGCTTGTTGTCGATGCTGTTGTTAGTTGGGTATCTTCACCACCTCTGTTTTCTCTACATCCACCTGAAGGAACTCCCGTCTTCACTGCCCCGTCTCTTCTGCCAACTTCTTGTTTTTCACCTGTAGATCTTCGAGTTTGTACGACGAGACATTAAACATAAACTAAATCATCATTGGCGAAATCCAAATCGTGTAGGGTCTTTTCATCGGTCCAACCAGCGTACGCCCCTCTTCTCGCTCTTCACAGTTTGTTGCATTATCCAGTCCAGTTGAGTCGACCACAACCAGGAAGACCATCAGTGATAGTAGGCGGCAACCTTCTCTTACTCCTGTGTTCACTTCGGAGGCGTCACTGAGCTTTCGATTGTGAATCACTTGGCATGTAGCATCACGTAGCATAGCTATTGAATGAGGTTGATAAGGGTTTGTGACACTAAAACCGTAGTGTTGAAGCAGTTTCCAAATTACTTCTCGGTTGACGCTGTCGAAGGCCTTTTCAAAATCGATGGAGTTGAGGTAGAGAGTTGACTGCCATTCTATGTTCTGTTCTATGATGAGATGATGCATAGCGTTGCAATTTGATCCGCATATGATTTGTTCTTCCTGAAGCCAGCCAGCCAGCCAGCCTGTTCCCGTCGCGGTTTTGAATCCATAGCATTTTTTTAGTCTCTCCAGGATGATGTGGCTTAATGTTTTGTTTGGGGTGGACGGGAGCATGATTCCGCACCAGTTCTTGCAGACTTATATCTCCCTTCTTTGGATGTTTGACAAGGTGACCCTTCTTCCAATCAGTCGCCAGATACCTTTCCTTCCTTCCCTCCTTCCAAACCTTGTGCAATAGTGGAGTGGTGTGAGCTTGTCCTCTGTTATCTCTGCGTCTGTTTTCAATGTTTCTGGAGGAATTCCATGTGGTCCTGCTGCTTTCTGGGCCTTCATCAGCTTTATGGCTTTCAGGACTTTACTTCTACTTTGCCTCTTCTGCTCCACTTGCAAGTGTGTCATAGTAGTGTCTTTTGTCTTTTCGCACACTCTTCTTCACTTCTTTTTCCAGTGTAGTGTGTTATAGGTTGTGTTCAGTTCCTCTTTTCTTTGTTCATCCCTACACTGCACTGTACTGGTTCATCTGCTTCACCATCTTCCTCTCCCTGCTCTACCAGCTTCCATGTGTCCGTCGAGATCCATTCCTTGTCTTGTCTTGTTTCTTCTTCCTTCCTAACACAGGTTTTGTTCCACATCTCTTTCGCAGATTTCCAGGGTTGTTCCACACCGGTTTCCTCGGAGATGTTGCCTAATCTCTCCCATTTTTTGCTGATGGCTGACTGGCTGACGTGAAGATGTCCTTTGTAGTTTTGTCCTTCAGTTCAGTTTCTGTTCTGGGTGTTGAACTTGAACTGTGGTCTGTCACCAACTTCTGTGAGGGCTTTCAACTTGGTTTTGAAGACAGGTTCCTTGCACTAGATTGTGAGTGGTATGAACCTACACCTGCTCCTCTTCTTCATCTGATCTTGTGTCCAGTAGGCTGCGTCTCCACTTCCTTAAGATTGAAATAAAGTCGGCCTGATTTTCAGTGTGTCCTGGTGTCTGGTGAAGTCCATGTCGCTTTGTGACTATCCTTGTGTTTGTACATACTGCCTCCAATCACCAAATCGTTAAATGCACAGAATTCTGCAAACAGTTCTCCATTCTCATTTATCACTTCACCGAGTGTTTCCCGACCCATGATGTGTTCTCTTCCTGTGTTGTCCGCTCTGAGTTTAGCATTCATGTCGCCCATTAGAATTTTGATGTCACCAACTGGAGTGTTGTCCAGTACTGATTGCAGTTGTCTTTAGAATTTCTCCTTCTTCTCTTCATCTGCATTATTTGTAGATACGTAGCGTAGCATTGAATGACTGCAACTTTCCTTCCTTTTAAGTTGAATCCATCTTGCTGTCATGATCCTGATCGTGGAGGAGATTGGTTCCCACTGCATGAGAGGGGGCCTTCGATGCTGTTGGGGACATCATGATAGCCACTCCCTCTGTGTGTTCGTGGTTGTAGTGTGGGTGACAATATCGGAGTAGATTATTGACTCTCCAGTTGACAGTTTGGAGAGTCGACTTCCATCCGATCTGCTTTCGCAGATTCCTAACAATCCTATGCTATATCTCCTCATCTGTTTTGCAATCTGGGCAGCCTTGGTAGGTTCATATATGATGTGGACATTCCATGTCCCTACGTTTACTTTTGCTTTCATCGAGAGAAGAGAAGACACATCGGCCGACTGGCTTTCCGAAGACTTTCACCACTTGGCATTATTTCGTCTCTCCGATTCCAGGAAGGAATAAGTGTAGTTTTGGTGTTTATAGTTTTTTTATTTTTTGAAGTTTGTTTAGTGATTAGATAGGTTTTCCAGGTTAGGGTTGCTAGGCCTATGTCCAAGTTTCCCTCTTTATCCGGCTTGAATACCGGCTGGTAAATTTGTGAACTAGTTTACTAGGCGAGTTTATTTTTTTTAATATTTTTTTATCCTGTATCCTTCATCAATATACTTGAGAAACATAGGCAATATCGAGGCATCCGCTCAGCAGCCCTTATACCAATAGAGACTGATCAATCCGGTGCACACAATGACGGGATAATACAACTAAGAACAATACTAATTGTTCTCCTCAAACTCCAATTTCAGCACTTTTGTGTTATCACTGGCCTAATTGTATATTGTCCACCGTATAATTTTAGGTGAAATTAGTATCATTTTACCTTCTTCACAGTATCTTAACTCTACTTCATTCTTCTTTATTAGGATAGCGTCATCATACTCTCAGTAAAAATGACATGATATTCTCAGACAACTGATCTGTGTCACTCTATATCTCAGAGGAGTATGCACGTCGTAGACAGGAGCCACTGGCATACATTCTGTTGTAACTAAGTTTTTAAATATGGAGTCAGATGTATAATGTTTCATCTCCCTATCACTATGACTGTTATACTATAAAACTTGTATTTCCTTTAAATGCTGTTTTGCATCACTTCCATTTTACTTTTCTATACATCTTGTGTTGAACCTATCGACGAAATGTAATTGAAGTAAATACACCTTTGATATTATAAGGTTTGAAAATTGATGGGGATCAAGTTGGTTTATTTATATCCAATATTTTGTTAACTAGTTTTATCTTATTTAGGTAAATCTGGAACGTGGAATTATTTGTGAGCAGATTATGAAACTGGATGAAATTTGTGATCGTTTGAAATCAAAAACAGCCAGTTGAATGGAATTTAGGAATCCTTCGATGCACTTGTGCAATTATTGTCAGAATAACAAAATGTGAGATAAGATAGTTTCTGCTATTATAGTTAGTTTTTTTGCTCTAAAAAGCACTTATGTGGTCCGGATGCCGGACATTGTATTTCGACACAAATTTATTACAGAAAGATTGAATAATGAGAGGTTTACTCTGAGAACAGAAGATTCTGCTGCTAATTTTCTCCTCTGCAGACTACTTTTGCAAGTTTATAGTCGGAAAAAGAAGAAGAAAGGTTGCTTTTCAACACTCGTACCGCTGTTGCACTTCTTGAGAGGGAACTGCTTAAGCCTTAATCGAGTTCAGACATTAAACCTTCAAAATTACAAGTCACCAAAAGTTTATGCAGTGCTTGCTTATATTATGGAAGGCATTTCTTTCTCAGCCTGATTTACGTTACGATAAATTTGCTCAGTAACATATAAGCAGTTTACACTTTGTTTAAAGTCAAATATTTATACTGAAATGGAATATATATGTTACTGATACGCTGTTATCATGAATAACTGCACACACTTAAGTCATGATTTTGCTTTCTTCCCAGAGTTATTTTACGGTGACACAAAAAGAATATACGCTACCGAGAATATTGCGGATACGGACAAGAGAAGCTACTTTCAAGTATCTTACCATGCTCTTAGTTCGGAAGCGATTTCCCCGTAAAAAGTCGGTGTGTCTAGATCATAAAACTTCCTCATTTCAGGGTGTTTCAGAGACATCATGAGATATCATTAACCGAGAATAACGTTATGAGTGCTGTTATTAGAAGCCGAGGTGTAGTCCAGTAGTTAACCTAATAGTGTTGAAACTCACCAATGTAAATTACCTTGAATGAAGGTAATTTCAACACTTGCTTCAGCTCTAAGCATCGGTTGTTAAACGAAGTTTTCATTAATTTATTTGGACTTTTCAGGCTACAGAGGTAAGCTTATTTACAAAATTCACATACGCTCATAATCAGCTTTTAGAAAATATGTTATATACAATAAATGAAGTTAGCCTATTATAACTTTTGCGGCTGTTTTCCACACTAAGCCCTGAATTCTTAGAACGACGAATTTGAAGAGGCTACGTGGTATACTTTTGACGACTAACCGATAGATAGATTCCACGTGACACTGATAAGTGTTTCTGTATTGCTGTTAATAAAAATACATTGAAACATTGTATACACGTAGTATTGGATTTACATGTTCGCATACTTCAGAACTTAATTTACTGGAAAAAATAATTTTTATTTTATCACTGAACTACTACTAAGTAGTAAATGACTAATGAAACGTTTTATTCTAATCTGTTTTCTACTTCCAGATAATACATGAGTGCATTGAACCACTTCAGATTGAACTTTCAGCATCATTTCATTATTTTATACACGAACGTGTCAATTTATTCGCAAAGTTACTTGCATAAACGAACCTGCCTTCTAAAAACTATGATATACCTTTATGTCTGTGTGAATCACTGAGTCGTTGGTTTACTATTCATGCACTCTAATGATAATTTTTTTCGAATGGTTGTTTTGAATCGGTAATTCTGACACATAATAGCAATCATGTGTGGAACAATGAGTTTGTGCGCACATTTTCTGGCAAAGAAAACAAGTCAGTTGATGACCCAATATATCGACTGAAATGGTTGCGAAGTGTGTTAGATATAATTAGGCACCATCTGATCCCATGTGTTGAAGTCAGACAAGGTTGGAAAAACTAGGGTTAGTCAGATCAAGAAACGACAACATTTTATTAACTCCTTAACCGATTGCCCAAAAAGTCTAGGTAGGCATAAACCCTCTCGATGACATTCATATATGAACCAGCGTTTGGGGATGGTCACTGGTATAACTGAAAAGTGATGCCGATGGTGCAGTTCAGGCCATTTTCTAGATCTTTGTTCAGTCGTTCTATCGTATTCCTTTCGTTTATCTCAACACTATCTCATTTATTTACTTATCATCTTCATATGTTGTGCTTCTACGGGAAGTTTGGGGTTGGTTTTTCTATACGATATACTGTGTGGTAAGATATTTCATAGATGAACACTGTAAGACTATATCGTTACTTATTTTATCTACAAGTGAATTCCAGCTTATATGGTCTTCACTAACAAACAATTCGAAACTATCCTTAATTATCAAGGATCAACGAGTAAATTAATTTAAAACATCAACTCACATAGTTCAGAGAAGATGAAGGACCAAATGAATTGTTTTCTGAGTATATATTTTCATGTGAATGGCATAATTTAAGGTGATTGTGTGAACTACAGTATCACTAAGTTGGTAGTATGCCTCATAATAGAGTAATGGTAATTAAAATCCTCTATAATGTGCAAAAACATTTGCTATCAACAAGTAAATATCAGCATTTTCTGTTCTCTTATAACTGGAGATACTGTCAAAAATATGTTTCGAATGTTTCGAAACTTACCTTTTGATAGTATCCAGAAGCTGAGATAGCCACTTGATAGTTGAATGATTAGGTGAACTAGATATAAGCAAAGCCAGCCTTTAGGGTAAATCAGGTTTATAGGTTTTGGATTCTTTATGCGGACAGGGAATATTTGACCCAGAAGGTCTCATTCTTTGAAACAGCTCAGGATTGATAGTTGATATATTTTTCTTTTTTTCAGACTTTCAGCCAGTTAATTTTCAATTATCTCTGTTCTGTTCTTTTCTTATTTTGACTTGAATGCCCTGCTTTCATCTGAAAGAGGTTAAGATATTTTCCCAACATAATCTTTTCTCAGTAGTCAATCCTTGTAGGTGTGTGTGTGTGTGTGTGTGTGTGTGTGTGTGTGTGTGTGTGTGTGTGTGTGTGCAGGGATAGAGGGGAATCCTGACATTCTTCTCTATACATTCAATAGTGCTCATCCAGAAATCACATTCACATGTGAAACAGAGAAAGACGGGTGTCTGCCGTTTTAAGGTGTTTTGCTATCAAGACGAACGAATGGAAGTGTCAGACGCAGTATTTATCGTAAGAAATCATTAGTTGGTCAGTATACGCATTTCCTATCATTTATCCCTATTAAGTACAGAAAGAGTTTAATCCGTACACTAAGATTTCGAGCCAGTAAGATTTTCACAGCTTATACTTTGAACAATTAATTAAGCATAACAGAGAACTCCTTATATGGGAGCAACTATCCTAAAAAGTTCGTAAAGACTGTAAAAATGAAAACAGATGGAGAAAAGTGCCTTTAAATGGTGGCGAAGAAACGATTGTATCTAAACTTAGTGTTCAAAGGAGGTACAGCTGTAGAAACACTGATACTGAAACTCAGAAATATGATACAAAAACCTTCTTTGCCACCGCACTGTGTTTGAAATTTATTACTCACTGTATGATGTCAATGCAGTTTAAGTATAGGCTGCTGAATCTGGACACATCTATGTGCTTTTATAAATTTAACTGCTCCTGAGGAGATAGTTAAATAGGTGGAAAGACTTGTCAAGCCCACCGTCGCTTCACTGAGCATTGTCCAGTGTGGTTAGGCAAGGGAACAGTGAAACCCATCAAAAATCAATACTCGACCATCTACTAGACACTGAGCATGAGACTGACAAACCTCAGCATTGACTATTATTTACAGAGTCCCATCGCAATACTCCAAGTTTGTGCGCCCCCGATGCAGAAGCCATAGCAATTAAAATTTTCGGACCTAATTTATCTGTTTAGACGTATTTTTCTTCCCTTTCCCTTCCATGGCCTTCAACTTCACCCCAGATAGAATTATAGTAAATTCCTTTCCGGTCACCCTGATAAATGTAAATATTATCTCCTTTTGTACTCCTATCATTATCATGTTATTTTTCTCCCTTAGTTTCATAAGTGGTTAAGAACTTTAACATTTTATTATCTAATCGCTATGCGACGATAATCTTTCCTGTTCATTACGAATATACTAGTGCCTTTATCACGACGGTTAGATATAATTTCGTTGTCATGTTTCAACCCTTTCATATTATTGATCTGATATTTATTCGGTTGACTGAACTGTTTTAGTTTAATGTGTGAACAAAGTAATATGAATTTTAAGTGTTCTAGATGTTCTCTGGATAAGGCAAGCAAAATATAAGTATGACAAATAAAATTTGTAAACTGATCCCGAGATTATAGCTTACTTCAAAAGTGATATCATTTCATACTGTTTGCCCCATGGGTGTCTGTTATAAATCAGTCAGCTGTGACATCATGTAAATTTCATTCCCCGATAAAAGCTAAGATCCAGACGATCTTTAGCAGGTCACTTTAACTGCTAAATGAGTAAATATAATTAATAATGAAGTCAAGAAAAGTAAGCGACAATAACCTAGTCGCGCATGCTCTGAAACCTCATAATTTCTTAACAAGGTTTCACAATGAGGTGATTAACCTAAAAGTTACCATATGAAGTGTAACAGATATAGTATTTCTAGTGTAAATAGTTTAATAGTAAGGCTGAATTTTCTTGGCGTCAGTATTAACCAATGACCTTTGCCCTCGGGATGCTTCGTAGCTTCAGAAATCTCCAACTACCTATCATACATCAATCCTACTCATTGATGAAAGCTGACTTTTCTCTAGACACGTTATTACTTATTCAGTTTGACTTTTAATCTTGGTGTACGTCCTACTGGTTGTACTTTTTCTATCAGTCTTTCTAAAAATAAAGCAAAGTTCATAAATTATCACTGAATTACGTTTTAATAAATGCCAAAAATTCTGCAAATTGTACGAAATATGAAAATCTTATTGATTGTTGGTTGATGAGAGTCACTCAATACTGAATTTTGAATATAGGCCTTATAGCTGTTGGCACTGAAAAACCCGAATTGGAATTTGAAGTCGATATTTATAGTGAAACGGTTGTCACAAATAGCTCAGCTTTTTGGACACGAATTGAATACTGGGTCATAACAGTTTATGTCGTTTGCCGTGATAGATGGATATTTTTTCTAAACAAGACGGAATTACCGACCTTTGTGTAAACATGTTGTATAGAGCAGTAGTAAGGTTGGTCAGTGAGGTGTAAATAACCAACTAGGCTCTTAACTCTTAAAATTCTGATCACTTTCACATTTACAGTTTCAAATGATTCAAGTATGCCGAAACAGATATTTTATAATTGTTATAAAAGTAAAAGACCCTGAGAATCTGTAGCGTAAGGATATAGCACATCAGTCAAATGTGAAGCACATCAACAAAGGCGTAAAACATTGACTGCCGGCAATTCACTTATCGAACATCCTTTTCACCAAATTAACCAGAAAACCTCTGCAAATCAATCTGTTTCTCAATTTTCTGGACCATGGAAGTCGCTGAACAGAGTTTAGCCAGAATCTATTTATTCTGTTGTGAAATCTTGTCAAGGTATTGTTGACGTCCAGAAGCTATCAAAAGTTCAGACCCTACTTCGAATGAGAACGCTAGGAAGATTTATTTTTTGAAGTACGAACTTATTGAACTGCAGTTTGTAACTCAGTGAGGTAGTTTCGGAAGCTTTGTTAATTAGGAATACGACATTCGAATGCAGTTCGCAGAAGCAAATTTTACATTCATATGGATCACTTTCAAAAACTATGTAGTGATATTTGCAGTTCAAGTAAGCAGTCAAGTCTATTGTAATTTAGTTGACAAGCATTTCTTCCAAAATAAATTAGTCTATTGCTTTTAGAATTGGAAGGACAGTATAATAGGAAAACTAGCGGAGAAATTGTTGTCATGTTTGAAAAGACGAAATATGTGAACAGAACATTTCTTAAAGGGTCAGGAGTAAACATTTCAGGGTGCAAAACTAAATCTCAAACGAAAATTTACCTACTTCTGTTAGCATCACTGAACTGGCTTACAACGTACAGCGGGAATAACTTCATTGCCTTGTGGTTCAACAATTCGGTATCCAAGTCTCTAAATCACTTAGAACCAGATTATAAAAGAAGCAATTGAACTTTCAGTAATCACACTTAAGTTCTTGTCAGAAGAGTGAACACCTGATGCATGTGCTTGTTATTACAGTTTCACCAATCAAACAATCTGAGCATTCTATTTCACCTTAAGAAATCATTCACGAAAACACCGATTAAATTCGCTTTGTGAATTCAAGTGTTTTGTTTCTGAAAATGTTTTAAAGGGACTTGAAATATTAGCTGTTCTGTGCAGACGCGGTTTATTTATGTTGGAATCACTGATTTTTGCAACCAATACTGTCACAATGTAAAAAAAAGAAAAGAGTGTTGATACTTCCAATTGATTTCATGCGATAACTTTGTATGTCTGATTGTGAAAAGTGACTTCTGCCAATCCTGGAGTATATCTCTTTATTCATCAACAAATTAACTGAATTTTTCTTGAACAAAATATTTGACTGGTTGTATCGAATGCAATTCGTAATTTTGTGTTACAGCAAGTTAGTTAGGACAAGTTGTGTTGAGTAGAATCTTTAGTAAGTGGTTAATATACGCAAAAGTCTTACCATTTCCATGCTTTAGTTTATCAACAATGAATACTTTGAAGATACTGGCGTCATTCACTAAAGCAGCTGTATGAGTGAGTAGGTAATTACCAGCACAAACAAATCTTCAAATTCTGGAAAAATTACTTGTGCTCACTAGGGTGAGTGAACCAATGAATATAGCTAACAGTAATATAAATCGAAGGAAGATCAACTTCCACTCGCAAATGATAATTCATTCTCATCTTAAAGCACTTGACTAAGCATAAGCAACCAATATATTGTTTCATAAATTGCTTGAGATGCGATGAATTTGTTTCTTTGCTTCAGTTTTGTTTCTTTTGAACAGTTCGTGCTTTGTTCCAGTGGTAATAAATATCTATAATTTAGCAGAAGTTTTCGACGGAGATGATTAGCGAAACTTGTTAACAAATACACCAACTGCAATAACTTATCGAGTAAAAAGTAGGTAAAAGAGAATTAATCGCACTAATAATCAGATGGCAGTTAATTGATGGGGTGTAATGGTGTAAAGTATCGATAAAGCGTGGGAAACAACTACATTGAATCACCATAACTATGTTTCCTTTTCAGCATTCTTTTCATTAGCTTATAAGCTGAAACAATTTAAATAACATTTAGAATTAATTTCAGACTTCTAACACTTTAAAAGTGGTTTCTAATGAGAACTGAAAATAAACTGACGACATCTGTTTCTAGATACAAATTCAATACAAATAACCAGCATAAAAGAAAACTGAATCCAATTCATTCATAAATCTTAGCAGATCTCGTCATCTGAATGCTTTTTGTCTACTTGATTGTGTGTACCCTGAAGCAATATGGGGATCTATGCATGAGTAGCACAATTCGAAGCATCAATCGAGGCGCGGAAATGAATAGTTTTCACAACGTAGACGGTAATGTATAAGAACAAGATGGAATGTTTCAGTAGATGGTAATTTATTAAAGAAAACGTAGTGTTTGTCAGTAAGAACAGAATACATAGTCTTGAGTGTGTTGTTTTCTCTTAGCTAGGTGGTTTAGTCGTTTAATCATGATTAAACCACTCAGCTTAGAGAGCCAACTAAGATCACCCCCTTAAGCCACAAATATTCTCCACCATTTCAGAATTGACAGTAATCAAAAACGAAGTTCAACAGCAGTACAAGATTAATGAATCATGACTATTTTTGGTAAATAATGATGGTAGCTCTGATAAAAATGTTGGAATTGGGTTTGAGAACTCAATAGGTTTAAGTTGAATCCCATTAATTTTCAAATGAGCATCTAGTTAAGTAAGAGTGCAATTTACGTATTTTCAAACAAGAAGCTTCAAATAAGAATGAAGACTCTCAAGATTCTACTGCCAGCCACTATCAAGCATTCGATCAGTATTTTGGTGATATGCTAGTGGGCAATAAATTCATGGTTTCACTGATAGAAAAAGTAAGCCAACCTTTAATGTTAGTTGGATAAAAGAAGTATTTTTAGTAGCTAGCTTTCAAAAATCAAAGGAATCTGAAGCAAAAGTCTAGAAATCCCATTTATTCTCCTAAAAAAGATCTTCATAACGAAGCTATGAACTCCATTTTTTCGAACTTCAGAGAGATTTAAGCAACTTGTTCTCAGATGCATAGTGTTTGCTATTTGATTATGCATGTCCTATAATTCAAGTAGATTTTTATGAAAGTTCAAAATTTATTATTCTTTGCATGAACTTTTGAATACTGACGCTGAAGTTTCGCTATATTGAGCACTACTGCTTTTCAAAAAAATCGGTCACATGTTTATCTGGATGATTTGTTTTGAAGTTAGTAGACCATTCAATGGTTATTACATTTAAGAGTTTGATCCTTATGAGGAAAAATTTCGAAACAATAGTGGAACAAAATATTTTTTGCTGTATTCAGTGACTTTGGTTGCTGAAACATGTCTTAAAGCCAATAGAAATTCCATCAGTAAAAAATACGGAAAGATTTAGTAGAATTGGGAGATTTTAATCCATATGTGATCATTTTATGTTATTTTTCGATTCGACAAAGTTGATGAAATCAGGAGTGAACAGTGAATACTAATTTAAGATTGGGTATTAACATGCGTACCAAAATATCACAGTCTAACCCTAGTTGCTATTCCTGCACCCCAAAATTTGAATAGTAGTACGAAAACATTCTCCATTTACTCGCAAAGCGGAAATTAGTCATCTCTGGTGCTCGAATGAAAGAAACTACTGGTGAAGATTATGATGTATCTACAAGACTAACAAAATTGAGAAATGTGCTATTTGGAAAAAGCAAGGATTATTTTCCCCACGAGATGAGTAATCTTCCAGTTTACCAATGATTTGGTGGAATAGTTTCTGTTTAGGTTCACGATTCTGGTAAATCACGCTAAATTTTCGACGTTTTGTGTACTACCATTTATGATATTCTACTCAGTGTTATAAGTTTTTTATTAGATCCCAATAACAGATAGTTGAAGGCTGCAATCATGGATACTTGGATGAAGCTCTGTGCTTTTCAGCAGTCTTCTGTAAGCTTGAATAGACTGGTGATCTGTGAGATATTCAAACCTTCATTGCCCTATGCTATAGTTATTAAGTCGATATAGCCCAAAAGTGGGATTAAATAAATGGTCATAAGACACTAATTTAGCCTATTTTTTTGCATTTCTGTTCATCCAATTACTAAACTGGCTGTTAAGAACAATAAGAGCACCAATCCATTTCGAGGTTACAGATGAGTTTCAGCAAGAATAAACCTGGGTTCGAGGATTTCTGCTGACTCCTTCAATCTGTTTTACATCTCAAAAGTTGCACTGCAACGTTAGTTAAGTCAATACTGAAATGTTTTGCAAATGAGAGTGAAATAGCTTAGACATTGGTTGGTAACGGGAGAGCAATCATTTTGACTTTAGTTCTAAGTGCAGCCTGAATTCTGTCGATCATTTTTGTACTGTGACCATTAAGCTAGAAGGCTGAACATCACAGTACACATTGGAAGATGATAGTTAGTTGGAGGAGGCTTTTGACTTAGGTTTTGTGCTTGTTAGCACTCGTCAGCAAGGCGTATCGGTATCCCTGGCGTAACTGTCGTCCCACCTGAGATTCGAACCCTCGTCACCCAGTATCGTTTTCAGAGATGTTACCTCTGAGCCATTCGGGTTCAATTAGCACTAACACCATACTGCATAAGCATCATACAACATGAAACTGGTTATTTTTGTATCTGGTCAGGGCATTATTCAGTGAATGTAGATAAAATGTACAGAATAAACCGATACATTATTGACCATATACCGCAAATTTGAGCGTATAGTTTGTCACTCAGGCAACTACTGATTTCCAGAATAATGCAGAGATATCATACTCAACTACCGAAGAAAACATCAGCTGATAAATTATCTGATGGAATTCAGCTCTTAGAGCGATCAGATGTTTAGTAATGATGAATACCAACATGGAAAGTTATGTGTTCAAAGATTTCTGACTTGATTACTGAGATATTTAGTATCCTGTTTAATTTAAATACTTCAAGAATTCACTCTTTTTATTAGAATATTGTTGTCATTTCTTTATTTTTACGCTGGAAGTTCAAATATAGACTAGCGAATTTTGTTTCATAGATTACTTTTGCATTTAGATAAAATATATGCATGACTGTTTTACTTCTAAAAACATTCTAAGTCCGAGAGAAAGACCCAATGAAAAATATATTAACCTTTTCCAATTGTATACTGATATCATGAATACTGCTTATTATTCCGAAGTTCTTAACAATATACAGTGACTGAACAAATGTCTCTGAAGTTAGTTCGAAATCATATAACTCAAATTTCCTTTTCACCTTTCTTTCCTTTTTGTTGTTAAACTCATTGCAGCATCTTCATCCTTTTTCTACCATAGCTTTTCTAAATCTGATGGGTGTTCCAATTTTTCTGGAAAACGTTTTGTTTCCGCAAACTAGAAGTGAGTGAGGAGAAAAGCTCAATCTTTCTCTCCTTCACGTAAAAATATGTTTGAGTAATTTCCAAACTTAGCATTTATCTCATTTTTTAACAAAATTTTTAACTACATGCGTCTCTACATTCCTTATTCTGAAACTGAAAGACAAGTAGATGTGTACTGATTCCGAATCTTATTGGATGGATTTTGATCATGAATTGTGATAATGCCGGTGAAAGCAAAACATATCATACGGTTGTATTATTTATTTAAAGAAAATTATCTCATAACATGCTGGACATCTTTGGCTCATATCGTTGTAAGTTTTCAGTCTGAATGAACCTATATATGTGTTATCCTTCCCATAGGATGATGTTAAGAATTTGCCATGCAGTCTGAGATTATTCATGTTAGCCGGTTGCACGTCAAGCTTGTATTGACATTACAAAGTATTATGTGGTTATTATAGGCGCCAATTTTACTGAAACTTAATTATTACTGGAACAGATATATCCAGATAAATTTAGCTAATAATGGTGGCATGTGGAATAGTAATGTAAAAGTAATGATGACTCTTAGAAAAACCGAACCTTTACTGACAGTCGAATTTGTTACAAACTATATTCGTCAGGACATCGGTGGTGTACATTCTGTTTATGTAAGTGTGTTTCATGACCGGAATGAGTTGCTGGTGATCTTACCCAAATAAAAGTCATATAAAATAAAACGAAACATTAGAAAGGAGGTTAAAAATTAGACTAAGGATATCCGAAAAACGACTAGGTGAGATGTTATATTGTTGTATCCCTCAATTTAGGCTGGAGAAGGACTGCCAGTAGAAAATTAATGGTGACTCGGGTTCGTTATGAAGAGCGGTCACTAATACAAAAACCAGCATTGAACAATTAACCAGCAAACAATTGACAGAATCTTTGTTCTATTTCTAAAATGTAAGTTACCATACTCAATGTCATTTGCCTGCAGTATGAAAAACTCGTTCACGAGAAAAAACTAGCCAGGATTACCACTATATTTTATTACTGATGATGTGCGTTAATTATCTCATGGACTCCGAAATTTGGTATTTGTGTGTGAGTTGTCTAAATTTAATGACTTATTGCTTTTGTGACTCAACTGAAAATTTCAGTAGCTTTGTGGTTCTACTTTGTTTTTTTTCTCAAACTTTGTAATTCTCCTTCTCATGCTTATACCAGTTAACTAGTTTTCTTCTGAAGAGCCCTACAATGAAGTTTGTGTTTTACTATGCTTATTCATGAAATGAAAGATTTCCGTATATCGACTTTCTTTGTAATCCTGCAATTGATTACACTACTTGGTAATGAATATTGGACTAAAACAGTAAACTTTGAATGACTGAAATTCCTTATGTACATTTGGTTTGATTAGTTTCATTATCATTACAGATGCATGGTAATTTTTTCACTTTCATCTCGAGTTAAGTAAATCACATGTCTAGGAAAAGCCAGCTTCAGCAAATGGTAATTTATTTTGATTGGCATGTCGCGAAGTACATTCTGTTGTCTAGAATGATATCCGTTCCTAGTAAGTGGTTAGTCTGTTTTTCAAAAATAAGTCGCATTGAAGGTGAAGAAAACAACCATAAGTTTCTTTTGCTGTTAATAATGGGTTTTCCAATAAACAGACAAGGAAATAAACTCATGTCTAAGACTGTTTCAGTTTGACTACTGATGAAATAAACCTGTGTATGTAAATATTACAATGCGAATTTGTCGTCTAATATCTTGCGTGCTTTTAAGGGCCTGCATAATCCGTTATATATGTTATATGGCTAGCAGTTTGTATAAATGGGCGTACCATCAGAAACGCTAAACAATCAGATGATCTCTGGATGACTTATCACATGCTGCATACTAGACAAAAAAACTACAGTAGCAACGTGATAAATTTTCATGTCATTTTACTGCCTGGTATTCGCCTCATAACTTATCCTCTTCCTTGACGACTTCCAATATACAGCATATCACTAGGAAGCCAGAAGCAAATATTTCAGTTAAATTTGTGATATGGCGTAGAGATATCATGGAGAGTAAGTGACCTTCCACCCTTCCTAAGGACAAAGAAAGTGCTTGTTTTATGAACCTCAACCTTTTGATAACCTATGGAGGTCTAAGTAAACTGCATTTTTGTAAGATACAAATAAGCCTGCAGTTTGATGTTCAGACTTTTGTGTGTACAACTTGATGTCTTTATTTAATATCTGAAGATATTTTACCAATGAAATGAAGGTCAGTTAGTATGAATGGTTCCCCAACTGATGTCAGTCCATGATGAATACTACTTCTATATCTTGATTAGTTTTAATGAACAAAGCAACTATCAGGGCACGATACCAGCTTTTCTTTCATATGAAATCAAGGGTAACAACTCTTTAGTCAGTGATTTACCAAGGGGAAGAAATTCTGATCTGATACCTTGTTTATTTATATTTCCACTTACAATCTTGATAGAAAAACTAGAAGCCAGAAGAAGAACATAGAATCTTTAGATGCATATCTCCATCTAAGTCTGTTCAGACAACCAAATAATGTTAGCAGTTTTCCTGCCTCATCATCCTAACTACTTGCTAACTGGTTTGCCTACATTTTTCCTGCATGACATCATAAGGATAAGGGTTTCTATGCGGTTAGAAGTATGCCTAGACGGAAGGTACGCGCTATGTAAATTGAAAAGATTTTACTAGATAAGACTCAGAAGACAGGACTAAAAGTTTTCATACGAGTAATAAGTGGTTTGAAATGTTAGATTATTTTCTAAATGATAAGCTTAGACAGGCGGTATGCACTTATTTTCTTTTGATCGCTTGGATAATGCTAGGTTAGTCTGATTATTTATCTACTAATGGAAAGGTGTACCCAAATTCACAATACCAGTGATTTGCTTGAAAAGATTAGATATAAGTCCAATTTTAGCAACATGAATATCACTGTCGATGTACAAAGGCTAAATTCGTAAACACCGTGCTTTGGCTTTTCATTTAATGACTGAAAATCAAGAAAACCCGACTGAAATCCTTTAGGTTTAGGTATCATTGTAGTGGGCGTTGCTTATGGGCATGGATACATGTAGTACGTGTTGAGAGAGCGGCAGAAATCATAGAGAACTACCAGCAAATAGGTACAGATGATGTACACAAAAACGCAAGAGACAATGTGGGCGTATTAAGAACAAATTGAGATAGAAGCAGAATCAGAGATGAAGCATAATATGCAACTGACTGTTTTAGTGGAAAGTGTACAGTATTGCATCACTACTGTACAAGATGTCAATAACAAACATTCCTTCCTGTGTCTCAGTCTTGTTGTTTTCTGCAACTGGTGTCGCTGCCTTTGAATGTGGTGAATATTCCATGGCCTGCAGTGTTCCAGGGTGGAGACATTAAGGTCTTCCTCAGGAACTTCGAGTCGGTAGTGGAGCTGGTGGGTGTCCGAGATCTAGTAGCAAAGGTCATGGTGCTTGGCACGTTGCTGAGAAGTAGGATGAAGGCATGGAAGGTGGAAATGGGAAGGGGACTTGGGAGAAAATGGTTGGACGCCTGGAGGTGGAGTTTGACAGCCCAGCTGATAGGCAGCTTCATTTTACCAATGGCTGAGATCGAAAAGACATGAAGCCGGTGATGGACAATTTTATTGTAAGTTGTTTCCATTGGTTTCTCAGTTTTAGGAATTCACTTGTGGTGCAGACATAACATTTATGACTTTATCATTCGACTTTCTGAGATAGCCGTAGTTTGGCAGACTAGTATTCATACTAGGAGACGACTGAAGCTGAAATGAAAATTTCGACGGCTACGAGCTACGAGGTCCTCGTAGCTCAGTTGGTACAGATTTTGGTCCAAATTTATGACTTGACTGCAGATTGTTGAATGTCTTCCAAATGGAATACAGGTGGGTTACTATCTGATGCTTTATCATTTCAGATGGACGTGTTTTTGTCTTAGATAGTGGTTTTTTGATAACTGTGATGTTCTAAAAATTCGAGAAAATTTACTACGCAACGTTTGTTACTATTATCATCCTTAATGTTAGTGTTATTATCATTGAAAAGTTTTTTTAAATGCGCACATTCATTTCTAAACGTTAATTTCACTCTGAGTTTAGGTTATATACACTTCTATGCGGCACAGGTTAGCTAGTTCATAAAATTAAATTATTTATCCAACTTGTTTCATTTTCGCTACTTTCCTTTTCATATGACCACAACCAAAATGGTGGGTAAAGTGGAAGATCATTTACCACAATTACAATTAATTTTCATAATAATATACTGCAACCTTTATTGAAATCTATTTCATGCACACACCATTCGCATTGGTTTCCTCACCGCAATCTTCTTCTTTCTTTTTATAATTTCAATAAATTAACTTAGTTTCGCTATCCACAACACTCTTCTTTAAATTATCTTCTCTTTTGACTCTAGTTGAAGAGGATGCATTGTTCGACACTTACAGTCTCTTTACCGAAGTATTCATTATAGATCAATAAGAATATGTAAAGTCTTTTGAGTAATTCAGTAGCTTAAAGACAAAACAAAAGTCAACTAATTCTAAGCAGTTTTAGTGTTAGTACCTCAGTTTTATATTTTTATTGGACCCAGGACGTTAGCTAAGTCATGAATGAGACATTTGATTGTCTGTCTGGAAGTTAAATTGAAAAATGACAGAAATCAGGTCATAGATAATTTCTGTCGACTGCGGCTATCATAAAATTGATGACAGTTCTCTGATGATATTCAGGTTATTTTCCCAAAATATGATTTCGTCTACTTAAGTGCATTCTAATATTGTACTTCATTGGTTTTCCGAGTATAGATATGACCATTCTTCACCTCGAAGGTCGAAGAAAAACGTTGCAGACGAAGTCAGAGGAAATCAACTTTAAATTTGACTAGTTATTCAAGCTAAAACAACAGTTGGAAAATCTGCCAGACTGACGGAAAAATTGATATGACTTTCATCAAATCCAGTCGTTGTCAATAACAAACAGAACATAGGTATGTTACTGAGCTTGACTGGTGAACGATAAAAAAGGAGATCAAGGTTGCCTGAACTCAAGAATGTAAACTTTGTATGAACTCTGGGCAATCATTTATGCAGCAAAACGTTCAGTTTATGTTTTCATCTTTTTACCGTTTGATTTGTTAGTATCTAGTCCATAATTATTGAAATAATTTTGAGACAGTAATGTGAACTATTTTTACATAGCTGATGAACAATTTTTGCCGAACAGAATACACGAATCTGTTACTATGGTCATTTAATATTATTATTCAACATAATATATTGCGAGAAATACCCATTAGGCCATAGGAAAAGCAAATGAGGTTACGGTGAAGATAATTATCCTTTTGACGAATCATTTTCACATAAGTGCATAGGTAACGTGATGGAATGTTCCAAACGATTTTTCCGTCAAAGTTTAAGCTTAAATAAGAGGTTTAGAGACGGAATGGAATGATGTTATGTAACACAGGAAATAGTTTCGAAAATCCAATGAAATGCATTGAATAGCATCTGTTTATTAACACTTCACTAATAAAAAAGGATAATTATCTTCACTCTAACCTCCTTTTGTTTTTTGTGAAAGTGATATGTTTATCAAGTTGTACGGAACGTCACATAAAGTTATTAACTGTTCATTTGTTTTCCATGCTATGTGTCGACTAAATAATGACCAGTTCACTAAATTCAGGCACTCTTTCAAAGTACCTGCTGATGTCTCATACAATTTGAAGTTGACATATATTGTTGAACTATTGAACGACATCTGTTGGAACCTCATAAAGACTGAATTTTTGCAGGTTTACAAATAAACACTAAAAGATCCAGATCCAGAACTTTCTATCAGTTAAATTTTATCATTTACAAAGATAGTTAGATCCTTTTGTCAAAACAGAAGAGATGAGATGGTTGCTGTACCAAATATTTATCAATGATGGTTTGCAATTTAGTCACTTAAATGCTAAAAAATGAAGTATCTTGTTAAGTTCTGATCACAAACTATCGAGGTGTACGTAGGAATCCACTTCACTATGAAAAACAAAACGTGGACCATTGTATGCCGTTTGATGAATTAAATGACAGAAGTAACCGTGAAACCCTAAATAAATAAGAATCTAAAAGAGAGGTCTGTAGCAAGTAGTTTCCAATTTTCCAATAACAATGCGATTCTTACCAAGTCATCTAATTTTTATAATGATGGTAACCAAAGCTGTATTACTCGAAAGGGAACTTCAGTGGCGATTCCTGTCTTGTAATCTGAAGTTCTATATTTTTGTGTATAATCTTTTTCTGGATGTGTTATGTTTTCAATAAGAAAAATTCATTTAGCAGTCATATTGCAGGCAGATTGTGAACGTATTTCACTCAGTTAGCGTGATGTTTTTGAATGGTCCATCAGTTAGCCTAGGGTGTCAATTCACGTAGCTTGAATTACTCATGTACTCTTGTCTCGTTATAATGGAATAGTATGTTGATTTTTCGATAAATTATTTATACACCTACGGTCAATATTAATATTTCTCACAGTAAAATAGTTTTATCAACTGCGTTATTGCAATGCCTACCTAAATTACGTAGCTGAATTCAAAGATTGCAACAGTGGGTCGTGCATCTCGCAACTTATTTGAAAACCGTTTATTCATTTTATAGTAATAAAAGTATATTCGATTTATTTTGAGCCTTTATTTTGTTCACAGTATGTAATATTTCAGTCGTTTGCTCCTTGCACGACCTTTCTGAGATATATTAAAAATTATAGGGGTTCAGAGTTACCATAAATAATAATAAAATTGCTAAATACCTAATGACTTTAGGGTTTTGATGACTATTATGTGTTGCAAAGTTGACTGATAAGATTGTTTCTCATATGCTTTCCTCATATCAGCCCATTCTGTTCACTCAATTCATTTTAGTTCATGTGAACAATATGGTTCCGTGAGCAACTTACACCAGTGATTCACACTGCTGCAAGCAAGCGAAAACTGCCGTTTGGTGTTTACAGAACTTCAAACCTATTTGTAAAATCTGCAGACGAGACTAAATAATTTCCAGCAATGCATATTGCTCAATATTATGTCTGCTATTTTTTTTATTATTGGGAAATGCTATCCATCAGACACTAACTAGTAGTTCACGATACATTTCAGGTAAAGCGAAAATGTGTTAACACTAATTCGACTGCTTAGAATGCTGTTTTAAGGTTTATCGAAGGGAGAAAAATGTAGCCCAAAGGGTTATTTTATAGTGATTAACGAACAACCACCTATACCAAAGTCACCGGATTTCAGAATAACCCACTTCATTCTTACATTGTTTTGATAACTTATAAATAATGTACTACATGCAGAGTAGCTTGCTGTGCTATGAGTAGTATCAAATACTACTCTTCCATTTTTCTTCATTTTTTACCATAAGTAAATTTAATAAATGCGGATGAAATAATTTCTTTTCAGATAACATGGATCAGCCAACGACTGTGAGTGAGAAAATACCTTGGTTTCCAGGGCATATCACAGAACCTGATCGAGTCTCCCATCGTGTTCTGATGTATGAGAAGGAGTTGGACTGTAACTGTCCAGTAAGTCGTATTGATTTCGATAACCATATAGTGTGAAGAAAGACTGAAATGTATTTTGTCTTTGTTGAGTTGAATAGTGTTTTCGTATTGAGCAAATCCTAAAACGATTTTAGGGACTCTCGGCATGAAAAGGCACCTCAAAACGAGTTTTCCAAAGTACTTATTCTACGAAACCAACTTTTTTTAGGATACCTGCTTGTAAACACAAGGTATGAAGCGATGATTCTACAGTTTGTCTTGTGGTAAAGAAAGTACTGAGGTTTCAGATTTTAAAGTTACCGATTCTGTGTCTTAAATGTAAGCAAAACAAAGAGGTTACATTTCGTTAAAAATGTGGATAGAAATCCCACAATTCATCCTGTAGGATAACGGCACACATACTTGTCACAAAATTTATACAAAAAGAAGCAAAGTGTATGAAGGTTGAGAGGGAAACTAAATAATTCAGAGACAGTTTGCGTTTGCCAGCCCTGTGGTTTATCTACAATGACAGTTCTGAATGAATCTTGTGAAGAGATCTATAGAACATAAAATTCTCATTGTTTTCAAATGAAGATTTTTATAAGTGCATCACTGAATTTCTGAATCTCGATCACAACTGCTTACGATGATTCTACTAATATTAGGTTTCATTCTTATTTGACTAATAAAAATATAATCTTATTTTGTTTTCTCATTTTACATTCGAACATTTAGTCCTCACATAAGTGTGTGTAGCGAGTACTTGTATAGTCAAGGTTTCGTGAATCACTTGATTTTGGCCTGCGGTCTGGAAGCCATTGCTTTGAATCCAGCAGTAATCTATGCTTTCTTCCAATTCTAGTTCACCTTATAATCTTTATTATCAATCTGAAGTAACAATAAACATCGGCTAGGTTTTACAGTTTAGGCACCAGTTAGAACTATGCATTCACGTAGGTTACCTTTCACTCGCCAGTTTATAAAAGTAATTCACTTCTATAGGTAGACGGTCATGCCCTTAATAACTTATTAGTAACATATTTGATACTATCACTGAGCAAAACAGGTTCTAATCTCATGAAGAACATAAGCTTTTTTCAGGTTGCAAATACATCTCTCTCCAGTAGGTGCTTGAAAAACACGAAAAACCGAAGTTTGAGATTACCTATCTGCAGATTTCAAGTAGCTTGCAAACGAACAATGTTTGTTTTATGCACGTTGTCACATTGTTCCTGATGTATATTAAAATATATATTATCTAATCAAGTACGAAAGTGTTGGTTGGTGGTTAACAAGTTTCTCATTTACGTGATAGATGTAATATGTCGTGAGTGACAGAAAATGGAAGTTAGAGTCAGTGATTGTATCTTGTAATCCAGTTGGATAAGTTGTAGATCAACTTCACAAAAACTGATGGTTTAAACGCTGAGAGAAATTACAGCTTATTAAGAACATGAAAGTTTGAAGTACAAAAGTTGAATTGTGTACATGTTAATGGACCAGTTTTATTACACTGAGTTTTGATTGAACATTTGAGCGTAGTTTTCATAAAATGTCAATTTTGAAAAAAATTAGATTGAAGTACTCATCTGTTCAACCTTTTAAAGTGCAGACCAAAAATGTTTGTTTCTCCAGTGAACGAAATGGTCTGTCTCCATCAAAAGCTGAACTTAAAGAGGAACTGAATTCATTTCTTTGTCTCATTTGCTATCTAGGGGTTGTGTACCAAATGCTGTTCAAACTTGTGTGTAGTAAAGTTTTGCAATCACCATGCAACCGGAGAGTAGTCGTGAGGTCAGATGTCCACTGGTGATGTGATATGGTGGTCAAAATACGCTTTGTATGAAATGTGGCAAGGAACTGTGGACGCGTAGACTTTAACTGAGAAAACTGAAAAGCACTACAATTATTACGAGGCATGAACATACCAAATCTGTTCGTCGGTTAGCAGCTGATGAGCTTCGCCAAATGGTATCAAACTGGTAGGGAAACGTAGTTCGAAGTCTTCTAGTTGACAACAGTTTCTTGACCGGTGTCAATGTGTTATGAAGAACATGTTTGGAATTAGTCTACGGTCTACAAGCAAATCATATGAGTAATCCGTTTTGCTTGGAAGTAAGTCATCAATCTATACTTCCAATCATCCTATTAAAGAATGTGATAGCCGTTTTAATTCCTTTAACTTTGTTGGTTATCATAGTGAAACGAAATTCAGAAAAGACCTTCAAATATCTTGCCTATTACATTTATGTTAGGTAAATGTGTGAGCTTATTTCTACTGGCCTCATTGGACAACGTTTCTGTTCTGTGAATCCACTGGCGCTCACATGCTTAGCGTTCGCTAATTTACGCAGGCTTAGGTTTTTTAAGAGAAACCTTAGGTGGAAATGGATTTCAGGTTTGCAATAGCAAGACTGGTTGATTTTCTGAAGTAGATATACAACTGTAGCAAAATGAAATTGTTTTGATAGTCTTTTCGTTGTTTGCCTACTATGAAGTGATTCTTTTGACAATGTATGGGATTGTTTACCTTGTAGTGCTTCAAAGATGCAGAATACAGGAAACGTCGAGTAATTTTTGCTGATGTAGCATTTAACTATAAGTGGTGAGTTGTGTAAAGCCTTCAAACTTCTTGTGCTGTGAATTGGTTCGTTTTTTTAATTACTTTTTTCTTCCTATATCCTATTAGTTTCGGCAGAAATCCTACTCCTTGAGCACTTGAAACACTTTTTGATGGGAAAAGGCGATTTATTTTGTTTTAAAACATTGTCTGACTTATCCCTTATAATTGATTGTCAGTAAAATTTGTTTCACCCTATTCGGAAAATTCTAGGGTGTCGGGATTCAGCATTTACCTGTGAAATAAAGCAAGTAAGTTCTAGTTCCTCACTGGGGACTAAAACGTAAAAATCTTACAAACTATTTTTCACTGTTTTCACTCAAGTATGTCACGGGTAACTGTCATCGTAAAGAATTTGTTTAGTCATATCTGTGACATTTCTGTTAAGTTTATGAAAAGTGACCGATAGATTTCTTGTTGGTGGAAAATCATTGGAAGTTAGAGCGTAAAGTGCAACTGTTTTGCTGTATGACATCTCTAATAATGTGTATCTGAATCTTAACTGATATAATGGTTATGTGTTGTCAAGCCTTTGGTAACTGGTATGTACCTGCTGATTTTCAGTTACTCCTCGACTAATTTCAAATTGTGTTTGAAATGATCGTCGAATTATTTTGATTCTTCTGTTCACTGGTTTCTGAATAGACGTATCTCGACATGTTCTGGCAGGCTGTAGATTTGATATTATTTCATAATGATAGGCTTAGTACT
Organism: Heterobilharzia americana; assembly: GCA_944470555.2. NCBI lineage: Eukaryota > Metazoa > Platyhelminthes > Trematoda > Strigeidida > Schistosomatidae > Heterobilharzia > Heterobilharzia americana. The sequence continues at coordinate 66,068,450 of OX104134.1, forward strand.
TCAGGTACTAACTTCTGCATTATGCTCATCTATCATGTTAAAAATAAGTTTTGTGACTACTGTTGACGAGTGTTAGACTTCGTTTTTATGTATGGATAAAGACTTGGAGCAAGTTGATGAAAAACCAGAAAAAACCATAAAATAAACGCAAATTATTTATTGTTATAAAGAACCATGCAAATAAGGTTAGCCGTCTGTGGTAAGATGCAGATAACAATTTACAGAATGTTTCTAAGTGATTACCAATATGATGCATTTTCGTCAGTCTGTACAACTCATAAAGTTTAATAACGCCATAGATTTCGTTTCAGCTTTATATCGATTGTTGAACATGCAATGTTATTTAATTTCATGAAAGCTTGGGTTTATTTTCCTCTACTAGGGAAGAGAAAATACCAACCATCAAATGTACAGAATCAGACAGGAAAACCTGACAAGTAGTCCAAACTGTTATTAATGGAATGGATGAATATTGACATGTAATGTGTGTGTGGCTTATTAGTGTTTACCTGGAACGACACAAATTGTGTTTATGATACCTTATGGAATACCATTCTTTTTTTATTCTGGCTGGTTTGAATACATGGTCAGGGGTCTTCATAACTTTGAAAATGATAAAACGAACAGGAAAAGATCACTGTGATATTTCATAACGGTAGTGTATGCTTCGTACACTCACAAACAGCATTTAACAAGAGTGCAGTTATTAAATTCTGATGAATGGTCTGAAAATAGTATGATCAAACAAAAGGCGTTAAATAATTAGCAAGGTACGCTTCCGCTGTAAATTTACAGCCGAAATTCAAAGCTTAAAACGGAATGCAATAATTCGTGCAAAGAGTTCTATCGTACCTTATTTTTGCAGAAATCATAATGTTTGGAATGAACTTTATAAACTTATGAAAAGCATCTCAACAAATACAAACAACTCTATGACAGACTGAAGTCAGTAAAATTAATTGGCTATTACTTTTCAGTCTGGGTTGAAGTGAAATATTAATTAGATTCGATTACATTTGATTTTCATTTCGCACAAAGGTAATAATTTGCCACCGTTGGTTTATGAATAAGTCAAGAGAACATCTGTCTTTATCTCTTACTGTTTAATTTTCACTTATTTTTAGTTTATTTGTTAGATGCATCATGCATTGAAGCATCACTGTTTACCGAATACTGGTTCGAACAAAATTTATTATCTACAGTCACATAAACAGAATACTATAAATTTTACTCAAAATGTTGTCCAGCAAATGGTACTGTTTCATAGGGTGATACTTCTACTAAACTAGGTAAAATTTAGTTGCATTCTACCACAAAGCTCAAGTGCTATTGTTGTGTTTGTTTTTTTTCGTTTGAAAGGTTGTGTGTACCGCGAATTAACTCACCTTTCTAAAACTAAAGTTTATCGTGAATCCCAAGAAAATTTAGCATCACTTCAAGAGAAGGCCGGATACAAGTATGTTTCCATTTATGTATAAAAGAAATGATCAATACTTTATTGCGAAATGTAGTTCCTTTTTTAAGCTTGACTTTGATTAGTTTATTTACAAAACGTCAGGACGAACCAATTCAACAAACTTGTAGTGGTGGTATACCAGCAAACAATGAGAAAAGTAATAACTTGGCGGCATGTTACGACTAATGATCGTTTGAACAATTGGGCTTAAATGAACAAAATAACTATTCATATATTTCTTTTTGACCGGCAGTACATTGACGCGCTGCCGGAAGATAAAGTGTAAGATAGAAATATGAGGAATAAGATACGTAGGTACCTGAAACTCTAGTGTTTGAAGAGGTGTGTTGTTCGCTGTTCGTTGGTTGTCTCTTAGAATCAGAATGAAAGGTAGGCGATTACAAAATACAAATCCGGGGAAATAGAATATCATGCTAGTTCAGTTTTATGGGAACTCTGAGAGGTCTTGGGTTAAGATTATCTAAATGAACCTTTTTTCACAAAAACGTTTTTAAGCGAGAGTCAACTGCTTGATGAAGTAACATTACATGAGTTGAACGCATTTAGTGTCTAAATCTTGGATTCCGTTAAGCCTTAAGGGTTTTAGCTGCCTCTTGTTTCTTAGGCTTCAAAAACTGGATTAGTTTTACAAAGCATATTTACCGGGATCACTGAAAAAGCGTGAGATTTGGCCATGCAAAAAATTTCTCTTACACCGAAAAGTGAAGTACATAACCAACAAATCACTTACTTGACACTAATGAAGAAAACACCTATCTGTCACATCACCAACCTTGTTGACGTCAACTGATCAGGAAGTGGTTTTATCCAGCTTCTGGATTGCGCCTTAGTAAAAATGTTTTGAAACTGTAAGAGTGTCTATCACTAACATTACTGTTAAATGGATTGCAGCTATGGGATTCTGTAACTTTGTTGATCAGAGAGTATTGATTATAATGCAACAAGATCCTTGAAAATGGATAATAAAAGTATTTAGCAGAATAGATAAGACCAGGAATTCATTCTGAAAAGAGTAAGAATTTCTGCTCACTAGTATATAAATCGAAGTTAGTTGTGTGTGCCGCTAGATGACTGAAGACTGCCAGAAGGCAAATGAAAAAATAAGAATGTGAGATTGGAGAAAGATTCGTTTATTACAATCTTAAAACACTCTCGTGGTATATATGTTCTTAGCTAGATGTTTCCTGTGAAATTGAGCTACCTTGTATTGAATCTCAATTAACTCACTAATTTACTTTTTTTAACAAAGCGATGAAACCCATCAATAAACCAAAACGGGGTTATTAATATCAATCATCTTCTATGCGAGAAAATTTTAATTTCAAATTTGAAGACCACACTGAAGGCTACATAGACTTCTGTGACTTACCATAATCACATCTATATGTATTTCTGTCTGCATAGACTTTCAGTGATATTTTTGCAAAGAAATTTTATAACTGGACGGTTTGTGAAGAAAGTTTGTTTGCATATTGTTTTTTCTGCTTTTCGGTGTTAAAATATCAGCGAACACGATCTTCCTCAACTCCAAGTAGTATCGGCTTTTTGAAAAAATAGTCTGTTAGTCGTTTCGCTGAATACATAAATGAATTTTTAAACTTGGTAGGAGACAACACTACTTTGTTGTGAAAAGCAAGTTTAGCTCTTTTTAGATCCAAGAGGATATTGTGTTTATGAACTGTGATATCATCATTCTGTGTTGTATACCAGTGTGGTGTAGAGGTAAGCAGCTTGAATTTGAAAAACCTTGTGTTCTCAGGAAATTTTTAACAAGTATGAAATATAAACTTTTGGTTATTCAGCGATCATTTCGAACCGACTAACAAATGGGTCACTTGTGTTTTATCAGAATATGTTACCGGTTTCAGAAGGTTACTTAAGTGAAGCCCTCTTAAACCTGAGCAGGCTGGTGAAAAATGTGAGGGAAAAAATCCTCATAATGGGAAACAAGTTTACTTAAGTATTACCACCGTAGATAAAGTGGATTGGATGAACAGTACAGCAGAGTTTGCAAGTTACTGTTTTTAAAAAGCATTTTGGTCTAAGAAGATCATGCAGATTAAGGAACAAAAAATACGCTCTTCAATGTAGAAGGGCAAGACAGTAATTGTTTGCGCCACTCAGTTAGAATAACGGTTGATAACCTAAGTATTCTCCTTAGTCAAAAGATGAGATTTCGTATTAGCTAGTTGAGATTCAAAAATCATTGATGACCAAACATATCAAACATTCTTTCAAGTATGTGAACTGGTAACGAATTTGGATTACACCAGGTATTCACTACTTCATGGTTTTTAATTGTTTTTAAAAGTGATATCCTTCGATGGCGCCTCTTATACACTGCTGTACAGTTCCAGGCATTGCAAACAAAAACTGATGAGGGATCTTGGAGACGGTTATGTTAGTGTGATGAAGCTGAGTCACATACCTCAAAAGCGTAACAGTTTATTCAAGAAAGAGAAAAGAAATGTACACGGTCGAGAAGGCAGTAATCAGAAAGAAAACCTCGATGTATTTTAAGCGGATAAAACTCCTTATCTGTTGAACTCAGATTAATTACGAAACATTTCAACGTAACCCGAATTTGAAAATTTAATTTTAGCTTGATGATACGAATATGTTCATCACACGAGACCTCACATTTTAGAATTATAAAAGGCTAGTGATAATTCATGCGCTTTTTCGTGTTTTGTGTGAACAGTTACGATAAATGACTCATTCCCAGCAGTTTACATGGCGTTGTTTACTTACCTATCATTGACATCAGTAAACGTTTGAAGGAAAAAACAACCTTACCTTCATTGTGTCATACTGCTATTGTTTTACTTTACAGTAATCACATACATTTTATTCTGGATTTCGTGACTTTATCTACTTAGAACTTTTGTTGTTTTGGTATGGTTCAGCTTTCAATATCATTCCATATGTTATCCTAGCTGTCGCCTCATGCGAAAATGAAGTTGATATGTTCTTTTTGCATGTTAACGGGGATTTTCTGACTCCAATCCAGGGGCGACTGACTGCTCACCTAATAATTTCCTCCAAAGTGGTTCGCGGACTGGAGCCTATCTTCCTGGATCTCTCATCAAAAACCTATCAGCCCTAAGCTGACAATTTTATGAGTTTGACAGAATTATCGAACTGGAAAATCACTTTACTTCTCTTATTTAGAAATCATGGTAGGTATAATGGTATTAGTAATTTCTTTTTGAGATTTATCTTTAACTACAGCACGCAGTGGATTCTGTCTTCAACCAGTTGCAGGCTATTTGTCTGTTCGTGATTTTCTTTCTGGGCTGGTATTTCGTGTTTATTACTGCACTCAGTATATACATCATGAGAAAGATTTTTTTTATGCACCTGAAACGTAAGTTATCTTTTCATTTGCAATGAAATATTTTAAGATACACTTAGGGTGTAAATTGGCTTATCAAGGGTTAGTAGATGAATTGAATTGAAATCGAAAGGCATAAATGAACAATCTAAATTTTCAACTTGGGACTACTTATTCATTTAGATTATTGGACGTGATAACTTTTTAATGTGACGGTAACTGAAAACGAATTCTTCCTCGGGTTACGAGAAGACTGTAATAAACGGCTTTTGGATAGCGTATCAGCATAACTACTTTGGCCGAATGCAAATGATATTTTAGCTTACCTTCGTTTACAAACGTTTCTGACAGAAACATGTGTTTGTTTCGGTTTTCTCAAATCAGCTTTCTGATTCAGGCTACTCCTTACTGTATAGATGAAGAGAAGTTGAATGATAAGTAGGTTAAAAAACGTGACTTGATAACTACCTAGATATTAGTTGCCAATCATTACTTCTTTCGCAAAATGAATGTTATTTCAGTTTTTCCTTAACTTTTATGGCTCAACAAACTAAGTCGTTTTAGGTAACTGCCACATACCATTTGTTACAAATTTCATTATAAGCTTGATTCTTGCAGAGAGACTTATGAAAGCTTTATAAGTCGATATGTTCTTATGGAAAATTTTCCCTAATTCATGAAATACTTGACTTCACACATTCATTTTGTTTAGGGATTGTATTCATGAATTGTTGGGCCACGTTTCGATGTTAGCTGATCCCCGATTTGCACGCTTTTCATAAGTAATAGGTTTGACTTCTTTGGGCACAAGTGATGAGGAAATAGAAAAGTTAGGAACCGTTAGTTTGTCTTCCACTAATATGTATGTAATATAACGTTTTGTTCCTTATTTTATCTCTGCAATCAATAAACAGTTGCCACGTATTTTTCTGACGCTCATGAAGTCATCGGCTAGCAAACGGCTACTTACTATGCAGTCCTAAAACCTTAGCTAATATGATGGTATTCTCACCATTGACTCTAATAGTGGTGGGTGATAAATTAAAGTTGTTGAGATAATAGAAAAACCATCGGATGTCTGAATTTAATTCCTCGGATGAATTCACCTGTACCAGTAAACTATCTTTACCTAAATCAGTACCAGAGCTAGTGAGTTAATGTCTTATACTCTTGAAATAAAACATGATTCATGGATGATTATACAAAATACATTTCCAAGAATTTCTTTGTAAAAGTCTTTCTATATAGATACACACACTTGACTACTTATAAATGTAAAAATAAAACTGGAAAATTGTCAGAATGGAATTCCACCCACTTGATTTATAAGTTACAGCACAGTGAAACAGTATTTTTTATCAGTCAAGGTTTTGGACACAATTTATTGTCCCAAGATATATCGTGGAATTAAATCACTCTGCTATAAGCTCTGGATTCGAAAATTCGAATAAAAACAACCATGAATGCAGCTTTAAACTAACTTTGGCTACTTTCTTCCCCATTATGTTATCTTTCGTATTGGTACCTTCTACACTGATGTGGTGATATGAAGTGTGATTGTTGTTAACTGACTGACCATATTTATTGTAAGTTTTCGCTCTAATCTTCCTTCTGAGTAAGGAGATGGATGAAGTGATGTAAAAGTTTGTAGTTTACAGTTGTTTATTAGACCGGGTTGACCAGTGCATTCTGGTTCTCTCCAAACAGCAACTACCGTCGTAATTTTCAAAATTAAATTACCAGCAATACCTAGCATCCATGCAGCATGCCATATGACAACAGTTGTTGACCAGCGCCGTACAGTCGATGAGAGAAAACTAATAGGCATAGGAACACTGGTTACTCAAACGGTAGATCTTGACTCTTTAGCTTAGTGAATAACCACCCATCATTTGAAGCTATTAGTGCTTGGTTCAGTTCTCAGTGCAGGCAATATCACTTACCGAAAGGCAGATTCATCTAACTTAGATGTACAGTTATTAGTTTCGGATAAGTGAATCCTTTTGAAGACTTCTAGCATTGGCTAACAAGAGTTAAAGCTAGATCTAGAAGGCCTAAATGATAACTGCGAAGAATACAGCACCAGTTGACAATATCAGCTAGAGACTATGACATGACGTAATCAATGTCTAAGTAAGCTTTTATTTTCTGATTTTGTATACATGGTAGTAAATCATCTAATTAAACCTTTATAGTTCATAAAACTTATGGAAGATCCACAAATTTTATTGGCTGATCAAAAGTATTGTTTCTCTGTTTGTTAAATTATCTTACAGTGTTACTTTCTCGCTGTTGAATTTGGTCTATGTCGGCAAGATGATCAACTCAAAGCTTATGGTGCTGGTTTACTTTCATCAGTAGCTGAACTACAGGTAAGTAAATTTTTTCATTTCATATCCCGGTTAACATTTCTAGATAGTTATTGAACACTGACGGTCTACGTTGATATAGTAAAGCGATACGTTAGACTGGAATGAAAATAACCACTTATTATATTCCTGTTTCATAACGAAATTGCATTGAAGATTAATTGGTACATGGCTGGATAAATGGAATGATAAGGTTTTGTAATTGCTGGGGCTAATTAGTAAACTGAATGGTTTACTTTAGCATTGTCATTGTTAATTAGTTTTCCTGCTGCTTATTTGTGGTGTCAACAAGGTTTCTGTGGGAAAGTACCCACCTAGCCAGGATCATAAATTAGAATCTTCAACACAAAGTGTCATGAAGTAACAAAATGAACTGCTGCACTGTCCTGTCGAAGCAAACATTTCTGATATTAGTTCGTCTTCTAACAACAATTCCATCAGATTGTGAGTTGTAATAAAATCATAGTTGCTAGACAACCAAGGTCACGTTTCGGATAAAATCCTTAGTTTTGTGCGTAAAGTAATAAAGCCAGTTCAGAGCATTATTTGTATTGTACTTCAATTAGTTTTATGAACTGTGAAATCTTTAGACCTGTTTATTTTTAACCTAAAATCGGATAACGCATGTTTTCTCTGTCTTAATGCAGTATGCTTTAAGTGATAAAGCTGTGGTCAAACCTTTTGTACGGAGAAAGTTATGAACGAAGAATGCTTAGTTACTACCTTTCAAAATGAATATTTTGAGACCTCTTCACTTGAACTTTCAACAGATCAAATGAGGTAACTGTTTTAGAAGGTAAGTTCAATAAATTTGCTAGAGTTTCATTGGTTTTCTTGAATAAAGTTACTCAGAAAAATGTCAAAATACTGTAAGCCATTTTTATCCAATCTCTCCAACTACATTGTTTCCTTGCTTAGTAAAACGGTCACGTGATATGTATTTCAATTAATAGCAATCATGCTGTAAGAGCCTGTGTACTGGAAAATGTGTTTATCTGCATGACTAACTTAACAATCAAAATCTTAAGCTGTAGCGCTAATCTTTGAAAATACGCATGTTTCTGTTTTGTTTCTAGGCAGCTTATCCACTTCATGTAATTATATCCAAAATACCATCCTTAAGTTGTATCAAGAGAAAAGCACTGTAAAAAACTGCAAACTGTCTTCCAAATAAAAGACTGATTGGGAGAAGAAATATATTTCTTTTCATCTTGGGCTCTACACTAATATATGGGTTTACAATTTAATCAATTACCAATCACGTGGTGTTTGGGAAATAATGATGTAGATAGTCAAGAGAGTTACTAAAATAGGAAATATGAATATTGATAGAAACAAGAAGGGGAAGAGGTGCACAAAATAAACCTAGAAGTTACATCATGTTGACGGCCACGATAATGAAAAGGGTCGAAAAAAATTCTTTTAAATACAAAGGCTAGGTTTGTAAAGGTGGATTGCAATCGCCTCTACTATGTGAAGTAACCGAGTGCGTAATCCATGAGGTAAATTAATTGGAATCTGATGGATAATTTTGAAGGCTTTTCCAGTAACCACTTGATGTCCTGTGTCAACTAAGTGTGCAAGTATGGAGCTCTTTATAGTTCTAATTTGTCCCTTGTTCAACCATGATGGGTGGTGCTCAGAAATTCGACGATGGAACTACCTCATTGTACGCCAGTTACATCAGTTTGTCCGTATTTGTTCACATAAACATAAAGAAGACATATTGATCTATCCTTTTAAGACTTACACAGCACATGATAAAATAAATATCAGTTATCAAAAGTACAATAAAAACCCAAACAAACTTGGAATTTGATACCCAACTCCTTGTTGAGCAGGATATGTCACTGAGACAGGTTACAAGGTTGCATTCAATACACTTAAAACTGTCTACAAAATTTGTTCAGACAGCCATTATCCACTCAAGGCGTGGCATTTCCGTACAGTGGTTCAAGTTGCCAGGTGTATCAGAACATCGAGCAAGAATCCGTAAAGATGAAGAGATAAAAAAGAAAGTAGTCAGAAGTGGTAGAATATAGTGATAATACAACAAGGGGGGAAAGAAAATAGTAAAATTCAGTATAGTGATTCAGATAAAGATAATGTGCATATGCATCTGCACTAATCAGATCGATCACAAGGGATATCACCTAGATTCTCTAAATACTGGTTTTTGTTGTAGTATGGAACCTCAACCTAGAAGTCTACATTTCCTTACATGACTTAGGACAATGGTCACATCTGATGCCTTTTATTCATCGCATAAGGTGCATTTTACTTGATACCTTTCATATTTTTCATACCAAGACCTACTGTATCTAAGATTATTCGATGAAGCAGAGGGTTGTTGAGAATGCGTAACACAGCCCAATCATTTGAATCATTTAAGATTTACAAGCTCCTCAACTGCCTTACCTCTTCTACCTAAAATTCTACACGTGAATTCTACGTTGTTATTGCAGTACAACCATGACACACCACTTGAAGGCGATAACGGTCAAACACCCGAATCTTTTTGATTGGACGTTTGAATTTCGGTAGGAGGCTTGGATGTTTCTAGAAGAAATCACCCTTTGCTTCATTCAAACTGTAGTCAGTGGGTGCGGAAGCAGGAATTACAAAGAGACAACCACCCCTTTTAGTCCTCATTGTGCCGTTCACGTAAACACCCTAAAGCCGACTGTCAAAAATAAATGAAGTCGAGCATTTCGTTTTGTACATTCGGACTTAATGGTACACCTACTGCCCCAAAACAGTGAGAACTGGCCGTCAAATCTTCATGAAACTTGAAAGGTGATTTTAGTATGTCCACCATATTGGTCGTGTGGGGCTAAGTGGATAACCAAATTCGAATATCCCGCAAAAACAGCACATGTATACGGCTCCAGATGCTAGAGTTCTGGCTAGTGAAGTTCGCTGGCTGAATTGAGAATGTTGCGGACATTGAAAGCTTGAATGTGTGGTTTCCAGGGCAGCTTCAAGAGACCAGTGAAACAGTTCCTTCAACTCAGATCGTTATCAAAGGCTAGAACAAAATAAAAGATGATATAGGATTGTTGATAGAGAGACGTGAAGGAAGATTAGAAATTAAGGGTATGCATGGGAGACAGTGATCTGAGGGAGCTTGAGTGATGGTAGAGTTGTGGTGGAGGTTGAGGATTCCCAGTCACTGCGTGACCACCGGGCCCAGTGGACATCTTCTTGAGACCAGTCACATGCGAATTCTTAGGAAATTCGCTGAGACTATGTGGGCAGTCGATTTATTTGAAATGCATTGCACGAATGTATTCAACTTTTCTAATAGGTCACCTTATATTATTTTGCCTCCCAAAGCCAACTGTTTTGAAAATATACTACTTAAGATTATTAAGTAGTCAAACATTTTCTTATGTTAACTAGAAGAAACTTATAGTATGCTAACCTCATGAGGAATTCTATAGTTTTCTTCGCTACTGTTTTCCAGAGACTTTGCACGGACTATTCAAAGATAATTTGATGTTCATTACAACCCATACATACAGAGCACTGAAATGATAAAAGCCCCAGGATCAGTGGCTAAAATTATTCACGACTTACAATTTCAGATTACTTCAATCACTGAAAATCTGGTACAGGTAAGCTAAACAAATCAATGTCTTGACAAGTTTTAACAATCACCAAGGCTTTCGGAACAGTTTTATGTGACCATCTGGCTTTTGTTATGGTCCCTGTGTACATAGAGGATCTCAAATGCTATCTGATGAAAATGAAGTACTCAGCCTTGAAACTAATTTCTGTAGATTATAACCATTATTTCAGACACTAAATTTAGTTATTTTCCAATGCATTCTGACCACTCGTACCTATATCGAGCTCATTCATTAAGATGATGCTATTAGCTCGCATACAATAAGTATATCGTACGGAACAAGATACAAATCCGTAGGTAATTGCCAACGTATAATACATCTAATCAAGGCCACATGTTAAAATTCTTTAAATCACATGATTATTTTAGGGTATTATATATCAATATCTTTGGGCGTTTGTCTTTAACTTAGCAAATGGTTTAAGACGTAAACCACCCTAAGAGTAAGTTTCCAATATAAAATTCTCTTACCGCGCAAAGTATTATTTGGGAGGTTAGGTTTTTGAGGAAGTGAGTTGTAAATGGTGTCGTTGAAAGCTATGTTGAAACCTCAGGAGTTGTTTGAACATCGTGATACTAGGATGTTTAACCAAGCATAGTTTCGTTACTTTCATCCTCTTCCTGCAGGATAATTTGTAACTTAATGATGGGGTTGACCCTGCTAAGGACCATAAATAAATAAGGCATTCTGAGCGTTCAGCCGTGACTGAAGTCATAATTATAGCGAGTAAGAAAGACAGAAAAAGTACTAAGAAGGCTTCAAAATCAGTTTAATACTCAAACTTTATAAATTGCAGATGGTGAGCAATCATCATCTACAGACATCACTTTAACATCAAATTTAACAGGTGCAGATTATTTTTGGGATCAGGGAATCTGAACTAAAATATAACTTTGTCAACAGAAAACATATATGAAGTTAAACAGAACCGTATATTGAGTATGTTCAGCAAATGAGTTCAACTTCGGCGAATACGTTAAGACCATGGTATGATAGTGACTTTTGCAATGCGTCCTTCATTGTAACCGTCTAAAACCGTTAAAAAGTGTTATATCGAGAAAAGTATACCATTTGAAATTTTTCTACGAAATGCATGTAGCATGATCTTCAACCTTCAATCATCAGACTGTTATTGTGATAATGCATACGCAGCTTTTTGGTTATTGTCATGTTGTGCAGAAAGAATGAAGAAAACTTCACAAGAACTCGCATATGCTTAAGACCTTTTCAACCGATCCCTTCGCTTCAAAATTTCGGGAAAAAACACGAACCAACGTGTTAGCATCAGGTTGGTTAAAGCGACGAAAATCAATACGATTTTAAATTTGGTAGGCCTGAAAATACCAAAGCCACTGTAATGTACATGAAGCTTTTGATTTTGATACATTGGCGACGTTGATGTTGCCGCTGACGTTGTAAGTACAGCTTTTGTTCTAATACCCCGTTTTCCATTACGAAAGAGCTGAATGACTATTTAGCGTGGAATCTGAAGGCTCTATGAAGTCACTAGTAATGATATATAAAAGATGGCGGTGGAAGTATACAAAAGCTGTGAATGAAAGTATATTTACAACAAGAACCTAAGCAATACTGTAACTTGGAATGGCCTACTCGATGACCCATTTCACCTCCCTTAAATTCCTCTTCATCCTGCTAAAGGTATGAAGTAAGGAAATAAGGTACTACATAATTCTAACTCCAAATATTTGGAACCCATGAAAATAAGGCTAAAAGATTTTTTTCACAAAGTAGGCGATTAACTACAAACAATTATTGGTTTCCTGTCTTATTCCACAATTTAAACTCACTTTGTTTTGATATTTCTTATTCCTATTTAAGGTGTACTAGCTTGAGTACTACATTGTTATATTACTGATTCGACAAAGGAAACTTATTATTCAAAGCTTTAATGAAACATGCTAACACATTTAGAAGGAGCTAAAAATGAATTTATGAATATCAGCTGTCGTTTGGTATTTGACCTTTAGCTCCGTTTCCTGATGCTCACGTTTGGATCATATTGACATTTTAAACTTGGACTTTGAGTGTTTTTTGTTTAGTAAGACAGATGAAGAAATATGGCGGTTTCAAAGTTATTTGAGCACTAGCAGAAACTAACTCCTCAAGATGGTAAAGTAGATAAATAAATTTTAGACGATGCACGTTTTCCCTTAAATAATCGGTTTTGTCCATCACTTTAAAGAAATATTGATTATGATTTGACTATCTAAGATAGCCGTAGTGTGGCAGACTAGTATTTGCACTGGGTAATGATTGAAGGTGAGATGAAAATCTGGTGGTCGCTGGTTCGAATCCAGCCGGGGTCCAGATTTTCATCTCACCTTGAATCATCACCCAGTACTGGTCTAAAGAAAACAATTACAAACTGACTATTAAGACAGAAACGAAATAGCGGATTTCCTTTTTGAAATAATGGAGAATATTTGTAGCTGAAGTGGATGGTCTTGGCTGTATTGTGTTCTCTGAGCCAGGTTGTTTAATCGTGAAGCTTTCATCGTCTTTTTGGACATGATCAGTACTAATTTCATACTGAATTTAGTGCTAGTGTTTTTCACTCTAAAGGTTTCCAATCAATTTTGTAAAGATATTCGTATGTTTATTGAAGCACTACATAATTCACCAAGGGATTTTCATCATTTACCACAAATACAAACTTTAACCATATCAAAAAGCATATTGTATTCCAGTTAATTGGAGCAAAAAATTTCATTTAGTGGAAGTCATTGGATGGCTGCTACTTACACGTCTAACATAGCCCAGTGTCCTTATCAAAATTATTTAAGCTTATGTTTAGCACAGTAACAAGCTGCAGTCATTTATTCGAAGCAAAAAGGAAAACGGGGTATCCTGTCTAGAGCATAAGTAGAAATGTACATTCTGATGAATATGGATTCATTTTTTATTTGTACTACTTAGCAGTGAGTATTAATGTTTTGATGAATTACTTTTAGGACTGCTTAGTGTTAATCACTTCATTAACCTAGTTTTAATCTTCTTCATAACTATGTACATAACGAAATTAGACAAAAGGAAATCTTGACAGAAGAAATCAAAATGACGGAAGTATCATCTGAAAAGATTTAACTTTACTGGTGAAGGAAATATCATCTTCAGTCTTTTCATTATTTTTAAGAAAAAACATTTCATTCAAGATTTGCTTACTTACTTATTCCCATCGATTGAGGTACCCTTAGATTCTATCACTTATACATCTTTCTTTTTATTCCTATTTGGAACTTCTGTCAAACTCGTATCTTATAAAAGCATTTAACTCCAGCCTGATATTTCATATAAATTACAGCTAATTGAGTACATGCTTTTCGACTTTCATTTAACGTCTGTACAAGGCTATTTGTAGTCACTCTATTCATTGTTCATCTTAAGAAATGTCTTCGTAAGGAGTTCAGGTTGATGTGTTGTTCAGGGACCTGGAATTTCGTGTATTTGATTCGATATTAATATTGAAGGTCAGTGGTGTATGCACTAAAATTTTGGTCGTCTGGTCACGGATTGAACTTGATCTATTTTCTTTCCGTTAAGATGTTGAGCATTACTGTTTGCTTTCATGCGCTCAGTTTCATATCTTCATGAAAAAGTAGTCAGAAAATACTAAGTTCCGTCCATATTCATCTAAACTGGAGAATGCAACAGGTTGCTGGAGCGTCATTTCTTCAGTTTTTTTCATCCTTTACCTCTGTAAATAATTTGTTTTGTTCAAATATCTTCTTTATTGAGAGGTCAGTTAAAGTAAGGAACGCCACAGTCATAACTAACCTAGACTACCGTAAACTTAAATATTGCTGAGAGTAGTCAACAAATATTCCCGCTTTACCCCCAACTCTTCGCTACCCGATGAAATCTACAATGTAGTATCCTGGATAGCAAAAGGAATAGTACATTCAGATTTGTTGAGCAGCATATTGGTGAGGAACATTAGAAATGCTTAGAATTTCATTCAAGGTTGACAGTTCTATTGCGGAGTAAAAAGTAGCTTGGTGATAGATTGGCGACAAATATTCCTTCGCGCTAATTTGATCAAGTGTTGCGATTCCATGACAGATTATACTGACAGAAAGGTAACATCTGAATTTAATTACCGTTTATGCGAAATATTAACCTCATAATCAAAATACCCCTGTAATGATAATCCGTTATTCCTTGTGACTGTTAAAAAGATCTGTGCATTCGATTTCATTAACTGGGTGAGTGGTATGAAGAAAACTTGTCCAAAGTGAACATTTTTGCGAGTATTTTGAGTTTTCTGTATTTACTTACCTTAAGCAGTATGATGCCAATGATGCATTAGTCCCAATAACACGCTCTTCAGACGCACTGATCAGAAAATAATTATATATGTTTCATATCATTCTTTACAGGATACCTAGAAGGGTTACTTCAGTATATTTTTTATCCATTCTGCACCTTTAGCAGTTGAGAGAATTTTAAGGAAGTGAGTGATTTAAATAGAATTCCATCAGACAACAACCTCAGATGGAGATTTATTGAAAAGCTGAGGAACCCAAGACTGTCAAGTTTCACAGCAAACACTTTACCACTCAGCCGGTGGATTGCAATCCAATGGTATACGTTTTTAGTACTTCTATCAATTTGTGACATGGCACGACTATAGTATGGTGTTATCAGCGTGTTTTTGTACTCACACTCAATTTAGTTGGGTGAACTGGTCATCGCATGTTGCTAGGACTTCGGTAAGATCGTCTAAAAGCAAGATACCAGCGAACATTGAATTGTGATTCACTTTCATGATTTGTATGGAATCGATTGATCTCAAGGGGTTTCATCCAAAACCAAATTCAGTCAGAAAACCACTGATTGATTCCTCATGTGATCACGCGGACACACAGCTTAGTAGTCCAAAAATTTGATGCAAAAGTAGTCTAGTGCTCCTTGCTGTAAATCCGTATCTTTTGAAGTATCTGAAGGAGCTGTTTTTGAAGAAATTGAGGAAAATCGGATTATCCTGAAACAAATGCTTATTGGCTCAGCAGCAGTATGATATATGTTTCTCTTAAGAGCTATTTTATTATATTTCTCTGAATAATACAACACTTGATCCTAGGTAACTGTTTTTGATATATTTCACTGCGTTCTGAATGAAATTCGTTTCATTTCATTTATAGGTCAGGAATATAGTATTTGTAGGGTTATTCAATCTTCTCTGCGTTTTTTTGCTTCTCATAAACTCAGTTTATTCTTCGAATTTTCTATATTTTCAGTAGTAGTCTTTAGTATCTAGCGGTGAAGAAGACCTAATTTCTGTTATATCTTAAGGTGTATTTATTAGGCTCATTATTTGTTGATCATTAAAATCTGATAGACATCATACAGGCATAATATCACATTCTTTTGAAACATTTAATGAAATAATTTTTCTGTTACGTAGTCAAAAAACTGGATGATGCTCATTAACTAAAATGCTGAACTCCATGAAATATTTCACAAAGTATAGTCACAGTCAATAGTTATATATGCACAATTTTTTTCTGCTTCTCCATAGGAATCTTCAATCTAATGTTAAGTTATGGTAGTTTAGATACTAAAAATTGGTTTGAAAGAGGTATAGAGATAACAGGGAATAACCACCAAGCATATCTGGTAGATAAAATAGGTCATCTGGTCGAATTTTCACTTGATAATTCTCAGTTTTGTGTTGGATAACGCTAGGAGGGGATGAGGGTAAGAATAGTTCTCACCTAATAGGACAATAATAATAGGTTTAAAGACAATAGATTCGTACACTTTTAAATTAAAAGGGGCATAAACAGAAAACGTCTGATCAAAAAACAAACCAAACAAATCACTACTGATAAACAGGTTTATGCGTTTAAGCTTCATTTCATTCTATTCCACATGAGAAAGACCCATACAGCACATATTATTCATTTCGAAGGCTTCGTATAAGACTTTCGCAAAGACGATTTGGCAGGTTTTTTCAGACCATTTGCGGCTGCCGTTGTTCTTAGCGGAGCTGATGGGGGAAGAACAGCTAATACTGAAGTAGACTCTGTACTTTTTGATTTTTGATCTACCATAGGGTGTAATTTGTTGAAGTCTGGCACCAAAATGCGTGCTAATGGTGATGGGCCTTTAGATTTTTTCAATGGTGAACTTGTTTTCGACGAACAGCGGCTACTGTTTTCATGGATAGCCTTGCCAAATGTATTTATTTGTTCATCCGACAACTAACGGGAAACATTTAGGAAGGGAAAATTTGTGAAACAATAGTGTTAGCAGGGAAATATCAAATGGCTATAATTAAACAAACTCACAGTCGGAAAATATAATAACTGTTTAGAATAAGTTTGATAGTTTCCGTAAGTAAATTATTCTTAAACTGCACGTATTTCATCACAGTTTCACACAGCCTAGTTGCTGAATTGCAAACTTTACCAATATACCTTTATAGTCGCTTTAGACAATTTATTCATATTGTTTATGTCCCTACCACTGATTCGTGTACATATTTCAGTCACATGTTGACTATTACGGCATATATAACTTACTTTTAAAGTCTACGACTCAAAAATTATGTGACAAGTGTTTAAATATCCTGCAAAGTGTGAGCATCTTGAAGTTTCCAAACACCTTTTGATTAAATGTATCAATAAACATGATATCTAAGAGAATTAATTCTTCTCCTTGATTGAAACCTGTTATGAAAAGAAGTATACTAGACATCTATCAAAAACATTTCTTTTTCGCCACTCATTTGCTTTTTCATTAAGATCTCTATAGAAAATAACAGATGAACCCTGCATTTCAGCAGGAGATAATTCACATACGTTAGTTTCTTTGTCTGTCAAAAAGTAATGAACTTCAGTAACTAATCTATGAAAGCACTAAGTTGTTTTTTTATAATGTTGGTCCTATGTATTTTTTTTTGGTATATCAAATGATGGTATGGTATCATTTAATGAATGTTTCTAATGCAATGTACAATATGTTATTTAGATATTAGGGAAAATAACCATCGAGTGCTAAGAAATCAGGAATTTTAACCGGTCACTAAGTGCTTACCTGAATGACTTGAAACACCAGTCATAGAAAAAGACTGTATTTGTGAAAGTCACAGCGTGTTTAAAATCAGATAATTCCAACGTTGTTTTTCCTAAAGAAGCTAGGACCAGACTTCTGTGAGAAACGTTAAAATTATTTGATTTCGAACACGATGCGACTTATACAAATGCTTTCTTACCTAATGTCAACCTTTTACTCAGCGAAGAATATTTGCCTTATTATCCGGTCAAATCTTGATCATAGTTTTTATAAACAGTCACAGATTTTGTGGTTTGTTGTCATTTCTTTATTTCGTCAACTTCAATCCTTCGCCAAACGAATGACATTTGAACTAACTTTGTGTATCACCAGCGATCACATTTCAGTATGCATACATTATACCCTGGTAATTTTTATTAATACAGATCCATAAGTCCCATCAGTTCACCTTCTATACCGAAATGTCAAAGTTTAGCTTCAACACTGACCACTTTTTTGTTACTTTTTCAAAGAAGAAAATGGCTAATTAGCCATGCAAAAAAAATGGCAGGGGTGAAGCCATAAGACAATGGACCTTTGATCAGACCGAAAATCTAGGAAAAGTTGCATAATTATATTGATTACATGACTAATACTTTAGTGGTAGCATATCATCAAATAGGCTAGAATTTAACAATCGATGTTATCGATCATCCACGGACATTAGTAAGTCCTTCTTCATCAAATAATTTGTGCCATACACTAGCACCTCTAAACAAGACGCTTTGATATCCCTTGTAGTAAGGTATTGGTCACAAGATTGTGGATTCGTCTTCTTTATTGTTGTGGTAACAAAAAAATCTAGATCACAGGTTTCCTCTGACTACTGAACACTGTAGAACTGCCACCAACATCCCAACAGAGCTAAAACATTTTAGTAGTTCGTAGAATGTACTAAAGTCACTATTTATGCCAAATAAAAACGATCATCAACCGATATACAAACCGATTTTGAATGGACAAGGACAGCTGATTCTACATAGATACTTACAGAAAATAACCCGTTTCACATCAGGGATGAATTACATATGCAGAAGAAGTTTATAGATTTGAGCAAAAGACGTTTAGAAAGAAGGCTTAAAAGTTAGATTAAGTATAGAAGATGCAATCAGTAGCATACAAAGGAAGATTAAAATAGGTCTGAAAGTATGAGGAAATAATTGAAGCCTGTTTCCTTATGCAAAAAAAAATATTTTTTTGCAAGCTAATTTGAAATTTAAACAGCAATTCCAGAATAAAATACCCTTCAAAGAATGCTACCACAGTGGTTAGAAACATTAATATATCTGTACACTTTAAAAACTACTTACCCGGGTAGTAGATTTTTTAACTGAAAAATTATTATTTCCATAAAGGGGCTGAATTAGCATTGGTGTAACTCTCTGACTCCGAACACTTGAGTTTAACACTGGACTAATTAGATCGTCATCTATGGAGGATTTTGGACTGTGCCTCATCATAAAATCATCGTTAGTGAATTCTGCCTTATTAAGATGATCCTTTGTTTTCAGAATATTCATTTCCACCACTTCAGTTTTTGATTCCCTATCTTTTTCCAAATGACAACACATTGATGGTGATAATAAGGATAGGGTTGATATTTCTTCTTTTTCTTGAATAGTAGCAGCCTTCTCATTTTCACTTATTTCTTCATCTTCATCGTCATTATCATTCACTTCTCCCTCTACTTCTTCATCAATTAGTAAACCATTTTTATCCTCATGATGACAGCTGCTAAGACCAATCCCTCGGTTTGTAAACTCCATGTCTATACTGCAAGCCAACTGTATCTGATGTATCAAATCACGTGAATTTAACAGTGAGCAAGCTAAGGGATTATTTTTCTCTTTTGATGTCACTGAACTACTTGGCATAAATTGACTGTCTCGGCAGAGTTTTGGTTCCGGTAACTCAAGGAAATTGTTAGACTCGAACGGCAGTAAATCATCGTTGGCCATCTATAAGTTAGTTACAGAGAATATAATGGTCTGTGCAAATTTTCAAAAGCATTATTATCATCTGAAATATTTGAAATAGCCATAGTTAGAAGTTCAATCTTAAAATTTGGCCAACAAATGAGTGCTGAATAAATCAGGCTTTGTTTTCAACTTTACCCTGAGTCACCGTGATTTACAATGTAATAGACAAAAATTATCTTTCAGTTTATATTAACGACTACACTAAAGTTAACTATTTCGGTATATATTGAAGGTTCATTCGCTAAATGTGTAGCTTTGTGCAGATAGTAATACTCGTGATTACAGAGAAGAATTTACATGTATCATGAATTTTCCATTACGCTCCGTAAAACCTTTGATACTGAGACAATAGGACGAAGTAAAAATGGCTTTTGAAATTGTTTTTCTGTACCATTAGAACATATGCAAGCGAGGTGTAAAGTAAATGGTTCCAGTGATACCTTCAGCAACACACGATCACGAGGTAGTGAAAGCCATTACTAACTGGATTTTAAATGATCTCAACTTATTTTGTTTATATTACCGAACTTTCCAAAGTAGCCAAAACCATTGCATTGATATTGAAGATTGTGAATTTATGATGATAAATTTGTGAAATGTTTTCTGGGATATTCCAAACTGTTTTTATTATGAATCTAAAGTTGACTTTCATTGTCACCAAAAATAATTTAGAAAAGTTCTAGCATTGTCCTTAAAAAAGCAGAGAATCAAAAGAATGTGTCAGGTGTGGTAAAAATGAAATCATTTAACTTTCGTGGATACCAATATACAAGTATGATGATTTTCGAACCAGTCAGTCTGAGATCTGCATTAGCCTGGCTCATATCACCTGAAAATCTAATAAAATATAGTGCTTAATACCATAAACAATTAGTCGTTTAATAGACAGTATAGGAATTCGTTACCTTTTTAACTCAGATGAAAGCAACCTGTTTTCTCAAACCTTTTTAGGCTTTATGACTGAAAAAAGCTCAATGGTTATAACTACCAAAACATTGTTCATTTATACGCTTCAGAAGTAAATACAGTTCCCCTCTATTAAGATATTATCTCGCTTTATAAAATCCTAGTTTTGATTCATGAACCTCCAGAAGGATGTCTGGCATACCTTACGAATTATTTCAAGTTGCCAGACAACAAATACTTAGGTTTCAAGTAGATGTTCATCACAGACTGACATCAATTGGAGGACTATTAAAAATCTGGGTGAATTGGACAGCTATTTGGTCCTAGTATGGAACTGCTCAACAGTGCAAACCCACGACCCTTTCAAGGGCTTGACCAGGTTTTACGGAATAAATGATAATATCTGGCCACAGGGTCGGAATCCAATACTCTACATTTTTCTACATCCGTTGGTTCCCTATATACAGCGACCATCATCAAATGCCACTGGCCAGTATTTGTCCTCACAGCCGAATGGTTAACCTACACAAGTCTCTTATGGGAACCCAGGACGGCCCTGAGTTTGATCCGTCATGGAGTTGAGAGTACGCGCTACTGGAGATCCCCGTACTAGGACGAAAAACTTTTCTAGTGTAGTGGGCGTCGCTGATAACAACGGATATAAGTAGTATATATCGAGAGGGTGGCAGAAATCATAGGGAATTACCGGCAATGGGTAAGGTTTCTGCCAAGAGCAACCCAGGGGACAACACAGGCGTATTACAGGGGATGCTGCTGATAAGAGTGTATGAAGAGCCGGTCAAGAGTAAATCAAGACGGGAACGGAGAGAAAACGAAGACATTTGCAAATGTCTGCGTTAGTGCAAGGAGTACTATGTGTAACCACTACCATTCCAATTGTTCGTAATACATACTCTCTCGTCGAGTTGTCTTCTATTTCTTCACATAATAGATTCTCTAACTGATGTCAGTTTTGTACAAATACTGGACTGAAATCAATCGATTCCCGTAAACCTCTAGAGTAGAAATACTTAGATGTTTTATCTTTTAGTATTTAACATGGAAATTAATTAGCAGCTTATGCCTGTAAGGTTTCAAATACCAAAAATGCGTCATTATCTTCTATCAGTACGTGTCAATGAATGTGAAATCAAGGCGCAGAGTCTCCAAATAGTTTAGAACTTGATACTAAGCAAGTATTCTTTAATCACCAGTATGATGATCATTCACTGAAACGTTTATTAATTACTCTAAAAGCTACTTACTAATGATCAGTGTTTGAAAATTACTTGTCTCTATTTGTGGACTCAGTTTCATAAACCAGGTAAATGGAAGTATTCAACAGTGAATGAATATGAAAAGCTATGCTACTGATAGTTGTATGTGAAAATAAACCGGGTCACCTGGAATTCAGGTTGTAATAAAATAGAATAAGTTTAAAGCAACTGGTCCCTTTGATAAATTTAAACAGCGTAATGAGAAGACGAAGATTATCTGAAACATGTGATGTGCTAGCGCTATACATTTCGATGTATTTTCCATGTGTGATCAGATTGTTCGAAATGTGTAGCGCTAATACATCGCATGTTTCAGATAATCTTCGTCTTCTCATTACGCTGTTTAAAATAGAATAAGATTTATCTCCTCTTCTGCACTTCTACAGGTTTCTATTCTTGGCCATTTTTCCTATACTTACTTATTTTGTAAAACTGTGTTGATCTATGATGATAGTACACAAACCAATCATTTACAGAGAAAGAACGGTATCTGCCATACTTCTCATCACTGAATGAAATTCCTAAGAATTATTATATTTTAGCCAATTAGCAAATAATCTTTACTGTTGAATACCAACATGAACAAAGTTTGTCCAGAGCTTCTTGTTTACTTTCTCCTAAGCACGGAGAAAAGATAAAAGTTCACATACGTAACCCGACTATTTACGTATGCCTTCAGATGAGACAGCTGGGAATCATTTTTTCTTGGCTCATATTGCATTTCTTCTGGAGCACTTTATAAATAATTAGCTCATGACAACTTTTGAAAACTATACGTTAGTTATCGTTGAAAAAAAAATAGTTTTTTGCTAATAAGAAAATGAAATCCACCTGGAAAATGGAAATTTGCATGTCACCTGATATAAAAAAACCGAGATATTTGGGTGTTGTCCCGATAAGCAAAGTTCAAACAGTATTCTCCTCAATCCCTTTTAAATTCTGCCAAACTATTCAGTAGATTGTTGTAATTATTTAACCTCACCTAACAACGTCTCCTAGTCCCCTTTTTCGATATATATAAGGCTTAAATTTAGTCATTTACTGGATATCAGCAACCTTTAATAGTTCATATCGAAATTTCATCTCATTCACATTGTTCACGCAAAACGGATTCGTAATAGTTGGTAAAAAAGATCGAGGATGTATGCAGACTTACTGCAAAGCATGTAGAGTTATACAATAAGGTTGCAAAAAAGGTAACTTTTGCAAAACAAATATTCGTTTTCATAGCAACATAAAGATTGATAAATTACGTTGAAAAAGATGAATGTAAGAAATGGGAAACATTGTGTTCTTATAAGAGTAACGAATATCAAGCATATAATCCACGCTAGTGATATACGTTAGATGTTTTCACGAATAAGTCATTGATTTTTGAAAAGGAACTTAAAATTTTGTCATCTAAAAAGATTGTCTGAATTGACGAAATTACAAGAAAAAACCGTTCATTAGACTGTGATTTTATGCATTTTCCTTAATAATAGTGAAACGGTTTATAAGTTATTTATTTTTATAACTAACAGCTTCACATTACTTCTATAGCCTTGAGAAAAGGTTTGTGAATACGATTATGACAGCTATTACTAGTCATCAACAGATAATACTACTATTTACTTCGTTTTTAAATACCCTCAATTTTTTAATGAAAAGTACGCCTAACATGGCATAAGAGGCACTTTCATAAAAATTGATCGTACACAGATGAAGAACACGGTCAACTACACTGTTTTGGGGAAGCCTAACCTCTATAGTTTTTAAAATCTAACTAGCGAGGCTTTTTTCCCACCTGCTGGTTTCTACTATGATTTACACTTGATTTTTATTCCAACTGTTCCGAAGATATCGTAAATGCCCATCACCCTAACACCTAAAAGACGTTATGAAGGATATGTAGCATAGACGTTATGCTGTTCATGTGTGTAAAAATTTTGAATATATGGAAAATTAGCCACTGTGAACTGATTCATGACATTTTGTTAAGATTGAACAATTTCTTCATTCTTTCTTCCATTATTCACAACTTGAAGGCAGAGAAACTGATTAGTTTTTAACTTTAGTAAATCATTGCTTTGTGCAAAAGCTGCACAATAATTACTTTGCGAATACTTCATTTTTATGCAATAGGGGAGAAACGTTATGAGTAGTATTGGTGATTTACCATCCTAACTGCAGTAAACTTCGAACATTCAATCATAATTTTTAACTGAATTTAGTCAGCTACCGTAGAAACTAGATATATCTAACCTGATTACTTTATGTATATTGTTTTCCAAGATGGTGCTCCGTAACACTAAACAAATAAAGAGAAACGTAAGCGTATAACTTCTTACTGAAGTATACTCACTCAGCAAATCTCCTTTTGAATAGCTACAACTGAAAAAGTAATTTAATAAAAATAAGGGCAGATTAGAATAGACAAGTGAAAGGGATGTTAGTTGAAAGATAGTAATTGCAGACAAGCAACAATTCATTTGAACCTATTTAAGAGATATCCTGGTAACAACACTCCATTACGTCTGAAAGATGTAAAACATTGTTTGAGGAATAGATTATAAGGTGTCAGAAATAAACTTATGCTCATTAATAACTCAGGATATGACAAAGCTGCCACACTTCCCACCAGTAAACTGATGATTTCACAACAGATGTGATGCAGGCAAACGTGAAACTACATGGAATATGAGTAAGGATGGAAAAAACTAAGACAAATATTGAGCAATAAAATACTGAACATTTGAAAAATACTTAATCCATGGTCCAAGCCTGTGTTAGCAGTTTCGCTGTCAAGCATGATCTTACCGTAAATTCCTTCACCTCTTGCACATTCAAAATTATAACACAGTGTGACTATCCAAAAATAACTGCCATAAGTTAGCTACACAGAGTTAATTAGCTGAATTAAAAAGGGATTTTCATTTTCCTCAATGTCATCACTCACCAAGTTAGGCTGGATGCTGTACTTCATTACGATAACTTTAGTAAAACTGATAAAATGCTAGTTAGACATATCATGTAAGTGTTTATTTGAGTAAACCAAAATCCTACCTCCTAGTTTTCACACTAGTCTCCTCTAGGGATATTTATTCTTTACATAAGAACATATATGCTATTCATTACTAACTTTTGTATTTCTCATAAACAGGTTTATGAATAAAATGATTCGTCTCCCTTAAAAGGTGTTATTTGGGAAGTGCACTATGCGAAAATTTTATGATCTACCCATACATCATTTTAGGAAATGTTTAATGTTTCTAAATTTGTTTCCATTTCCTTGCTTGAATAGACCACACTTCGTTGATATTTTGAACAGATAGGTGGCAAATAATTTTGCTTATGATTCAACCACTGGTTAAAAAATGCAGCTCAATCAAGTACACTAAGATAAAAAAAAATACTGTGGAAAACATTATATGGTGCTATTTTTATGAATCGATTCACAACCAATCCATGGACATTGATTTAAAACTAGACGGTGATCATTTATAAGATATATCATAAACCCCCATGCTCTCTCGGAAGGATTTTCCTCAAGGTTGTCAATATAACTTACTGACGCTTGTCCACAACCTCCAAACTTAGATCCAGATACTGATTAATGAAATCTAGCATATTTCTGATCAGAATACTAGGAATGACAGTTGCAATTTGCACAACTTTCTTCTTCACTGGTTTCCTTTCCATCATTGTATCATATATTTAACAGCAGCTTATAATATATCCCAATCAAAAGGTTACATGAAGGTATGTACTCATCCTTATGCGTTTTCAAGAGAAGCTCGTGAGAAATGTCTTGTGGGTGTGATAGTTTCTGATGAATGAGGGTGCATATCACAAACGATGACTGAAAATATCTAGAGCACTACTACTGAGCAGCCAGTTCTTAGTCTACATAAACATAATGAAACTTTATCATCCACTAGAAAATAGCAGAAGAGATATATAGGTTTGAGTAAGAAGGGAAAATGATTGTCTTCCAAACTGTGTTACTCACCTAAAAAGTATCCATTACGTCTTTCATGCCCAATTGTTATAAATTTATTGGAAACGTGAAGCGATTCCGAGATACATGAGTGCTTAGACAGTTTCCATGCTCATAATAGAAGCTAATGATCAACAGGTATAGTCGGCGAAAACTTAAATCTTTCTTCTTAAAAACTTGGTTGTCAGCATAAAACCATAAAGGTGATTAGTAAAATGTTTATTTAAATTTTCATTTTCTATTCAGTTTGCCAAAGATTTAAGACGGAATAAATATACGGGTTAGATGACAAATCATCCAGATAAAGTAAGGTGTTTGAAGTTCACTTTCATTAGGCAACTAATAGACATTTAGAAAAGATCAAACTCTACATGAATAGCATAATCTTGTATTTCACAGTTAACAGTGAATAGTGACTCTCAAAAATTAGCACTAATTATTGTTTAAAAAGTACGCTGATGTAGAAAATAAACTGTCTGAAAACCATAGGAAAATACTTAATTATAGAAAACTAAACATTTTCTATATCATGAGTAAAATGAAATCAGAGTTAGGAGTACATAAAACAAACGCGCGTAGTAAATGAGTAAAATGTTTAGCACTATGACGGAGTAATTCGAAAAAGCAAGACAACAGAAAATGCGGATTCAATAATTTATGCAAAACATTACATTTGTACAAAGTAACGACATTCGTATATTCTACTTCTCCTTCCTCAAATGACTGCTAGTCATATCAGCTTTGCGCATAAAGTAGACATTTTGAGAACAAGTGGAGTTAAGAGTGATTACTTGATTTTCTTTAGAAAAATATTTCAAATGTAATGGTTTTGTCCATATGGCACTAATTAGAGACCTGATTAACATATTGCTGGTAGTTTTCAAAATAATGTGTAAAACACAATATCCGTGTTAGTAGTCTAGGAGAAAATTCCCTTCAAAATTTGAATTGTTACTCCTGAAATACTATTAAGTTTTAGTGTCTCCTCTTAGCATCCGAAAGCTACACTACTGTCGTTTGAGGATGTTTAAAAGTCTGTACCTCAGTAAGTCATCAAAGGATGGAACCTTGAATCTCCTACTTTCCTGCAGGCGTATCATTAATGCCATGCAATTACTAGGGGGTCTTGTTAATGGCTAATATTAGGCTTTATACAGTCAGTGATGCATTTAAAGCACACTTCAGGAATTCATTCGAGTATCTGATCTCGGTGCAACCCTTTAGTTCTAAAGTCTTATATACGTCACGACACCTGAAAACTCTTGACTCTGCTTCAGTAAACTTTGAGGAAAAGACATTACTAAGTTGTCCTAAACTAGACTTGAAAATTTACTTTGAATGGATGAAACAATAACATGACCGACAAATGTTTTCATCAGATAAATGGAGAGCGCAAAAACTTAACTAAGTGACATGGTAGTTGCAGTTTACTTTCAACCTGATCTAATCGATGGCATGAATGGGTATGCGGTAACAATAAAACCTCAGTGCAAACACTTTTCTTATTTGCAGAATGCACCATCATCAGTGCCAGCAAGATGTTCGACTGCCTATGAAAGGTCAAGTTCATTACACATGATTGTTCCATACAGCCTAATTTGCAGCTGTAATATTTACAGTCCAAGTCCTATGATTGACTGAACAAGAAGAAAAAATGACAAAGCAAGGTTAAAGTTAAGGTCAAAGTGTTTGATAAAGAAAGTAAGTGAATCACCGAGTCTTCGAAACCTGCACCGACCAAGGTGATGGAGATGTGAGTTATACACATTGAAGCGAAAACCTACCACAACTTGAAAAGTTATCGAGAGTGTAATGTGGTTGCAAGAAGTCTGAAGGTGCTCACAAGAAGAAATGGTATCACAACATGAAGTCTTCAACCTCTAGTGTGAAAAATTTAGGTAGGTGTTATTTGATTAACGGAAATTATTGAGCTGGTAGAGGTCAAAGTTTGAAGACTTTTAGAAACACTTCTGAAGGGTAATCATGGTGACATAATAATATTGACTATTTATAGTCAAAACTCCAAACATTGTATAAACTTTTAAAACTCACACTCTCTTCTTATTTTCCTCTTGTTACCTTTATTATCCCTCTTTTTAGTGCTCTTTTCTACTATATTGTTGTCAAGTGTGATAAGTCGAACCACAAGACTTGTCTGTGAAATTCGATGTTGGATTATTTGTCTATTGACAGCACAAAGTAAACTGTGGTCGTGAATATTTTGCGTTGTGCATTACTTTCATAAGTGAGTCTTTTGTTTTATCAAATGATAAATTTGTTGACCGGTTTCACCACTTTTTCAAATCATGTATTTATTAGCTTTGACTCACCAAACTAGGTTGTTAGTGAAAGCCATCATTAAGTAGGTATTTTCTTAGCACCCACTTTGTCGTTAGAACATTGATTCGAAGTAATTCCTACAGCAATAGAGAAACTTATGAGACTTTTATTCGGATTACTTATTTTTCCTAATTCCATGCAGTGATAATACAGTGCCCTGCAAATTATGGCATAAAGATTCTATGACATTGACACGTAAGTTGACTACGTACTGTAAAAAGTTAACTTTACTAGGCCGTTTTGATAGTAAGAACTAAGAGATAGGAGTAAATCGACCAGATTGTTTGAAATAAAAAAGCTTCCCCGAAAAAGTATCTTACATACTCTGGTTACCTGCAGTGGCCAAAATAACCGTAACATTCGGTGCATGATAAGTGACATGTTGTTCATCAGCTTGCTTTAAGATATACTCAGATAAGAACTTGTTTCTTTGTATAAAGTAGAACTGATCTCTTAAATTTTGTTTACAGTGTTGGGCGTATCCAAGTTAGTTACAGTACAATTTGATGACATTAGAACAGTTACTGGTTATTAGTTTTAGCTGGTTATATATATCATCGAATCCTCCTAGATCTTAGCAGAGCTTACTAGTCATTTACAATGATTGGTAAATCTAAAATCTGAACTTCCAAACGTGACCAAGCTGATCACTGGACTGGTTTAATAGGTTATAGAGCTCTGATGCATTTGAAGTCGTTCTTCTGCATTTTGAAATATGAACAGAGTAGTATCTGGAAATCAGTGAATATATAAATATCTTGTGTCCATATTCCACGTAGTGGCTTGAGACAATTTCAGAATTCGTCGGCTGAAGTACATAGAATCCAGTATTCTATGCTCATCGTGGAACTTGAAAGTCGTATGTTTCGTTAGAGAAACTTCAGTCAGTAGTTTGATAAAGAAGTTTGCGGACAGAACAAGTCTATTGGTGATCATTTTAGTTGCTAAAGTTTATTTATAGCAAAAATAGAGTATTTGTCTGCAGGTCTCAGTTAATTAATCTGTAATAAAGTTTCTCAAACTGTCATCCTGTTATAAAACTTCACACATCTACATAAAAACTTCCTAGGACCGATTCGTAAACAAAATCGAATTTTCACACATAATCACAACATTTAGAAACGGATAAGTCACTTTTTGGAAACTGCAGTTGGTGAATACCAGTAATGAAATAAACATTAGTAATGCTATTCATCAACTAGAGGCAAGCTTACAATTTAGCCCAAATCCAATTTATTGAAAAAGGTCTTTTCTTATAATCCAGTAACTGAAACTAAATGTGTATGAAAGCCAACCTATGTGAGGAATACTCAAATTCGTCTTCTGAGCTTTTTATGAAGTAAGATTGCCGATTTCAAAAGGTAGTATATTTTGCCTATACTGGACAGCGAGTGCATTATCTACTTTAAGTTTCTTCTCTTCATGTTTATTAAGACGCCTGATTGCTTTTAATATTAAATCATATAAAGTAGTCAGTTCAGTAAATTATTGACTCGGTAATTTCAGGGCGATACTTACTTTGTCTTCATAGCCATTTTTTGTCAGGTTTGTATTTTCAGCTACTACTGATAATGGATGACTGGTCATATCATTCGATATATCATCTGCACCAGTGAGGTTATCTGATTGCGATGTATTCTTCGAATCTAGTTTTCCATTTTGTTGACTGGACAATTTTTCCAAACGTTCTCTCTCCTCTCTAGCTAACCGTACTCTCTCTTTTCTGGCTTCACGTTCTACTGCTTGTTCTCTTGCTTGTCTAGCCACATCAGCGTGTACACGTGATTGAAGACTTGTCATTTCTGATTCAATGTAAGCAAGGAGCCATTTCAAACCATCGCGAATCGCTTTATCCAATTTTTTACCGGGTAGCAATAAAGCGCAACAGCACTCCTAGAATCGAAAGGAAATCATTATAACTGTATCATTTGATAGGTAAAATCTAGAAGTCCAGCTTTTAATACCTGACTTATTGTCTTGTAGTAAACATCAGATAAGGTTTTATTTGAGATTAGTTACTAACCTTGATTGTGAAATTTCTACTTCTATAGCGATTACAACAGGATTAGCAGCGAAATCGATGAATCCTTTTTTTCACGGGGGGGGTGACTCGATAAACTAACTTTAGTGTCAATTTATTTAGCTGCTGCTGGTTAACACAACTCTAGAAATAGAGAGTCAATTTTCTTGAAGTTTTAAATTAGTTTTGATGATAAGTACCAGTAAATATAAAATTAAGGATTAGTGCCTTACACTAGATGATCAGTAGTATACATTATCTTCGACTTGGTTATTTCAATATTCAGAACCGCATTATCCTAGCTATTTTCTGTTGCTTGTCAAAATAAAGAGTAGTTGAGAAACCTGTGAACTACAATCCATTTAAGATTAAACAAAACATTCTTAAAACTAAGCACCTAAGAAAGTTCAATGTCTGTGGGATAATAACATTTATTTGATTAAATTGCTTGAACAAATTTAATTTATACTATTCTCAGACCATCCCAGTATCTTTAATAAACGTGAATATTCATTAATTACAATAACAAAAGACTTATTTAACCAGATAAAAGTTGACATTTATTTGATTTTAATCAAAGAAGATAACTCTTCATATAGTGCTAACGCGAGCGACAAGCTTTGTGGATACCATTTCTTTAGCAATTTGGATCTGACTGATCATAGCTTTATTAAACTGGGTATTGGTCATCTAGTGTTTAGATCACTCCTATCTGGCTTATAAAACCTGCAGCCAAACGTGAATGGGTTCTGTCCACCTTCTTCGGTACCATATTACAGTCCTATATAATTTAACCCATAAGTAGATGCTTTAAAATTTAGTGTTAAAAAAAAAACAATTTCATTCACTTCTGCTTCTTCATCTGATTCGAATTGATTCCAATTTTGTCTGCACCATACAAGGTATAAAAATGTTAACATAAAGGAAATATTTCTGTCTAGTGTTAAAGCAGGTGAAAAATCAGTCCATGCTTACCAGTCTGCAAGGGCATTGATGTTGATTTACCAAATCATCCAGCTGTAGTGCTGCTATCAGCTCCGACTCATCTACTGCGTCTTTGATATCTCGTTTATTTGCTAGTCTTAATTATCAAATATGAGGATTAAATAAATGCACAACTTTTTCGCAACTTACAAAAGAACCGGTTTACCTGATATGCATGGATGAGCGAGAACCTTGCCCAAAACTTCGTGGCATTCTTCTAGTCTTTCGGGTGCACTTGAATCCACTACAAATATAACACCATAGACTTCAGCAAAATAGGTCTCCCAAATATCACGTATTGTTCGACCACCACCCAGATCGTAAAGGTTAATATTAAACCGATCTATGGCAAATTCAATTCGATCAAAGCCGATAGTAGGCGCGATTAAGTCATTTGAAACTTGAATATATACATTGGTTAGAATTCAGCTAATTCTTTTTGGCTTACCACCCTTTATACTACGAGTTGTTGTCGTCTTTCCAGCATTATCCAATCCCAAGATGACAAGGAATATTTCTCTAAATTCAAGACAAAATATTTGAAATAAGCGCTGCTAAAAATTATTGACAGTTGGTATTCAGTTACTCTCTTCATCACTAACTTGCATGAGTTTGTCGAAAGTTTGGTAACATTGTGAGATAAATAAGTAGCAATAGTTAATTTAGACTTGAACAAAATAGTTTTCAGTCAATTAGGGTTATAAATATAACCTCAGACGCTCACCCTGTATGCTCAACGAAAATTGATTTTAGTCTTTGTTCTAATCATGCATTAAAACACAAATAACTTCAATGTCAAATTTTTGAAGTCTTGGGTGATTTGTAAACCCAGAATCACATGAATTTTTCATGGAAAGTGTTAAATAATGAATGGGGGGGTAGTGAGCATAAGCCAAAAACCATTTAACATCTCACAAATAATTTAGGGAAATATACGTTTATCAAAATCTACAGGAGCATACAAATACCAAATTAAAATAAGATTTTGGACAAGCCCAGGCAGCCGTCGAATTTAGTAATGACTATATTGTCAAGTTCTTCATTTTTTGACAAATTTTGGGACTAAAATATTCTAAGCGCGTTACATTCGCTGGGTTAAAGAGATAAATATTGTTTTGAGATGTTAAGTTCCACGAAGTATAACTCGACACTATGGGAGTCTGCAGTACCACTAAATTATAAAAATTAATCCCAAACTTTGCTTCCAAAATCTCCAATATGATAAATAACGTTTACAAAACAGTTTATTTTGATCAGTTTTTAAATCACAGTAAGACAAACTCTGCTTGGCCATCGACGGAATACAATAATCAGATTTAAGACAAAACACTTGTGATTTCACGGTCAGATACTAAAACACAATAGTTATTAGTCAGACTTATATACTTTCATGCCTGATGGTCACTTCATAGGTGGGTCCTGATATTACAGCTGTCGAGTTGACTTCATTCCAGTCGTACTTCTGACGCTTCGTTTCCGTTTAGAATTCTTTTTGACATTACAGCGACATATCCATCAAGAAACGTAAAATAGTGAAATCCTTGATCAAGGCCATTACTTCTCTAAGTGTAAAATTTCTGGTTTCAATTCACTAATGGTTGTCAATAGGTGTTGAATTTCTTCAGACAAAGTGATAATATTTCCTATACGTTAAGAGATAACATCAACGCAGATTGATACAAGCGATACGGATATTGACTGAAGGTCAACTTTGGAGCAGACTTAACTTCGGTAACCCGTCGTCCCTAACATAAGTGTTAGACTAAATTCACAGTCTACCGTCATTTTCAGCACATCAAACTGTGGTGATGGATTCATAAAGACTTAGTAGTTTCGCCTACTGATCGGAAACCACTTGATCACAATCATTTTTCCATAAAATTTATTATAAAACTATACCACTTCAAAATACTCTTGGCTCACGAGCAGTTTATAGAGCTTCAATTGGTGTTCATGGCATTTGTATCTCTTGATATTTTTCTTTCTGAGAATGGTAGACAGTTCTCAGGGATTCACTTTTAAGAATTTTAACGGTAACAAGGCCCTATGTATCTATGACATACCCCTGCGTTTGCAGTCAAACGAATAAGCTAGGTCCCTTACCAGTGCCTTCGAACTGAACACCTTAGGCCTAACTGAATAAATCGTTGGGAAAAATACCAAAAATGTCCTGCTATAACTATTCAGTATCATCACATATTCCCTAATGCATTACCCACTTAGTAATGCATTGATGTGAATATACGATGTAAAACAATGTAGTTTGGCTATCACTCAGGTTATTCATCCTAACACAAATTCAATGGTGTGACAGTTAAGCAGCTTCAACTCAGATAGTAAATCTCAGCTCGCAACTGATAACAATGTCAAGTACAGTGGTTATCATATAGTACCGCACAGAGACTTGGTAACGTTCTCTACAAAATAAAACTCGAGTCGCAATGTGAGCGCATTACAAGAAATGACCGTGACTTACATATTTTAAACCTGAAAACATGCAAGTCGAAAACCTTAGATCCACACTATAAATATCAGTAGCATGACAGGAAATAGATAAGGCCAAGTAGAATCTCTAAAAAGATGCACGTATTTCGGTCACCACTTTTGTCAACAACACAAAGAAATAAAAAATGGAGATATCAAAATAAATAAATATTCGAGCATTAGGAAATGAAGGCTATTAAAATTCCTGGGAATTCAATGAAGAAACAAAGTCAATATATTCGTGTAACTGTGATTAAATTTTATTCGTAACGCTGAAAGTTTCTAACCACTGATTCGCGAAATTTTGATGATCCCAATCAAGTATCTTGCAGTGCATTATACGATGACAGTCAAATGGAAGCACTTATACTCGTTTTCCTTGTTTGTAGTCATGACAATGAATGGACTAACAGACGAAGATGATTACGTCATCAACAATTAGCCGAATGATGAGATATTAAGGTTATGAGTTCTCATAAGGATTTGCTATGAATTAGAATGTAAACGATAGCAGAAAAGTACAAAATTTTATTGAGATCAAAATATGCACTAAATTTTAAGCCAGTTTGGGTGTGGGTACAAAACATCTGCAATCCATACATTTTGTATAAGAATCGTTAACTCATACAAACTTTGGGTATCGAAGATTCACGCTGATCATTTAATGTCAAGAGAATTCACTGTCACAACTCTATCTTTATTAGCATGCTTGTAATTGGTCTTCGATAGGAAGTAAGTACGGTAAAAATAACTCTCACTACGATTTCAACATCAGCTTTCATACGTAGTTGTGAGTACCATGTTCAAAAGCAACACAGGTGCATACTACGCATAATTCTTAAATGAAACATTCATCTGGTAATAATATAGCGTATGGTTGACATAACATTTACACATGTGTGCTAACCACCTAATTTCATCTTGACTGACGTAGCATTACAAGCTTTCTTCATATAGTGATTATAGCTCATAGTGTAACACATAAGACTAACTTTTGTCGTTGAACGACATTATTTATTCACAGGGAGGTAGAAAACCGAACAAAGTGCCTATCCTATTAGCTATAGAATGATAATAAACCTTTTACATATGAAATGCAGCACTTGAGTAAAATTAAACTAAATGTATGATAACAGACATAAGATGCCTAACTGTTATAGTGGACGGACCTTGAAAAAACAAAGTGCAAGTCGTAACCATTTTCTTTCACGTAAATATTGTATGATCTCTTCATTTAATGATGGTAATAAGTGACCTAATTAATCCCAAATGTCACTGTGTTTATTATGTGTCAGTTATGCATTATACTGACAAATATATCTAAAATTGAAACATAATCCAACAAATCTTAGATGATTTACTGAACATAGAGACTAAACTTCACTGTTAATGAGTAATTTTTAAAGGTGATGAACAGAATTCATCGCAATGTGAATGTAAAGGAAAACATTCACATTTATATTTGACTGCAGCTGATCTAAAGACGTCTCCATATGAGTAGTCAAGTGATTTTCAAAATAAACCGCACCAAAGTCTCAATCCTTTAAAGTGAAGTTGTATGTCTTCGTTAAATCTTTAAATAAAAAACTTTGTGGAGTGACATTCATTTTTTTGACTAAATCCTGGATATTTGCAAATACCTTTGATGAAATATAAGAATGAATGAAATATTCAAATCACAACATGACTCATTTCTATCGCCTTGGTCAGCAGATGTCATAACTTCCTATCTATTTATCTTTCCCAGATTTTTGTAAGCTGATTGGATTTTCACTACACAGTTAGCAGTTCCTTAGACTTCTTCAATAACATTTTACCTTTGAATTACCTGATCATCCTAAAATGCATTAAAGGTTGCAGAAAAAGTGAACCAGTTCAAGCTGTTTTCTATAAATCTCCATAAGTTGTATGACTAATGTGGAATATAGTTCATGTCCGTTCCCTTTTGGGACGTTTCTAAAGCCGCCAATGGTATGAATGTAAGTTTGCGCTGTCGAATACTCCAGGGTTACATAAATTTCATTTGAAAATAATATTCATTATCAGCAGTGTGATGATTGTATATGCTGTATTATACACTTATTCCAAACATCAGTTTGAACTTCTATCACAAAAGGTAATGGGCCATTTGTTAGGTATATTTAATTACTATCTAAATCCGTAGCGGGTATTTTGTGCTATCCATAAAATTAAAGTGACCGAAGTTCTTAAGGTTGTAGAAATCAGCAATTTTTAACATAATCTCACTCACTTTTCTTCTCTCCATTACAGAGATCTATTCAATGTACCTCTATTTGTATCTACTTGCCTGTTTCACTTCATATTACTGTTAAATATATTTTGGTGTCCTTGTTAATTTCGTGTAAGCATGCTGGGTAAAAAAGTACCAACTATTTGACTAAGCACTACATGATTCCAGTCACCATGTTATTTGCTAAGAAAGTACTAATGAACTTAAATTAACCAATATGTTATTTGATCTTTTGTAAAGGATTTAGGAATTGTGAAATCAAACATTTTTTATAACTGTATATAATAACCGGCAAAGGTTACATAAATGAACAGCGATATAAGAATGACCAAAGCACTAATGGAAAATGGATATCCGATGAAGTTTATAAACCGTTGTAGGGGTCAAGTAGTAACAAAGCAAACTCTATACACGGTCCTTAAGAAAATTGTCCATATCACTCTACCATATAGACGGGAGTTGAATAGTATCATTTTGAGACGCAGGCTGACATCAGCCATCAAGAAAACATATTACACAGCTGATCTTATCATTGTGGAAAAAACAAAACACATGCTTCACCAAAAGCCTAAACACTGCATCGATGATTACGTCACATCCCAATGTGTTTACCAATTTACGTATGTGTGTGGTCACATATACGTAGGGAGGAGCAATCAAGTCATGCAGTTGAGGGTGGGTGAACAAGTGCTTAAATGGATTCAAAAAAATGGAGTGTGAAATAGCGATAAATGCCAGTGGGAGACGACCCTCTTTATCTATAGCTAAATATATAGAAACAGGTCACAAAGTTAATGTTCAAACAGCTTTCAAAGTTTTATAAAGAAACAGTCAGGGAAGTGTACTGAGATTTATGGAAGCCATATCCATATACAAATTTGAACCACCTTTATATGTACAAAAACAATTTGTTCTTACACAACACCTACCTTGGTAAACTTTGTTTTCTTACCAAGATTAGGATCAGCTATGTCACTTCCTGTTTGTTCTCATTTTTCTTAATTTTAATCCCCTATCATGTTAATTGTCGTATTTGTACCCCCACTCTTCGGTTTAATATATATTGATTTGACAAGTAAATGTGTGATCAGATTGTTGGAAATGTATTGTGCAAATATATCGCATTGTTCCGATAAACGTCGTCTTCTAACTATGCTATCGAAATTCATAAAACGGACTATCTGTTTCAAGTTTTTGAAGAGAAGAAGCCCCCTATACACTGTTAAACGGTTAAATGAACTATTTAACCTAAATTGTAAGATCGCATCTGGGAAACTGAAATCGGAATTCTATAAATCGTGCATTCCAGATTACATTTTCCCCAGACAATTTTACAAAATGTTGCAATCCCCTAAACTGCTACCCAACCTTTCAAATCTTGTTCGGCTTATGAAATACCACATAGATAATTGCAATAAGTTATGCAGCTTAACTGAAATGCATACTCATGCTTCATCTGTACTGTCGGATATTTCTCCTATATGTCACATTAAATTCATCAATTTTTGTAGCTCCGTAAACAGTAAAAGGAAGTACGGATCAAGGCAAAAATTGTCTAAATCCTGTTATAATGAGATTCATACAAATTAATTTCCATGAGATCCAGATAAATATGGGACTAATTTGTCCTCTTTTGTACTTTCAATTCATGAGGAAGAGGAGCTTTCCCTTGGATTCAGTTTTTCAGTTCCACATACCCAAATCTCTCGATTGGATATTGATGCTCAGTTTGAAAATCTTTATGACCAGTTGAGCCATCTTGTACTTACATCTTCAGACAATCAAAGTTGGTTAAAGGCTAAATTAGTTGATATTTCTCATAAATTTCATAGTTCAGAAACAAGACAAAGAAGCATTTTGCGTTCACAGCACTTCGAATCTTTGAGAGAATTGTGGAACAGATCAGATATTATCATTCTTAAACCCGATAAGAGATCAGGTATCGTTGGATGAATAAACCTGACCATAAAAATAAAATGCTATCCTTCTTCGGTGATGAAAGCAAATTCATAGCCGATATCTCATCAGAAGATATTAGAAAATTGGAAGCAAAAGTAACCGCTCATTTAGTAAAGCTTCCTAATATGAATGCTCGTAGCAAAGAGGAATTTAATTCATTGAAACCTATGGGATCCGAATTTCCAAATTTATGTGGATTGCCTATGATTCATAAAGCTAATAATCTTTTACGCACTATATTGTATGTGTCATTCCTCCACACATAAACTGGCAAAATGGTTGGTATTTATTGACCTGAAATTAGTGTGGAGATCTACTGCACTGCACTGCACTGCACTCAGCATAAAGCATGAACAAGGTCCGGATCTTCGACACTAATCTCAGTCAAGTCAGCGCCTCTGTGTGATGTTTGAGAGGCTTGGCGCGTCACGAAAAGCACTTCCAGCAAACTACAGACATTCACCAGCATCTATCGCCTACGCTCACTGGATACTGAAGATCAGATATATGGCGTGGAAGAATAAGCAAGAAGGAACTGTGGCTGACCTGGCAA
Source organism: Heterobilharzia americana (assembly GCA_944470555.2). Lineage (NCBI taxonomy): Eukaryota > Metazoa > Platyhelminthes > Trematoda > Strigeidida > Schistosomatidae > Heterobilharzia > Heterobilharzia americana. Next base: position 66,107,071 of record OX104134.1, read on the forward strand.
CGAACCAACCAAGAACCCATCACCCAACAAATATGCAGAAGAAGGTGAAGATGGATTGGATTGGGCATATACTGAGAAAGAAGACAGCTTGGGAACATCATGCGCCAAACCCTCGAGTGTAACCTAAAGGGGAAACGACTACTTGGGCATCCGAGGGTGACATGGAGGCGATCGTGTGAGGAAGAAATGAAAGCTACCGGGCAGTCAAGGAGCCAGGTTAAAAGGACTGCACAGAAGAGAGTGAAATGGAGTCGTGTTACTGAAGCCCCATGTTGCACTAGGAACCCAAGGGACAAATAATAATAATTACGGGTATTTATACTTGAAATATGCCTATTTGGAATATTCATTATCCTCCTCTACATGAACCTTGCAAATCAAAAGAGTCTAAACAGCCATATTTATGTGTTTGTGAAACGAAATTCAGTTAGTGATTGCTGACAAACTCTCGCACCTGTAAGGTATCAGATGAAATTATTACCACTTAAGAAGTACCTCGTGATAGAGAATTATGAGTGAAACAAGCAAATAAAGGTAGTTATTTTCGAAAAGTTGATATTTAAATACAGCAACATCATGCTGTGGTGAAATGCGATTCAAGCGGTCTAACGGCAATATGCCGCTATGAGACCTACATCAGTCTGTTTCGATTTAACGTGGTCAATTGTGATATAATTCTAACTACTATTAGCATTACTGAAACGAAACAACTTTTTCGGGATCAATATCGATTGTTGCATGCCAACCACAGTTCGAAAGTTAGCTACTCCTGAATAGCCTGTGTTGTCAACATTATACAGTTTAAGGTATAGGCTAAAAAACGTCTTTTGAACAGCATACTTAAAGTTCTAAAAATATGAAGTAAGTAAAACCTGATACCTGATTGTATTCCTACTTAAAGTAGAACAAAAGCTTCTATTTTGTAACTCTACGCATACAGTAGTTCATGATAAAAAGTAAAGTATTACACTATCAAAATTTAAGAGCTCATCTGTGAAAGCAGCCTGTCTGCTTTTTAAAGCTACTGGACTTATTCTTATTTCTTTAGGAGCCAAAAAGCTGTTGTGAATTAACTGAGTTTTTTCACATTAACTGTTCTTATAAAGTCAGTAGCGAAAACAGATCTTATGAAATACAAGAAAAGGTGAAAAACTGGAAGATCTGGTCCGCATACATTGATGAAAACGGCTTTCATTTTAAGCTGATGCACCCATGTGTTTCACTTCATCAGTGTTCTTCGTAATTTGATGTGAACTTACTGTCTATTTTGTTAATACAATCCTGATTCAAATTACGAACAGATTTTTAATTTACTCACCTTTTCTTCCGTAGTAACTCATACCTTAAGCTTTTCAAAAAATAACTCATTTTTCACCAAATGTTGAAGAAATCGAAGGCAAACATTTGATGAATGATTATCATGTGATGAGCCTAATGAGTGGTTATGGAAATTTTAAAAAGATAACTATCCACATTCCTTTTAGGATACGTGAAATAAAGTAAGCAGTAAAACTGAGTTCTTAAATGTTGATCAGTTTCGCTTCGTAAACCAGCTTGGAAGCACAGATATGCCAAACACAGGGATAATCCTTCATTCATAAAACCGTGGTTAAAAAACTTCGATAAAGCCTCTCTATTTTTAACATTATTAGGAAGAATAAATATTTAGGGCTAAATCTGATTTATTAGGTTGAAAAGTAAATGAAAAAGTTCGGCCGCGGATTCCAGCCACGCCCCACCTACCAAGGTTTGTGCCGCCAGATAGCATCACTAGCCATTACACATTAGGTGGCTCATTGCCCACTGCGCGAACATGCACACAGTTGATGAGGGTATTTCAGTTCATTTCAAGCAATTAGACACTGACCTAGTAAACTTAGAGTGGCTTAGCTTATTATAATATGAAAGTAAAGTTCAGGTGACACTATCTCATTTCCTGCAGATGAAGTTGAAGTCTGAATTGAGATATGCGAAAAATAATTATCAAGTAGAGTTACGTGGTCATTCGGGTACAAGAAACCAATAGTTTATTTAGTTGCCACAAAAATAAACAGTGGCAAAATTGTAGGCATAAAAACCTGTCGTTATGACAATGAACATTCCGTTAAAAATGGATTGTTTTTTCCAAGATTCCCCAATAAAAAGACAAACATCACTCAAAAAATTATGACATAAATACTTTATCCAACCGCATATCAAGGGTGGCTGAGTAGATCCAGATACAGAGGTTGCCTTGAAAGGTTTATGTATTTTTCAAGATATTGACCAGATAAAGGAATCAAAACTAGGATATTTTATGCGTTTTCATCGCCTTCTGAAAGAAATATAGAACCTTCGTATCTTTACCATGTGCTAACAGCTGAGGCAAACATTCGTGAGACCTCATGCAACAGAAAAAAGGAGGACTGATAGATTTTTCAAGGAAGTTGTCACACTGTGTTCATCTCGATATCATCATGGAGCTACATGTTTTCTAAATCTACTATCTTACGTCAACAAACGTTATGGTGGTATCACAACAATCAATATCAGCACCCATATTCAATGCCTAACTCCCTCACCAACAGTAATCAGTTAATGGGACTTTGTGAACAATTCAATACTTGACAGAGTCAGTAAGTTTCCTCATCACTCTAAAATTTTAAAACACAAAGAACTCAAGTAAGCTTTATCAGAAAATAAGGAAACCGATTTCAGCCATATTACTGATCATAAACTTAAAAGTCAAGACTTGATCCACCACGAAAGACTATGAGCGTATTATTTTATCCCAAAATGTATCAGCTTATATTCAGCATTCAACACTGATAGTGCCAGCTTAGAAAACTTTTGGCTTTTTATATCTTGTTTCTTGTTCATGGGGCTCGGTCCGTGTTTTTTAGCCTGCTCCAGCAGTGCACAAGAAAATACCTTCCGCTTTCCTGCTTTTAGCTCTGGTGGAGTGAAACAAATGCTTTTGTGGGTTGGTAATCATCATTTGCAGTGGTTAGGGAGCTACGGGTTGTTGGGAAGATTAGTGGTCTGTCGCGAGTCCTGTCTGTGTAGGTGTCTGAATAAGAATAGCTAGATAGTTGGACAAAATATATAGGAATTGCCCAAAAGGTAAAAGTAGATAGTATGAGTCTAGTTGCTAGAGAACAGTTTGTCGATAATGTGAGTGTATCAGCAAGAGAGATGGCGAGTGTTAAATAAGTAGGAAGTACTGGTGGGCTAGTGAGATCAGTAATTCCTTGGGTACGTCTATGATAAGCCACGCAAATGGACGTAACTATCTCATCATCTTCTGAATAGGCCTACTGACGGAGCGGCGACTACACCCCATGGTAAGGGATTCCATAAAGCACATACTCTCAAAGAGATAACGTTAGACTGGAGCTTTGTGTTAGGTCTCTAGTCTACTATACTGATGATGTTTCCCCATGATGACCACCGTGTTGCAGGCAATGCTCGTTCTTTTGTGTGAATTGCCTGATGGGGGGTCTTTTAGTCTATAATAAAGCCACCAATCTTTTTGAGACAGCCCAAGGTGAATAGGTTTAGGTGTTCCAGTTTTTTAGAGTATTTCTTCCTCCTTACTCTCACAACTGATTTTATCGCAAATCTTATTATTTTCTCAAGTAAACTGGAGTCTCTCTTGAGTGTTTGCGGTACTATCGTACTACAAACATGTAGGTGCCGCCCACGTTGGATTTGAAAACTGAGAAATAGTGCATGGCTGAGTATCAGACTATCTACGTAGAAAGTGCAAAGTGGCATTCGTTCTGGCTGCTATTTCCTTGCAGTTGTAGCTGGTGTTCAGAAAGTCTGAGAAGTCGACTCTTGAGTGCTTTTTGGGATACTTTATTAACAGTAGGGTTTCTCAATTTGCATTGTAATTCTGCCGTTCTTGCTTACTGCATACTGATGCTCATTACTTCACACTTTTCCAAGCCAGGGCTCAATTCGTTTCCCAGAGACCAGAGCTCAAGTTTCTCTAGGTTATTTTGAACTGCAGTATAGTCAGCCTCTTCTTTATGAACGTCCAAAAGTTGATGTCAAACATGAAGACGTGGGTGTGTGGCAGAAGTCGGCAGTGAACAAACTAGCCCTATCGAGTTTGATAAAATTTAAAAGCGGATACTTTCAAGGTGCTCTTAGAATCTGATAATTTCGTGTATTCTGCAATACATTGACAACCTACATCAGTAAAAAAATAAACGAAACTAAGTAAATTTGCGACATTTAAATGCCGTTCGACTTCCTAACATAATTAAACCAAGTAAAAAAGTGTTATTTGTACAGCTGTAACGCTTGAGATGATTAATAGGACAAATAAGAGTATCTGGAAAGAAATGCAGGATAATTATTCTACTTTTTTGGTCATATTAAGATGAAAATTTGTAACAAAACACACATATGGTAAAAACATACTTGTTATTTCTTTGCTTACGTCTTACGAATGGAAAACAAGATGACATGCCCGTGCATGCCTCAAAAGGCAAGCAATGACACTTTAAATATCTCAAACCTTAGCATCAATTTTTTACAAAAGCGTGCTAATTTCTTATTTACTGAACGATACATAACACCATGCATTAAAACAAGCCAATAGACCTCTTGCTATGATTTAATTGTTGGGTTTTTCATTATTTTACTGACAAAACATCACACCAATTAATTTTTGAGTCACTTCATTGTGTAGCCTATAAACGGGATTCTACGGTTAGAATTTTTGAACTGAACAGTCAGGTCTCGGTGTGATGTCTGATCTCATCATATGGGTCTTAGTAACTACATTATGAACTGACCCCCCCCCCCATACTATATTTCGGCTGCACTATATACATTTCAGCGATTCAAACTACTCGCAAAGCTTCATTATGTCACGGAAACCTCCACATCAATTCGACTACATTTTAAGGAAATACAATGGGAGCACGTGATAAGGCCAAAGGTGAGACAGGGGTTTGACCAAATGATACACGGGGTAAATCCCTACATTTTGTCCCATTTTGCTGACAGCCTCGTGGTGATGTTTACTCAGTGCTAGGATCCCCGCAAGAAAAAATCTGCCAATAAAGCCAGGAGTCGCCTTCAAGTAAGTTTGCATGTGGGTATAACAGTGAGTTCCGGCTTGACCTCTACGGTGTTCTGCAGATTTCAGCAAAACTGAGTAAGACCAAAAGCATTGGTACGTTTTCGTGGCCAGTACTATTTACTCATGACTGAGTCCATCTAGCCAGGTGAAAAGACACTCGGTGGAGCTTTTATATTCCTAGCTGGAAGAAACGGATAGCGATGATTATACGCCATGCATGTCCCTCACCAACAACCTACCTTTGGTTATCACGAACATTGGATACGCAGCCAGACATTAGCCTATGTGGCTTCTACCGAATTCAACCCGATAATGGGTCCCGGTAGACCATTTGGCTATTTCTTATAGATGGAAAGAGTTGGCATAAGGTTGTTGCTTCCTCTAGAGTATGTGCTTGGAAGAGAAACCGTGTGTTAGTTCAGGCACATTTGTTTGGATCTTAAACTACATAGAAAAGCTACAGCTTCAAGGCCACTTAGCTAGAAAATCACCTGTTATACGTGGCATCGTCTTCACTTTACTGTAAGCCTATCAACGACTAAAACCAAACATAAGAAATCAAGTGGAAATACCTCGGAAAACCCGGTAAGCGCCTCCGAGTAAATAGGCGTGCACAACTGCATTCTTGTAAGTGGCGTGAGCAACCTAAATGTGGGCTTATCAAGTGTCTATGCAGTGAGTATGGGATGCGGTACCCACTGAAGCCTAAACAGATCAAGTAGGCTGTGATGATGTCCATTTTGACTTATAAAAAGATGCGATAAAATGATTATTGGCTTATGAGTTCATACCAGAAGGAATTTGATTGAACGCGTGGCACACTTCGATGAGCAGTTAATCCTTAGCTAACCATCATCCCGTTAAATCTGAAGTGGAACATTGAGACTGAACCTCCACACCAGTGGGACTTAAGAGGGTTACAAATTATGGAAATCTTAGGAGAAAAGCCTGTCTCACTGGAGTGCTATGGGGCCTTTGTGTGTCAACCCATGTCCATGGATGACATACACACTATACATTCACAATAAACTTCGTCAGAAACCCACCTATAGATGCTTCCACTATTACATTTCGATTCTTAGGGGGAAAGTTTTCAGTTGACCTACAGTAAGCAGAAGATACCTAATTTTTAACAGATGCTGAGGGAATGTAGAATCTTTCTAGCAACATAGAAATTTTGGATGCGTTTCTCATCAGTCAGACATAAACCGTTGTTCTGAGGCTGACTTGGCAACCAAGAGTGGTGTGGCTAAATCTACTGTCCACTTGGCCTCCTTGAAAGGTTGTATAAATCCTGTTGCGCCTACGGGTGACAAAGCCTTGGCGTCGACGCAACCGGTCCATGGTCTACAACTACCTGCAGTCTAATGATGGGGTGTGATGCACTGGGAGATGTCAATCAATTCACTCACTTGGGGAGTTTCATTAGCCCAAGCGCGGTGGTTGCTGACAAAATCTCAGCTTGGAAATAGAGGTTCCGCATGGCACTTACCAGCTTACGTCATCTGTGGCGCCAACTGGTGAGATGTCTGGCTATCTATCAAAGGACTAGTATACCGCGCTGCTGTCTACCTTGTCCTATTGTACAGTTGTGGGGCTTGGCTATTACGATGTGGTCGCAACGTTTTACTCCAAAAATTTAAGTGTTTTGAACGGGCACACACACACTTCATCCTCAACAACAGGATAATGTGGTTTCAAGTTCCTTCAGCGTTGTCAGTTTTGGAGCTGGTGGTCAGTTGTATAGACACAAAATAGTGTCTTCTGGTAATTGCATTTCTTGGTGATGACGACAAACTGTTAGAAAACAGAGGTGTGTCTCGATATGGAGGGTATGGTGATATAATTAACGGTGGTAATTTGTCAGCACTGTAGGGAAGAGAAAAGCGGGCAAGCGCAAGGCAGAGTTGGGTGATGGTTAGTATTTGTACCTCAGCATGAGGATGTCCGAAGCGAGTTGCCTTCGTATCAGTGTTAGCTACTTATTAGTTTTGAAGGTTCATATCTATGATGAAATAATGTGAAAAGGAATCGATGGAGGGACAGCCACATGCAGGTAGTTATTGTACTTATGAAGCACCCTAATATTTTCCAGACGCTTGAAATGAAGCTACTCCATGAACGGTTAGTTATCATGACTTTCTTTCGCGTCGGATAACCTGCATGAGCTTGGACATAAAAAGAAGAGAAAGCTGCGGTGATTTAAGGGAAACTAGGAGTAATGAAGAATGTCTCGTAACACTTATTAGATAAAAAGGTCGTTTTACAACCAAATGCTCGGATTTTGAGGTGTCCATGAATATAACAACGGCTACGAGGTGTCTGGTGTCAATCGTAAAGGTTGCCCTCCTTTCCCAGCTTTTCAAAGGTCTAAAAGCCTTATTCACAACTTGCTTGCATTCTCGTGATAGTGGTTTCCGTGTGTCATCAGTATCAGACCCACTGCCTCTTTACTTTCGTTTTGTTGGGCCGTCTCGGTGTCATGCTTTATCTTACGGTCTGCCACCAATATACATCTACTAAGTGCTTTCAATTTAAGGCCAAGGCTTTTCGCTATAACTTCATTTCGTGGCTACTCGCAATGCAAATCTGGCCACAATGATTTCGTGCAAGCACCAAAACTAAATTACCGCCCATCGCTCATTCATAATATTCTGTTACGGCAAAATCAATGGGTGGAGCGTAACGAAGAAACGGATCTCCAGAGTTCTCATACCTAAGGAGAAAATCCACCAAATCCAAAATACTCAGTCGTCAAGCAACTAACGTATATTCAGCTGCCGATTAACCACGTGAAAAGTTGTTTCAACAGCGATTTATATGCAAAAAATTTAGTTAAAAATCTTCAATTTATGCGTTTGTTTTTGTTTCTGGCTGGAGGGAGATACGTTGGTGACACTAGTCAAAGCAAAAGCTTCCATCTGGCTACGCAAGCAAATTGAATGAAGTCAAACAAAATAAGTGGCCAGTGGTTTCGAACATATTGCAAGACTAAAATCAGAACACATGCAACAATATTCCTCTGTGCGGATTTTCGAGGTTCTGATGAGAAACCGTGACATGTGGGGTCGCTCATTTTAGGTATAAAGACAAATGCTCACCGATGGTACTAGATGGTGGCCACGCTAAGTGGTGACTTGGCAAAACAAAAGAAAGTTAAACTTCGGGTTCTGACCATGTGGCTCAGTTGCAACGTGCTTGCCACGAAGTCTGATGGTTCAGTGTTCAGTCCTTAGTTAGGTTAAGGTTGTACACCGCCGGGACTAGACAGCTATTCAGTGGTTCCGAACTCTCAGTGGTCTGCCAGCCGGTAGTAATCCACCTTGAACACTACCTCGAAATCAGCCAATCTGGGAAACCCCAACACTGATTTCCTGGAGTTTTCACATTATGAAGTGAGGATTAGTAATGGGCTGCAAAGCAACGAATATCGAAAATAAAGTGTAGATGGAGTAATGTGAGCGTCCGGAGGGTAAGGACAGTTAATGAGCATGTGGTGGTAGGCAGACGTTTCATTTATGCTCCTTCAGAATGGGGCAAGCGCTGGACCAAGGATTTAACTCAGTAGTAAATAAATGGCAGCCATACGGTTCATTATTACAAAGCACAATGGTGTGATAACAGGTTAGCTGAACAGGGAACTTGTATGAACTGAAGTAGTTAGTTTTTCATGCCAAATATATGCGAGGTAATATTTTCCTATTGTGGCTATCTACCTGCTGACCATAGTAGTACTTCAGTGGCTAAGGATTCCATGTTTGCCCACGTTGTGCGGATAATAAATCACAGAGAACGTAACTATGATACCAAGTGCGCTCAGGATAGGATAGGAGAAGCTTACCAGCCAGAAAGTAATTTTCTTCACCAGGAATCGGAATAAAATGTTAGATTTTGTTTGTGAGGTCAGGCCGGAAATGCTCCATGTTGAACGATGACATGAGGGGACTTGTACGGTATTTTTGAGGCTTGAAAGCAAAGTTTTGGTTATAGTTTCCCTCTGAAAACCTGTCATTATTAGTAAATCTATTGGCGAGATGTTCTTCAAAGCGTAACAGCAATGGTGAAATAAGGGGTGCATACATGATTCATACGGAATAATCCTTGTGCCTTGGCTGCTATATTTTCAAAATGAGGATCCAGCCAACTTCTAAAATTCGGAAGCCTGAGATTTTATGTGGTCGGCAAAGCTTTAATATGGCAGGGTGTGTTACCAAGGATGTGACTATTTATGACAAGATTTGAACTTTTCTACCTAGTCTTATTGGACGCCTTACCTTTGAGGCATTAGAATACTCCTAAGCTGACGTTAGCATTCCGAACCTTGAATAATTGAAGATTTCTTCGAATTCATCAAGTCCTTCATGATTTCTTTAAATAGAAAGATGGTAGATATTACTTAGACATTTGGTTCATCTGAAACCACTACTGCTTATGACGTCGGGGAGAGAAAGAGAAGCAATTTTTCACCGAGAAGTTCGATAACGTTTGAGTTCGCTCTGATAATCTTGTTATCTAGAAGGATAGATGTGACACCACATTGACCCGGCGGCCTCGCGAAGGGGAGTCCACACCAGCTTTTAAAGTTCTCTTATAAGCGTAAGGGAGGAGGAATCATACTTTAGTAGCTACTCGGTATGAGTACGAAGATAATATCTTTAAATTTGAATCAAACACTCAAATGTCATTTCAAAGAAGCTGCGGGTGGAATTGAGTGGTGATTCGAAAACGTTTATACAGTCGAAAATTCAGTCTCCACAACGGCAACAAAATATACATCCACAGTAACTCGGCTATCTGTAAACTTATATTCAGTGGTAAAAATGCCACTGACCTTCACTCCTGAAGTAACCCACACGACATGAATCTGCTTATATATGCACTGTCCTTAGACCCCGTACGCCAGGGGTGTAAACGCACAAATACTTTTTAAAACCCGCCTACTCCTGACAAGTTACCACCAATATTCTGCAACTGAAAAACAGTATTGTTGTTAGGTAGTGGGCCTCCCAGGCACCAAAATGCCAATAAAACAACCGAATCTCAGCATAACAATTTGTCACGTTGTAGGAAAATGACCGTGTCCCTTAAAGTTTTGCTTAAGCCAGTAGGCAACTGCTCTCAAACGGCCACTACCTCGCATTGTTCTTCCTCTAATTAACAACCGTGTGCCCAGAATCCCTAGTTTAGCGAGTTGTGGCCAGATGGGTCCCGACCATACCCCAGAAAATACACTGCCTCTTTGGATGATATACTGTCTGACGCGGTCCCCTATTTGTTTTGCTTCAGCACACCCACGGAGTAAAAATACTGACCAATCTACGGCTGGTGCAAATCTATTTCAGTAAGAACCATTATACATTAGCTACTTGCAACACAACTGGTTTCTTTTACTTCTCTCCATCTTGATGGGATACCTCAACTCAGGGTTTGAATCTCTCGTTTATCTGTTTAACTACGTGCAGCTTTCAGAACCCCTTCGTAGTCGCATGACCAGAACCTGAAGTGAAGGTTAACAACCTATCGCTTGGTTTTACCCACCATTTTTGTTTTGCTTGTTTCGCTTGTCTTCTCATTCCTTGTTTGTGATACTTATTCAGATAAAAAGCGAGAGTTCACTATTTTCGAGGGGTTTTTATGGCGAGGAAATTTTCAGTAGCTCGCAATGGTAATTAGGACATATTTCATGCAGCACAAGTTAAATGAAAGCAAACCAGTTTACAGGTTTGATCATTTCCGTGATGTGAACTGACTTTTATGTACAGTACCAAGCTACACATTTGACACAGTTATTCATGGCACATAAGAAATGCGTCTAGAGAACTCCAGGATAATCGTTCATCATAATGAAGCAAGGCCAGTCAAAAATTAGGAAATATTCGGGCATTGTTGGGATCTTCCATTATTCATGGTCACAGTGTTCACCCTTTGCTCGGCGTTTGAATTGGGTTGTGCCTAGTGCTGCATCACCGTATGATGTATCAGAAATAAATCTAGTACAGAGTTACATCATAACAACAAACACACATGCTGTGCTCCGTAGTCACAATTGTACTCGCCGAGAATCACTGAAATTTATCATCGTAGCAGCAGATTTGGACGATATATAATTGATTCCGAAAAGCAACAAAACCTTCGACGCCTTAGCTAGTCTCAAAAATAAGGCAAGGCTAGTAATATAATAGTAGAACTTGGTCACCACGGTATGTTACACTTCCGCTTCGGTCCGTTTGCTAGAGTTGTCACGCAGTAAAACAGTATTCTTTGATGGATAAGGTGTACGATATAATTTATAATCCACCTTCCATATAGGCGACAAAGAATGTCGTAAGGCTGAAATGAGAAGCAGTGAGAAGATCACGTGTGCGATGCAGATATTTAAGCACTCAGATAGCCAGAGGCATGACGTGATAACCCGTGAGACCCTGAGCATTATTTGGCATGAAAGTTGGAGCAAACTTACCAAGAGTCACATGCTACACGTTAGCCTAGCTCAGGGAGCCGAGAAGCCGACTTTACCAGTCCGCTAGTTACTGGCCGGTCCTAAGCCGGGATAGAGAGGGGAGGTTAAGCATAGGGCTAGAAACCCTACCCCATAAAATAGTCCAATCGCTAAGGAAACTTAAAAGCACCAATAAAATAAAAAACTTAAAATGTACATCCCTCGCTGGAACCTTGGAGATGAAATGATGCCAGTTGGTGGAAGCTTTCTGGAGACCAACTGGCCAACGTCTCTTCTTTCTCTTCATGAAAGCAAAAGTAGACATAGGGACATGGAATGTCCGTACAAAGTTCGAAACTGGCAAGGCTGCCCAGACTGCAAAAAAGATAGGAAGATGTGGCGTTGAGATGCTAGAAATCTGAAAGGAATCTGCGGATGGAATGGAAGTGGACTTCCAAACTGTCAGCTGGAGGGTCAATAATCTACTCCAACATTGTAACGCAGACGATAACCGCTAGCACACTGAGTTTTGGAGTGGCTGTCATGAAGTCTTCAGAGCATCCAAGGCTCTCTCTCATGTGGTGGGAACCAGTCTCTTCCTGCAGAATCATGACAGCAAGGTCCAACTCACGGAGAAGGAAAGTCACGATCATGCAATGCTACGCTGCGCACCTACTAAAAATGCAGATCAAGTGAAGAAGGAGGAATTCTACAGTCAACTGCAATCAGTAATGGACGAGATCCAATTCAAGTCGGCAACCTCAAAATTCGTTCTAATGGGTTACACGAGTACTGAACTGGGAGCAAACAACACAGGAAAAGAACCAGTCATAAGTTGAGAAGCACTCGATGAGGTGATGAATGAGAATGGAGAACTGTCTGCAGAATTCTGCACATTCAACGACTTGGTAATCAGAGGTACCATGAGCAAACACAGGGATGTTCACAAAGTGACATGGATTTGATTTCACCAGATGGACTTGTTAAAAATCAGATCGACTTCATCTCAATATGAAGAAAGTAGGGACTCGGCCTACTGGACACAAAATCAAGAAGGGAAGCAGATGTAGGTTCACAACACTCACCATCTAGTGCTAGGAACCTACCTTCGAAATCAGGTTGAAAGCCTTCGATGAAGTTGGCGATTGACCATAGTTCAAGTTCAACACCCAGGGCAGAAACTGAACTGAAGGACGAAACTACAAAGGACATCTCCTCGTCGGTCAGCCATCGGGACAAAATGGGAGATATCGAGCCACATCACTGAAGAAACCTGCGTGGAGGAACGCTGGAACTGTGAGATAGTGACGTGAAAGGAAGCCTACACAACTGTGTTAGGAAGGAGGAAAAAGCAAGACAGGGAATGGATATCGACAGGCGCACGGAAGCTGATAGAGCGGAGAGAGCAGAAGTTGAACGAGTGCAAGGATAAACAAAGAAAAGAGGATTTGAATACAACCTGTAAAACACTGAACAAAGGAGTGAGGAAGAGTGGGTGGAAAGACAAAGGACACTCAGTTGCAAGTGAAGAAGAGAGATAGAGACCTGATAATACTGTATCAAATGACCGGGTTACTATCTGGGAGGAAGGAGATCAACACAAGTGAAACCAACAAAAGATAGTGAAGGAAACTTATCTACCACCAAAAAGTGAAACAAAGAAAATGATGGGCTGACCAATTAGAAAAACCTTGAATTGACCACCACCTGCAACCCGTCCGTGAGTACCACCAGCAACTCAGCCACAGAACTACTAGTGAACATAAGCCTTCTAACAAAAGTCGAAGTACTGGATGCGATAAAGCTGCTGAAATCCGGGAAGGCATCAGGACTAGACATAATTCCGCCGGAAGCACTGAAACAGACGCAGAGACAAGAGAAATGCACACACCACCATTGCAGTAGTTGAGGGAAGAGGGAAGGAAAGGTACCTCCTGAGTGGAAGCAATGGAAATCCTGCCAGACTTTCAAAGGGAGACCTAAGTCTTTGCAGGAACTGGAGCGGAAACATGCTCCGTCCTCCCCAAGCAAAATGTTCAGCCGCATCACCCTTGAGGGACTGAAAATTGCGCTGGATTCAAAGTTACGACCGGACCGAGCTAGCTTCAGATAGAACAAATCATGTGCGGATCAGATTTCAACGCTACGCTACTCATCATCTCGACATAAGACGGAACATCGAATAACAGTCAACTCTTCACCTTACCTCAACTTCTTCGACTTGAAAAGGCCTTCGACAGCGTCGACCGAAAAGTAATTAGAAGGCAGCTTCAGCACTACCGTTTCGGTGCCACAAACCTCTGTCAACCTCATCTCCCAACAGCTACATGACGATGCCACATGCCAAGTGCTTTGCATTGGAAAGCCTAATGGTAACTTCTAAGTGAATGTAGGGGACTGGAGTAGGACAAGTTTGAGGCGTACTATTGACGATCATCATCCGGCCCATCAGACCGGATCATGCAACAGAGTGTGAAGAGCGAGAAGAGGGGCGTATGCTGGTTGAACCGATGAAAAGGCCACAGAGGGAGATTTTGATTTCGCCGATGATCATTCATGGCTAGTGTCTTGTCGAACAAACCCGAAGATCTACAGGCAAATACCAACAGGTTGACAGAAGGGGCAGTAAAGATGGGACTTCATCCAGGCGAGCGTAGAGAAGACAGAGATGGCGAAGATACCCAAACAACAACAACAACGACAAGCGCCAATCACCACGAACGGGAGAAATCAAAAGAAAGTAGTCTCTTTCACCTACCTAGGCATCATCGTTTCAATTATGGGAGGCGGCATAGATGAGGGCGGCAAAGCCAGGATCAGAAACAGCAAGACAAGCCCTCATCAGTCGGAAGTCAGTGTGGAGATCTACTGCACTGCACTGCACTGCACTCAGCATAAAGCATGAACAAGGTCCGGATCTTCGACACTAATCTCAGTCAAGTCAGCGCCTCTGTGTGATGTTTGAGAGGCTTGGCGCGTCACGAAAAGCACTTCCAGCAAACTACAGACATTCACCAGCATCTATCGCCTACGCTCACTGGATACTGAAGATCAGATATATGGCGTGGAAGAATAAGCAAGAAGGAACTGTGGCTGACCTGGCAACGAACCAACCAAGAACCCATCACCCAACAAATATGCAGAAGAAGGTGAAGATGGATTGGATTGGGCATATACTGAGAAAGAAGACAGCTTGGGAACGTCATGCGCCAAACCCTCGAGTGTAACTTAAAGGGGAAACGACTACTTGGGCATCCGAGGGTGACATGGAGGCGATCGTGTGAGGAAGAAATGAAAGCTACCGGGCAGTCAAGGAGCCAGGTTAAAAGGACTGCACAGAAGAGAGTGAAATGGAGTCGTGTTACTGAAGCCCCATGTTGCACTAGAAGCCTGAGGGACGAATCATATTCGTAAATTCCAAAAGCCAGTGTTGCTTGATTTGCGGGCAATTCGTTTGATCCACTCATCAAACGCCAAAAAGTCACTCGTATTCTCTATTTTTACTTCTTGAAGTGCGTGACTGTTGACGTACACTGCTAAACCTGCCTATCAATTGTGGCATGTCTTGAAAGTTCCAAGCACGGGTTTGTCAGCTCAGCACTATTTTGCAAAATGCAGCAACTCTATCACTGAGAATATGGTGGGCTATTTGGTGATCTTATTACATTGGAGTCCATTGATGGCATGCAACCCATCGACCAGTTCGATAAGTGAGTGAAGAAACCAATTCCTGACGCGAATCCGTAAAAGGATTTTCTTGATAGTCAGTTAACTATTCTTCCCAAAGAATCCGAGAAAACTCTAAGGACTTAGAATATCTCAAGTAAATATGCAGGAGTGTACTAGGATGCACTTGACACAAGTCGCATCATTCTGAAGCAGTTAAACGTCATCTGAATACAATATTTTTTGTGAATTACTTGTCATAAATATACCACTGGTTGAAGTTGTCCATCAGCTTAGTTGAAAATATGACCGTCTTGAGTCGGAGCCAGCCTGACAATAAGGGATAATTCATTTTGAGCAGTAGATAAATTATCAAGTTCTTACGAGTGCACTAGTAACATCGGATACTGTATGTCCTGATCAGCTCGATGTGGAAGTAGTTACCATAAGAGCCTGTTTTCCATTTCTGTGAAAAGTCTATCAAATTTAACGGTTGATATGAAACTCAGAGTGTTGTAAATCTTTTTATTTTCCTAAACTAAGCCAAATGATTTCAGCGATAACTTTGTGCGCGGGTTATACGAAAGTGTGTCGAAAACTCGGTAATAAACGTTATATATATTTTTCATCTATTTTGTGAATTGATGTTGAGTGCACAGTGTTTTAATAAAAACTTTGGTCAAATTCGATACATTATTTGTTTTGCCTCTATTACCGCAAGATTTTAGTGGCTTTTGGTTTCATCATATAGGCGTGATGATCGGAAATGTTTGAGGTTGTTCTACTTATCTTTTGGGTGGGATCAAGCTGTCAAGATCCAATTTTTTTCTGTCTGATTAGCCAGTGAATGTTAACTTACGTTGACTGCGTATTCCGAAGCTTTAGTCAAAGCCATGTACTTCACACAGAAGTGAATTTTCGCAATCAGTCAATTTAAACTATCAAGCATTACGTATGGATGTTACTGCTTTTTGTTTTCTGATAGAACATTGGACTATTCTGGGGATGAGCTACTGAAAGCCTCTTTATCTCTGATACTACTTGCGAATTTTATAAACTAGCCAGGTGATTTTTCTAAGCAAGATTGACTTTAAAAGTTTTTGAATCAGTGATTCACATTGCTATCCTTTTTGTGCCTTCTATTTCTTACAAATTTGATTCATTTTAAGGTATTTGAATTATTTCAACTGCTTGTTAATTATGAATAAACAAAGTGCTAATAGATTTCACAGAATACCGTGAACCATCTGAATTCCTAACGCGCTAAAGTAGAATTAGTAATTTTAAGTGATATAACGTAGCATTCTTTAACATGCTGTAAGAATGACTGGAGAAGGTAGTTTATGATCCTGGAGCAGGGTTGGTAGTGTTTGTCGAAGAAATAGGGGATGAGAACTGCAGATCGAGGGGAAAATAAGTATCAGTTCAGGCATGTGTTATTTCAATATTTTCAAGTTGCTTACAAATTTAAAGTTGGATACTTGTCAAACTAGTTATTTTCTTTAGAATTCTTGAGATTGTATTCTTCTTTATAAAACACTTTAGTTTTTTCGGAAGGAGCTTTTGTAGCCAAAAATGGAAGTACGGTTTGTAATTGTTGTTTTTTCCGTCGCTTACCGTCATATTATTTCTGTGAATTCGCAACCCATTTTTTCAAAGGATTCAGAGTACGTTATCTAACTAATTCTTTGACCAAGAATGTCAGTTTTGAGGCTATGTTTCGGGGATGAGATGGCGTGAAACATTAAACTTGTCCCAGATATTATATACTTCCAGACTTGTAGGAGCTCATGTGAATCAACTGTAACTTTTCAACGGATCTAGTTCGCTGAGCCATAATATGAAATATATCTGACGAAGGCAGGAATATTGTGAGGAAAATAAAAACGAAGGTGAAAAGTAGTGCTTAGCTTCTAACTCGACTGGTATGTTGAGGAGGCACTAAAATAGCTCAGCTGAGTTATTTATGGTACTGATTACCTCTGAAGACCATTTTTAATTTTACAGGTTTGCACTTCAGTCATAACTACTAACTTTTGTGTATGTACCCTTGAATTCCTGTAACCCATATGACTGTTCTAACTTAAAGCAATGAAAATCTTTTAGAAATGCTTACAGAATATGTACAATTACGTGGTTTTTACCTGTTTTCGATGGAATAACAGAATCAAGGACTTAGTTGCCTCAGGAATATTCATGACTGTAAAGGTATCCATTTAAACTAAAAAAATTAAATAGATGCTCCGTTGGCATTTAATTGATTCTGTTAGATCTCGAAAGCATTTGACATGTTTTTCAAGTATTTTTGCTAGAAATTAACTTTCGATAGAAATTGCTTACCAATTATTCAATGTGGAGTTCAACTGAAAGTGCAGAAATTACTTATTCTCAGATCAAGTTCTTAATGGGATTTTCGATATTAGGAAGGAATTTAATAGGTGAAAACTAGACCATTGTAAAAACAACCTGAATAGTAATAACTGAACAGCATGTTTGATGAAAAAATAACGGAGACTATAACTTCATTTTAGAAACTTTTTGCTGCTACTGTACTAGATTCTTGACTTCTTTAGCAAACTGTAGTTTGGCCAGACTAAATGGGTTGTATTCACAGACATTTATTTAAAGGCTTAGATAGAAGTTTAAAAAATACGGATTTTTGAGTATGAAATACGAAAGTAATATCTTTTTGAAAAAGTTAGGTGAAAGTTGTTAAATTAACATAGCTTCAAAACGAGGAGGCTGAAGACTAAGTATTCACGAAGGTTTTGTCAACGTGTATCAAATTTGCAAGCTTATGACTGCATTACGAGGTTAGAGATACATATTGTTTCCGACAGTTACCCCCAGATATCACCTGAGGTTTTCATAAGTGTTTTATTATCCCTTAGGAAAGACAAGTGAGTTAAACGAGTGCAACTAGAGTCTCATCATGGTCAGCTGTTGGACGTGGAGATTTCTGTGGTCTGATAGCATCTCTAGTGATCATGAACATTCACATCCGTAAAACACTTATAATTAAAATAATACTTGCCATACTTCACTGATCAGCAATACAACCTGAATAACTAGATGTAAGTTTGCATACAGCATTATCTCTCAACTTGTTTAGTAATTAATAATGATAATAACAGCTTTACTTCAAACAGTGTATCTGATACAGCATGTTATTCTCAGCACGTAATAAATTAACGGATTCACTCCCAAAAAAATATTTTTAAACAAAAGGATTATGGCGTCTGAATGATGTTCCAAATAAAGGCATAAAAAGTAAGAATGGGAATCAGCCGGCCGGTACTGGATTAGCGTCGGTGTTCAGTGGTGGGGGTTCGTTCAGTCAGCAGAAGAATGTACCATTCGGGATAGCTATCCAAAGAACAGAAATACGGTGTATTTTTATGCATTCAAAGTCCATTTCCGTCTAATGTGACACTTTTCTTAGTTTCAGTACCACCTCAAAAAATGACTGGTTCAGAACATTTTAGAAATTCACAGGAGTACCTGATACGCCTGGGATACATATTCGAGAGATTAAAATAAGCATAAAGAGAGGAATTCGACACAATATGTCTGGTGGAAAATTTCACTGGGAGCCTGAAGTTTAAACTGGCTGCCGAAGGCTAACATGTGTTTACTGTCGGCATTTCTTGTGTTTCAAGGTCAAGCAAAGACTGGCTAATGAGTAAACTTACTGTAAGAAATTACGTTTGTCCTAGAATTTATTCATTTAATCACTGTAATGCAAAGTATTGCATAACTAATTATCAAGCCAATTCTAAATAACCAAAGTCGGCCATTGTGGTGAATTTGATGGCTAAAAGTGGGATTCAGGACGCGCATTTCGTTCTATTTAGGATTTGTCAGTTAGATATACCTGTACTCCAGTAGGTGATGTTTCCACTGAAATTTAAACCCACTAACCATCGCTTTAACGCCAAAGCATTATGTACTAAGTCACTGGGGCAGGGGTGGAGCAATTCAGTCTAGTATATCCACGGGAAATTACAAGTACTAATAAACAGCAGCTGATATTCATTGCAAAAGTGGTCGCTCTCGCGTGTCAGCTGCTTAGTGGATAGCGCTTAGGCATTTAAAGCGATGGGCACTGAGTTGAGTCTGACTGGGAACAACATCACTCACTGAAGTCCAGGCACATCTAGCTGATGAGTTCCGAATAGGACGAAACGCTGGTCCTGGGTTCTGCTGCTGGCCACCAGGTAGGTTACAATATAATGAATACCCAGAAGGTGTCAAGGTGTCCGCATAGCAGCTCATCTGCTAACAGAGGTTGAGCAAGTAGATCCAGTGTCGCAACGGGAGAGTTTGCATTTGCCTCAAATACAAGACTGTTGGTACTGAGCTTAAATTCATATAAATCGCTTGATTATATTAAGTTGCTTTTCTCCAAAGGGAGTGATTTCAGCTTTAAGTACTCTTTCGGGTTGGTAACAAAAACACATGGTTTGCTGCCGAGCCTCTTTCTGTCAAAACTCCTTAGCATTAAAATATTTTTACCAGTTTTTGTTGGTTCCAACCCGTTAAGTACATATATTTCTTGATTTAACGTTTGGCTGCTTAAAACGATCTCACATATGTATTTACTTACTGCTGCGGGACTAAATCATTGAATTTCGTTATATGATATTAGATTAAAAATCAGGCACAAGCAACTGCATAATTAATGTTTTTATAATAGTTTTATGCCAAAAAGGAGTGGCGGTGGATATTCAGAACCTAGTAATTGTTTGCTAGCTTTCTTTGAAATAAATGATTTTATGGGTTGGAAAGTAGTCTTCTCAGTACTATTCTTATGATTCATTGTATGTCTGCTGTAAAAGTTTCTGACTTCCTCAAAAGAAACTGTTGTTTTTGAGAGATATTTGTGTACATATTTTTATTATTCAGTTTAATAAAGTCAAATGTTTTCTGATATGACGCTTTAACTGGCTGAGTATTGCCTATTTTCTTTCAGTTAAACAGTTTGTACGCAATGACTCGATCTTCAAGAAAAATTCATTCTTCATCATCTATCAAGTGCGATGGTGCTAGTGTTTATAACCATTCAGTGAAATCACCTCCTCCAACTGCTCTGTCCAGCGAAACTTCCATTGCATGTGACTCTTTAATTAATATAGTGGACTTAAGCCGATGCGCATCACAAATTCGGAACCAAGCGAAGGATACAAAATTAAATACCGTAGATATGCTGCATGGTGATGAAATCAAGACAAACAATTTCGTGAATATGTAAAGCCGTTTAATGAAAAAATGTGATAACTTGCACTTCCAGTGATGCTTCTGACCATTTATGTGTTTATAGTGATTCTAATCAACTGACCCAACTGTCAAAGTTTAATCGAGATGAATATCATGGCAAAAGTTCATGTTTATCTGAAAAATATCGGGTCCCAATTATTAACAGATTAAAAAGACGTTCCAACAGTCTACCAGATTACAAGGCAGATTTTGAAAAAGAAACTACTTTGAGTTAAACTGCAAGCAAGACACAAATGGTCGTGACAGAACTGTGTCAGATGGAACTTCTAGAAGTAACAGTGATAGTAATTCTGAAAAATTATGTGCTGACGATTTCAATTTAAGTTCTGTTAATGAGAGTTTCAAAAGCACTGTCATTATAGGTGAGGTTGCGTATGAGAAAAAGAATACACAGACAAGTGTAAAGACTGAAGTAGACGAAAATCATGATAGTTATGATTCGAACGAAGCCACTGATGAAAAACCAAATATTGAGGTATCCAATGGAAGCAATATGAAACAGGAACATGAATCTCAGGAGAGTGATTGCCAGCTAGCGTATCCGGATAACATATTTGGAGACACTCAAAATCATTCTGATAAAACTTGTAGTGATACTGGGGAAAATGACGTTTCTAAGACGGATGAACAACCAACTATGGACGCCACCTCGACAGAAGACAAAAGGACAAATCTAATTATTAACTATCTGCCACAAGATATGTCTCACAAGGAAGTTATGGAACTTTTCGAAGCAATTGGTAAATTGACAGTTTCAAACTAATGTGTGAAAGAAATACGGGTAAATCTCAATTAAATACATATGTGTAGTTTTCCTTATCCGGGATGTCAAATTCCTTAGTACAAGTGAATAATATTCATACCATCACTGTAACAAAAAAGTGCTAAACCAGTGAATCACCAGTTCCATAGCTTGTATGCAGTACACATTCGTCGATTATTTTATTAATGATGTCATAGCCTTCAGTGTTCTCAAAAGTTACCAAAACTTTGATCTATTCATTAGTAATAAGAGCTTATAGTGGTGTATTCACAAGTCAGTGGTTTGTAAGCATAGGCCCTCGATAAGCACTGACATGTCAAAAGATGTTAACCCATAAAATGCAGTACAACGTGTAGGCATTAGCAGTTGCATCTTATAGCAAAAGTGAATAACTTGTTCTTATGAAAATATATGTTATATTTTCAGTCAATGAGTCTATGGAGATAATTATTAAAATTTTCGAGTGAATCTAAAATTAGGAAGAAAGAGAGAGAGTGAGAAGAAGGAAGATGAACAGACTGAGAAGTACATTTTTTGATGCGCTTTCCGAGTTATATATTATTGATATAAACAATTGAAATTGTAGTTTTACTATTGGGAGATGTTTTAATAGTTTCACAAACTTAATTTTCAAAAACTTACATGACCATTTAAAGGATAAAACTGAAATATAAATAAATAAAAGCTGGACTTCACCTGACATTTATTTGCAACGCATTAATTGGTTAAATTAAATGGACTCTTGAAAATTCTCACCGAAAACGTTATTATAAGCACGTAATTTGAGTTACTTAAAAATCAACTGGCAGGTGTTTTGGTGACTATAAGCCTGGAAAGTAATACGGCTCAAAACGAATTTCTGATAAATCGTAACTTCTCCCTGTTAGGTGTGGTATACCAAGGTAAGTGACTGATAACATCATAGAAAGTTGAGATGTTTATGCTTACTGGGATAAATTTGATGGTTAGCTGAGTGTGAAAAATTTATATGCATGAAGCTGAATGATTGCTTTGAGCATAAATCAGTCTTTAGCTACTAGGTTTTTAGATAAATTTGTGTTTTCAGTCCAAATTCAAAGCCTGTATATGTATATTAGCTTTTATTTGCGTTAATTGTGCTCTTCAAAACAAACAACTTTTAAAGAAAGTGGACTTTATATGGCTTTATCGTCATGAATATTTGAATGCAGCTTTGTATTACAACGTTGACTGAGTTGAGTGAGTACCTAAGATAAAGAGAGTATAGCTCGAATTCTGATTCTCATTTTGAACCTTTTAGAACCAAGTATATTTATCAGCATCTGTGTGTTTCATTTCCCATTTTAATACTGTAACAGTAGGACGATAACGAAGACTCTTAGGTTTGTTCTTAAAAGTTATTCTCAATATTTTTGTTTCTGATAGCCCTCGTGTTTGTTTTTATTGAACTGTCAAGGGATTAGATCAAAGTTAACTTTCTGCCCTCTCTGATAGCGACACTATGCAATGCACCTGACAGGTAAAAGCTTCTAATATGGATTAAATTATTTGGTAGGAAAAAAAAATCCATATTTCTAAAAGTCTGTAAAGTTATTCATAGAGTCCCGAGAGATTTGAAATTCTAGCCGCTGTGTGTTAATATTCTAATGTATAAGGCAAATGTTTAAAATTATTTAAAGTTCACATAAAATGAGTATAAAACGAGTAGTTTGTACTTAAAATTCATTTAGATGTCGTTGAAACTAGTGAATACACATGATTCTGTTGGTATCGATATCGATTTTAAACAAGATATGTATATGCCAGAGTAGGGATGTTAGTACTTAGTGTGTTAGAGCAACAATAAAACAGATTACTCAAACTTAAGTATGAAGATTAGAAAACAGCTGTAAACACTGAATTCAGACAGATGAAGCAAAGGATAGATGGGTTTATTAACAGTGGGACTAACAATAATCAAATCTGAAATTATACAGCAAAACTTGTAATAATTCTAAATAGAAAGCTTAAATTGAGTTTTTCAGAGGATTATATAGAAAGAATGTCGTATTTGTAACTTACATCTCGGGCTTCACTCCTAGCCATTGTATATCATTAGTACTATTGGTAAATTACATTAAATGATCGTTTGTTAGTGTATTCTGACAAAATCTGTTTGTTAATTCGACGATAAAAGCATACGAAACATTTTTGCACCTAGCTACTTTTTGTCGTCAATAGACAGCAGGATTTAAAGTCACCAGTTATTAGAGAAAATGACGTATCTATCCACGTTGTATGGTTGATGCCCATTAATCTTTAGTTGATCTTGACAAAAATGTTAGTAAATGGGGTAATGAGCGTCCTAACTTCCAGTACTAGGAACGGTTTCATTGATGTTACCGGTATTTCGTGAAGTGTATCACGATTCAACCTGATGAGTTCCAAAGTATTGTATTTTCCAGTTTTTCTGTGCGTGTGTCAGAATATTTGAGTTTGGTGTCGTTCCTTCTGGCTATTCAGTGTTTTTGAATACCATCAATCGACTTTCTGTCGTTTAATTTTTTACTGTAGTTCAACCGAATAACAAAATTAAAACAAAAGACAAATATATTGTCTTCTGTAAATAATCAAGAATTGTGAAAATAAACGCAAATTAAAATTTATTCTTGCTAAAAATTATTTGTAATACTCTTCGGTGAAGTTGATATTGTTTAATAAATATGTTATTTTGCATTATTTGTGATGAGAAATGTATCCATTCCAAAGAAATGAATCTGTAGCTTAGGGTTATCGCACGAATACTTCCCCATAGATTGTCAATTACTTGATAGGGCACACTAATTAGGCCCATCTAGTTGTCAAATATTTAATGATACTGTACTCCATTTGTTGAAGATCGCGACTGATGGATGCTACCTAGACGTGGTGATCGGTCTTGTGTCTCGCAATGAGCCAGCGACCAACACTGTGTAGAACGCTTGTACCCCTGAGGTTCTAACATACCAAAAAGGTCTTTTGGCTAGTGGTAAGAATAAAAAGCAGTTACTGTTATAGTGTAATTTACCAGACTATGGTGGGGCCTTAGGGTGAAAGTCATACTGCTGGCTGAATGGGGTGTGAAAACAGTAAGTTGTTTCCCCTGGATGATAAGCAGTTCCAAGATGAGGCTGCCTTCTCAATAGGACGGGGGGTTAGGAAAGGTCAGCCCCAAAAATAGCACACTCCTACCCACATGGGGTGGAGTACATGTAAAACACTTAACTTTAGAATAAGAAGATGAAAGCAAGAAAGAAGATTGAATTGAGGTAGATAGGTTATGTTCCACTAGTCCCTGTAGATCAGCGGAAGCTTGAGGTTGGTTGATATCTTTCAGCTGCCGACACCGTGAAAGGTTATTTCTTCTTAAGATACCTACCTGAAAGAGGAAATATTTGTGTGACTAAAAAGCCCATGAAACAGCTGCTCGAGGCCTTTCACACTTAGTCTTTTTGAGATTCTAACGCCATATACAGAAAACCCTTACCGCCGGCACTGGAAGACCTTGAGGTAGGCATGAGTGTGCTATTTCTGAGGTCGACCTTTCTGCCCTCCCTTCCTATTGGGAAGGCAGCATCAACATAGCACTGCTTGTCAAACAAGGGAAACACCTTATTGCTTTCACTAACCATCCAGTTAGCAGCAGTACGACTTTGTCCTCGGATCCCATCATAGTCTACCGAGCTGCACTACAACGTTAACTACTTTTCGTCTTACCATTATCCAACAGACCTTTCTCGTGTGGTAGGACTTCTAGGGAATAAACCTTCCACCAGCATATCTCATTGGGTCATTTTGGCATGCAAGCCTGACCACCACATCAATATAGCAGCTATTCCCAGATAAATTTGGATGAGGCAAGATGGACTAGATTTTGCAGAGTAAAGTGATGTCCTTTCATTTCAAAGTCATTTTTCCCACTTGCTTCCGTTCTAAAATCACGGTGGTTGTTAGTATGCAAGGTAATTTAAATATTCCTATTGAGTTATAAAGGAATAAAGACTTCGGCAAAGATATTTGTTTTCGGCAATAGTATAGTAGCATTTATATACATGGCTAGTGTGCACAGAAATGTTAATAATTGTTAATCATTAATTCTGAGCACTTTCTTGTCATAAAAGTAATATAGGAATGGAGATTAAGCAAGAAATATGAAGATATTTGACAAAGCGAGTAAATGTGAATTGATACCAAAGTGTAAAGTATTCGTAAGAAAGTGAGTAGACAATATTAGAAATATACAGATCGTAGTTGTTACAAATGTACTGGAATACATAGTGCCATGGGTTTGTTTTAATGATTGCAAGAGTAGATTTTGTTTTATACAATTCCTGTATGTTTAGAAAACCGAAATAAGGTTTTCTATTCTTTTGTCATGGCGATTAGTTTGTCAGATATTAATATTTTCAAAGCAGCTGGTTCTGGTTTCGTTAGGTTAGAAGCAACAGGCTTCTGATTTTCTATAATAGTTTAGACTTAATGACCTACCACATACGCACCTACTTTTGGTATGTGATAAAATTGGTTCTAAGTTGATTTCATTGTTGGTATAGGTTTTCTGAAAACCCCTCCCTCCAGTCCTTTCAACGTACTTGATACCGTAAGTGCATGTTAATTCATAAAGGTAGTTGAAAATGATATGAGCAGAATATTTATCCAATTAAGACTGGTTAATTAAGCATGTCTACCGTAAACGAATACAAGTTTGACTGCAAGAAAGCTTCTTCTTAGCGATTCTCTGATTCTCATGTCTATTCTATTGGATATTGCGTCTCCCTTGAATGCAAGATGAAGAGAATCTCTCTTTTTAACATTTGGTGCTCAGTTTATGTGACCTATTCCTTTCCGTACTCCATAAGAAATCTCTTAGTATATCAATTCTCTCTAAGACACTTTCCAGTAATGTTTAATTCTTCCTATTTTTCCAAAAAAAATACTTCTAGCTCTATAGTAAAGTTTTTTGACTACTCTGCGCTGCAAGCTGGTATGACTGAAACTGTTATAGAAAAGGTATTGTTCCATTAATGTTTCCTTTCTATGGACGGTCATTTTGATCATGCCATCATTTCCGCTTCTCACGTTGAGATTAAAAAACTGAAGTCTTTGTCATGCTCATATTCCACTGTAAATTTAATGTAAGAGAGAGACTCATCGAGCTTGCTGAGCAGCTGGGTTGCATGGTTCGTATCACTGCTAACGAAAAATGTGTCATCAACTTTCTGGTGGTAATATATTGTTCCTCAGATAACTTGACTCAGTCGTATACATTCGAGCTAACCCATGAAGATGTCTACCAGGACAGGTCCCAAATGCGTACCCAAAGTGCCAATCAATGATTATGTTGATAATGCTGTTTGTTGAATTGGTACAAAATCCTTTTGTGTAAAGGAGTAGTAGCTCTCTCGCTTCGAATTCGGACAATGACAGTAAATCAGTTAGTTGACAGCTTATATCACTCGTTTCACTCACTGGTATACTTGTAAGTAAGGATAACACCATGAGGTTATCTGAATCATCAACATAACTGAAATATATATTCTTAATACTGGATCGACAACTTACCGCGTTAGAGACTCTGCAGACTGACGAATATTTGGCCTTTTGACAGGGCATGTTAATCACTGACATTATAGGTCACATTAGGCTTGTGAACGGAAAATGAGAGCCTTTTGATTTGAGTTCATTGTACGTTGCATTACCAATCAATTTCAACAGAAGATTCCTAAGATTTTTATTTACTTTGCTTACAAATGTTAGTACGATATCCCTCTTAGTACCATCCACGTGGAATCTTATTGGGTCACTGAGAACTGTTGACGTCTTATTCACATAATCATCTTTTATCGTTTTGAAAAACTGAATGCTTTTTGCTTTGTTCAAACAAATGTTTGTTTAAAAGTTTACTCTTATTTCACTAGAGTTAAGAAAAGTGAAACTAAATGAACACGGGCATAAGACTACTAAAGGCTTAGGTGGAAGTAAATAAAATTTATATCTTTAAATATAAGCAAAAGAAGAAGCACATCATTATTTAGCAGTAATCTAATGACCCATGGACAACTGTCATTTGAAGTAGCGAAAATCATTGGTGTTTACCGTGAATATCAGGCTTTGCCATTCTTTGCTACAATGAACATAACTCTGCATACTTTTGTTTTCTCGGGACTGTCTTACTCCCAAGGAAACAGCTGGTTAACAGATTATGCTGATCACATAAGCCTACAAACCAGAGAAGCTAAAAACCGACCGTTTTCTTCTGGATGCTCTCAGGAAAAATCCAAGTATGTTTAACATACTTTCCGTCCACGTTAAATGTAAAGTAGTATTATTATTATATTATTATTATTAGTCCCTTGGGTTCCTAGTGGAACATAGGGCTTCAGTAGCACGTCTCCAGTGACCTCTGTTCTCTGAGATCTTTTGAACCTGGCTCCACAACTGCCCATAAGCTCTCATTTCTTCCTCACAAGATCTCCTCCATGTCACCCTCACCTCGGACGTCCAACTCGTCGCTTCCCATGGGGATTCCACTCGAGCAACTGGCCTGACGCGTGATGTCCCCAGTCGGCCTTCTCAGTGTGTAGGGATGCGTGTTACAATTCCGTAACGTTTGATCAACCCTACTTAATTTGATGTGCTCTAGTACCTGCTTAACCAGTACTTTACCTAACGTGTAAGTACTGGTAACAAAACACAAATCAAAAGAACTGATACGCAATGTATTTAAAGGAGCTATGTATTTAAGGTAAATGTTATAATAATGAATGAGGGAAAAGTTTAATCAACTTATCTGGCTTGTAAGGCTGAACTAGGGACTCGGAGTACGTGCGTGGTGATCAGCACAATGGAGCGCAAAAATGGCGTCCAAGCCTGCTCGGATGCATGCTCGTTAAAACAAAACTTAAAACACCCTAAGCATCCGGAGGCAAGCTAGAGATTTATTTAGTTAATTTAATTTAAACTATTTATTTTAGCCCTAGTTATATTTTGGTGCCAGGAAGGTGCACTACAGGTTATCCCCCTCCTAGAAGGTTGTTGGGATACCGGCAACCTTCGATCCTAGGAGGCGACTGCGAGGCGGACACGCAACACCTTTCCATATTGGTGATGGAGTAGGTGACGTGTGGGTCTCCGAAGCTAGTGCAACTATGCACACCTACGAGGTAAGATAACTTTGCGTCTAGACGCAACCCTTCTCGCAGTGGTGGAAGGTGACCCAAAGCCTCCGTCTACTTTTCCCTATTGCTTCTTAATCTACCGGGGAGTGTACAGGGGGAAATTGGTACAAAGAGAACCGAAGAACGATCCAAGTAGCATCGTCAGCGGCCAATTGTATCCAATTTTCAACGCATTTTCTAGGTTCTGCAAGAAGAAAGAAATGGGACATTAGAGTGCTAAGAAAAGGAAAACCAAACAATTCGAAGTGGGAGTAGTACAGAAAAAAAAATAATAACCAACCAAAAAAAGTTTTCGGAATTTAAATTGTATTTTTGGTTTTTCTTTTTTTTTTTTGAAAAAAAAACTGTTTGCAAAGTAGTAAACATGACTTTTGAAAACTTTAGGTATGAAAACGCATTGAAAGTGTATGCCACGACAAAGTAGTTGAAACTCCGAATTCACCAAGTGTGAAGTTGCTCTGGGGCTAATTAACGAACTCGGCGTATCGCTTGGGCCAATGTACACGCCTCCCAGCACGTGTAGAGGTTACTGGATCAGTGTTACTAGACGTGGCTCTTTTAGAAGGTTCAGGATACGCGCGACTAAACGAGTCTGTTTGGGAGTCCGGCGGCAAGGGTCTGGGTGTGCCTGTGGAGGTGTCGCACAATATTGACACTTCACTGTTCAGGAGCGGTAACGCTGTATCTTCAGAGAGGATGAGTGTTGAAGTTTTCCAATCTCCTCGTCTGAATCCTGAAGTTCGGCAATCTTCCGTAAGTCGACTGCTCGAGGCAAAGTAGTGGTGCAAACGCGAGACAGTGCGTCCGCGACAGGGTTATTCACACCAGAAATATGACGGATGTCCGACGTGAATTGCGAAATATAATCTAGGTGACGTAATTCACGCGGTGAATATCTGTCAGTAGTGGTGTGTAAGGCATACGTCAGAGGTTTATGGTCGGTAAAGATGATGAAGTCACGACCTTCCACAAAATGACGAAAATGTTTCACTGAGGCATATATGGCGAGCAGTTCCCTGCCGAAAGTGCTGTACCGCATTTCGCAGGTGGATAACTTCCGGAGAAGAATGCAACTGGGATCCAAGTGTGATCCGAAAGTTGTTGCAACACAGCTCCAATGGCCGTGTTAGAGGCGTCAACCGCAATGCTGAGAGGTAGGTTTACGTCTTGATGCACCAGCATCGTGGCGTCTGCTATTGCGGTTTTGATCTTGCGAAATGCTTCTAGTGCCTCAGGAGTCAAGCTGAAAGTTTTACATTTACTTTTCAGCAGGTCGGTCAGTGCAGTCAAAATGTGTGCACATTGGGGAATGAAGCGACGATAATAGCTCACCATACCCAAAAACACACGCAGAGCTTTAAATGACGCTGGGACTGGGAAGTCTTGGATCGCCTGTACCTTTTCAGGTAGTGGGCGAATGCCTTGCTCGTCGATAACGTGTCCCAAAAATTTTAGTGAACGAACGCCAATTTGGCATTTGGCCAGGTTGACTGTCATCGAATGCTCTGACAGTCTGGCGAAAACCTGTTTCAAGTGGTTAAAATGGGTGTCTTCGTCTGGACTAGCGATTAGTATATCGTCTAGGTAGGCATAGGCGAAATCGAGTCCACGTAAAACATCGTGAATAAAACGTTGGAAGGTTTGTGCTGCATTGCGAAGACCAAAAGGCATACGGAGGAACTCAAAAAGACCAAACGGTGTAATGACGGCTGTCTTGGGAACATCATCAGGATGAACCGGGATCTGATGATATGCACGCGTCAAGTCAAGCTTACTGAAGATAACCGAGCCTTTTAAAGATGCAGTCAAGTCGTGAATGTGAGGGACTGGGTAACGATCTGGAATCGTTTTAGCGTTGAGCCTTCGGTAGTCACCACAAGGCCTCCAGTCCATGCCATTGTTCTTGGGTACCACATGCAAGGGTGAAGACCATGGACTGTTGGATGGTCTGATTATTCCCATTTCAAGCATGTGTTCGAACTCGGCTTTTACAGCACGCAGTTTCTCCGGGGATAATCGCCGTGGTTTCGCAAACACTGGCGGGCCAGTCGTCGTTATGTGATGAGAAACGTTCGAAGTCACACAAGGGACACAACGACTTGGCTTAAAGACATCCGGAAAGGACTGAATGATAGACGCATAGGGACTAGAAGCGTCCGTCGTGCAGTACACGGGACTGAGGGGCGGCGTCTTTGTGACTATACCGGAAACAGAGAGTGTTGTGGTAGAATCTATCAACTTATGCTTGCCAGCATCTACCAGCAGCTGATAGTGCTGCAAGAGATCCATACCAATAATGCCGGTGGTCACATCTGCCACTATGAAAACCCAACGAAAGGGACGACGCAATCCAAGGTTGAGATCGAGGAATCTCCGACCATAGGTTGTGATGGGCGAACCGTTGGCGGCACGAAGTTGCAGAGACATTGGCCGCAGACGCTCTTCCTTCGTAGGTGGGATGACGCTAGCTTCTGCCCCAGTGTCAACTAGGAAGCGTATCCCAGAATGTCGATCAGTGACGAAGAAGAGGCGACATGGAAGTGGCTCGCCAGCGACGTTAGTCGCCGTCACGTGCTGGCTCACACGTTTCCCGCCTGGTTAGCCTCGAAGGTGCAAGGTCGAGTGCACTTTTTGGCATTGGCACCATAACGTTTATGGTACCAGCACAACCTGGGTTGGGATTGTCGCGATTTGGAACGTCTGCTATCGGTACGGGAGGCAGACCTGTTGCGCGAGCGAGACGTGCGACCTTTGTAAGAACTACCAGACCGCATTTCGTTCCTGATGCTGCACAACTCCTCATACAATTTTGAGATGTGAGTTATAACATCGAAACTTGTTGGCTCAACAGCCGAGGGAGGATTTTTGAACGAATCCGTGGCAGTAGACAGTGCAGCTGAGATACTAGTGTTGGGTTTCGTAGCATCCACAGCTCTGTCAGCCGCTTCCGCCAACTCTATTAAGGGACACTTATGGAAGGGTGCGAGGATCCCTTGAACCGACTGTGGTAACCTCTGTAACCACAGTTGCTTGAGAAATGCTTCATCAATGTTGAAGTCAGCAATCAGCTGCTTCATCTGACGAAGCAGTTGCGTCGGCTTGCGATCACCCAGATGCACATCCCTGAAAAGTTCTTGCACTTTCTGCTGGTCAGTAAGTGCAACACGTTTGATGAGGGCGGTTTTGAGGCGATCGTAAAGATTCGGTGCTGGGTCATCTAGCACATCTGACACGTCTTCAATCACATTTTCCGGTAAGCTGACGATGACTAAGTTGGACTTAGTTTCTTGTGATTGAATGTGTCTCAAGGCAAACTGAGCTTCCACATGGGAGAACCATGCAGATGGTCTGTGGGCCCAGAAGGTGGGAAGCTGGAGGGTTATGGCCATCTGCGCAGTCGAGTCGTTATCCGCCATTGATCAGGGAATTAACGAGGCACGATAGTGATAATAAAAAAATTACAATGCAAAAATAACCAATGAGGAGTGCAATAATATAAAAAAAACGCTAGACGTGCCAAAAACAAAATTAGGCCAGACAAATCAACGCAAGAGAACAAAGGTACTAGACAAAATAAGAAGTGATACTCGGGCTCACCAATTTTTGTAGGGATGCGTGTTACAATTCCGTAACGTTTGATCAACCCTACTTAATTTGATGTGCTCTAGTACCTGCTTAACCAGTACTTTACCTAACGTGTAAGTACTGGTAACAAAACACAAATCAAAAGAACTGATACGCAATGTATTTAAAGGAGCTATGTATTTAAGGTAAATGTTATAATAATGAATGAGGGAAAAGTTTAATCAACTTATCTGGCTTGTAAGGCTGAACTAGGGACTCGGAGTACGTGCGTGGTGATCAGCACAATGGAGCGCAAAAATGGCGTCCAAGCCTGCTCGGATGCATGCTCGTTAAAACAAAACTTAAAACACCCTAAGCATCCGGAGGCAAGCTAGAGATTTATTTAGTTAATTTAATTTAAACTATTTATTTTAGCCCTAGTTATATTTTGGTGCCAGGAAGGTGCACTACAAGTGCATGGCCTATCCATCTCCACTTCCTCCTGCATATTTGTTGCGTGATAGGTTCTTGGTTGGTTCGTTGCCAGGGCTCCTTGTTGCTTATTCTCATTATTCTGGCCATCTGATCTTCAGTATCTAGTCAGCGTAAGCAGTTGTTGATGAATATCTGTAGTTTATTGGAAATCCCTTTCGTGACGCGCCAAGTCTCTCAACCATACAGAAGCACTGACTTGACGTTGGTGTTGAAAATCCGTATCTTGTTCCACATGCTGAGTGCAGGCGAATGAACACCTGTCTTGCTTTTCCGACTCTGACTTTGACGTCCTCGTCCGTCCCGCCTGTAGTTGAAACAGTGCTTCCTAGATAAGTGAAGGAGGTTACTTCCTTTAAGTTTCTCCCGTTGACGGTGATTGGAGTTTGTTGTTGTTGTTGGTGGTGGTGGTGCGGTATTTTCATCACCTCTGTCTTCTCTATATTCACCTGAAGTCCCGTCTTCGCTGCCTCTTCTATCAACTTGTTAGTTTTTGCCTGCAGATCTTCAAGTTTATGTGACATCAGGCACAAGTCATCGTTGGCGAAATCCATGGCTTCTAGGTTCTTTTCCGCAGTCCAGTGTATCCCCCTCTTCTCGCTGCCCACTGTTTGCTGCATGATCCAATCCACTACAATCAGGAATATCATGGGGGATAGTAGGCAACCTTGTTTCACTCCTCCCTGTCTCCACTTCAAAAGCATCACTGAGCTTCCCATTGTGAATTACTTGACATGTGGCATCTTCATATAGTTGTTGAATGAGGTGGATAAAGGTTTGCGGTACTCCGTAGTATTGAAGCAGTTTCCAAATTACTTCTCGGTCGACGCTGTCAAAGGCCTTCTCAAAGTCGATGAAGTTGAGGTAGAGAGCTGATTGCCATTCTATGCTTTGTTCTATGATGATGCATGGTGTAGCGTTGCAATTTGGTCGGCACATGATTTGTACTTCCTGAAGCCTGCCTGTTGCGGTCGTAGTTTGGAATCCAGTGCATCTTTAAGCCTCTCCAGGATGATGCGGCTTAATATTTTGCTTGCTATGGGTGGACAGGAGAGTGATTCTGTGCCAGTTCTTGCAAACACTGAGGTCTCCTTTCTTCGGCAGTTTGACAAGGTAACCCTTCTTCCAATCACTAGCCAGGTACCTTCTCTTCCTTCCACACCTTCTGCAATAGTGGTGTGAGCATGTCCGCTGTTGTCTCTGCGTCTGTTCTCAGTGCTTTTGGCGGTATCCCATCTGGTCCTGCTGCTTTCACACATTTCAGTAGCTTTATGGTGTTCAGGACTTCCATTTTCGTTGGAGGATTTATGTTCACTTGTAGTTCAGCGGCTGCAGGTGGTATTTCTGGACGAAGTGCAGGTGGTGGTCGATTCAAGAGCTTCTTGAAGTGGTCGGCCCATTGTTTCCTTTATTTCTCTTCTTTGGTGATTAAATTTCCTTCTTCATCTTTTATTGGTTTCATCTGCGTTGATCTCTTCCCAGACAGTGAGCAACCTGGTTATTTGATACAATGTCGTCAGGTCTCTCTTACCTGCAGCCTGTTCTGCTTCACTTGCCAGTGTGTCGTAGAAGTGTCTTTTGTCTTTGCGTGCACTCTTCTTTACTTCTTTGTTCAGTGTTTTATACATTGTGCTCAGTTCCTCTTGTCGTTGAGCGTCCTTGCACTGGTTTATCTTCTGTTTCACCATCCTCCTCTCC
Organism: Heterobilharzia americana; assembly: GCA_944470555.2. Classification (NCBI taxonomy): domain Eukaryota; kingdom Metazoa; phylum Platyhelminthes; class Trematoda; order Strigeidida; family Schistosomatidae; genus Heterobilharzia; species Heterobilharzia americana. The sequence continues at coordinate 66,141,222 of OX104134.1, forward strand.
TCTATCAGCTTCCATGTATCCGTCAAATGTAAAGTAGTACCCTGAGACTAATCTGCATTGACTCTTATTACAGGATATCAATGATTAATGGTGGATAGTGACTAGAAGTGGATTTCAGGACGAGTGTTTCCTCCTATTTGTGACGATGTTGTTCCCACTAAGACTGGTATCTAGACCGGTTGTTTCAAACGCCAGATGGTTATCCACTGGGCCATTGAGTCACAACGGGGATAGTTTTTTGTTATTGTTTGTGGCTTTCCGTCGTTGATTAAACAGAATTGACTGGTCTAATCAGCAACGGGATAATGCAAGCAACAACATAGTGATGATTATTTATAAGGCTTTGCTGTAATAGCATTACCATTGACTTCTAAATTGAGAATTAGCGATTGTTGCTTGATTTACTGAACCAACTTATATCGTGACAAAACTGTTTCAACCATCAGTTTTCTTAGCAGTAATCTTTTTCAGCCAAAATTTAATCAGTAAAGCATAACTGTGTTCAGAATTTTGTAGTGAATAAATGAAGTGTTTCTTCAGTGTTTATTAAAACAATCATACGTTTTTCCCACTTCAGAGAGTTGTTTAGGATCGATGCACAATCATCCGGCTTATATCTTCTTGTCACTTTTTCAATAAAAACTAATCTCAAACGGACACTCAAAACCATGAGTAAAATACAAAACATAACTAGGGATGCTGTAAATAACCAAAGTAGTCAGCAACAGATTGTTCCGGTCTGACAGGCATTAAAATTATGATGCACGCGCTTAACAACGAAATTTTTATTGAAATTACAGTGAAAATTACACATTTGGGCTATACAATTACTAATCCAGCATTAATTTATATAAAGATTATGAGAATTTCAACAAGTAATCAAGTTTATAAGAAACGCAAGAAATGATAAATATATTTATTTGTAAAAAAGCACTCATTAAGCTGGATTTTGAATAAGATGATGGGAATTCGATCGGATAAGTAATGACTGAAGTGGAATTCTCATTAGGCCCTCATCTGAATAATATATTGTTTGACCGCTGCAGTAACGAAAGAATAATTACTGTTTTCTGGAGGTGAGTTAATTGAGAGCGATGTAATAAAAATAATAAAGTGCATAAGGAAGGGTATTCAAATTACTGTTTTATTTTTCATACTGAAACGGCCTGTCAGATATTAAATAAAAAGATGGAATAATTGACATGAAATGGTGTTGGATAGGGTCTTCATTGAGGTTTACTGTATTTTGAGAAACAAATAAATAGGACTTTCGCTTATGCATCGTAAATATTATATAGGCACTCGTTATACAATAACTTGTAACATCTTTTAATATTAGAAAGTTCGCATGCACTTAGAGTCTCTCTTAATCTAGGCTTTCCTGATTTTCGACATTCCCTTCATTTCCACCTTTGTAGTTCAGATTTTCTCGGCATTTTACGACTACTACATAACTACCGGTTTAACATAATTTTGGATACTTCGGATTCACATAATAGAAAGAATAACTATGATAGAAGCCTATCGATACTGTATTAAATACCGATTATGAGGCAAGACGAAAATTCGTGGAGTTCTGAAATAACAGTAAGATAATTATTCCGAGTTGATCACACGAAAGATGATTCACATGTTGATGCAAAAAACACTTTTTTGAGTATCATAAACAATAATGTGCTGGTTATCTAATTGGATATATTGTCTACGAGTACAATGATTTGGTGCTTGATGGGGTTAAAGGTGAAGAGAGATAATAAATTGTTCAAATACCAAAGTAACATCAGTTCACATCTGAGTTTAGGTAGTGCTTTTGTATTCAGTCTGTATTTTTAAATAGATATGTATTTTGAGTATGATAGTGTGAGCTTTATTTATGTGTAGTATCTCAGTAGTTGAATGTGGTAAATAAGAAAATTGTACCTTAGTATCATCTTACACAGGTCTCCTCCAAAATTTATTTTTAAAAGCTTAAGGAATGTTATTTTTTGAGATGACCGCTAAAGGCATTCAACTAAAAATTCCATGTTGAACCGTTAAAGTTGCTGTTTCGTATGACTTAGCTTATTAGTCACACTACACAAGTTACTCCTTAAGCTCTCAATATTGATGAACATAGAGAGACAATGATAGTTATTCTATACGAAACTACTATATATTACTGTTGGTCTGGGTCACATTTACTAACCTGCATATAATTGATGAACCCTGAGTAGAGTATGTCGGTCGTAGTACATGATTATGGATTTCAGCTGACTACCCTACCATCCAATGACCAGACAATAAGTGTGCATGTGGGTTTTTAAAAAACCTAATTACTGTTTATCATTTTCGTGAATATGTGAAATGGATAATTGGCCAGATAGTTCTGTTGTTTGATTTTCTTACTTGCTAATAAACTTTCTGAGACCACCGTGCTTTTAATTTGTTGACGATAACTACTGTCACATATAGCGAAACGTGGAGCATAGTTAATTAACTTTACGAAGGTATATGACTTTCATTGATCTGAATGAATGTCCAGTCGCATAAATCATTTTGATATTTGATAATCTCTATATAATACAATCAAAGTTAACAACTTTTTTCACTAAAACTTGGTAGTTCAAATAGTGCAATGAACAATCAGATACAATAGACAGATTCATTATACTTCTTCCCAGAGAATTGTTAAGATTCTTTGAAAAAAATACAGCATGGAATCAGTACACAAATTCATGTAGATGGAATGAATAATATTTTTATGGGCATTTATTCCTTCCTTTGTGTCAGCATATGAAAATAAGACACATTCTAGAACTTTACTTAGAATTATGGCTGTTTCAGATATTTTGTTTAAAGTTAGGATAATATTAAACGAGCAACAATTATCTAACAGATGGTAAAAGTGTTAAGTTTGCATTTTGAGATAACATTTATTTTTATTTCTTCAAGTTTTCAGATAAAATTATACTGATTTTTTAAATCCAACTTATTGCAATAAAAAATTGCTTAAATTGATGGATGGAATGTCTCTTATCTAGATTTTACTTGTCACGATCTGTTGGTAGCTTTCGTAAATCTTTGACATTAACATCACTCATCCTTACATTCACCGATAATGAATGCTGTTAGTTTCAAAATAATTGAAATGAATGAATTTACTCTGCGTAACGATCATTTCTATGCGTTGTGACTTCTGATAGGTCTATGTGTAAAACCATACTCAGTATACTTAGCCCATTTGACTAACTAACTCTATCACGTACTAAGTTAACTGGAAGACGTGTGACGGCAACAAGAAAGGTGTGATACTGATTGATATTCAAATCTATACATATTTCATAAGTGCTTTGTCTTTAATGACTGATTATATCAAATATAAAAATCAGGTAAGTGCTTACTCATACAATTGTGGTAAATGATCTACGCTATAAACTTTTGTTAATCAACTTTTCTGTGATTATTTAAGCTCTCTGTACTATGAACTCTATAACCGATTGTTCACTTTATTGCTGTTATATTGATTTTATTGCTTTTTACATATGAACTGTAGTTATTTATTATTACCATTTTTGCTTTTGTCTCTATCTTAACTTCACTCAGCAGCTCTCCATTGCATAGACTTCTGGTCTGTCTGTACCGATTTGAGTCGCTAAACAGTTACCCCCATGAAGCTGTCTTCCAGTGTGACATCTGACACAAATATCCTGAAATCATGCATACCATTTTAGCTCACTACCCTCATCGTTTGCACTTTGATACGGATCGAACAACAGGCAGGTTGGACTAGGACTCTAGAATGCCTCGCTGTTGATGTCTGGTACATCTCAGGTTCCCGCATACAAGATCCCAGTAAAGTGCTTTGAATAGGTTCTCAACTTATCAGCTTGGAAATTATGTTTTATATGCTCCCATCGGGGACCCTGTGGCATCGGCAACTGTCGTTGCTGGTGTCGGTATCGCACTAAGCTATCGAGCCGAAGCCCCACTTCTCAGCTATATTCCTACTAACAATCGTCTGTGCTATTAGGCTAGAAGGTTCATCTCGAGTAAATAACTTGTAGAGAAACGATTTCCCTATGTTATCTCTGTTTATGCCCCGACGGATTACATCCTGGATGCAGCAAAGGGTGAATTCTATCATCAACTGAGTGACCTTCTAAACCAAACGCTCTCGACATATGTCGTGCTATATATTTGCACGCTTTTGATGAGTTTCGAGATATAATGAAAGCTATACTGTATTTAGGGTCATATGTTGAATTATCTAGAGAGTAAACACCAAGTTTATCAGTAATTGAGAAGCATGTTCTTTTACTCTTAATACTAATCTGTTCTGATTCATTTCTAATCAAACACCAGTCTCCTTTATCAACTGGTAAGATTTTTGTTCTAGAGTAATTCTGTTTTTCTTCTCAGATTCGATTATATAGACCAAATCGAGTATTTATTTTTCTCTAAACTATTTTCCGAATATTGAAGTTATTTGGGCCAATGAAACTTAATTGTACCAGTTTTACTGTTTGGTACTTATCAAGTATTCTATCTTGTCAACGCATCATACAATTTGGGATGGTGTGACTTTCGGTGATTATCATCTTGACATTTTAGGCACTCTTGAAAAGGACCCGTCAAATATGCATTCATTACTGATTTCGTTAGCCCAACTTCACAAAAACATTGTAGAACTTTTCTACTTTTTTCATTAACCAAGTAAGAAAGGAAGTCAAGTACTACTACTGCTAGCATTATTTTTGTTACTTGCTAGTTTGGATGCAGAATAAACTTGATTTACTATTGAGATAGGCAGAGGTAGCTGGTGCATAATTATGGAGTAGGTAGACTATAACGTTCTTTCGAAGGATGTGAACATAGTACTTATCATAGGTTTCAGTGGTCTATATAACGGGTTGTTTAGCACTGTATCCTAGGTCATTTTGTTTGCACACCATATAAGTAATACATGCATGTGTGAGTTTATCGCATCTTATTTGACTGTATTATGCTGATTTACAAACAGAACTCTAATTTTATGTGAACAGATGTTCGAAGTAAATAATTTTATCTTCGTCATTTTCCTCATCGTCATCAAATTCATACGGAATATGAAAATTTGTGATAACTGGTTTTGATAAAAAAAGAGGAAGTTGAATTTGGGGGGTTTGTGGAGACTTGGAGATATTTCAGGTTGGTATTCATCGTAGACTGACATCAGTTGGAGGAGCAATGGAAATTTGGGAGCACTTGACAGCCATTTCATCCTAGTATGAGCTCTTCAGCAGTACACACCCATGACTCCGCCAGGGATTGAACCCGCGACCTTCAAGTTCTGCGGTGGACACGTTACCATTGAGCCACTGGGTCGGCATCCAGTGTTTCATATTTCCTACTTCTGTCAGCTCACGAAATAGCGTGACCTCCACTCAATTTTGTCACTGAGCAACTGTGTTCATGTTCCACTTGGTTGGCCCCCACCATTCACGACTTCTCATTAAAACTTCGGGAATCACCTGTCGTAGCTAATTACCAACGAGCACTAGATTAATTCAATTTCGAGGTGTGCGCTAACGAGGAGTCCCATACTAGGAAAAAACAGCTTTCCAGCGTCTTTCCAACTGGTCAGTCCATGATATATTACTGCATTTGAGTTTCTGAATTATTCCCATAGGAATAGCTTATGTTCTGACAGATAAGAGTTACATTCAACTCATTCTCTGTAGTAAGTAAATTAATCAGGGTCGTTCAGGTTTTTGATTCGTACCTTATTGGTTGTTGCTGAACACCGATTAAGCTAAAATATGGAGTCCTATGACTGCATTTGTTTATTGTTAATTACTAACTTTGAATGGTCAGTATTAGAGTTTTCGAAATATGATGTAAACCGTATTGAGTTGTATTTACTTAAAGCAAATATTTTCCTATTCCTGTTCAGAATGCGGAAAAAATGCAATGGCCAGGTCAGTTAAACTTTCCTGGATAGGGTTATTGCAGATGGTGTCATATAAATCTTAAACATCAGTCGGACAATATCATTCATTATTGAAGCTAATTTCATTTAGAGGATTTGTTTTCTTTGGCGACACAGGTAGTTACTCTCATCAGTATTTAATGATATGTGATATGATATCTGAATAACTTAGTTTACTTTGTTTTCAGAAAATTAGGTATCCGTTTTATAGCTATTTTGATAGAGGACCAGAAGTTAAGAAGAAATGCTAGCTGTATTCAGAATAGCTCTTGCCTAAGTTCTTTTATCAGTGGTCGATGCCTGAATAGCTCATTGGTAAGGTCGCTGATTAAAACACTGGGTAACGCGGGTTCGGATCTGAGAGGGGATATCATTTCCTTCGAGCAAGCAGATACAAACACAAAACCTAGTCCCGGGGCTTCTTTCCGATAACCTCCAACCAACCAACATGGTGGGTTTCGTAACATAAACGTGGTCTAGTTAATCAGTTGAAATCATCCTAATGAGAACATTGGAAACTATGTAGGAAATTCTGTTTATATATATATATATATATATATATATATATATATATAATCATTATTATGATAGTCATTGTATCGGTATGACATTGTTTGAAGGAAAGTACTTAGTTCAATTAACCAGCTAGAGTCATGACAGCTCAATTAACTCATTTGTTCAACCTTTCTTGTACAAATAAATTTGAAAAAGCGTAGAGATTCTGAAAGGCGAACGGAATAATCAAGGTAGTGGTGATACAAAGCAGGCGTTTTAGGAAGCTAAGACCACCTGTATGTCAAAAGTGAACATTCAACTAACGTAAATAATTACTGCCTGAATATTCGGTAGCATTGTGTTCTAGATTGCCTTTCTGTCTACTATGGTTTTGTGTCATTCTCTACGTGATATAACTTACTTAAGTTATTTAATTTATCTTATATACCATATTATAACTTCTTTGCCTTTTGTCTTTTACTGCAATGCATTCTAGACATAGTTTTATTTGATCAGTAGTCTTATTTAGTGTGTTTTCTGTTTATTTGTACATGTCAAATCGCCACCTTCTTTGTGTGTTCACACAAACATTTATGTTACCTCTCATGCTCTTCTGTATGGATAAATGTATTAACATGTACAGGTAAGGAGATTTTAATAAATGATAAGAATAAAAGAGAGAGGAGGTGGTGGTGAGAGATGACGGCAAGTAGAACAGCTAGGTACAAAAAGGGGGGGAATTCTGCACATGATATTTTGATGTGTTTAGTTTGTCATGCATTTCATGCGTGTATGTGCTTACCTATACATGCGTAAAAGTTTGTTAACTTATGAATTCTTCTTCTGCTTCATTTTGACTTCCAATATAAAAGGACTAGGATGATCTTGCATAAGTTGATTGATTCTTTTAGTAAGAATGCTGAGACGTAAGCTTCTACCACAACTGTGATACTTTTATTTCCTGCGTGACACATTGAAACAATGATGAAGCATGATGGTAGTATCCTGAGTTTTATTTAACCAGCAAATCATAGATGAGTGGTCAACGTGTCCACCACAAAACCTGACGTTCTTAGGCTCGATACATGGCAAGCTTATGGTTTCGAACCGCTGAGAGTTCTCATACTAGGACAAAAGAGCTGTCCAGTGCTCCCAGGTTTTCAGTGATTCCACATATCATGTCAGCTTATGATGGAGACAACTCTGAAACTAATTCATTCAGAGAAACCACCAACCGTGAATAGTTCAGTAAAAATTGTCAGCGAGAAAACTGTAATGACACTGGTAACGTTGCAACCCGGAAAAAAAGATAAATGTCCGAATCTTTTAAGAATCGTTCAGAATAAGGATGACTGGTGCATTCACTTCACTAAGTTCTTTGTAAGTGGTCTGTCAAGCATATCTATTTGCCAACTAGTATTCGTGTTTTTGATGAAACTTTAATTTCTTGACTACCGTTTACCAGAGAATTAGATTTTATCATTCATTTCGTGTGAAAAATAATGAGAAATTGTACGAACTCAAAAGTTACGCTATTAAGATAATAACTCAGATTCGATCATATGCTTTTTAAGTAGTGCTACATTTTATATCAAGGGAACATTACTGAAAAGTGATGACAAATCTAATGATATGATGAGCTTATTATCAACATTTTATCTTTTATTATGCCAATAAACTGAGAAGTATTCTTAACACTTTGTCTTGAAAATTTCTTATGCAATTATTAAAATAGTTGTACTAGCCATTTTGGAGTTGAATCGTACGAGGAATTTCACCTGCCAGAAACTGGTTGGAGTGTTAATCTATTTTTATGTACCTTCAGTGAACCAAACAATGTCAGAATTAACATACTTCTGAGTTTGAGTCTCTCTGCTACACGCTTTGCAAAATGGAGCCTTGCTGCTTCAAGTATTTTGATAACCACATTATTGTATCTCACGTTGTTTTGTCATATCAGCATTTGTCGACAGCTACTTGGATTTACTGTGGTTACTAAGGTTTTTGCTTTATTCATTATAGCCTCTCCTGAGCCCTTACCAGGCCTTTTACCGGATTCTCATTCATTCTAAATTTGAGAGGAATATTTCTATGTTGTTTGGTTAAGATACCTTTAGCAGTTTGCTGAAGGGACACAATCTTTCCACTCTCTTATTAGACAAAAATATCAAGTTTTCAGTTTGCATGTACAGTTTTTCAAACAGGGCTTCAAAATCCAGTTTTGGAGTAACATTATCTGCGAAATTTAAACGCAGAAAATAAGGAATGTTTTTGAATGTTTTTCAGTGCAGCAGAGTTAGGCTGCATATTTTACAGTCGACCGATACTGTCTTATTGAACCAAAGGCAGACTTCCTTAGTTCCTTTCCTGCATATGAATTTACCAGTCCCACTGTTTATGAAATGCCAAAGACACTGGGTCTGAGACTTGGCAACTCCTTCGTCATATATCGAAGCACCATGCGTCTTGTTTTACATAGAGAACGAAGATAAATAGGTTGATTCATGTAACATTAGATAGATACCTGCTGTTCAAGTTCTTCATGTTGTAGCTCAGTTGTCTATCAGCTGACATTTTGCTACATGCATCTGTGTCTGCTGAGTTCTCGTCTGAGGATTTACACAAGCTGTACCACCTCTAACCTATGAGTCCTAAATTATTTGAAATGCGCATGTAGAATTCATCTCCCAATCGCCACCAGCCATTTAAAATCAAAACCACTTTATATCCCCTTGTGAATACAGAAGTATGCAAGCTGCTAGGAGGTTGAGGCTCAACTCTACCCAGTTTTCTTTTTTTCAGTATCTGTTAGCACTCTAGCCTCTGTGAATAAATTTGACAACTAATCAGCTCTGACAGTATTAATCAACAGAAAATACTTTCAAACAGAAATAAGTTCAGTGCAGTATTGAATGAGAAGTCAACGAACTATTGTTACATTATACATTCACAGTCTACAAAATGAGGATGAAAACGCTAGTTCATTTAAACAATAAATATGCTTTCAAATAAAAATCTACTAAGTTGTATTCATTATTTTAGCTACTACTGCTACTACCAGATTCACAAGTCTTAAAATACCGATATTTAATTATAGATAGTTGAGAAGTGGCTATAATGTGATATATTTAGCTGGTTTTTGTCACACACTTCCGAATACGTACGTGAATGCTTTATCCTGTTATCTAAAATTCAAGTAATTGTATGCGTATGTCAACACTCGAACATATACTAATATTACAGGCTTGATATGTTCAATAACAAGAAGTGACTTGTTCAAATATATTTATCATTTAAGTTACTTGGGAAGTTATGTCACATCTAATGAGTTGATTCTTATAGAAATCTTAGTGTGGATGAAAAGTCCTGTTTGACATTTTCCAATTTATTTAATCCATAGTTCAGGTAGGCTATACGCCAGTGAACGAAGAACTTACTGAGCATTAGTTTCCTGTCTCCTATTGTACAATGTTAAGATATAGCCCCTGATCGTGGTTAGTATGGCAAAATTGTAACTACTTTGATCATAAGTTTTCTTCAGAGGTTGCTTCTGTGTGTGACGGAAACACCAACTGAGCTAAGGTGACTTTAAACTTATGGTATTAGAGAAGAAAGACAAAGTAGGTTGTGAGGTTCTGCAGCTGTACTCCTTCAGGTGGCTACCACAAACTAATGCATATCGTGTTACCACTGCTACAATATATAGTGATGGCTGAAGAAAGATGAGGTTAAAAGAAAGCTGGAGGGAATCGGAACAATCCACGGCACCAATCCGTAAAATCACTAGCTGTTTCTAGTCGCTACATACTATCGTCTACCCACAAATGTCTTTCAAGTTTTGTATCTCACCGCTTTCATTAATATACAGTCAGATAACAGAAATACGACGTGCACATCTAAAAATAAATGTTGCAGACACCTTCAGCTCTCATCCTAGTTCCTAACTTTAATTTCGCACTGATGGAAGTAGGCGTTATTTTGAAATAACTCAAGTTACACATATTGGTTCTGAGAGTTTTTTTCCGCCCATCTTGTGCTGCTGTGTTTTTCTGGAGCATTCATCGCCATCATCGTTAACCGATGAGTTATCTACTTTTATAATTGTTTTCATTTTGCTACTGGTAGCTGCGTAAGAATGCACTTAGTAGTTTCCTAAACGTTAGGTCAAGGAACTGTATCCTTAACACTAGTGGTTTCATTCAAAACTCCATATTTCGAATAGTTTGTCATTGGACTCAATGTTTTGGTACTTTCTGTTGCCGTGTGAGAACAGAAGTAGTTTTGTCATCGAAACAAAGTTGTGGTAAGTTTTTAGGTGGTTCGGAAAAATCCTTGTTAAAATTAAAATTAAATTAAAAACTTAGTTGATTTTTAACGCAAACGTTTCCATAAGCTATTGTAAAATTCAAGTGGTGAGGAATGGGAGCATTTGAAATAATACAAGTCAAGTAATAAAAATAGTCTGTCATGTTTTTTCAATACGTTTAAACATTTATTATTTCCCTTGTTTCTTCTGTCTTACTTTTCCCATCTTCAGAAAATATTTTTTTGAAATGAAATGTTCACTTGATTCAATAATGTTTTTCCGGCTTAAAAGAAAAACAAGCAGACATTATTTAAAATGAGGCATTTTTGGAAAAGCTAATCAAAACAAGTTGTTACCACTGTAATCGGAATAATGAAGAGACAAGTCTGATAGATATTACAATGTTTAAAAGTAAAAGGATTCCCCAAGTAAACAAAGAGAAGATTAACGATATGTAGTTTTACTGATGTTTATTAGCGCGTTGAGAATAACCTTCTCAATAGTACTAAAATTTACTATCTTGGTATGGTAGCGATCATTATGTATTAACAGTCTGAGTTAAACTCAGTGTTCATCATCCCAAGAGTCATAATGTGTTAGGTAACTAACAGTTCACGACCACCAATTAATCCCTATCGGATAAAGTAATTATCATCAATATTAAGAGATGCTTTATTGATGTTACCTTTCGTAAAAGATTTGGAGACATTACTGGAAATTGTCAAAATAGCTTATTGATTCTATTCATCATGCAACCAGTCAAATTTGTATGCATCTGTCGAGTAGGTTCCTTTATGATTTTGTAAATAATGCCAGCTCAAAAATGATGAGTTTTATCTGTTACTTATCACATATGATTCGCGGATAACTCAGTAGAGCACTTCATTTATATTCATTAAACTCCAAGCCTAATGTGCAGCATAAAAAATTATCACAGATTCAATTAGTCATGTTCATAGCGAGCTGATTAATAAGATAAGTGGTTGCTAAAATAGTTAGTCAGCTGGCTACTTTTAGAAGCAACACCATGAGCTACGGCTACAAAGGTAGAATAAGATAACCAGCAAGCCTGTTTACCTGTATTTACCACATTATTACCTAACGTGGGGCTGGAGTTGTAACTCATTGCTTTGGGAAGTTGATTTTTAACTAACGAGTCAAAGGTTCAAAACCCGCTACACCTATCTGATTATTTGTATCCAGGTAGGTTCATTAGCCTTCAAACAATAGATGTGACTCACTCCAAGTTCTTTTATGCCTCGTACTTCCCGACGAATGTACACTAATCCACAATGTGATATATGATTTAGTTGAAAATTGAAGAAAGTTACTGTTGCTGGTTGAGTTTATATGATTGATCTTGATCATTGATATTGTGGCAAGAATGCATCTCGTATCTTTCTCGATTTTTGTCTTAGTTTATCAAAATTAAAGGTAAACAAATTTCTATGGCCAATTTCAGTTTCATAAGTCTTAATGTATAAATGAAATCATTCAGTATAGCTAGAAAATGCAGTTTCCCAGAAATCGGCCTAGATGTATACTATATGGTCTAAGATACAAAACTACTGAAAACACAGTTATACCCATCATCATCATCAATATCAACATAGGACCAGGCATTACTGCGTAACGGTCCGAGTTGCCACAGCTCACATCAGCACATCAAGTAGAAAGGTAGTGAGGTGAAAGATGAAGATAAGATAATTCATTCAAAGGAAATATAAAGTACGAAAAGAGAGAAAGGAAGAATGAGAACATGGTGAGACTCGGTATAGCGTCGTTAAGATGAGGATAATGTGTGTAATACATCTGCGCCACTGACAACAGTTCTGAGCCATATCTCCTAGAGTCTCCAACCACTGGTTCCTCTTGTCCCGCGGACCCCAGTCACCTAGTCTGCATCGCCCCACATGGCTCAAACCAACAGTCAGAGACTTCATACATTGATGTCATGTTTTAGCCTGGTCACCTAGGGCCTTTCTCCAGTCTGGACCTACTTCGGCTAACATTGTGCGACGAGGTAATCAGCGACTAGGCATAAGTAATACATGTCCTAACCATATCAGTCGATGAAGGCTCATAACCTCGTCAACTGACTTACCTCCACTCCCTAAATCTCTGCACCTGACTTCTGCGTTACTCACGTGGCGTGGTGACACCACGTAATACGGCCTATACTACGAAGGCAACGTGGGTCAATAACTTGAAGCCTTCTCATATCTCCCACCTTGAATGGCCGTGTTTCGCAGCCATACAGTAGAACAGACCGGACTACTGTGAAGTACACGCGACCTTTAATAGACAATCGGATATGCCGGCGGCGCCATAGGTGGCATAAGTAGACAATAGCCATCGGAGCCTTTTGTATCCATGCAGAGATTTCATCGGTCAGTGAGTCATCAGGGCTGATCCTACCTCCCAGGTAAGTGAAGTGGTCGACACACTCAACAATTTCACTCTCTATTGTTAGGCGTGGCACAGCTGAAGACCAATCCCGGAGCAAAAATTTGCATTTGGGTGGTGAGAACCGCATCTCAAGCATTCTCAAATTCCCACTCAAAGTGTTCAAAAGACTCTGCATCTTGTCAGCGTCTTCACTTAACAGGACTATGTCATCTGCACATTCTAGGTCTAACGAAAATTCTGTGATTGGGTCAACATATATGTAGTCAGGTGACGAGAGGGAGACCCCCATGAGAATATCTATGATAAAATTGAATAAGAATGGAGATAGAAGGCACCCACTCGATGAGCATAGCTCCCTGAACATCTCACCATAGGCTCTAACACGTCCACAAGTGTTCGAGTAGAGAGCCCACACAAGAATGATTATTTGCACACTACTGTGCCGAGTAAACATGCATTCATTCAGTGCTTGATGAAAGGAGTAGGCTTTATTTACTAGCACACCATCACTTAAAAGTACCATGATATAACAATGCTTATGAATAGCCAATTTTTGACTGTTTGAAACATACTTCACAATGTAAACCTTGTCTTAACCAAATACTCAGGCGACTTTAAAGGTCACCCTAGCAACAGTCGAAATAACCAGTGAGGTTTCTTCATTTCGGCTAAAAAGGCAGGTTTTTTTCAAAATATGGAAGTCCGATTGGTTACTTCGGTTGTTGTTAGGGTGGCCTAAGAAGTAACTCCATACACTCATAAGGGATGATTTTGCTGAAAAACCACCACCATTCCAGTGTGCAAACTTATAAAGGCTTAACATTTATCTGAGGCTAGCTTGTTAGTTTGAAATTTTTTGAGAATAAAGCCTTAAAATAATAATTTACCCAAATTGTCTAACAGTAATTGATTTCGATAATATTTTCGATCGTTCTGATGATATTTTGTTTCATTGATGTCAAGTTTTATGATCAGTATTAGACAGCTTAGTGCATTCATTCATACAAAATGCGCATGCATGCACACGAAGATAGAAAGTGGTGGAAAGGAAGAGGAAAACTAGGTTGAAAATTTTTACCATACACATACCTTAGTTGATGCTATACAAATTGGGTATGCTAAAAATGCAGATGAATCGATAGGGAATTTTGTGTTTTTCAGCTTGGGAATATAAAAGACCAACGATTACAGTAAAAATATACAATGCAGACATTTCCCTGCAAAGGTCATTTGCCGTTACCAGCTATGACACGTGACCAGTAGCTGAAAGACACACTTGCTGTTTCTTGTCTTCTAGGATATTTAATTTCTGATTGGATTTACACGTGTTACCTACTGTCTGTGCATTTTAATTTCATGGGTTTTAACTATTCTATAGTGATTTTGGACTGCATATTTTTTGCTGCTAATTACAAGTGTTTCAAGGATAACGTTGATACTGTTTATATGGCTTGGAAACTGAATATCCGTTCCTAAAGTTATTCATAATATGAAATTTATGAGATTTTATTGTTAGAATAGTTTTAGTTAATAAGAATCATATGAAAGTGGCCTTAGTATTTGATTCAATTTTTATTGCAAATGATGTACACAGTAACCTGTAAACACTTAAGTATTATTTTATCATTATTTGTCCCTTTGGTTTTTAATGGAACATAGGGCTTCAGTAGCACGTCTCCAGTGACCTCTGTTCTCTGAGATCTTTTGAACCTGGCTCCACAACTGCCCATAAGCTCTCATTTCTTCCTCACAAGATCTCCTCCATGTCACCCTCACCTCGGACGTCCAACTCGTCGCTTCCGATGGGGATTCCACTCGAGCAACTGGCCTGACGCGTGATGTCCCCAGTCGGCCTTCTCAGTGCATGCCTAATCCATCTCCACTTCCTCCTGCATATTTGTTGCGTGATAGGTTCTTGGTTGGTTCGTTCCCAGAGCTCCTTGTTGCTTATTCTCATTATTCTAGCCATCTGATCTTCAGTATCTAGTCAGCGTAAGCAGTTGTTGATGAATGTCTGTAGTTTATTGGCAATCCCTTTCGTGACGCGCCAAGTCTCTGAGCCATACAGAAGCACTGACTTGACGTTGGTGTTGAAAATCCGTATCTTGTTCCACATGCTGAGTGCAGAAGATCTCGACACTGGTTTCAGGCCAATGAACGCCTGTCTTGCTTTTCCGACTCTGACCTTGACATCCTCGTCTGTGCCGTCTGTAGTTGAAACAGTGCTTCCTAGATAAGTAGATAGGTAGAAACTTTTTATTCAGTATTGTAACGAAAATAATCATTTGAATTTTGAGGGCGTTGTGGAAACTTGGAAATATTTCAAGCTGTTATTCATCGTAGACTGACATCAGCTGGAGGAACAAAGGAAACCTGGGAGCACTGGCTAGCTGTTTCTTCCTAGTATGGGACTCCTCAGCAGTGCGCACCCACAACCCCGCCAGGGATCAAACTCGCGATCTTCAGGTTCCACAGCCAGTGCGTTGTCATTGAGCCACTGGGTCAGAATCCAATGCTCCATATTTCCAACTTCTGGAACCTGAAGGTCGCGAGTTTGATCCCTGGCGGGGTTGTGGGTGCGCACTGCTGAGGAGTCCCATACTAGGACGAAACTGCTGTCCAGTGCTACCAGGTTTCCTTTGTTCCTCCAGCTGATGTCAGTCTACAATGAATAACAACTTGAAATAATCATTTCATTATACGCTTAAGAGGAAAAATATATTGTTTCGTTGAATGAAATTTGATTTCCACAGGTAACTCACTGAACTGGGGAATGATTAGCTAACATTGCTGCATTTCTAAATGAAACGTCAAACTGTTTATGCAGGAATGGAGAATTATGCTATGAAATATCTGTAAAAGTAAAGTTTCTCTAATCCACAGGTAATTCATGGGGACATGAGTATTAGATTAACATGGGTTATCTCTAGGTCTACTGCTGATATAAATGATTATCATTGTGTTATGGAATATTCCGTTGAATAAACCTGTGAGCTGATGAGGTTGACGTCCACTGTTTGATAATTCAATCCAGGACAAGTGATAAACTCTAGAAGATTACAACTAACGACAATGTTTTAACTTACTATCTACCATGTGATTAGGCCCTACGTTTATGAAAAGCACACAAACTTTTGATGTGCTTATACAACTTTTTATTAAACATATTCCCATTTAGTTAATTTGTTAGGTAACATATTGCTTATCTACAGGATTTAGCAAAATATTGGAGAAATATTTTTGTTGTTTTTGTTAGATGGAAATTTTGTAGCTAAATAAATCAAAATGCATTGCTTTCCGTTCGATTTTCATTACTCCTTTTTAATTATTACGCACAAAAATATCTCATTTAGAAATTAATTTATTGTCAGAGTGAAATGACTAAAACTATAAGCAGAGGATAAAAGTTGAAAAACACAATTTTAATGTTCTCATTAGCGAGATGAAAAAACAGAGTCGTTCTGGCTTTGAGTGAATTCAGTGTTTTCTGTTTTCTATTAGCTACATAAAAAAGGAATAATAGAAAGATACAATGATATACTATGTTTCTACCTGAAGGATATTCAAAAAACTGAATTTTTACTGTGTTTACTTTTCTCATAAAATGACAGCGTATTACCTTCTTTCGAAATTGGGTTTACAATGTTTATATTTTACCAATAGAAGTACTTTTCAAAGTAAAATACTAGATTAATACATATCAAGATATTCAAATCTTTCGTTTTGTACCATGTTTAAATCGATAAAAGCAGAAAGCTGAAGATTTTCTGTCGAGTAATCATTTTCTGATGATGCACAAAATGAGTGTATATTGATGCTTGGGATTTTTGAAGACGAATAGTTTGGTTGCCTTGAAGATTTACTGGAAAATACCTTAAAACATAGTCAAAATTGTTATGGACTCCTTATTTGTATCTACTAGTTGCTTATCTTAATTAAACATTGTGACGGTTTATAGCATGGTCAAGAATACCAGTGATCAGAAAGCGCTAGTCTAGTATATCTTCTTAGTTTAAAGTACAATGGAGTACATAAACACTAAGGTTAAAAAGAGAAGATTGAAGTCCCCTAAGCGACTACTCACTTTAATTCACCTGATGAGAGTACAGTGACTTGAAAGATTATCATCTGAAACCAGTAGAAGTGTAAATATGCTCAGGCGTTTTGACTTCATCACTGATAGATTCATCCACTAAGTAAAATAATGTATGTTTCTGCTACCTGTCAGAAAAATGTATTTCTTTTTTTTAATTTCTTTCTTATTTGGTTATCTAGCTGTTTGAACCCACAACCATTCTGATGTGAGTTTTCACTCAAATCTTATCTAGTGTGAATCAGAATCACAAGATTTTCAATTTTCTGAACTTCAGTCATTCCTAGTGAACTAATTAAGTTTTCTGATTTCAACTCACATTTGGAATTTGTGTTTTCTATTCTAGTTTGTTGTATGAAAGTTAGTTTCTCTTTTGCTTATTCAGCCTTCGTAGAGACTTATAAAACGGCTAACCTAATAGACTGTTCGCTGAGCTATGTTAACGGTTATATGGAGGAAACCATAATGTGATGAGCTAGAATAAGTTGACATTCATTCAGCCCACAGATTCGATTATTGCTTCAAACGTTCTCATTGTAGTCTGGCTAAATATAAATATACTACATTTAGGTAAGTTAGTAGCAATATTGTAAAACTGAGTGTGAATCTGATATGAAACTTAGTAGCATTCGGATGACGTTTTACTCAAAGTAGATTCCATTCAATATATATATACCTGTGTGTCACCTAAAATGCATTTATGCGAGATAGTGAATAAGATCACTATTAATTATTAAAAGTAGTGATGCACTTGCCTGGTAAATATGTTTTTTCTGAGTTATAATCAGATTCTATCACAAAAAAAGATTAGGATCTTATTTTACTAACCGTGCGAATGAGTAATTTTCTACGTATGAATGCAAGACTGATATGAGTTGTTCTGTAACTAGCTCAAATTAGCTCACATTTTTCTCTCCATCTTCTTGTAATGATGGAAACTGCTACAACCCTGTGCTTATTTAGAAAATATTTCATATCAAACACGTATTATTGCTGACTATGTACATTCAGTTTGAATGCAACTTTACTAAAACAATCTGAGCAGCGATAACTAACAAATATAACGTTGCTTAGTATTATTTTGAAGTCTCTGTGTTTATCAGTAAATATAACTAACAGCGTATGCACGGAAGTAGGTGTAAAACAGTAAAGGGAATTTTGATTTGAAAATTCTTTATATATAACTGGATTTCGGTACTGTCTGTTTATGTACATCAAACGCAAAAAGATGCATAATAAAATATAATTGATGATTAGGTGATAATAAACTAATAATTCACAAACAATATTACTTTAGTGCACGCTGAAAATAAACAGTGATGTAGGCTGTTTTAGCTGTGAATGTATTAGAGGGTTGTGAAAATCGGCATGGGTTCCTTAAAGCAGTAATAAAAACCATATTGATGGTTTTCTCTTACACTTTCAGCATTCTTTAAGGTCCTTTCATCTGAAACTCGTATGTTCGCCACACTCATAGATTTGTTTCTGTATCTGAAGTAAAATCAATTTAGATATCTTTGATATTTTGATAATGGGGCATAGAATAACCCCCTAGTCAAACAGAATACATTCCGTACATTCGGATACTGATATTCTCAGAAAAACGTTTTACATGTTTTTTACGACTTATTATTACATAATGTATGTATTACATATAATAAGTATGGTGTATATTTTGCAATCGAAGAAACTCATTATTGTTTCCTGTTAGCATCGATTTATTCGAAGATGAAGCGTTCAAAGTTAAGACGAACCACGTAGGTACTTGTTCATTCTTTAACACCATCCATCAGGTGATATAGAAAGGTATTAAACTGACATTATTATCAAATATCGACAAATAAAATTAAACAGAAAAAGAATGGAGAAAGTTTTGGAGTAAAAAGTACAAAACATTTTATTTTCTATAAGCATGTGAATGATATGAAATATCCACTAAATGGTGATCGCTGACTATGTCAATTTCAAATTATTAGGTGAATTCTTTCGATCATGGTTGGAGGTATAGCTGTTCAGTCAAGCGATGTGACAATTTGAAGTACACTGATCACCCTTTATTCATTTATCAGTAACCATCATAAAACTGTAAACTAAGGTTTTAGGCTACCAGATATGTATGAGAAATCTGCGCTTCGAACTTTGGCAAATTTCACACTAATGCAATTACTTGCGAGATGGATACAAATTTGTACTTAGAAGACAGCTTTCATAATTCCGGTCATTTTATATACGTGGTGGCTTCTTACAGAGTCATTAATGATATGAAGCCTCTAGTGTTATATTTTCTGATTTTAGCATGAGGAGACAGCCTTGAAATTCAAATTTTCAAAACCTCAAACAAACATGGGGACTTTGTTCATGAATTTTACTGAGTGCCCGACTGACTGACGTTAAGTTTCACCAAAACAGTATTTATTCAACTTTTATGCTACATTCCAACTAACTGACTTTATACTAGCCATTTACTGTAAATACAGATACACTTGATATCCGGCATTTAACTATCAAAATAAAGTAAAACAGGGCAATCTGTGTGATTAACCATTGTATAGTTTACTTTTCTATGACGTGATATTTGACTGTACAAATATGATCTGACAAGCTATGTAAAATTGTCAACTAAAGTAATATCATTCTAGAAACTAAAACTAATTCATACATAAGTGCATATAAAAAGATAAACTCAATGAACAAGTGTATTCAAACCATTATATATATGTTAAATCACTGTTTGTTTTCATTTTATATAGATAAATGAAAGAAAAAGCCTTGACTAAATTGTTAATTTGACTTAGAACTTAATTTAAATTCGTTACAAATCCTTTTCTCAACTCCAGTTGTGTTCTTAGTTGACTTTTATTATATTTTAAAAATAATGCCAAATGTTTAAGGGGATATATTTCACAGTCACCTATTTGATGTATAAAGCAGTGTAGTATTTGAAGGTTAACATTGTCTGCAAAGTGACTGAACGTTAGCGTGCATAGCGCTTTAATGAAAAAAGTCCTCATTTCTCTAATCGCAAAGCATAAAACCATTATTTTTTCGCGTATTCGGTGTCCCTGAAAGATTTGAAAAACAAATCATTCGCTGGACAAAATTAATTAGTTTCGTTTAAAGGTAGCAACAAACATTTTGAAGTTACAGTTGTTGCCAGAATATCTTAATACATGAATATGCCACACTTTAACAAGGCATAGAATGAATGTACAAATTATGTCTCAGATATAACGAACTTGGACTCACACATGTGGATAAAAGAAATCATGATATTCATTGCAAACCTATTTCTAGTTTTAAATGTGTTTGAACGGGGAGTTCTGATGGCGTTGCAGCGGATTTCATAATAGAAGGAGTATCTTCTATTAAGGAAGGTTTACTTAATTTCACCTGCAAGTTGACGACTTCCAACACCTTAAAGGTTGAAAGTCAGTTTGCAATATCATCAAAGAGTCTTCTTACTACACGACAATTAATCTACTATCCAATACTAGTAGAATGAAATATGATAAGTAATTTTAGTCAAGGCCTCTTTGTCGAAACATTTGATATAACTGCTGCAGCGACCATACGATAATCACTCAAAAGAGGTATTTTTTGTTAGTTAACGATGAATTTCCTCAAATTTATTTTCTGATATGAACAATGCAGTTAATCTTAACAAACCATTTTTGAATGTGCAAGGACTTGAAGTCTGATGTACATATCTACAGACATTCATTGTTATGGTTGATAATTTCGATTTCCAGTCCAGTTAAACAATAATTCTGCTACAGTGAAAGAGATTTTTTGAATACATTGCTCATAATGTGATTTAAGTATATCAGCTTGTTGTTTTTATGCATAGAATACTATGTAAGTTACTTTCAGTGTTAAAAATGCTGAATCAGAGTTATACATTAATGTGGTGGTTGCATTAGATTTGGAGATAAATTAAGGAGGAATAAAAGCGTAAAAGTTAACAAATAACACAGTTACAATAAATAAACCAACAGTTAAGTTCCTAGTTAGCAGTTAGTCAATAGAGATTAAACATAGTGTAGCAGTGAACCAGTTTACATGACGAAATAAATCTGGTAATACAATAGATTTCCGTATAGAATAGGTGCCATACGGTACCGATCAGTTAGCGAGAAGCTTTATGTGCGACATCTGGAGTTGATATGAATGTGGTTCAGTCAAACAGTTGGCCTGTAGAGACAGGAAGATTAGCATAAATTAATCCAGCGAGGAAATTTTTCTTTTTGTTAAGTCATTCTCAGCGACTTTACGATTATATCTATAGTTACAACAAGCAAGTACGTCCTTGACTGGCTAATAGGTCAGAATTGGGTCATCAAAAGTGGATGCACTAAGAGAAAACAATAAGTTACTCCTAAAGTCAAAGTTTGTATAATAATAGGAGTATTTGTAGAAGCAAGTAGTAAGTCATGATGAAGAAAATAGAAATTGGAATAAATTAGTAGCAGATTTTAATAAGGGATAAAAAGTTACGTAGATGCAGGATGGTAAATCATAAGCTAAAGCCGATGAGAAATGAAGAATTATGAAGCAGAGAATGTAACTGATAATAAAAATAATAATAAATTGCTAGCTCCCCCTTTGTAAGAGTATCTGGCATTTCATTGTTGAATTACTGTTATGTTTGACGTTGTAAGGCATTTTATAGGAATATTGTGGTAAGTGAAATGGTTGGGGCTAGGACTGTAACTTGGCACACACTCATTATCTTCTGAAAATCTAATTATGCCAGTGCAGGAGGATGCACTTGGAAAGACTGAGCTGATTAAAGACTGTATAACCAGTTGCACATGTGCAAGTAAACCAGATGGCATGAATATGTCTGATACTGTTAGTTTAGCCGTCATACTTTGGACCAGCTGTTTTCAAAGGAAATAGCTTGTTATTCAAAACCATAGGATGTCTTTCCGACTGTATTAGATTATCATTTATTGGGTAGTTTTATAGGGGTGATCTGCTTCGAGATGCGTTTTCGTGGAAAGATTTTCTAAAGAACAGTGATTATCTGCATCTTTTTCCTAATACTCCTATAACTATGTTATGCCTTTCTGACTGTAAAAGTAAAAGTATTTCCTCACAAGACATTCACTTCATTTTGATGACGTTATGATGAGGTAATTTTGTCATGTTACGACCAGTACTGTTATATAGCAGTTGAAAGGGAGTCGTTCCAAAAAAAACTTACTCATTGAATTACTTTATGCTAAAATATGATACATTTTGGCGTTGGCAAATTGTTGTCTTTCCTGAAGTGCACTTCTTGACCTTTGAATTATCAGCTGGTATAACCAAATTTTTCACTGAACAGGAACAAGCAAGGGTGTACTTTATTCTTTATCCTGATGTCTTAAATATTGATGCTTTGACTTTTTCTTTTAGTGGGATATTATGGCTTATTTATTCTTGGGAAAGAAAAATTAAATGTGGTTTTTGGTGTAACATGTAGACAAATTATGTTATTTTGACCCATGAAGGTACACAATTTAGAACTGGATGTTACTATTTTCCGAAAGTCTGAAAACTCAAATTACATATTATTTGTCTTATTTTGTTCACTTTAACTTATTCGCCTTTTACCGTAATTTTTGAATGGGAAAACCATTCCGCGTTTGAACTAAAACATTAACTTGGCTAGCTTGACGTCTTGTCGTGTTCCAAATTCAGTAAAATATCTTTCATAAAGGTCAGAATGTAACTGAAACATAAAAAACATTCGGAGCTGTGACTCATTGGTCTAGGGAGGTGACGTTTATCCGGTAGATGACTAGTTCGAGCCCTGCTCTGTCTGCGGAGGTTTTGGCAGCCAGGTAGTATAACTAACCCTCCTAAAATAGGTATGGCTCTGTAACTGCTGTACGAATGTGCTCATGGCTGCTAAGTGTATTTTGACATTTCAGTATATATATTCGTGTATGTAGTGGTATTACAATCTTTGGATGCTATTAAGAAATCATAATCCGTATAAAAAACATTAGATATACTTAAATACTGGAAACCTATTTATTCTTATATTTAAATGAAAATCACTTCATGCATGAAATTAATTTTTATCAGACCCGTTGTATAATAGTCTGAGTTTCAGTCTCATTACTTTGATTTGCGTATGGGGTTCTATACCTGTATACACACATGCTCATTGATTTTATGAAGTTAAAAATAGAGTGACTTTAAAGACCACCCTAGCAACAACTCAAATAAACAATTAGATTTCTCTATTTTATGGAAATCTAGCCTTCCAGCCAGAATAGAGAAACCTAATTGGTTATCTCAACAGTTACTAGGGTGGCCTTTAAACTTGCCCTTAAAATTATATATATATATATATATATCTTATCAGGTAGGCTGTAAGAATTTGTGCTCTGTCAGTAGTTGTCACTCACCATTCCCGTAGATAGGGAGAACTTAAAGAACTGTGGGTATTTAGTTTTCAGTATTTAGGTCAAGGATATTATTACTGATAATTTTAAATCTGGTTACTGCTGTTCCGAAAAGACTGCAAAATATAGGTTTACTGTCAATTACTGTGTCATGAAAATGTACCATTTCGTTCGTCACCCACATTTTACAGCCTAGTACATTGACTTCCAATGATTACTGAAAAAACTGCAAAAGTTGTCCTATAGTGAACTGTGTAGTTTATTACTTAAACCATTTGTCCCAAATAGTTGCATGCATTGAAAAATAATTAAGAATTTGTATTATTATCGGTTTTATTTAGGTCAACACATGGGTTACGCTTTCGTCAACTATGTACATCCTAAAGACGCTGAAGAGGCAATCGGGAAACTGAATGGATTGCATTTACAAAATAAAATAATCAAGGTAAGTTCTAAAAATAACTTATGATGATTTCATCTCCACAATTTTCCTACAAATACTATACATATATGGGATCTTTTATATCAGGGATAGTATTCACGCTGTCGATTTAATGGGTACCTTATCTCTTTAACTTTAGTTGTCAAAAATGTAAGGAATGTTGTTTAAATTACATTCCATTTATATCTTCAAAACCGACATTCCCAAAGGTTATGATCAGCATCTGAAGCTGATCTTTGCCAAAAGATCCAAGTAATGCCTAACTTAAATCACTCATGCTTTACTTTAACCTAACGTTTCATAGAAACATTCCGAAGTCCAATCCACGGTAAAACGAAGAACTATATCAGGTCTCGGGTCAAGATACACTGACCAATAAAAAGAATCCATGTAATGCAAATGAGGATTTGCAGTAAAAAGACAAACAAAAGATAAGGAAAATAAATACAATAGTACAATAGAGGATTTATTTGTAACAATCAAAAATTTACTTATTTTGACCTCTGACAAAAAGAAGCATTAAGCGGTGAAGAAGAGAAAAAATTAAATGGAGAAAAATTGTACTGGACTTTACAAAACTCACTTTGATAGTTACTGCTTTTGAAGCACACTGAATTTCCATTGTATCAGCGTGAACCTCAAGATACATATCTTAGTCTTCCCACCACTCTTCACTGTAACAGGTGCAATCAAACATACGACAATTTACTCGATGCCTGTTGTAAAGATCCACAATTGGAATTTGGCTTTGTATTCCGAGTCCAATATTCAAATCAACTACCTCTGGATACTGGGACAGTTCTCATTCTCCACATAGTGAGAAAATAGTTTACTTTGAGGTTTTGTGGGAACTGATTGATTTCAAGGTTATTTTCATCGTGAACTGACATCAGTTGAAAACGTGGGAGCATTGAACAAATGTTTCGTCCTAGTAGTGGACTTAGCCGTAGTGTGCAACAACAACCCTACCAGATATCGAACCCACTACCTTCAGGTCTCACTGTGGGCACGTTTCTGTCGAACCGCTGAATGAGAATCCAGTCGTTCATATTTTCCCACTTCTGTCTGTTCGTTATTTAGCGCCACCATCATTCAGTGCTATTGACCAGTATATGTCCTCACACCTGAGTTTATTAAAGCTACTGATGTTCTCATGAGAATTTCAGGAAATTCATATGAAAGCTTACCATCTGTAAGGGTTAGAGGGAAATTTTAGTTTTGAAGTTGCTTCTTCATGCTAATATGATTTAGACTCTCATCTTTCATCAATAATTCTAACTTCTAGTGAATGATCAAAGAGTCATATGTTCAGTTATTCAAACAGAAATTGTATGTGTTGACTCGAGGGAAAATAAATAATTCAGCCGAACTGTGATGTCTGTAACCACTTTCCTTTTCCCAACAATCTTGCCTCCCGTTTCTGAAATGATAGGTGAAAAGCTGAGTTCAATAGTCTATGTTCAATATTTCTATAACGTTTCTGAGAAAAAAGTGGTCGCTGTTCAAAAGTTATTTTATTACTTCACGGCTATAATACACCTTTTATAACAACTTGCACTCATGTAAAATTCAGCGAAACAGCGCAGTACATTTACATGTACATAATACTCTCCTGTAAATTATGTTATTCACAAGGAAAACACAGTGCTGTATGGTTATTATCCACGTTCATATAAATGTTGTTGTAAAATAATTGTCAATCGATATCCAGGGGGTAGTTTGGCTTCCTATCGTAATTTTGTGACCGTCTAACATTCATAGGTAACGTCACTAAAATATAGTTTTAGAAGCTTTCTGATTAACGGCAGACATCCAAATATTGTAGAGGAAATATGGTATTTTTTAAAATCAAATCTGTTTGCCAATCATTTGTGTACACTAAACCAGCTATTTTCAATAACACTGAAGGTACCAACTATGAAGTGTAAACACTAACCACCTGGTATACCATATAAGTAGAACGAGTAATCAATATTATCATTTTTATGAAAATCAGAATTTCAGCAAACAACAAGTAGAAAAA
Organism: Heterobilharzia americana; assembly: GCA_944470555.2. Classification (NCBI taxonomy): domain Eukaryota; kingdom Metazoa; phylum Platyhelminthes; class Trematoda; order Strigeidida; family Schistosomatidae; genus Heterobilharzia; species Heterobilharzia americana. The sequence goes on from OX104134.1 coordinate 66,167,335, forward strand.
GCTTAATCCAAACTGTATCCTCAAAGGAGGGAATGAAATCTTATGACTTTAATATCAGTCATAGTAGTCATTGATTTGTGACTGTTTGGGACACAAGTTGATTGTCATTTTTAATTTGCTGCATTCGTCTTCATCAATATATAAGTGAGGATAAAAACAAGTACTCACTTTAGTATTACGAAAAAAAAAGAAAGATCAAACTATTACCTCTTTCAAATTAACTGTCATTTTGGGTAGGAGCAGCAATGACTTTCCGTACAATACATTAAATATTTGCAATTATTTATTTCTTCTGGCTTTGTATTGTATATTTAGAAGTAAAAGCGGACCTTTTATTCAATTCCACTTTCTTAAACTCATCCAAAAACGGAAATCAAATAAGTCGCATTTCCCTCTATATTTATGTGAAACATTCTTGAAATGATATATATATATATATATATATATATATATATATATATATATATATACTATACTATACTTCATAATGACCAAGATTATTAAAGCATCTGTTTACGACTATGGAGCAGGATCACTTGTAGCGTAAACATCTTTCAATTTATTAACAGTTTCTAATGTTGAACGACAAACATCCTAGGAAGATATAATAAGTCTTTTTATGAAATGGCTACCAAAGTGTTCTAATAGTCATTTTTTTCAGTATTCTTTTATATGTCCACTTTATTAGAGTTTATAACTTCTAACCCCTGATAGCATGCATTTTGGTACAGGTTTTTGTAAATAATAACAGAGTTGTTTCATATAATAAAACTGGAAAAAAAAAGCATTTTTTATGTTAAGATGCATCAACACTTTCTGCGCTTGAATAGACTAAAAATTTTGTTAGTTGGTTGAAGTCAATCGACAGGAACCCCTGGACCTAGGTTTCGTGTGAACGTATAAAAATTTTGAACATTATAAATTGTACAATATTTTGGATAATTTTTGGCAACATTTGCAAAAAATTGTAATGGACTAGTGAATCTTTTGTGTTGGAGGGCTATTGCTTGCCCAGAAATAGTTTACACTAGAATTCACAAAGTTGTTCCTGCTTCTTTTGAACCCAGACATTTCAATCTTTGTAATACTCATTTTCAAGCCACAATAACTGATGCGACTATCTAGAATTTTCAACTCAACCATTTTTTTTAACTTACTGAGACTTAAAGCATCTTCATGTCATACTGCTGGTTAAGATTTTCAAATGAGAGATCAAGTATTGTTTTCACTTACTCTACTTCACAAGTCGTATACTGACTTGCGAAGTCAAGAAAAGAGTAATCCCTCAAGTTGATTTTCCGTGATGATTTCATTAGAGTCGATGATGTACTTGCATTCTGTCGCAAACTTATATCAGAAAATCATTTCAAAAAGTCCTCCTTGCTTCGGGGCCGTAGAAACAGTGACGTTTCTAGAGCTTACAGATACTTATCCAACTTGTTATGCACAAGTGAGTTACTTATCTTATACTCTGATGGCATTGCAAGTTAAACATATTTTTTTTAAAAACAGGATTATTATATGCACTTATGTTGCAACATCTGAATTAACGAAAAACGCATGCAATAGCGGTAAAATTGGGGACTCAATTCACTCTGTTCATCTCAAGGTTTCTACTGCTATTATCGAACTCAAAATCAGTTTTTAGATGTAGCGCAAGATGAAAATACACCACCATATCAGCAGTTCCACGTTGCAACAAAACAGAAATTGACCTATTGATGAATTCATCACTCATATAACTGTTGTCTGTTCATGTAAGTGAACTTATTGAACGGTTTAGGAGGGTGATTATCTTCTAGTAAGGTATCCTTAATGCATCTGATTTCTTGTCTCAGGTCTTCTGTAGGTAGATGGGCTTTTTGACCCTGTTATTTGAAAATTTTACCAAACCTACTTTAACTGACACAGAATAAGATGATTTAAAGTCTGAGTAGTGATTCTGGCGTTAAAGTTTCCTACAAACACCAATGTTTAAGCTCCAATATTGTTTCCGTTTTATTCTGTAATTCAGCGCAGTTAGATCCCTTTGATCACTTTTTGTTTCACGCGTAATGTGATTGCGTTCTCTACTGCATTTATGTACATCAAGAAACCATCCATGTCCTCCGATTTTAATGCTGCAAACATGTCATGTATATAAATATTTATTTATATATATGAACAGGCAAGAAATTGCCGACCTTAGAACCGCATTCCATACTTTACTAAGCACAGCATTTTCACAAAACTGGTAGAAAATTGTTTCATGGGGAAAAACGTGTTTCTTAAAGGCTGCAATTATTCATTTTAATCTGTATACCAACCTTTGGCTTTGAGGGAACTGATCTTGTAGGATTCTTTTTTCTGTAATATTCTGCTTTGGTTAGCTGTTTATAAGTTTGATAATTCTGGTGACTTTTTTCCCAAGGTACTGCCGAAAGCTATCTTACTTCCACCACTTGGTGGACATGTTGTTCCATGTTTATTGTGTTTAAAAGGGTATTATAATTCTCTAAGATTAGTTTTCTCCGTTGTATTTGTCGTCAAAAAAATTTCCACTGTCAAAGATTTGTCCATTAATATCAGTCTTGGTGATTACCAGATGCTCAGTGAACAATTCTGAAATAATGAACCTAGTGTTATGGAACCGCTGTTAATAAAATATGACAAATGCCCATGTGATACGTATTAAAAAATACTGATAGTCTAAGAGAGTTCTTTTTGCACTTCTTCAGTATAGCCGTACACCTAAATCGTAATTTCATACACTTAGCCATTATCAACTTTAAAAGAGAAGGAATAAGCGACACATCAGAATAACGTGGATCCATTTTATTATTTTTGTTAATCTCGTGGACTGCTTACAACCTAGAATATTTACAATGCCCTCGTCTTCTTTTTGCGAGAACTTTCGGTCTAATAAGGTACATACTTACGACATCAATGCGTGATATTTTATTTTTGTTCTGATTCAGACAGTATCCTTACTTCACAGTGTCGCTGCTCTACTTTGAATGAACTAAAGTAGATAGGTAGTTTGCTGTAATTTATCATCGCACATATTCTACGTTGTAACAACCTGACGATAACCGTTAGAATAATAAAGTGGATTCATATTATTCTGCTCCAATGTTTTTCCTTGTTCTTTTAAGCCTAAACAGCAGTTTGGAAATATCATGGATAATGCCAGCAAGAATGAGTGATTATCATCATTAACGAAGAAAACATATTAAGCCTTATCGAAAGACAAAAATAATATAATGTGTGAGTTGGCAAGTTAATCTTATGTAATATGAAACATACGCATATATCATGCAGTGAATAGAGCTCACCTCTGTTGTTTGTGCATGGATGAGAGTTAGGTGAAAGAATATCAGAAGTAGAAGGAATTAAAATTTATAACGCTAAAGCGTGACTGACAGAGTGAAGATAGTTTCTAGAATGAATTATCAAACGAAATTCAGAGAACTTGTGCAAGAATTTCCCCTTAAGAATTTGCAAAGAGCAAGAACAATAGTGGGAGCGTAATAAAACCGATCCATCTAATTTCACTGGTATCTTGTCAGCCGCTCACTAACTTAAGTATGAGACTATGCAGATTCACCGGAAATTTTACATACTTTAGTCCTCTGAATTAAAGTTGAACATCAGTACATAGTTAAGAGCAACAGAAATGCTTATAGCGTAAAGGTTGATCATAACTCCAAATCCGAAGAAGGTTAATGAATGGTAACAAATTGTCAAAATTAAGTACGCGATTCAAGAGATGTTTCTGAAAAAAATGTGAAGGAACTTAGCATTATAAGACTGCTTAAGTGATAGGGTACTCAACAGAACGTGTAAAATATTGTGGTCTAAGCACGATTAGTCGAGAAGAGTCTATATGAAAAGCAGAAAGTCACAACACTAAGTTCATCCAATAATAAACAACTGAATGAGGGTCTCTCTCTACGAATTTACGAATAACAACAGATTTTTAATGAAAATCTTTTCGAATCACTTCATCTCACCTTGAATGAAATATGTACAGGTATGACGCAATAATATACTCAACGGCTTTCTCGCCAATATCCTGATGGTGCATCCAGTGTAATTAAATATAAGAGGGAGAAGAAATTTATGCAGGTACATGAAGGTTGTCTACAATGCAACAATTTATTTGAAATTCAAGGGAAGGTAAAATTAAGATATTGAGGCTGAGAAAAGTGCGTTTTTCAAACTCCTTTTATAGTGTAACTTGTAGAACATGACCCACTACAACATCATTGAACTTTATATTTCTGCACATGAGCACTACTTTTTTGAAAGATGAGGCCTTTCCGAAGAATTTTAGTTCTTTGTTCAGCATTTTTGCTACTTAATGGAATCAACCTTTCATTCTTGTCGGCGTTATCAGTGATATTTCTAAACATTATCATTTATTTGTTGAATTATGATAAAAGATTTTCTGCTGAATGAACTTTTACCGTAATTATACGTCGTCAGTCAAAAAATACGTTTCTCGCCGATTTCAGTCCGACCTCAAAGCTGCAATCATCTAACACTTACTTGATTTCAATATTTCACAGTCAGCTTCATTTCTTCCTGATGTAACCTGGCTATGTATATGCGAGTAGACAATTAAGCAATAACTTTCAAATTCCACTCTTGGTCACGCAGTATTAAGGTGAGTACAAAAGAGTATAAGATAACCGGTCTGTTGCAACATCAAAATATGTACAAAATACAACGGTTTATACTTACAACAGCCATGATTATTTCTTGGTTTTTTTAGAAAGATACATCTCGTTGGCTTTGCCTCTTAAAGCACTGTTATTTACATTTAAGTGCGAGTGCTTTTTCTCAAAACTTGGAAGTAACACGATTGCTTGTGAAAAGTTTCTGAGACTTAGGACTTCGTATGAAGATCTGGGCAATCTCTTTGCACACCACAATACTTATAGAGTAGATTTGAAGCAGCTGGATTAGAAATTTTGCACCAATTTGAAATCTATTAAAAGAATAGTTGTAACTCTTAAGATTCAGACGCAGTTATAGTTTTTCTTTTCCTAGGAAAACTTTCTGATTAAATTCGTAATGACGAATAATTTTTCGAATTCAGTTTTCTGTACCGTAACACTATATAATTGGCACTTCTGTATCGTCTTAGTTGGGATATCTTTCAGAAAATAAGCTTTGAAATGAGAAAATTAATTTAAATCGTTTGTGAGTAGGCTCACTAAAGATGGAGTAAGTGGCTGAAAGTATATAAATCAAATTAAGAAAGATAGCGAACAATTAGTCAAAACAACTTTAAATTGGATAGTCTATGCACTTTTTATAAATTGAAGAAAGGGCACAATAAACCTCAAAAAATAATTTTCCAGTCTCAAATTTTCTTCTTCATTTTCCTTAGAATGTTTAAAAGCATTTTGAAAATGAATGTTGGAATGCTGTGTGAGAGAAATAAAGTCTGATTGCAGACTGTTGAGACATCTTGGAGAAGATTAATATCCACGATCTAATTAGAGCATGCGAATAGATCGTAAGAACACTGAATTGCATTAGGTTGTATATACTGTGGATCAAATGAAGTTATATTATTTTAAAGTATTTCATGCCATTAATTCCTCCGGAAAATCTTATATGGAGAGAAAAACAAACGTTGTGTGATTAAGCTAATTCATTTCATTTCTATATGTGATCTGAACCTTCCAATTTCGGAGTTTCAATACAACCCGGAAACTGGTTTGTTCGAATTAATTGTGAATAGTATTCAAACTTTTTCACATTTAAATGGTTGGTTTTATGTTGAAAACGAAAAGAGTGAACACAATTACTGATGTAATCATCTGTCATACTGATGAGAAATCATCTGATAAAGTGATATCATATCTTACTGTTCACTACGTTTTATAAAAAAACTGCAATATAATTTCTTTCCCTATAATATTATTATTATTATTATTATTCCCTTGGGTTCCTAGTGGAACATAGGGCTTCAGTAGCACGCCTCCAGTGACCTCTGTTCTCTGAGATCTTTTGAACCTGGTTCCACGACAGCCCAGAAGCTCTCATTTCCTCCTCGCACGACCTCCTCCATGTCACCCTCGGACGTCCAACTCGTCGCTTCCCATGGGGATTCCACTCGAGGGCCTGACGCGTGATGTCCTCAGTCGGCCTTCTCAGTGCATGCCCAATCCATCTCCACTTCTTCCTGCATATTTGTTGCGTGATAGGTTCTTGGTTGGTTCGTTCCCAGAGTTCCTTGTTGCTTATTTTTTCTGGCCATCTGATCTTCAGCAGCGAGCGTAAGCAGTTGTTGATGAATGTCTGTAGTTTATTGGAAATGCCTTTCGTGACGCGCCAAGTCTCTGAGCCATACAAGAGCACTGACTTGACGTTGGTGTTGAAAATCCGTATCTTGTTCCGCATGCTGAGTGCAGAAGATCTCCACACTGGTTTCAGGCTAATGAATGCCTGTCTTGCTTTTCCGATTCTGACTTTGACGTCCTCGTCCGTCCCGCCTGTAGTTGAAACAGTGCTTCCTAGATAAGTGAAGGAGGTTACTTCCTTCAAGTTTCTACCGTTGACGGTGATTGGAGTTTGTTGTTGTTGTTGATGGTGGTGGTGCGGTATCTTCATCACTTCTGTCTTCTCTATATTCACCTGAAGTCCCGTCTTAGCTGCCTCCTCTGTCAACTTGTTAGTTTTTGCCTGCAGATCTTCAAGTTTATGTGACATTAGGCATAAGTCATCGGCGAAATCCAAGTCTTCTAGGTTCTTTTCCGTCGTCCAGTGTATCCCCCTCTTCTCGCTGCCTACTGTTTGCTGCATGATCCAGTCCACCACAATTAGGAATATCATGGGGGATAGTAGGCAACCTTGTTTCACTCCTGTCTTCACTTCAAAGGCATCACTGAGCTTCCCATTGTGGATTACTTGGCATGTGGCATCTTCATATAGTTGTTGAATGAGGCGGATAAAGGTTTGCGGTACTCCGTAGTATTGAAGCAGTTTCCAAATTACTTCTCGGTCGACGCTGTCAAAGGCCTTCTCAAAGTCGATGAAGTTGAGGTATAGAGCTGATTGCCATTCTACGCTCTGTTCTATGATGATACGAAGCGTTGCAATTTGGTCAGCACATGATTTGTACTTCCTGAAGCCTGCCTGTTCCGGTCGCAGTTTTGAATCCAGTGCGTCTTTAAGCCTCTCCAGGATGATGCGGCTTAATATTTTACTTGGGGTGGATAGGAGAGTGATTCCTCGCCAGTTCTTGCAAGCACTGAGGTCTCCCTTCTTCGGCAGTTTGACAAGGTAACCCTTCTTCCAATCGTCAGGTACCTTCTCTTCCCTCCACACCTTCTGCAATAGTGGTGTGAGCATGTCCGCTGTTGTCTCTGCATCTGTTCTCAGTGCTTCTGGCGGTATTCCATCTGGTCCTGCTGCTTTCCCGCATTTCAGTAGCTTTATGGCGTTCAGGACTTCCATTTTCGTTGGGGGATTTATGTTCACTTGTAATTCAGCGGCTGCAGGTGGTATTTCTGGACGAAGTGCAGGTGGTGGTCGATTCAAGAGCTTCTTGAAGTGGTCGGCCCATCGTTTCCTCTGTTTCTCTTCTTTTGTAATTAAATTTCCTTCTTCATCTTTTATTGGTTTCATCTGTGTTGGTCTCTTCCCTGATAGCAACCTGGTTATTTGATACAATGTCGTCAGGTCTCTCTTACCTGCAGCCTGTTCTGCTTCACTTGCCAGTGTGTCGTAGAAGTGTCTTTTGTCTTTGCGTGCACTCTTCTTCACTTCTTTATCCAGTGTTTTATACATTGTGCTCAGTTCCTCTTGTCGTTGAGCATCCTTGCACTGGTTTATCTTCTGCTTCACCATCCTCCTCTCCTCTATCAGCTTCCAGGTATCCGTCGAGATCCATTCCTTGTCTTCTTTCTTCTTCCTTCCTAATACTGTTGTGCAGGTTTCTTTCCACATAGCTTTCAAAGACTTCCAGTGTTCTTCTACACAGGTTTCTTCAGGGATGTCCCTCGACGTCTCCCATTTTGTCTTGATGGCTGCTTTGAAGATCTCCTTTGTAGTTTCATCCTTCAGTTTCCGAGTGTTGTACTTGAATTGAGGTCTATCACCAGCTTCCTTGAAGGCTTTTAACTTGATTTCGAAGGTTCCTTGCACTAGATAGTGGTCTGAACCTACATCTGCTCCTCTTCTTGACCTTGTGTTAAGTAGACTGCGTCTCCATTTTCTTGAGATTGAGATAAAGTCGATTTGGTTTTTAGTGTGTCCATCTGGTGAAATCCATGTCGCTTTGTGGATATCCTTGTGCCTGAACACACTGCCTCCAATCACCAAATCGTTGAATGCACAGAATTCTGCAAACAATTCTCCATTCTCATTCATTTCACCTAGCGCCTCTCGACCCATGGTTAGTTCTCTTCCCGTGTTGTCCCCTCCCAGTTTGGCATTCATGTCGCCCATTAGAATTTTGATATCGCCAACTGACGTCTTGTCCAGTGTTGACTGAAGTTGTCTGTAGAATTCCTCCTTTTTCTCTTGCTCTGCATTATTTGTAGGTGCATAACATTGTATGATTGTGACCTTTCTTCCTTTTGAGTTGAATCTTGCTGACATGATCCTGGAGGAGATTGGTTCCCACTGCATGAGAGCCTTCGATGCTCTTGAGGACATCATGATAGCCACTCCCTCAGTGTGCTCGTGGTTGGCGTCTGGGTGACCGGAGTAGATTATTGATTCTCCAGTTGACAGTTTGGAGAGTCCACTCCCATTCCATCTGCTTTCGCAAATCCCAAGCACTTCGATGTTATACCTTCTCATCTCCTTTGCAATCTGGGCTGCCTTACTGGGTTCAAACATCGTGCGGACATTCCATGTCCCCACGTTTACTTTCGCTTTCATCGAGAGAAGACACATCGGCCAATTGGCTTCCCGAAGGCTTTCACCAACTGGCGTCATTTCGCCTCTCCGATTCCAGCGGGGAATAAGTTTGTTTTCATTTTTTATATTTTGTTTGTGCTTTGAAGTTTCTTTAGCGGTTAGATTTGTTTTACGGGGTAGGGTTGCTAGCCCTATGCCCAACCTTCCCTCTTTACCCGGGCTTAGGACCGGCTAGTAACTAGTAAACTAGTTAACCAGGCGAGGTTTTCCCTATAATATACGTATCAACTAAGTTTGACCTTTGAACGAAAACTTGTCTTATAGATTTTCAAGTGTAGGGTTATGAAAATGAGTCATTATGTTTTTAATGAATACGTGGTGGTTTCTCGTTATTTAACAGTAAGCAATTAATTTCAGGTTGGTGTTCATCATGGACTGACATCAGCTAAAGAAACATTTAAAACCCTTTAGCGCTAGACGGCTGTTTTATTCTAGTATGGGACTTCTCGGTGGTGTGTATTAAGCGTTTAAAAATAGTTTGAAAATATTGAAGGGTGCAGATTTGCATTTTACTTGTATACCAATAGAGTATTGATAGATAGGCTGTTCATGTAGGTCAAATCTAAAACCATCTTCTAAGTGTATTACACTCAGCTGCAATCAGTTCTGGCAGTATTCGTTTTGTGATAGATTGAAGCTACTGACTAAGCATGTATCTGCATACATGTTGATGACTCAAAGCGTACTATTAGGTTAATAGTTTTGTAGGCTTACATATAGATATATATGTCACTGTTTAGAGTCATGTGTTTAAGTGTAGATAACTTGAATCAATAAATCTGCTGACTTTGATCTACCTTATGTGAATAATATATGTAACAGTCCGTTAGTATGGGAATTCTATTTCTGATTCTGCTACTTAAACATACATAAGTCACTCCAGATACCATTTGGAGTACAAGTTTGTTAGTTTTGATTACGTGTTAAGTAGTTCAGTGAAGTCGCATATGAAAACTAAGAACAGTTTCATGCTACACAAAAATCTGGAAATAAGGGAATTTCGATCCCAGTCTTTTGAAAACTGCTATTATATTTCAAAAGACAGCTTGATGAAAGAAGAATATTGTTTTCGATAACTTCCTCCTCATGTTCTGCTTCTACTTATCTTTGTTGTTCGATCGAAGAATAAATATGTATTAACGATGAGAATTTATGCTACAGCCAATCGATAACAGTTCAAAATTCCAATTCCAAAGATGATCAAGATAGTAGTAATGACTGTAACTGTTTCTTTTGCAAGCATAGTTGAGGTTTTTTAAGCCGCATGGCTACAGCCTCTGCTATTCGGAGTATCCTATATCTTTAGCTTATGACAAATTGGTGGTGATACGGTAGATGGTAGAAAATGATTGGTTCTTGTAAACTTCACAGTTTGTGTTGCACTAAGTTAGCTAATATTGCGCTATTTGCATTTTCCACCATACCTTTACTCAGTCCTAGTGTGAGTCCATGGGCACAAAAAGTTAAATTCCCAGTCCATCAGCTATCATAACTAGATGTACAGGAGGAGTTGAATTGATGAACAAAAAAAGGTAGCCATCCTAGTTATCTGATTTGATTTACAAGTGCCCTAAAAAACTGTGTATATATGATGTATTCATAAACGATATCCGGTTACCTTGAAGGTATCTAAATGTATTCCAACAGTCGTAGTGTTAAAATAGGATACAAAACGTAGAAAGTGTATATTTTTATCATCTGATGTAGTGGATACTAAAAGCGTATAACTTTTCATCAGTCTATATATAAGATAGAACCATTGAGGCTTGTTAGAGCATACCGAGATGAAATGAATATATCAAAAATAAACCGTAGTATGTTTCACTTATCCTTAACTCTTTGCAATTTCGATCTAATTAAACTGTCAGTGAGAATTTATGAGCATAATGAAGCAGATAATAATAGATGCCTGTTACCCAAGATGTTTTTGTTGTGATTTACTTGCCTGTTGGACGACACGATACTGATTGAACGGAATCTTGCTAAGTTAGACACTTATGTATTCAGAGTTATTCAAAAATTGTAAAACAAACGCATATAAGAATGGAATATTACGACAGCGATCGAAATAAAAGATAAATTTGAGCATTAGCACAAGTTTAAGAATAAACATTTTTAAATGCTATATTGGTAAACTACTTCCAAATTCACGATTATTTATTATTTCGAGGATTCCAGAGTATACAGATGAGGAGAAGCAGCTTCTAGAAGGTAACTTGTGATATGATGGTGGCCAACAACTACATACCAGTTACTCGTTTTTATGTGAAGGAAGCGTGAAAAGTACTTAAGCGATACTTGGGAATACGTTCACTGAGACGAAAGCTTCTTCAGCTGCAGTATCGTGTAACAAATCCTGTACAAAATCTAACAGCTATGCATTGTTGTACTTAAACTTTATTTTGAATGAATCCTACACAGGATACATCTGAATACCATGACATATTGTTGAATTGCATCTAAGACTAGCTAACTAGAATGTAGAAGGCTTTGTCTGCTGGCGCTATCTTGACTGTGGTTTAATAGAAGTGACCAAAAGGAATACCCGCTATTAATTTGATGGCAAACTGTGTTTTTCTCCTATAGTATTTATTTATACAGACAATGAACACCAACTCCTGAACGTCTAAGAAAAAGTAGATCTATGACTGGTCGATACGAATGATTTTGCAGAAGCGTGATGTTTGCTTTAAGCTTATCGATGCGTTTCGATAAGGTTTCTCACTAAATAGATACGCGATGTACGCTGTTTATTATCGCCAACATCCCCAGATTACTATGCTTTTATCACTTCTTTTCATTCCCGTCTGCGTAATAACTTTCTTAAGATTTTATGTGTCGTCTACGCATGTGAACAAAATGCCTTTTCGCTACGGTTATCTGGTTCGATTATCCTTTACAGTGTTAACTGTGTGTTATAATAAACCGGTGTTATTTGAGTGATGACACAAAAGGTATGACCTACACTGATGAACAGACCTGCAGTTTCCCTTTCTTATTCGTTGAAAATCTATTAAATATAGCTTGAGGTATGAAATGTCCACAATCCTTTTCATTCTCTGACGATGTCGATTTCTAATCTAAGATCACAGTGTCCGATAAACTATTTCTAGAGTCACGGAACAATTCAGTTTCAACTTTTTTCCGCATGTCTGCAACTGAATTGTTTAAAATGAAATTTCTTCACATAACAAACTCTTTCATCAACAACTTCCGAATTATCAAAAAACATGGTAACGTAGTTGCCATTCAGTACTTACCACCTGCTTTTCGGCCATAGATACAAGGCTCTGAAATAGAACCAGAGATTTTACACATTCGTTTTACTAATTTCAAGTTAATCCATAAAAAAAGAGTGAGGACCTGAGACTGAATGAAATCTCTGTTTTTCAACTCACCATTCGTTTACGAGAATGAACGTTTAATTTTCATTGGGTAAACTTACTTCTAAGGCAATTAGAGCACGTCATATGTAGTGCTAAATAATCGGTATTATTCACGGTTTTTTTAAGTATCTTACGTGAGTAATTATGCACTTGAAATTGACAGCGGTCAAAGTGATCACCTTAAATATAATACTCAATAAAAAGGAAAAAATACTAAATGTTAAAACATTGCTTTAGTTCACCTTATAAACTGATCTTACCCATTTTCTGAACACATTTAATCTATTTTATTCCCCTTTTATCGCATTATGTAAATGCCTAAACCTATTTGAACTGTCTAGTGTAGCATTATCATTGATGTAACAGAGAAAGAAATAGTTCATTGGAGTACAGAATTTATGTACTGCGGTCGATTGTATTTCCATATTAAATAGACTAATTGAACTTCGAAGAACCAGTTGATTGTAAGATAAATGATGTACATACCAAGAAGGATTTTTTCTTGAAACTCTATGAGAAAATAGAAAAAGAAGCACAGTTACCTGCTTTAGGCGTACAGTCTTATTTAGTATTTGCATTCAGAAGAAATTCAGTCTTGTATTGGGCACACATTCATCGACTTATTTTGATTCGGACTTTGAAGATAATTATCATTGTATCCATGATTGACGACAGATGAGTTTGTAATGGTTCTTGATTTTCTGCAATGTTTCTTGCTGTATTTGAATATGCTTGGAGTTGTCTGTATCAAGTTAAGAAAAATAAAGCTGACATAAGTGCTTACCATTTTTTTCATTCGAAATGTTAGCGACTCACTTAATCAAGGTCAAATAACTGAGGTCGTTACCGTTCAGGCAGCACCTTATTGAAGCCATGAGCAAATGAATTACTACAAAAAGATAATATAGAATATATTCTTTAATATGAAGCTAGATGGGATGTGCTTTTACCGACTATGATTGTGATAAGTGTCATGTGTCTTGGCTACATGTCACAATATACAATTTATGTCTACCTCAGATTTACATTAATGGTGGATAGTGGCCAGCGGTGGGATTCAAAACGCGGGTTTCGTCACGTCCGTGACTTGTCAACTGGATGTACTTCGCACTTAGTGAGTGATGTTGTTTTCACTAAGACTGGGACCGAGACCGATCACTTCAAACGTCAGAGCATCATCGACTAGACCGCTGAGTCACGAAAGATACTCCTTACAATCTATAGCATCAAGAAATGTCTGGCTTCTAAATGCATACAGATTTATGCATATATATATATATATATATATATATATATATAATGCTAGCCAGTCGATAACAGTATGGTTCGTTGCTACCACTTTATTCGATCCCCTGCAAGTTTTCTATGTTCGGTTGAGCAGCGAATAATGTCTAGCGACAGTTGTTATTCATACGTTTATAAAAGCTTCCTCCGAAACCAAAAATAACCGCATCATTTAAAACTGTTTTTTGTACAGAATTTATCGGTAAACATTTTCAGTCGGTCGACTACTACTCTAATACTCAGCTAACCAGGAGATTTTGTCGTCAACCATGTGACAAGAATTAAGCTAGGCTATTTAGGTTATATTTGAGCTTGAAAAACTTTGCCATATGGCATTATTAAGGTTAAAACAAGACCAAAATTGAGGTAAATCTTTGTGATCTATTTAAGAACTTCAAGTCTATGCAAATGCTTAACAATTCAATAAACAGAATTGTAGATGTAATACCTAATAACATTTCAAATTTGATGCTTCTTTTGGGGATAAAATCTCTGCAATTACTTTTTTGTTAGCCATCGCTATTAATTTACTTAAAATTTTACTCAAAAATGGGAGAAATTTTTAAAACTTAGTAAAAAAATCCTCTTCATTAGTCAAAAGTGTTAGCATTTTTAATCATACTGAATACTTCTGAGATTATCTCATGGTACTAAGCTTTTTAATTGGTTTGTTTAAAACAATGCGATTCATTAGCCTGAGCATTCGAATTTTCGAAGTCGAATCCTGGACCTGAGCTCCACCTCATCTAAATTGGCCAGGACGCACTGATAGTAATGTAAGTTCTTATTTATAGCCTAGTACATTAACATCTACCAGGTTGGGCCACACATTTATTAAATCAGTTGCCTTTTACATCTTAGTACCCACCACGAGTTTAACGTATAAGGCTCTTGATATAAATAGGTAGCACGCTTATCCAAATCATGAGTGAATACTTTAATGCATTTGCAAAGAAAACGTGTCACCTACCCTACCAATTTTAAGAAACAATTTTTAATTCAAAGAATCTGTAAAACCGTTTTGTATCAAAAGAAGCCTCTAATATAACTCGATATGATTTTCAGCTATTTACTATACTGAACTGGTATTAATGTTGTAACCTAAAAATGGAGGAACATTCACCTTTAAATATGGCTCATCACATTTTCACTTTAAGTCATCAGAGAGAAAGTACATTTCCTATAACCTTCAGGTAAATCTTTTTGATGAATTATCCTGAATGTTGATCCTGGTTTTAGTTGTCAATGATGAGTGATAGCTGACCAAATTACAAATGTTGATTGACAGATTTCAAATGTCATTGGAAACCGCAGAACCTCGCCTGGTTAACTAGTTCACTAGTTACTAGCTGGTCCTAAATAAGCCCGGGTAAAGAGGAAGGTTGGGCATAGGGCTAGCAACCCTACCCCGTAAAACAAATCTAACCTCTAAAGAAACTTCAAAGCACAAACAAAATATAAAAAATGAAACAAAATTATTCCTCACTGGAATCGGAGAGGCGAAATGACACCGGTTGGTGAAAGCCTTCGCAAAGCCAATTGGCCGATGTGTCTTCTCTCGATGAAAGCGAAAGTAAACGTGAAGACATGGAATGTCCGTACGATGTTTGAACCCAGCAAGGCAGCCCAGATTGCAAAGGAGATGAGAAGGTATCACATCGAAGTGCTTGGGATCTGTGAAAGCAGATGGAATGGGAGTGGAGTCTCCAAACTGTAAACTGGAGAATCAATAATCTACTCCGATATTGCCTTCCAGACGACAACCACGAGCACACTGGGGGAGTGGCTATCATGATGTCCCCAACAGCATCGAAGGCTCTCATGCAGTGGGAACCAATCTCCTCATGCAGGATCATGACAGCAAGGTTCAACTCAAAAGGAAGAAAGGTCACAATCATACAATGTTATGCACCTACAAATAATGCAGAGCAAGAGAAAAGGAGGAATTCTACAAACAACTTCAATCAACACTGGACAAGACGTCAGTTGGCGATATCAAAATTCTAATGGGCGACATGAATGCCAAACTGGGAGGGGACAACACGGGAAGAGAACTAACCATGGGTCGAGAGGCGCTAGGTGAAATGAATGAGAATGGAGAATTGTTTGCAGAATTCTGTGCAGTCAGCCATTTGGTGATTGGAGGCAGTGTGTTCAGGCACAAGGATATCCACAAAGCGACATGGATTTCACCAGATGGACACACTAAAAACCAAATCGACTTTATCTCAATCTCAAGAAAATGGAGACGCAGTCTACTTAACACAAGGTCAAGAAGAGGAGCAGATGTAGGTTCACACCACTATCTAGTGCAAGGAACCTTCGAAATCAAGTTAAAAGCCTTCAAGGAAGCTGGTGATAGGCCACAGTTCAGGTACAACACTCGGAAACTGAAGGATGAAACTACAAAGGAAATCTTCACGTCAGCCATCAAGACATAATGGGAGATATCGAGGAGCATCCCTGAAGCAACCTGTGTGGAAGAACACTGGAAGTCTTTTAAACAGGTGTGGAAAGAAACATGCACAACCGTATTAGGAAGGAAGAAAAAAGAAGACAAGGAATGGATCTCGACGGATACCTGGAAGCTGATAGAGGAGAGGAGGATGGTGAAACAGAAGATAAACCAGTGCAAGGACGCTCAACGACAAGAGGAACTGAGTAGAATGTATAAAAACTACACTGGACAAAGAAGTGAAGAAGAGTGCACGCAGAGACAAAAGACACTTCTACGACACACTGGCAAGTGAAGCAGAACAGGCTGCAGGTAAGAGAGACCTGAAAACATTGTATCAAATAACCAGGTTGCTCACTGTCTGGGAAGAGACCAACACAGATGAAACCAATAAAAGATGAAGAAGGAAATTTAATTACCAGAGAAGAGAAACAGAGGAAACGATGGGCCGACCACTTCAAGAAGCTCTTGAATCGACCACCACCTGCACTTCGTCCAGAAATACCACCTGCAGCCGCTGAAATACAAGTGAACATAAATCCTCCAACGAAAATGGAAGTCCTGAACGCCATAAAGCTACTGAAATGTGTGAAAGCAGCAGGACCAGATGGGATACCGCCAAAAGCACTGAGAACAGACGCAGAGACAACAGCGGACATGCTCACACCACTATTGCAGAAGGTGTGGAGGGAAGAGAAGGTACCTGGCTAGTGATTGGAAGAAGGGTTACCTTGTCAAACTGCCGAAGAAAGGAGACCTCAGTGTTTGCAAGAACTGGCACAGAATCACTCTACTGTCCAACCAGAGCAAGCAAAATATTAAGCCGCATCATCCTGGAGAGGCTTAAAGATGCACTGGATTCAAAACTACGACCGAACAAGCAGGCTTCAGGAAGTACAAATCATGTGCTGACCAAATTGCAACGCTACACCATGCATCATCATAGAGCAGAGCATAGAATGGCAATCAGCTCTCTACCTCAACTTCATCGACTTTGAGAAGGCCTTTGACAGCGTCGACTGAGAGGTAATTTGGAAGCTGCTTCAATACCACGGAATACCACAAACCTTTATCCACCTCATTCAACAACTATATGAAGATGCCACATGTCAAGTAATTCACAATGGGAAGCTCAGTGATGCTTTTGAAGTGGAGACAGGGAGGAGTGAAACAAGGTTGCCTACTATCCCCCATGATATTCCTGATTGTAGTGGATTGGATCATGCAGCAAACAGTGGGCAGCGAGAAGAGGGGGATACACTGGACTGCGGAAAAGAACCTAGAAGCCATGGATTTCGCCAACGATGACTTGTGCCTGATGTCACATAAACTTGAAGATCTGCAGGCAAAAACTAACAAGTTGATAGAAGAGGCAGCGAAGACGGGACTTCAGGTGAATATAGAGAAGACAGAGGTGATGAAAATACCGCACCACCACCACCACCAACAACAACAAACTCCAATCACCGTCAACGGGAGAAACTTAAAGGAAGTAACCTCCTTCACTTATCTAGGAAGCACTGTTTCAACTACAGGCGGGACGGACGAGGACGTCAAAGTCAGAATCGGAAAAGCAAGACAGGTGTTCATTAGCCTGCACTCAGCATGTGGAACAAGATACGGATTTTCAACACCAACGTCAAGTCAGTGCTTCTGTATGGTTGAGAGACTTGGCGCGTCACGAAAGGGATTTCCAATAAACTACAGATATTCATCAACAACTGCTTACGCTGACTAGATACTGAAGATCAGATGGCCAGAATAATGAGAATAAGCAACAAGGAGCCCTGGCAACGAACCAACCAAGAACCTATCACGCAACAAATATGCAGGAGGAAGTGGAGATGGATTAGGCATGCACTGAGAAGGCCGACTGGGGACATCACGCGTCAGGCCAGTTGCTCGAGTGGAATCCCCATGGGAAGCGACGAGTTGGACGTCCGAGGTGACATGGAGGAGGTCGTGCGAGGAAGAAATGAGAGCTTCTAGGCTGTCGTGGGACCAGGTTCAAAAGATCTCAGAGAACAGAGGTCACTGGAGACGTGCTACTGAAGCCCTATGTTCCACTAGGAACCCAAGGGACTAGTAATAATAATAATAATAATAATAATAATAATAATAATAATAATAATAATAATTGGAAACCGCAGAGTGAGATTGTTCCTGCATGAAAACCTGTCACTATACACTTTCTTCAGTTAATAGAAATTTAAAAGAAAAACTGAGTGCTATGACTTATATTATTTCAAGATTGAGTACTTTTAAAACGACCTTAATAGCGACAAAATCTAGGGAACTTACTATTGCTACCGGTGAATGAAGTTGATTTTGTTTTTTTAACTGGCGACGTAGTTACATGTTCATTCTAGTAGCTAATTGGTAAAGGCAAACATTTTACTTATGGGGTAAAAACAAAAGCAAAGGTTTCCGATAGTGAACCACTTACTCACTCGTTATTATTAGGAATGAAATTGCTTGAGGAATCTACTATTTGTGGGCCTAGGCAATAAATATATTTCACTTACTTGTTCATGAGAACCAAATTACGAGCAAGTTTAGTGAAACATATGTTTCCCACACCAGTCAGTTATACTTAGACTTGTAGTCGTGATCTATTTTTGGAACTAATGCAAGCTGATGAGGCAGTGCATGCTATCAGAAAATAACACAAGTTATGAAAAACATTTTGATTGAGGTGACAATGATCTTTTCTTAGAGTTTCATGCGTTTAAATTTAGTAAGTTAATTCATAAAAAGTGCCACCTGCATAATTCGAAATCTAACCAAGCATCATTTCAAAAAGTAAACACAGTTTATATAGCTGAGAATTCAGCAGTCTTTTCATGGTGACACGACATGCTTTACTACAGCGCAGAGATTTTCAGATTGATTTCGCAATTTTTTCTTATTAGTTATTTATCAATGATAATAGCCTCTCTGATTCGTCGTATGCACTTCAGTGTATGATGAAAAATTAGGCAAATGTAGTGAAACATTATACTTACTTTTATCAAAGCAAATCATTTATGTATTTATTCTTATATAAGGTTTTTGTACAGGTTGACTAAAGTAAACTTGTGAAAACCAAATATTACTGCCGGAATGTCACTTCCTACAGTAAAATTCAATTAAAGCCTGGTTGTGCAATATTCTCCTGTCAATCATCTTTCATGAAGTGGTGTATGCTGTATTCCTGAACACAAAGGCAGCCGAAAAACAAATGCATTTGGTATTATTTGACTAAAAATGGCTATGCAACAGAAAGTGAGACATTCTTCTCTCGGAATAATATATATAATTTTCAAGTTCTTCCTAATATTTCGTTGTCTGTTTTTATATTTAATCAAAAGTAGGTAAAAATGGTGATGTATGATCGCTATGAAAATAATGATGCCCTGTGGGTACGCAGACAAAATCTTAACATAATCAAAGTAATCTTTAACATTACCTTACTGTTTCTTTTTCTACCGAATAAAACTGACTATTCATTCATCTAGGTGTACATGCTAAGGAATGAAAAATTGGTATGTATGGAAAATATTCCGTGAATTCAGTGCAGATAAGTTTTCACAGTCTCTTTTTGCGAATGCTTATGGTCATTATCAGTATCATATTTGTTGCTATACAAATTCAGCTATTAATCTTAGACTCAATGAAACATAGGGAACTGACGATATTATTGTTATTTAGTGGTATCAGAAACTCAGATGTTCAATATCCGACAGCAATATAAGTGTTTCACCTGTTACAAATAAATATCTTAAGGCGAAGTAAGAAATAGTGTGTAATTAAGACAAGCGGCTTCATCCACCAAGTTTTTTATTCAATGAATATTGAGGTAAATAATAAGATATTTGTTGTTGTTCAACAATCCTACTTTGCATTTTCATCTCATTTTTTATGCTGACCCCCTTAGTGCAGTTCATCATAGTTTAATATTTGCAATGGGGGGCTTTGCTTCTGGTACATATATATATATATATATATATATATATATATATATATATATAATTGGTTTTAGGTGGTCGACTAGAAGCCCTCAACCTAAGTTTCATGCTTGCTGAAACTCGTCAGCAGGGTGTATTTGCAACCGCGAAGTAGCTGATATCGCCCCTAAAATTTGAGCCAGTATCATTAAGTAACTCATTCCATGTTGTCCAGTTCTGGGTACTGATCGAATTTCATTGAACATTTTACAATTTGGCCACCAGACTGGGATACTCATCGTCATGATGCACTTTGTTAAATGTTAGATGTTTGAAGGCAATAGATGATACATGTTCTAACCTCATATGGGTCAATAGTTCCTTCAAGGTTGCATATGCACAATCCAGTTTCAGGTGGTTAAGAGTTTTTTAGAATATTCTGAACTGCTTAATATGCTTTTATAACCCTTTGTTTTTACCTATATCAGTATTTTGAAAACAGAAATAATGTACTTTTTATCCGAAAGGAAACGCGGTGAGCTGTTGTATATACATCTAAATGTATCAGTATCATTTTAAATAATTCTATTAAAGTTGTGTTGTCGGATTAATTCAATAATTTGTTATTTTCTTTGTCGATAGCAGACAAAAATATGGAAGAGCGTGGTTTTTTCAAAGTGTCGTTCATATGTATAAAACGTTTTTAAACAGTAACTAATACGTGATTCAGTTGTAACTGGCATTGAAATAGCATTAACTATATAAATGAGAAAATGTAAAGATACACAGAAGTATCATTTTTATTTCCGCTGAGATATACGTCATAGGGACAACAATATTTCATACTGTTCGGATTTTGTTTCATGGAGTTTTGTTGTTGATTGGAAATACCTTTTGTGAAAAGGTGTTACAGTTTCCATCTTTTTTAAATGTAAAAGTCTCATCATGCGACCGAAAATAGTCTAGATAGCTTACTTCGATGTGGGTAGCAAAGTAGGTACCATTTGATGTTCAGTTTTTTCTCAGTATTGATTAGTGAACCTGGCATGTAGATAAACAGTTACTGGAAACAACGAAGTGTAAACTGTACTCACTTTTCAGTGTATAGGTGAACATAAATCTATTTCAATATTTTTTTCATCTTTCTTGCATGACATGAATTCGATGATTGATAAATGGTCAACAGGCGAATTTTGATGTCGTCTGATACACTCTTTAATTGCTTTTTTCAGTTTACCTGAGTCAACTTAAATGTGTAAAAGCATACACACTGAGTGTTCTAGCAAATTAATAAATAACTCATTTTGTTGACGATGGAGTAACCTCTTGAATATTGAGTGTATGTTTGTTTCAGAATTGTAGGCATTGGTTTTGTAACTATGTGTATGTGTTTTGTCTTTAGAAAGTTTCTTCCTGTTTCTCCCTTGGCATGTTGCGTGATGTAAGGTGAAATTTATTATTTTTCATTGCTGTTGTGACTTTTTTTAAATTTCAAGAAACCAGTTCATCTTTTCATTTTCAACAACATATCTAAGTGAGAAACGTTTTTATTCGGTGCTGTTTAGTTTGAGCCCATAAATATTGATATATTTATTTTGCGCACGTAAATTAATTGCGAAGACTTTGCCAAGAATTCAGTCTGTTAGTAATATGAAACATTTGCATTGCCATATGTTAAGTAAATTGTTTTCCTTATGCTAATGAAGTTCGCTACCGTCATGAATGTTTCATACACTGTGAAATCAACAATAATGTTTTAAATCCAATATTTTATTTGATCGTTTCATCAAAGTAGGTTGAAGTAGATTTGTAAATGTATATTGATAAGTACATAACTTTATCTGCTTTTGCTTTCAATGCTAATTTCATTATTTTGTCCAGTTTTGATTCAACTACACCTCAAAAACCTTTCAATCATGATCATTCTGCTCAACAGAAATGCATGTTATTATTTCACTCGTTCTATACAAATGTATGACAGTTTATGGACGAGAAAAACCACTTCCCATTAAGTTATTTATCCGATAAAAACAATATTTTCAAAAGCCTGCACCTTTTTATGTGATTTTATCGAAAAACAACACCACTTAAATTGTTATTAGTCCTAGTCACTTGTCTCAAGTATTCAGATTACATGAAGATTGTGACTTAACAGAAACTGTTCATACAGCATCCTTAACTTCTAACAGCTTGATTCAACGCTCAATGTTTCTTTTGGCATATTAGTGGTCATGTTTGTATATACAATACTGTACCAATTTTCGTCAGCGTCATTGCTGGTGCGCGAAATAGAATCTGTTTCAAAATACAAAAAGCTATTACTATGAAGGTTTCGATTCCTTTAGAAGATGAATGTTTTTTCGCACATAAGGCTATTCAGCTTGGCACCTTAGCAAAAGGTGCATTTATTACACTTCAGTGTTCACAGAGAAGTGAAGTATGTTCCAGATTCACCTGAAACGTAGGTTATCTTCGTTGACACTTAAAAGCTCCCCAACTATGGAGTTAACAATTACGAATTGCTGAATTTTTTAAAGTGAATTTTCCATAGTTTTTCTGAGGTAACGCGTTTCGAAAAACAACCTTCCCTAATGGTTGTTGCATAAGAAAAAGTTGTTTAACCTATTATTCATGGTGTAGCACAGATGTGGAAAGTGAATGCCATTGTTTGTAGTCCAACTCCTATCAAGTTGTCTAAAAACAAACTATGTTATTTGTTTGGATTGGCAGAATCACAGTTTATATCTACCAAAGAGGCGGAATTTGAAACAATGATGGAATTATAATCGTAAAATCTATGGCATAATAAAAAGAGTTTTTGATGTAGAGAATATGTTGTCATTTTTAAAGAATACTTTAGCCATTATAACAGTTTAATAATAAACCTTTTTTTAATCGTAAGTAACATTCTAGAAGTCGCCGGTGTTGAAGGTCACAACTGCCTGCTTCTATTAGTGTCCAACTTTCTGCTTTACTTATATCATTACTACAATCACTTTCTGACGTATTTCGGGCTGAAATGAATTTAAGTCCCTTACGTAACTAGTGAAATGTAGTAGTATTGGAAACTCATCATACGAAGTATATGCGACTAATAATGAAAAGTGGTTACCATACTAAGCCTTCTACGGACATCCCACTGAGGAGATGCATGAAGTTACAGGAACTCTGATTTGAGATTTATGACGTGAAGCCACAAGGCTTTCTGAAAGATCCTGAAATTAATTCCATGGTATTTTGAAGTACTCATATGAATATATTTAGTTAAGTTAATAACAAACTTAAAATTATCTTGCCGGAAAACGAATATCTTTTTTTAGATGTTTCACCTGGATTTTTACGCGTGTATCTGTACACCCGTGAATTGGAAGAACCAGTTGCAAGACTTCCTTATCTTTGATATCTAGAACATAAATAGTATCTTTATACATCTTTATTTTATCGCTTACACATATCAATAAGAAACGTAATAGTCTAAAAATGTGATAAGAATTTACATTCAGTACTTTTTTATCTTTCTTTTCTGGATGTAATCGATATTAGACCTGTTTCTTGAAACACTTTTTGCTAAGCGTAAAATGAAAGCAGTATGTATGTTTATGCAGACATATCATATATATATATATATATATATATATATATATATATATATAAGTACACATTAGAAAAACGTGAAGTAGCGTAGAAATTATAACACCTTTTATTAACGTTTGATAAGTATTAAGAATCAACAGATAAAAACTGAACTTTTCACCAGTAAACATTGGATTTAGTAAGTCACATAGTTGTTTTCATTTTACAAATAACGTTCTGCATATATATCACGTTTCATATGAATATTTTATTGCTTTCTTTGTCA
Source organism: Heterobilharzia americana (assembly GCA_944470555.2). Lineage (NCBI taxonomy): Eukaryota > Metazoa > Platyhelminthes > Trematoda > Strigeidida > Schistosomatidae > Heterobilharzia > Heterobilharzia americana. The sequence goes on from OX104134.1 coordinate 66,191,167, forward strand.
TTATCAGACTTTTGGGCTAAATATACCAATTTTATTTATCTGCTTAGTCACCAGAAGAATAAACAGGGATTTGTAAAACATAGTTTGATGTTTACCAGCAAGTCCTAAGCCCGGATAAAGAGTGAAAATCGGGCGTAGAGCTAGCAAGCCTACCCAGTGAAACCAATCCAATCGCTAAACAAACTTCAAAGCACGAAGAAAATTTAAAAAACAAAAACAAAATTATTCCTCACTGAAATCGAGAAGACGAAATGATACCAGTTGGTGAAAGCCTTCGCGAAGGCAGTTGGCCGATGTGTCTTCTCTTGATGGAAGCAAAAGTAATTATAGAGACCTGGAATGTCCGCAATATGTTTGAACCTAGTAAGGCTGCCCAGATTGCTAAAGAGATGGGTAGGTATGGCATAGAAATACTAGAAATCTATGAGGGCGGATAGAATGGAAGTGGACTCTCCAAACTATCAACTAGAGAGTCAGTACTCTACTCCGATATTGTCAACCAGACGACAACCACGAGCACACTGAGTTTCGCAGTGGCTATCATGACGTCCTCAACAACATCGAAGGCTCTCTCTGATGCAGTGGGGACCAATCTCCTTTTGCAGAATCAGGATCATGACAGTTAGATGGATTCAACTCAAAACGAAGGAAAGTCACAATCATACAATGCTACACTACGCATTCACAAATAAGACAGACCAAAAGAAGAAGGAGGAATTCTACAGACAACTGTAATCAGTAATGGACAAGACCCCAACCTAGATGGCGACATCAAAATTCAAATGGGTGACATGAATGCCAAACTGGGAGCAGACAACACAGGAAAAAAACTTATTATGGGTCGAGAATCACTTGGCGAAACTAATGAGAATGGAGAACTGTTTACAGAATTCTGTGTATTCAACGATTCGCTGATTGGAGGCAGTGTGTTCAGGCACAAGGATATCCACAAACCGACATGGATTCGATTTCACCAGATGGACACACTAAAAATCAGATCGACTTCATCTCAATCTCAAGAAAGTGGAGAGGCAGCCTACTGGACATAAGATCAGATAAAGGCGTTTCACACCACTCACTATCTAGTGCAAGGAACCTACCTTCAAAATCAAGTTCAAAGCCTTCATTGAAGTTGTGATAGACAGTAATTCAAGTTCAACCCCGAGAACAGAAACTGAACCGGAAGACATATTCACGTCAGCTATCAGAAAAAAATGTGAGACATTCAGCAACATCTCTGAGGATACCTGTGTGGAAGAACACTGGAACTCTATGAAATAGATGTGGGAGGAAATCTGCATAACCGTGTTAGGAAGGATGAAGAAATAAGAACAGGAATGGATCGCCACGGATACATGGAGAATGAAAGAGGAGGTAGAGGAAGGTGATGAAGCAGAAGATGAACAAGTGCAGTTCAGTGTAGGAATGAACAAAGAAAAGAGGAACTGAACACAACCTATAAAACACTACACTAGACAAAGAAGTGAAGAGGAGTGCGCACAAAACCCAAATACACTTCTACGACATACTTGCAAGTGAAGCAGAACAAACTGCAGGTAGGAGAGACCTGACAACATTATATCAAATAGCAGGTTACTATATGAGAAGAGATCAACTCAGATGAAACCAATGAGATATAGTGAAGGAACTTACCTATCAGGGAGGAGGAAGAAAGGAAACGAATCACTTGCCACCACCACCTGCAATTCGTCCAGAAATAGCAGCAGCAGCCCAGCTACAGAACTATCAGTGAACACAAACCCCCCAACAAAAGCAGAAGCGAAGTCCTGAACACAATAAAGTTACAGACAGCCGAGAAAGCAGCATGACCAGGTGGAATTCCTCCAGGAACACTGAAAACAGATGCAGAGACAACAATGGACATGCTCACACCAGCTTAAGAAGGAAAGGAAGGTACGTGCAGTTTGGAAGAGGGCTACCTCGCCAAACTCCCAAAGAAGGGAGACCTAAGGCTTTGCAAGAACTGATGAGGAATCATGCTGCTGTCCACTCCAGGCAGAATATTATGTCACATCATCCTGGAGAGACTGAAAATGCGTTAGATTTTAAATTACGACGGGAACAGGCTGGCTTCCTTCAGGAAAAACAAGTCATGTGCGGTTCAAATTGCAACGCTACGCATCATCTCATCATAGAACAGAGTATAGAATGGCAGTCAACTCTCTACCTCAACGACTAGTTTGGCGTGTGAGGATGACATGGAGGAGATGGTGTGAGGAAGAAATGAAAGCTTGTGGGCAGTCGTGGAGCCAGGTTCAAAAGACTGCATAGAACAGAGTGCAATGGAGACATGCTATTGAAGCTCTGTGTTCCACTAGGAACCCAAAGGACAAATAATAATAAGTTATTCTCTATCCTACTATTATCTTTCAAACAGAAACTAATATTAGATGCATCGAAGCCATGTTAAACCGCAAAAAACATGAAAAATGCTGTATTTAGGAAAGTGGCTAAATACTGAAGAGCACAATAAACCAAAGGTACAATGAAGAAAAACCACAAAGCGGCACGTAAAAAATCAAAATTCAAGAAGGACACTGATTATCATCAGCTCAGCCTGTAAACAATATCTTTCATCGAACTGTCGCTCTTAGTTCATCGTCTTCCAGGTAAACATCCTAAAACATTCACTGTTGAGCAGATGGTTTATTTCTAATCATTTAAATGTTCGTTATTGCAAGTATGAATGTTAGTTTCCAGTAGGAACACAACAGGAAATAGTTAAGTGTATAAATTTCAATGAAATGTCTGCAAAATGTCATTCCCCCCTAACTGCTTGGTAATAAAGAATACTCATAAAAAATCACTGAGTCATTTATCTAATCAGTTGGTTAAATGTCTTCTAGTTTTCCAGATAGGCAAAACATTCAAGAAGCGACGTACATTCAAATGTCAATTTTTTGTAAAAGTTTTTTTACCTATTATGTCGCTTGAACTATCTAAACGTCAATGGTTATGGTGATTAATAAACCGAATATTTGCATCATGCTACACAATATTTATCAATGAGCCATTGGTTTATGCTTTAGAAAGTGTAACAAGACCGGCACGATTGAAAGCACGCTTTTGTCGGGATACATGTCATGGATATTCGATCGTCCACGTGATGCGCGAATTCTTATTTTGTTGTTGATAATTTAGTAGTATAATAAAACAGAAGACAGCATAAAAACCACAAAGGCCAATAAATTAATCAGCCTAAACAGTGATCAAAGATAGCACGAAATATGTATAAATTATGTGAATGGAATAGTGATGAGTCATAGTGAAGTCTGAAATTCAGCTCACGGTTGTGACTGACCACGAAAAGTGTTCCATGGACAAATATATTGATGAATACGTTTTCAAATAATGTACTGTTCTAACCATAACCTAATAGATTTACGAAATAACTAGAAAACCTTAAGTTCTACAGGGATATTGAAAACGCTTCAGTATGAGACCCAAAAGTCTTTGTACAGCTTTTTACTGACTTACTGAATGACAGATGGTCTCAGTATTATTTTTACATCGTGGCTGTTGCAACGAATCCTTTTCTGTTACCTTAGTTTCGAAATGGGGTTTCGACTGTGATAACTAAAAGGCTCAAAGCAGTAAAACTGATACACTACACTTTTATGAGTAAATATTGTTCATTTCGTGTTTTATGTGAAAGAGTGTGGGTAGAACCTTAAAGCGGTAAGATACAAAATAACACATTTTAACCAAATTTAATGAAAATCGTGGATTTTAGAATAATGAGGATACCTTGAAATTCAAATTTGCATGCATACAACCTACTACAACTTCAACCACAAGAAACTACCTTATTTAACTCATGTTTGGAGAATCGTTCAGCTGAACTGTTACACGTGAGATCAGAGCAAGCTCTCGAACTTTGTCAATATACTAGTTGGATTTAGGTATTTCCTGTCTTCGTTGCGGATTTAGGATTTTGTTCTGCTCTGTTTTCCATCATCCAGTATATGTAAAATTGGCTCCCGATCGACTTTTTGTTACGCACCTGTATGATATTCATCCTAAATAGTTACCCTCACCTCTCCAGTGTTAATTTATCTCCCTCCTTCCTTCTTTCTTTCTCTCTCTCTTTTTATATATATGAGTAGTACATGTTTGCGACGTACATAATGTATGCCTGAACTATCACTCTTAACCAGCTGTTTTAAGAAATAAGGACTTCACAAGCATAAAATTGCATTGAATTCTACTATTTCAGAGCAGCATGTAAGTAACTTCAAAGGTGGAACAGTATTCTTTAGAGACTGTTAGTATTCACTACTACCCTTGAAGAAAATAGGCTTGAGAACAAGGAAGCGGTTGTTACTTGATGCAAATACATTTTGAAAAGCCAGAACTGTTGCACAACAACTTCGGATGCTGTCTGATACCCCAAATCCAGACAGATGTAGCAGGAAGTGAGATAGTCATCCCCTATCAAAAGGCTCAAAGCCTTAGACAAAGTACCGTAGTTATGCTGCAAAGTGCGTAGGCGACATATTTTTGATGCAGAATAAACATATGTTAATTTAGTTATTTATCACCTAGGATTCGCCAATTTACCAGTGAACCTATCATACTGGTATTTTTATCAACAGTTTAAGTATTACACATAAATATCGAATATATCTATCATAAGACGTATGGTATGTGAATAATTTTACCTGCCTAAGTGGTAAGCTTAGATTTCATGCTTTTTTTCTCGAATAAATGAATAAACTAAAAAGGGAGACTCATTACAAATAAAAGGATGAATCGCTGATAGTTTTTATGCAGCACGGATGGGACTAATTTCTTCAGTGCCGACTCAAGATGTCGTCAATATTAAAGAAACCATATTGACTTTTAATCAGACAACCCTACCATCAAAATGAAATATTTTTTTCATTCGTAAAACAGCCCACAATACAATTGGTCAGTGTCGTGCAATGTATCAGGGATTTTATATCCGGCAGCTGCATGCAGAAAAGGGTTTGTTGTGATAGGAGAATAGTGATTAAATCCATAGAACCGACTGTTTTTTTAAATCTGTCTTGTTAAAAAACTATGTTATGAGTCGAAACGTTATACCTTTAAGTAAATACACACGTTTTTATATTCATGTACTTAGTATACAAGCTGGCTGTAGTAAATCAGAAACATGTTGCAAGGCAGTTTAACAAAATCACTAAGTGTTAAGCAACTGATAACACTGATTTACTCACAACCATTACGCAACAAAATTAGTGTGCATAATGCTGAATTTAAAATTAACGTTTCTAACTAAATATGTATGCTTATGAAGAGAGATTAGATATTTCTCACAATTAAATTTTTTCATTAGCTGCTTAGTTAACTGTAAGATCTTTCCCATTGACAGACTTTATTTGTGTCACTAGAATTCTTTTCTCTGTGCTGTAGAGTTGAAAAAAACAACTTTCGAAAAAATGATTTAAGCAGACAATAAGTTTTATATTGTTTTTTGTCTTTTATCTGTCATAGTAATTCTTAATATTCGATATTCAAGGGACTGTATGCAAGAAAAGTGAAATTTGTTATCAGATAATAACCTAAGTTGGTTACACCACTGTAAGAAACACTCCCAGTATCAGAAGGTAGCAGTTTGAGAGGTGAATAGTTTTCAGTTTAATTTAGTAAATTCATATCTAGTTACAAAATAAGACAGTTAGAAGATGTTAGCTTAGTTCATTAATTAAACAACATAATTTGGTTGAACGACTCCAAGGTTTGTATTTCAGAGAAAATTTTAATTTAAGCTAAGGTCTACCGTAAGCTGTGAATTGCTGTAGTTTATTTACGCAAAGTATTTCCAAATGTGTTGTGAATTGGCCTATGAAAGGAATTCTAGCTCTTGATTTCTCTTTTCCTTGTGGTCTTTCATTTTGTAACATATGCAAGTGTCATCACCAGTACACACCTTTTCGTCGTGTCCTACGTATGTGTTTCTATTTTGTCTGAACTTATTCCTTAGAAATCATAAAAATCCGCCCACTTTTGCCTTCTGTAGGTGTCGTACGCTCGGCCAAGATCAGAATCAATAAAAGGAGCCAACTTATATGTTTCTGGTCTTTCTAAATCAATGTCTCAGCAACAACTGGAAGAGCTGTTTAGTTCGTGTGGTAAAATTATTTCGTCGCGCATTTTACACGATAGTAATACTGGTGAGTTGCATTTATACTGTCCCAGTTTTTTTTGTTTAACTGTTTGTAAAGTGAACATCAAAATTAATGTTAGCTCCGCTTAGATTCAACATTTGCACAAACAACAAGGAGCATGAGGAATGACATGCAAAAATTATTCCGTAATCAATCTTACTTCAAGTTAGCTAATATAATAAATAATGCATGATTTCTTTTGATATTTTCTTGTTTTATGTTCACCAGCTTGATATTCTCGCCTGATTTATGATTGACAGTACATAAGAACTTTGAAATTATGAAAAAGATTTGTGGCTCAGAATGTGGGATTTACGGTCGTGGCAAAGTCAATGGATTATTAAAGATACATTTAATAAGAGGCCATGACAAGTTCATAAAACTTTAGAGAAGTTGAGAAACAAATCAAGAAACGGAATAAAAAATAACAAAATCTCTACATGACGCTTCTCTGCTTTTTATCCGAGAAGGTACAAAACAAGTGGAAACAAAATTCAATGCGACTAAATAAAGCCTTTGATGAAAGGAGAGGCAGTACGTATTTTTTTTGAACGCTTAGTTAATTACTTAATCTGTAGATGGTAAACACTTCGTTTGAATACAAATGTCTCATCCTCACGCCTTTTAACCTATGCATTTGGACTCTGAAGCCAATTATGAACAGTCTTATGAAAGAAATTAGATAAACTAGTTTTTCTCTGAAATAATACGCCATTCTTCCATGCACTTTACATAAACTTATATAATTATACTATTGATGGTGGTAACTACTATTGCACTGGTGAAGAAATTTGTACTAAGGTTAGTGGAATTTAGGAGTTAACTGTTTTTACAGTCTCAGTCACTTCACTGAGTTTACTGATGATTACGTTTTAGTGAACATGAAGGTTTGTTGACATTTACGTGGAAAGTAATTGGAAAACATGAAGTACAAAATTCCTGTTCCCATTAGTATTGTTTATCGCTCAGCAGTACAACCATGACATACCTACATGACTAACTAGCAGGTATATATTTTGAATAGATACGTGAAACATGGAATTATTTGGGCGATGAGTATTTTTTGGAGATCCAGTCAAAGATGTTTCTGTATTTGAAGATGAATGTCATGAACCTCATCCCTAGCATTTTCACTTAGTAAATTCATAAGTAGCTTTGAGATGATATGATACACCTCTCTGCTTTTTTGAAGGTTTCTTGATATCGTTTTGACGTATGTCGCTATACATTATATTTTTGTATTCCACTTCAAACCTGAGAACAATTATTAAAAACATATTCTTTCACAGTATTTGAACAATGTATTCATGTTATTTACATTTTAGCAACAATTTATAACACTTTTATCATCTCATTGATAAAATGACAGTTGGTTTCAAACATATATCACGATTTCAATAAAAAGTTCCTCTTATTACGATTTATTGATGTAATTCTCCGTTTTTTTTATTGGGTTGAATTGTTCGACCTGTATTGGCATATGAGCTCCTATGTGGATGACTCGATATTGCCTAAGTGTTTTATTGATGGTATTTTGGTTGGTTACAGTTAGCAGAAGAATCTAGGACGCACACTTCGCCCTATTTGAGACTCGTCAGAGGTCAAACAATTCGATCTGTTAAAAAGACTGAGGATTACAAGTATATCAATAAGTAGTAGTAACTACTACTCGTTGTACAAGAAGTGGCTGTCGTTCCTCTGTGACATAGGCGATAATGCCTTAGCGTTTGAAGCTATGGGTATGAGGTTCGAGTCTTAGTGGGAACAACATTACTCACTGGGGTGCAGTTACATCCAGTTGTCGAGTCCTATATAGGACGAAACGCGCCTCCTGGATTCCTCTGGTAGCCACAACCAACAAAAAGTACCTCTTAGTTATAATTTATCACTCGTGCTTATATTTTCTTGTAAAATTTCGTCTTTTTGACCTAACATTTTCCATGTATAAGTATTCTTTTAGTTTATACGACACATTGTATTTGTGATTTCAATATAGTTTTTCGCTTTCATACCTTGTCGTATTTGAAAGCTAACTTGTACAATACTGCACCAATAGATGCAGGTCACTAAGTTAGTGGCACATTGTGCACTTGGAGGAATACAGCGTGTAGATGACTTTTACTTAACGGTGCATGTATTAGACTATCATATAAAATGATTTCATAAAAGCGGCTAGAATAGTAACAAGTCATAATAGTCACCAACCGTAGAAGAATACTAGTGTACATACCTTAACTAAAGTAAGTGAGATAATATCATTCTGGTATTCAATGTGAAACTAGACACCACTCTAGTTTTTAGCTTTCATATATAAGATTCTCGAATTATTCTGAAGCTTTATTTTCTTGCACGAATGGGAATAAATAGCTGGCGTAACTGATTGTATTTCGTAGTTATTCGAAAATGTTATTTCTATTACAGTTCCATGTCCTCATTTATATCCTACTAAGAGGCATTTAAGGAATGATCAATTTCAGGCCTAAAGGTTGTATACATATCGATCAATATGTTGTCTGCATCTTATAGGTAGGCTACCTGTGCTTTATATGGCATCAACCTAGGTATCGTCAGGTTTCCAAAAACCTTGCAGAAATTAGGCTGTTGGGTTGAAAGGCAAGAGTTAAGATTTTATAATCAAGTCGCTTAGCAACAACATAAAAGTTGATGGCAAGCTTCTGGCTGCTATGAAATTTTCAGGCAAAAGTCGGAACAGCCATCCATAGGGTAGTTAATATCTTTCAGTGAATCCTTTCTCACTGTCACAGTTCATAAGAATAGATGAACGTGATGATGCGTTCACCTCGTCTAAACACCACTCAAACAGCTATCAAAAACTGCCTTACATATCATGTTTAGTTGAAACATTTACTCAGAAAAACTATGGGAGTAATATTTCAACTACTTATAAGTAGAACTATTGCAATAAGTTGAACAGTGGTTTGTGAAATTAATTATTTGAAACTTCATGCATTAGATGTACTACTTTCTGACCTGCGGATAAAAGCAACTTTTGATATAATTGACTAGTTCTTTGTAGTGAGTTGACGGAAGTAGAAATGTGCGAGTTATGGGGTTCTAACACAATGAGTGCTTGGTAACATGAAGATCACCTTACGTGATGATCCTGTACTCAATTAGTCGCAGATTGCAAATACTCTTTGCCAGATTATCCTAAACCGATATGAAACAACTTTGCATTTATCCTCAGTTTCCAATGATGATTCAACCAGTACTAATCAACACTGAAAGCTACCATGAAATCAGCCAGTCGCTACATACCGTGAGTTAAATTATCAGCTATATGGGTTAGTGAAGGAATAGTTGTATAATGACAACAGGGAGATCAGTTCTAGGACAAGCAATTCTGAATGTTACATATTCAAGAAATTGTCTGTAGAAATAAAGTAAATGAATAACAGTAAAAGAAGTAAATATCAAAATTTTCGTTAAGAGTAATTATGCAGATGATAAAATGTATCATTTAACGCTAGATGGTCAAAATCAACTACATTAGATAACTATAATAGTAATTGATTATCAAAGGCATTTACTTTTATGATACTGAATAATGAGAATCAAATTTTAAAATGAGTTCCATTCACTTAAGTCTGTTCATTAGAAATCTCACACAGTGAAACAGCATCATTTACTAATAAACGTTTCAGACACAATTTATTGTTGTCCATATTCATATCAGGCAACTCCACAACTTTGGGAAACAGTTTATATAGTTCTAATTTACTTTCCTTCTTTATAACAAGTGTAGTAGAATTTTCCATATATCTGGTACAGGTGCAGAACCATTTCTATGACATATTTGGGGTTTATTCGATAAACAAATATTCAGTTATCAACCTCTCCATAAACCCAACCAAGGTACCTTGCAATACTGTTGCTCCATACCAACCCATTGTGTGGTTATGTGTAATTGCGTGAATAGCTGTGGATGAGCTTTTTATAAATTTCTTATCTGATTAGGATCTAATAATCTTGACTTAGCTAAGTTTCCGTGCTCTGTTATATTGAATGACCCTGGTCGACTACTTTGACCAATGTATTTGACCTCTCAAACATTGCTAAGGATTTGATAAACTAAATTATTTAGCCTAAATGGATCAACAGGATCTTCAAGCCTACAAAGTTTGCTTCCCAGAGAATTTGAATGCCACTTTAATCCCAGCCTTGCTGAGAAATCTTCGTAACGCTTCTGAGGTGCCTTCTCCGTACGGTAGCAAAAGAAATTAGACACGTTGCGTCTCAATAATTACCCACCCTGATATTACAAATAAATTCACAAGAAATCGAAAGAAAAATACTAAAAATAAATGACGCAGGTGTTAATAATAATAATTTTACTTGAAATGGTAAAATGTTGACAGAGTTGAGAAAGAAAAGCTACCCTTGTCACAAAGAAGGAAAGAAAATTAGGACTATATAAACTGTTTCCCAAAGTTGTGGAGTTGCCTGATATGAATATGGACAACAATAAATTGTGTCTGAAACGTTTATCAGTAAATGATGCTGTTTCACTGTGTGAGATTTCTAATAAACAGACTATAATAAAGTTACAATCTACCACGGTGCCCAAGTTTTACTCTTATATGAGTGTGTGTGAGTAAAGCGTAGCAGAATTTAGGGTGCTTTTTGTATGAATGCTGTTTTATACTTGCTTATAGAAGTGGATAAGCAAAGATAGTCTAATACAAAATGACAGAAATGGATAAATCTTATGATTGTGATTGCATAGGTGCGAACACTGTGAAAGCTCACATTTCATACAAATGACAAACCAGGATCATTAGGAATTTTCAACCTCCGCACGTATCCAATACATTATTAATGGCAGTACCTGACTCCTTTTTTCACTCGGGTTATTGTTTAGGTCGGATAGCTAAACCTCATGTTATTTGAAGTGTTGCATGTCTAATGGCTTCTGAAAATTTATTCGGGGCACGAAAAATAACACTAAATAATCACGGCATGTTTAGTTAAGGTGAGTTAATACTGAGCCAGTGAACTTTATTTGTATTTAGATACACTGAAAATATTTGGTAGCTAAAAAACTAGCCTACTCAATCCATTAGCTGATATAACTTGCTGCATAGGAACAGTCGAAATATTAAACACAGTTGAGAGTAGCCTAATTAAGTACTTCATCTTCCAGCATTTTTAACACAAATAGTTTGTCACAAACTTTAGCTGCATGTTCGTTGGGTTGGCCTACATCGCTTTCAAATGAGTGCATCCATAAGAAATTCTCCCTTTTCATCTCCTTTAGACTTTAATAGTCGCATGATTGTTTAATAATGTTTTCAGGATTGATATTTTTTCATGTGTTGTATAAAGTCATCCGTTTTTCTCTGATAATATCTCATTCTGTAGGTTACAAGGTTTTACATGAACTATAAGGAATTCAAGTTAAATGAGCATGCTGTTCTGTCCATTTACATTTGCCATGTAACTTCCTTCTTGTCAATAAGTCTGTTCCTCTTGAAAGAAAAACATCTCAAAAGGGTGAATAGCCCTATAATGTGATATTTATAGCTGGCTGACTTACACTGTCATGCTATTTTCACAAAAAAAGAAATGTATTATTCAACTGCCAACAATAAAATACTAATTTTACAATAAATTCAACCGAGCCGAGGGAATGTTTGCAAATTCAGAACAGAGTGACATACCAATTACAATTCTGTCCACTTGTTTACTGAATTCCTCATTGAAAATTAATAGTAATATGTTTCAGCAAATTTACCTTGAAATAACGGTTATGACGAGTTGTTTTTTTAGTTTGGTTAGTTTCGACGACTTATCTCAAAATAAGAATAGCAGCACACTAAGTCTAGTAAACTACAATTGATTTGAATTATTTTCAGTGCTATCTTAACGACGAGTCTGCAGTACAGGAGTAATATGGTTAAGGGAGTTGTGATGAAAACACCCATAAGTAATGATCTATACATCAAAAGGATTTAGGGATGATTACAAATATCAAACTCTCCAGAATACTATGCTATTCAAACCATTCGTTCATTTGTACTTTCCAGAGATGAAAAACTGCGTTCACCTCAGTTATTGTAGACTATGAAATTAAATAGGTCTAAAAAATGACGGGTACATTTTTATGCGAGCCGACTTCCATATGTGTCTTTATCAAGAATTGATCACTTTATTCAAAATATCTCTCAATCTTTAAACAGAGTTTGTTGAGATTATAGAGACGGCCGTGTGTATCTCGATTAATAAATACTGATTTAGAGATTGGGTTTAAACAATGAAAAAGGTGTTTGATAGTTTTTATACTGAAATGTTGCAATGGCTGTTATTTCAAATAATTATATTGAATCGCTACAGTAGACGTATTCACCGAGTTGAATAGTTTCTATTTTTTGCCTAATTCGGAATTTTTAAATCCTACCAAAACTCTTTGTTTCATACAGTGTTACAATTGCTCACAGAAAATACCTGAATGTCTGCATAGATTTAATGTACACAAGTTATTCCGATAAGCTATAGTTGACTATACCAAATTCTAGTTTAAGTGAATCCTTACCTATATAATTGAATCTGTATGTAACATAATAGCAGGTAGTAAATAACTCGCTTATCGCTTGTGTTAAGTAACAAAAATAATATCATCCAGACAAAAAGAACCCACACTTATTCCCTATTTTTTTCATAATCAAAGGATGAAAATGAAAAGAAAAGAACTAAGCGCTATCATAAAAAATCATGAAGAAAAATCAATTATTGTCAAAGATAAATTGGAAATATTTTAAATGAGTCAGTGTTTTCATAAGAAATATTGCTGTATGTCTACTCTTCAAAAAGTGACACTAGTTTTATACGTTGTTTAAGGAAACTGATTTTCAAAATCATAAATAATGTTCAATATAACATATTTTTATTCGAATTTCATGAGTAATAAAGTATGGTTTACTTATTTGTTGCAGGCATTCATTACATTCACGACATGAAAGCATCAAAATGATGCTGTAATTTTTATCAAAAAGGAAATGATTACTAAACGTTTTATTTTAAAAAAAGGAATAGGTTAAGGTTAGTTTTTAGATTTCTGTGTGGTCAAGAATGGATACTTTTTCCGAATTCCAGGATAAATCATTCTTGAGTCAGTTATTCTTTTTAATAAATTCCTACAGGCTAGTAATAAGTTGAGGAATGTATATTTTGAATGGTCCGACCACACGTGAACTATTCAGTTCGACTTCTTGTGGACACAATATCTTACTGGATCATCCATGCTCTTCTCAGCTAACTGGTATTTCTATAGGTTGTGGCTTGTTATCCGCTTCCCCTCTATATGCAAAGTCTATGTTTTTCGAGTCGCTTTCAATGTCTGAAGTATGGACACCACTTGAACTCTTTGCAATACAACACTTTAAATCCTATATCCATTATCCACCCAAATATAAAGGTAGCTTGATGAGTTCTTAATTTGACATGGATGAACTTTCGTGCCTGTAATGTGCAAAGAAATCGGCATGGCCACTATTGAGAGCAATAGTGGTACAAAATAAATATTCATTAACATTTGCTAACTGGAATAAAAGTGAAAGGACCTTGAGACTTATTTAGTCCTTAAATAAGTGTAATCTAACTACCGACTAGTAACTAGTGAACTAGTTAACCAGGCGAGGTTAACTACCTATATATAGAGTATTTAAACTATCTAAATTTAAGAAAGAAGCCGAATTTGGTTGTTGCTAACCAACGTTATGCGTGCAATATCATTTCGGTGGGAAGGATAAACTATGTGTTAACAGAAACCGAATCATTACTTCATCGATATTTGGATCGAAATTTGGTATGACAGAATTCAACAAGCTGGGCATTGGTTCAGTGAATTATTAGGGACACATATTTGTAAAGTGCACATTAGAAAGGAAAGATTCTAACGTTTCAAGACCTCATAGTAGCCACTCCTTCAAAGAATAAGACTTTTACAAGCTTTTGCATTAATATATATATATATATATATATATATATATATATATATATATATACTTTCAGCCTGATCTAACTCTATCAAAAAAGCAAAAGCTATTTCATCTACACTATTAATGCTTTCTTAAATTAACGCGTAACTTCTCGTCAACAGCTATTATGCGTATCTTGATACAAATAGTCCATTAATGGAGTTTTTACATTAGTATAGAATCATAACTAGTTTCATTGATTTTTCCAACAGACACGAAAATTGTAAACGGTTTGTCTTATTTGTTCTTCATTTAATCGTTCATTCGGTGTATGAAAGTCTCTTTGCATGTGCTTCTTTTGTTGTATTTAGTGCTGTGATTGTATATAAACTGGTTGACTTTATCTCTATAAGCGAAAACTAAAGTGTAAACTATGTAGACAGTCGCATTTGTTGATAGTTTTTCTACTAGCATGTATGTTACACTAGTTACTTAAAGTTTTTCGTAAATGGAGCGAAAAAAGTGTCTTAATCGAGGTCGAGATTTGTAGCTTTGTACAAGCAAACGGAAATCGTCTCGACTGCATATAACGATCTGCTGATGTAGTACTATTGTCAATGGTGATAAAAAACAATCAGTAGCCAAATAGGGATTTAGATTAATTTATAAGATATTGTGAATAATGCTAATTATACTATTAAGAATTTGACACAGTGACTAAGTATTTGTGTTTACTTTGAAATGTTTCAGATTGTTTTTGTTCCTCCAGGCATGTTGTGGTTTCGTAAAACTCCGGTTTCTTGATACTTTGAATGGCACCAAACCCAGTTAACATTATTAATCTCTCAAAATTTGTATAGTTTGCTTGCTCAAGATAAATCACAATACCTGCTCGTAGACTGAGATAAGTTAATGAAAGGATAGCTTTAGGTCTTTCTGCTGTGTCAACCCACAAAGAACATTGTCAACTACTGGTAAGTGAATAAGTCGAACCGATTTCTTCTATCAACTTCATTTGACAACACAGTATTTAAACCACAACTTCAATGGCAAATAAAACTGCCAAGCCACTGAAAAAATTGAGAAGACACACTATTTTCTCTGACGGTGTCTTACAAACCGTTTGGCCTATATATATGATTGAGATTGAATGAGCTATGGGTGGTCGAAGCTAGAGTGCATCATTGGTTATTAATTCACTTTATCAATTCAAGTTGTCTATGACTTATTTACTCATACCGAAGTAGGCTTTTCGGAACTGTAGTTTGAACAGATTCTGTAGGTTTTTTGTAAAGTATATACTATTTATTTTATTTGACCTCGTATAAGTAGCATACACCTAAGACCCTGGCGTATACATGTGTGCATAAACGTATGAGGTTAAATGTGGATTAAAACTGACTATTGCATTGTCAAGTAACTCTCTAAACATCTCTCCAATTAGTTGCTCATTCTCTACTTCAATTTCGTCAGAACTACTTTTTTCTTCAATTAAAAACAGTAAAATATGCTACAGTGAGGTGAATGAAGTAGGTTTTATACCATGAATACAGAAATCAGGAAGAATATGGAGGTATAATTTATGTTTTGTAATTTTGACAAATGCAGTCATCTATTCATTTCGGCAACATGAAACGTTTTTTGGTCAAAAAAGCATACAGCAACAGAGATCAATGTGGGTGCACACACATCAAGCTCTAATTAATATTCGTATAGGTTTTTCAATGTTTGTTTGATAAATCATATCCGGAAAGTGACAGTTACATGTATGTTCATATATGTGCATATCCTGAAATAAAGCTTCACGCACAAACATTGTAAACACTAGAAATTTTAAAACATTTCTGGACATTTTAATCCGTTCTGAAATATATGAAAATTTGAAAGATTCCTGTCCCTATGTATTTGAGCAATTTTACTGGGTCTTATTCTATCCTTCCAAAGTATGAGACATGCAAATACTTGCACACATACAAATGCAACGTCTTCTTTCTCCTTCTTTGCCTTCCTTCTTCTGACTGCATTTTTTATGTTTGTAAACACAAAATATATTGAACATGAGAGTCTTACAACTTTGTTTACATGTACCACACGGTGCACCATCATGGGCATCACTAGATTGGAGAATATTGTTCCCATGGTTAGACTAAATGAGTTATTGTAAAACTTCGAATCCTGGAACTGCGTCCATAAACTGAGACCATAATCGAAAGAAGTAATACTCGGGCAGCATAAAAGCTTGTACTTTTCTTCAAATTTCTGTCTCTGAAAGGCTACATTAAGCGGTGTACAATTTAAACTTTCATGCTTTAGCTTAAAGAAATCATGAACACGGATAACCTTACTCCATAATAATAGCACTGATCAGAGTGTCAATAAAAAATGTTTAATCGAACTACAACCAAGTTGATTGAAACTTAAGTGGGTTGTTTAAACAACCCAGCTCAGAGAACATAATACAACCAAGACCATTCACCTGAGCTACAAATATTCTCCATCGTTTCATATCTGACTCAAGCAGTCTCTGGTATTAAAAAAGAAATATCTCCTATATCACTGGCTTGAATCTGACAGCAAGGTGGATATTTCTTCTACTCGAGTTATTACGTTACACTACAGCAGCCTTTCACTTAGAAATAAATGACGCAATCCGATAAAATTTAAATCGTTGCCTCAGTAAAAAAAATCTTACTTATGAAAATCCACCTTTAACACTAGGTGCTTTTTAATTATCTAAAGATTGTGGTTGTACAGTTATTTTTAAAAAAATGTAGTCGAATGTAAGGATATCAACTGCTGATCCTCCAAACATCTGGTCAATAATTTTTCAACGGAACTTTTCCAATAGTCATTCTTCATAATAGTTTACTGCTTTGCAGCAGACTGTCGCTGAACTGTTTTGAGCTTTATTGACAGTTTATTGAAAAACATAGGTTGTCGATTTCCTAATTTACGTTACCTTTGACGTTTTGAGTTGAATGTTACCACTGACCACTTAGCCCACTTTTGATCAGTGCATTCTTATAAAACACTGAAGAATATGTTGTTTAGATACTAAAAGCAAAATATCTCTGATAATAATGAAACAGGTTTATATCAGTAAATTTCTATAAGACCTGAAAAACTCAATACAACAAATATAACATTCACTAAGAAAACAATTCAAATGCCAATTTACACAAAAAGTCATGAATAACGCAAATTAGTTAATGGAATGTTGTCCTTTCCTTAAGAAAATACCTTGAAATCTCATATGCATTCAATTTCGCGTGTCAGACAGCCTAGTGAATTATCAACTATAACATGAATTTTTAATTGTTTTTTTGGGTTCAGTTAAAGCAAATAGTAATAGTATTGTTTCCAACACTGTTTAGAACGTTGGTATTTGAAACAATTAGCCCAGCATTGTGCTACTGAAGAAAGAAGTGGTGAGTAAAACTAGATATAGAAACAATCTGATAAAACATGAATTAGTTTTGTTATTCCTCATACTTATTTACTGTCATAACTATGCTTCACTGATAGGTTCAACCTAATCTTTTCTTTTATTCTTGCTCCTGACTCAAATTATTTATCACTTCCTATTAATTCCTAGGTATATGTCCGCTTTGAATAACTGGTGAAAAATTGTTTGTAGACTGTTCAGTGCTCGTTTTCTGAAGTATAAACTGATTACACTTTCGTTAATTAGATAAAAATTCAAATGAAACTTGACTCGTACGTGTGAAAAGCAGTTTTGATTTGATTTCATTATTAATCGTTTTCCACCGTTCCCAGTATTGGTACTCAGTGAAAATGTACCTAGGTGAATATTAACAAAATTTTATGTGTGATCATCACAGAGATGTTTATTGGAAACAAATTATTATACTCATACTACCGAAAAATAGAAATATTATTCTTACTAGTCTGACCACTAACTCATGTGTCGAGGTGCACAATAATCTCATTTTCAGAGTGGAGTGTTTCTTGAGCTAGTTGCTTTTACATTCCAGTGATGGCCTTCTTGAAATACAGTGATTCTTTGCATTAAAAAATGATTGATAACGATAAAGCTGTTTTTAAACCTTTTTATTTTATATAAGACAAAGTATCCGGTGAATAAACTGTCAAATTATGTTTCATCGATTCATTTATTTGTCATTTTATGTGACAAGTTGTTCACCAAAAGTACTGAGTTTCCTAACTTACGACATTTTAGTACGTCTTTTTGCGATGCTTCTCTTAATTCGAGGTTAACAGTACGAATCTTTTGTGATACCAGCGGGGAAAACACTTTTGAGATGACTTATTCAAAACATGCTGCTCATTTTGAGTGCATACTATTTTGAATGTTAGAGGTTTTTGAGGAACATCTTTCTTATATTTCTTGAGAAAAAAAGGACAATATCTTATCAACAGCGACTGAATTCCCAGTTAAGATTTATCGGTTTGGTGGCTTAGGGAAAATAGGCCTAATTAGCTTCTACGTTTCATACTTCAGTCAGCACCTGATCACACCTGTAGCCGGAAGAATATTCATCCAAATCCTGTTGTTGCTGAAGCTTTATTCCAAACACCGGTACTTGGTATCAAAATGAATACTTTAATTCATTTTGTTTGCTTGTGTATAAGTGTACTTGAAAAGTTGTGACAAACATTTTTATTACATGCAAAACTGTGTAGTCAACACAAGTATGACCATATAACATGAAGAATGAAAAAAAAATTCTGTGATAGCCTTGGAGAAATTTTGGTTGTCGAAAATCAAATTCGTATTACACTGTTGAGTGTCTGGTGTTCTGTAGTCAAGAACTACTTGTCAATACTAAGCTCTCTTCACTCCTTTGGACGTTTGCAATCTAGAACCTTCGTAGTATCTACCAGTTTACTTCTTTCCACTGTGACTAACAATCATATCACCATGATATTCTTGAGAATCAAGATAGTTTCAATGATAACGGTACCACCACTAGTTTGTAATGCTGAAATGGAATAGGGAGACAGACTTCACAGAACTTGAGAAAATACAGTAGGCCCTTTTTAAAAAATAATGAGTTCGAAATTGCTTCTTAAGAATTTTTGACTACTACACAAAGCTAATTCTATCTAGTTAAATTCTACTGACTGTCATAAATAAGCCAAGGGTAACCTGTATCCACAGATCTTTAGATGTCACAGTTGGTATGCATTTCATTAGAGGAGCTAAGCTGAATAGCTTCGTAGTCCATATTATCAAAAAGCATATCTATAACTAGTGTCTGTAACATATAATCACAGACTAAAGTGAGCATCAAATCCTCAAAGCTGATGTGACGAAGATGTAGTCAACCAGATCGTAATCAGTCCATGTCCTGTAGACACATTCTGCTATGTGAGTTAGACCCTATTTTTGAATACAGAATTGAATTGAAATACTGTTATTTTGAAAGTCGAGTCTTATATTTTTATATGAACTATTCATTACTGCTTTCTTCCACCTCTGTCAAAACCATTCACTTAACCTTCCTTCAGGCTAAATTAAAGAAAAAGCCTAGCATAAATTCTAATTTTTCTTGTCGAAACTGTAATCATACATTCTGCTTTTTAATTTTGATGAATTGTTAAAAACATTTGTGCCTTGGAGAATTCATTCACATACTTTGAAAAAGGCTATCAGACTACTTTTGCATATTGTTTTTTGTGCTTTTCAAATCAGTCTGTTGAATTCCTTCCTCTCTCCTATTCACACATATGCATACAAACACAAAGATAAATGTATTTCATCAAAGCAATAAAGATTAAGGAACATTGATATTACGAATAAATCCATGTAAGGTGCAGAGATTCAAGCCTCTTTTTTTAGCAAAAATACTGACAAAGAGAAGTGAAATGACAGCATTTAAAATATTGCAAAAATTATCACTTGGCTGCAATATGATTCATTAGGCCAGCAATGAAAAAATCTTTTCTTGTTTTGCCGAGACGAAAAAAGTCACTGTGAAACTAACTTTGCTCTCATGATATGCATGCATTCAACTGAATAAAATCCATGAATCTTGAAAATTAAAGGCATATTGAAGTAAAACTTATTAAATAAAAAATAAGATTAAATAAAGAGTTATTTGAGTACCTATGCTTTCATACAATCATAAGCGTATAGTAATGGTGCTAATTAAAACATCTGAAGGTTGATTATATGGTTCCAAGTAGGTGGAAAACATCTATCAACTGGATTTTGAATAGACTGCATGTATTGTCACTTGATCTTGACTGTAATTAACTTGGAAAGCAATCAATAAACATTGTGGCATAGGTTCATTAAATCACTGACTTCTTGTCTGGGAATACTTTTTAAATTCGAACAGAATGCATATAGCCATAAAAACTAGATAAACAGATGGTTAAAGGTTGAAATAGGGATCTCAGCCACACTTAATTATTTACGACGTATTCGGTAAGTATTTGTATCACCTGATAATCCTATTCTCCTTCATCCTCCTGTTTACGTTTTTGTCTTAGAACTAAGATGGGTACACTATTTCTTAGTTGGAATTCTTTTCAGTCTGCCTTTGTACAGGTAGTTAAGACATTTATGTAGTCTTTTCGATCTATCATGGCATACAGTCATTCATCTGGTAAATTTTCGTCAGGTATTTATTGAAAGCGCTAGAGTTTGTTGCCTATCTGATGAGAATAATCATTTCTGTGACGAAATTCAACCCGCTAAGGAAGAACTAAAACTTGAAACATTTTAGGAGTGATATTGAAGTCAACACGATCAATTTATGGCATCTTGAGTCAACATATCACTAAGATAACAAGTTCTTGTTTCTTATGATAACTAGTTTTGTAAATTAGTAGGCAATTTTTCACGTTAAAATAAAGAGTTAAACAGCCTTAACATCTACTTAGCATTTATCATACATATTTATTTTGAAATTTATATCAAACTCTCGTGATGAACATTCACGCTTTTTGTACACCTGCTCAGACTTCATTTCAGTCACTAGACAGTTTAACAGACGCAGGTACAAACACATTATTTTTAGTTGTGCAGAGCCGAGAGAAACAAGGAACTAGTTTTCCTGGTCAGTCATAATGTTTGTCTTTTTAAAATTTCAGCAGGTTAACTGATAACGTTTTTATCATTGAGATTCACTACTTTTTGTTCACTTACCTGATGATAATTTAATGTTATTAGATTCAGCGAAAATCCAAGTCGAGTTGAAAATTATACACTTCGCGTACACTGAGTATGTTATAAAGCAAGGAGCGAGCTAGTCTTCTTAACACTCTGTCAGATTCATTGAAGTTTCAGCCAATGAGAGTATATACTTTCAGAATGTACTTCTTTTTTCTTCTGCATAATGTTGGTGTATAGAAATAATAAAGTATGACAGAATTATGAAACCTCAATGCATATGCTTACTGATATATGCATCTGAAGATAAATAAGATTATCCTATGAGCCAGAATGACATATAGCGTGCACTTAATCTTTGGTTAAAAAGGTCATTCGCAGTGGATGCTGTTGTCTATCCTTTTCTAAAACTTGGATTTCACCCTTTTTCCATTTCACGCCTTAACAAAGATATTGTCTTGAAATCCTGATTGACACAATAAAACGTCCTCTCAGCTAAAACCTTGTAGTTTGTTGTAGCTATATTTCGTTATGAAAACATGTGCACAATTATTTGCCAAATAACATGTATCTCACATTAAAAAACTAGACCCTCAGCGCTAGGTATTTCATGTTTGAATATGCATTCTCTACAGATTGATAGTGCTGTAATAACATTTATTCGAAACTTATGCAAATGAATAAAACTTGCTCCTTGTTTACAGTAATTATTTAACTTTTCAAATATTTGAGGTAGGACTATCTGAAATTTACTGAGCTGCCTTTGTGACACTTCAATTTAAGCAACTGAAGTGAAGAAAAGTGAAGAGGTTTTAGTGGTTATTGACCTTAATGTGTATGACATCAGTCATTTGAAAAAGCATCATCGCATAGATAACCAAAATATTTATTTAATCCTACAAAATGCCTAAAACTGTCACTCAGAAAGGTAATTCATTTATTTTTTTTCTTCATGCAGCCCACACTCATATCTAAGTAACATAAGGGTGCAGTAAATCAGGAATAATACTGCTACAGGAACTAACCTGGATATACTTTGATGATGCTGAGTATTGGTTAGTCTTATGTAGGCATTAATAACACCAGGAATATTAGCGAATGGCATCTTACTTGATAAGTTATACATTTATCACTGTCTTGGAATTTTTAGTTTATTTTTTTAAAGACGAGTAACTGCTTGTGTTTTTTAAAGATACTGAAAGTGGAAAATATTGTCCCTCTTATTATGGCTTTGATATACTTTTCAACTGTATGTGCAGAAGTTCATATCTACTATGTTAAAGGAGAATACTATGTAACCTGGAATAT
The DNA here is from genome assembly GCA_944470555.2 of Heterobilharzia americana. Lineage (NCBI taxonomy): Eukaryota > Metazoa > Platyhelminthes > Trematoda > Strigeidida > Schistosomatidae > Heterobilharzia > Heterobilharzia americana. The sequence goes on from OX104134.1 coordinate 66,213,687, forward strand.
TTAAATCCTTCTTTTGCCTTCAATTTGTCATCTTCCAGGTTACCTATTTAGATCTGGTTAATTTACTTGAAAGCTAGGTGTCGAGCCTTGCGTGACAATAATTGCACAAAGCCGTTAACCAAAACAAAATGATAAATAGCAAAGTTTAGATCATTTCCTAAACAAGTAGAATGCATTTATCTATGTTTACAGAAACGCCTAATAATATGTATTATATCCACAGGATGAAGACTCACTTGATGCCTAGCACAATGGAATAAACTATTTCTTCTTCATTAAAACCATCTGATTGAAATGGTCAGATCACAGGACCATGACTTAACAAGCTTTGTCACATGAACAATTACTTTTATACCTTAGTAAAATCGATGAATGCGAACGGCACTACTATTTTCATTTTTGCAGTTTTATACTTTCTAATTAATCCTTTCGTTTTACGACTTGAAAATACTAAAGGAAGAAATGCTATAATAGTGACCATCACTGTGTAGGCATATGGCTGCATGATCTATTAAACGTACTCATAAATAAATTACTTACATGTTAAAAAAAACCCATTTATCTCTGCCTATTTTTCACTGGCAAATATGCAAGAACAGTGGAGCTGTTTAATTAGGTAATTTTGTACGTTTGAATTCCGTACCATAATTAAATTTTACGATTCATGCAAAAAACTATAAGTCATGTTTACCTTAAGCGTAAAACAGGTCCTTTTTGCAGAAAATATTCAATGACATCTAAATCAATTTTTTTAATGTGAAGTAGAGAAAACATAGTAATTAACTTGAAGTAGTTAACAAATATTATCAAAATCAAATATATAATTACGCATATTTGAAAACAAACAGACACTGTCTTTGTATTACTTTAACAATAATCAGGAGTAAACTGTCAACATTAAGGATGGACATGTAATTCACGATGATAACGTTTCCTTTTTTCAATCTTAATGTTCATTGTAAAAAAGAAAAGCAAACGTAGTTAGCGCCTATGTTGCATAATTCAATGTTTCATGTCTACAAAGAGGAGAAATTCTTCATTGTTAGTCTACAGAAAACTTCATTTGTATGTATTGTACTTAGATAATCATCAGCAAGGCATATTCATAGCCTTGAATGTGAATAACATTCCCCCAGAAATTTGAGCCTAGTCTGTTAGTGTAACACATGCTAATGGTATCACAAAATGCATTACACAAGTTTTTTTCACGTATAATTTCACTACTTTATAAGTTTCTTAAGAGAAAATAAAACTTATCTAGCATAACTATACACATATGCTTATTTTCACCCAATATGTTCCTCAAATATTTGAATATTTCCTGTTCATCTCTCATTTCCTCATTCACAGTGCTAAGTCTGTACAGCCAGTTCATAATGTGTAGATTATTTTTATGGCTAAATATGGTAGATCGGAACAGGAGTAATTTATATTAACAGTTACAGTGAGCTATATAATGTGTTCAAGGGAAGCAACTTATATTTCAGTAGTAATCATGAATACCTTATGGTATTATTCTTCTTGTGCCGAATAAAAGCACTCCAGCAGGATATATGGCATTCAGAAACTGGAGTATTTAATTTTCACTTAATCTATTATTAGCAGGAATATAGCTTATTAATGTTCATAAATGGAGTTTGTCCCTCATTAAGAGATCTTATCAGGTACTCTGCCGACTATTTCCTTATGTTTGTATCAGATATAATGTATTAGAATAGCTTCCTGCTACTAAAACCACTAAGAAAATAAAGTATCAGATAACAAAAGGCTGCACTTTTCAATAAACAATTTAGAAAAAAAGGAAAGTATAAAAGTAAATCCTTGAAGACAATCTTTTAGGTCACTTGATCGGTATTCAAAAGGCCTGTTACCGCACTTCAATGATAGTACATGCTTTACTTAAGCCTGAAAACCAGCGTTTATAAATACTCAAAATTATCGACTAACTTTAAGTAGTCCAGTTAAGAAATACAATTTCATCTCCTTGAAATTATGTTATGAAGATGATCCAGGTGAGCCAGAAAAGACTATCAAATGACAAGTTTCTTCTTATGTACAACTTGAAAATGCATGACAGTGATCTTAACTTAGATACACGAAATTTGATAATGATTCCCAGGGATTATAGACATTAATCATTCTTCCCTTCAACGCCGTTTTCTTGGTTTGGAACCGGGATAACATTGAAGCGGAAAAATATAGGCAGGTGCTGCTGAATTAACTAGGTTCACTAAGAATCTGTGCACTATGAAAGCATATATATACGTATATTTTACCTTTACTGAGTCACTTGATTTCGATCAATATTATCAAGAGCTATGCCTTTTCTTCTTCGGTGTCGAATAAGTTCTGCCCAAATGCTTAATTCATTTTCTTGCTGAATAAACAGTGTCATTATATTCCTATCTCATTCAAAATTAATACAATGTTTTCAAGTAAATGGTATTGTTCACAAAACTTATTCAATTATAGTTATCAGTTGAATTAAAATGAAATTTAAATTGCATTCATGCTAAAGACTAAAAAGCAGCTTTCAGTTGAAATAACATGACTGCTTCAATTTGTTTTGCCCAAAATGTCGTTATCCGACTTATATTTAATTGCTTCAGAAACAATAAAATCTGTTTAACTAAACTTATCACTCCTATGACAAACGAAATTGAAGGAAATAACTAAGAACTAAATATTTTTAAGTTAGATTTAGGATGATAGGATCTAAGTTGCTCAATAATTCATCCACTGTTCTGAATCCTTTGCATTTCATTTGAAATAATTTCATCCCAAAGGTACCAATTGTTCTATCTGTCTTCTAGCAGAGTCGAGTCCCGATCACTGACCAATATCTGCATCACTGTTTGCTGCTCAATTAATTTTTACTTGCAGCTTAAGTGATTAAACATCCGTCTCCATTAGTCTAGTAAGTTGTTCGCATCTTTTGTACATTTAGCTTGATTTCTTTCATACTGTGTACCTTCAGACAACTTTGAAAATGTTTGAGTTTTGAGAAAGAGCGCCATCTAAAAATCACTCAACTATTCGGTGAACAAAGCATTTCTAGACAGACAAAAAAGGGGTTAAAGGTATCATTAGAAAATATGTGACGTCTGTTACAAATTTTGTTCAAATTTGTCATATAAGCGCATATATTCTAATCGTTCATGTTCGTCTATGGAATTCATCCACCCTTGCTTCCAATATCTTCTGTAGTTGTTTTTTACGTCAAACTATATTTAGTTCTTGCAATGTTGAAAAGTATTTCAAAATAAAATGGCAAATTTCACGGGTATTCATTATTTTATCTTTATTTATATCTTAAGCGAATGAGTGTTGATAACAGCAATGGAAACCGACATAGTTGGCGGAAACATATAAAGTGGATTTAATAATACACATGAAGCTGATAGGAGAACTGAATAATAAATGGTCAATGATAAATAAAGTCATTTGTGACAATTATATTTGTATTGTCTTTAAATGTATTAAAATTTGATCGAAAAGCATCACTACTGTGGCGTGTTTAACTTCTTAGAGAAGTTTTCCGGCACTTACCGATGAAATAAATTAGACAATAATTTGTCATGTGCATAAATGAGTAGCTGAAATACAACCTATATTTTCTAAAACACTAATTTTTCATGATTATTTAGATTACCAGTTTGATCACATGCGATCTTGAGCATTATCCATTCAAATAAAATCTTATATGCCATACATATTCAATTTTTAGTTTGTAGAGATTTTCTGATTTTAAAGTAGTTTTCATCATGACATATATCAGATGGGAAACCGTAGAAAAGCTGGAAGTGCTGAGCAGCTGCTTTGTCCGTTTGTGGGACTACTAACCAAGGCATATGAACAACCTGAGACATATATTTATATATTCTATGCATTTTTGCCATACATGTATAAGGGTGGATGCTTGAGCAACAACCTAAGATTCCACCCTTGATGGTCGCTGAGTTCCTTGATTAGTAGAAACGCGGTAAGACAACAGATGTATTTCAAAATACATGCAAAATACAAAGGTCTATTTACATTTTGACCATTTGTAGATCTTTCTAAAAAGACATATCTTATCTATTTCGCTCCATCACCAAATGTGATACTTACAAGTATGGCTAGGTGCTTTTTCTCGAAACGTGGAAGCAATACGACTGGTTACGAAAACCTACAGGGATTTATGGCTTTTTATGGAGATCAGGACAATCTTACCACACTTTAAAACAATGTTGAAGAAATGTGCAGTTTTATTTGGTGTGACATTCCTTTACAAATGAGAAGTCAGGAAACATACTCAAATCACCATCAAACTCACAGTGAACTACTTGTAGAATATTATATGAGCTGCTGATTCACTGCTGCAATCTAAGTCGTCCTTAAAAAAACGTCGACTGTTCGTTAATGTTTGGGTGGAGTTCACCGACACTCGTCAAAGACAAGTGATATCCTTTAATCGTGAGAAAATGAAACTTTCTCTTTTATTGTTAGATGACTCTACGATGCTGTTTATTCTTTAATGAGTTCAATGTCTAAGTACTTATTAATGTCATTTGTATATATCTACTATGGTGGATAACAGTATGAGAAAGTATCGACAACGGTATAAAAAGAGATTTTTATTGATATTGATATTGATATTGATATTGATTTTATTGATTTTTATTGATATTGATAAGTGCTTTCGTAATGTCTGGAACGCAACCGTTTTCAGGTGCGTTGTGTTAAGGATTACGTTATCTTCAAAACATATCACTCTTATGAAATTTATTAAAATTTACAGATTTATGTTTTCATACAAAAGTTTAATAACTCTAATTCTAAATCGAAAAGATTTGTCACAAAAGATTGTACAAGTAGTGTGTGTACAATTTTCAAGCACTTTTGCATCGTCACATTATGCAAAGAATTAAATTTAACAGAACTACGAAATTCATATTTCTTTATCCTGTGGCTTCTCTACTTTGCATCTTTCTGATAATTTTAAAGTGATTTGCATGACTTCAACACTACAATCACTGATTTCCAGGTAAACATATGTAAAATCAAAAGGATTCGCTTGTATATATTTAAATAAATGAACTAATCACGTTACACGAGGATTATTAATAACTTCAGTCTCATTAAGGAAAAACAAAGACACTAGCGTGTTTTTTTCTACCTATATCTTTTGGTCTTTTTACACATGATGTATGAAATATCTCGACTATATTTCTACACATTGTTTACAAGTACGAAGATTAACCTTAAATTAAATTCTGCAAAATGAACAGAATTTGCATAAATTTAAATTAAAAAGGGGATAAAAATATGTTCATTCGGTTTTCCTATTTTGTTTGCGTGTTCTGCAACATCTAAAATTCATTCATTTTTACTGTTTGACGGACAAATTGATCCTTTCTGAAAGTGTTTATAATATAGCAAACATAGCTAATGGTCAGAAAGAGAAAAGACAATTTTAATCATTAGCTGTTAACCTCGATTAGGAGTACACAAAAAAAGTTGTCTTTTTCTGTTGCAATGATCGTTTTTACGTTGGCTGTCGGGCAATAGTAAGAGTTTATTAACTTTTTATCGAATTCGTAGTTGCGGTGTAGCTCCATTTATTAACGACATTCATAAGTTATTTCCTCTACTTACATATAATAACTAGTTCAAAAATAGTGGAGTAATAAATAATTCGATTTATTACTCATTTTTGTTAAAGTTACAATAAATAAATTTTAAAAAACGCATTTACACATTTCACTAAAGTTAGAAGAGTTCAATCTTCAGTCTACACTGCGCAACTGCTTTGTTTGTACATTGTCAATCACTGAGATTTTGTATCTGAAACTTTGAAAATATTGTTTTTTGTCTGAATCCCTAAACATGCTTTGCAGTACTGCAGTCAAGACGTTTATCCAAATGGTATACAAGTAATGGGTAACCGACTGACACATTGCTGTGTTTACGAAGCAAATGGTATAATTTTTCGTTTATTTAAACAGATGCTATGCTCATATAAAATTGAAGACCATGATTACAACTGTTAAATGAAGGAAACCAATTGTTGCTTTTATATTAATAAACTGTAAACAGTTTTCATTTGTTGCTACCTACACAACGATGTATGATATGAGTTCAGACGACTGAGTTATATATCATATTTTGAGCTGCTGTTCATTCATCATTTCACTTTTATCCCAACCGCTAGATGCTACCTTGATGTGGTCGTTAAATTTGCACCTTGTAATGACCCTACAAGCTACATCAGCTTTAATCCCTATTGTTTGAGATCCTGTCATGTCAGAAAGATTTGTTGGATAGTGGTAACACCAAAAAGGTTTACCGCTGAAGTGTAAATTCCTACGTCTTGATAGGAGTTCGCGGGCAAAATCGTTTTGTTAGCTGGAGGGAGTGCAACTGTAGTAAGGTGTTCCTCCTATGGAAGGGAGCGGGGGTTAGAAAAAGTGGCTCCAGAAACAGTGCACTCCTCCCTGTTCATTCTGTCGGTGCTGGCGGTAATAGCTTTCCTATCAGCAGTTCAGATAGTCATAGAATCATGGAATCAAATTCTCGATCAGAAAGCGCATTTATCCATGGAAACTAGTCACCAACCACTTTTTGCGGTGTTCGGTTGAATTGATCTGTAAGAAATGGGAAGGGTCGTGAGACTAGTCGATGCTTATTCATAATTTCCGTGTATGCGCTCACTGACTGCAGTTCAAATAATGCAGAGGAAGAATTATATTAGAAGCTATCAGTTTTACTGGAAAAAGCAGGACGATATGATCATAGTGGGACGCGAAATCAACACTCGAGTAGGGGAATCAATCCAATCGGAGAGGGTTCTGGAAAGTATCGACGGAAAACCCATGCCAACGAACCAAAAATGGTGATCGTCAGTTTCAGTTCTGCTCTGACAGTCACTTGTTTCTGGCCAGCACTAACTTCAAGCATAAGAAGAGACACTATCGCACGTGGCTTCCACCAATACCCAAACTACGGATGGATGCAAATAGATTATATTAGTTCGAGAGGATAGGTAATAGATTGTTGCTCTTTCTGGAGTAGTAGTTTGGACTCCGATCACTCGTTAGCATGAGGACATGTATGTCTGCCGCTTACTGATCGCAGACAACAGCCAACAGTTAAGCTCATGCATGCTCGATTGAAATATGAGAAAGTGAATCACACAATTAAGGAGGTGACGGCTAACCATTTATCTGAACATGACAACATTGCTAATCCTGAGAAAACCTGGCGCTGCATTAGGTCGGTAGTAGAAACAATAGAAACCTAAACAAAGAGATTATGAAACGTTATTGGATTTCCATGAAGTCATTTGAACTACCTGGTTTTGGCCATATTGAGGAGCTAAATCAACCTAAATTTGAACTGATCAAGAGTTTTCACAATGGTTGAAGCAGTAATGGGTGATAAAAGTGAAGTAGGTGGGGAAAGCATCAGTTTTGGGCTACATTTAGCCACTATTTAAGCTTATTAAGGACAACGGCCAGAAAAAGACGATGGTTAGAGTGACCATCACCAGAAAGGATGTCTCGCTAATAACCTCCAAGTATAGACAATAAGAACATTAGGCGCAACACTTTGAAGCACAGTTCAACCGGCTGACAAAATAACTTCAGTTACTCAACATCCAGCATGAACCTGAATGTGACGTATATGTTGGTCCTCCAACCCTCCTTAAAGTTAAGAAAGATGTTTTGGACCTGATACAATTCAGAGCAGGGTGATCTGACAGTTGGCTACTCGAATTTTTCAACTGTAAAGGCAGCAAACTGTTGATTAAGTTAACGGAGGTACTAGGCAGTATTTGAGAATCAGAGGTATTGCGGTCAGACTGGTCAGACTGCTTCACTGATCACTCCAGTCTATTAGAAGATAGAGAAGTCCTATTGTGACAACCATAGAAGAATCAGATTAAATAATATCATTTCCAAGATTCTAGGATTCATAGCTATCCAATGTCTTACTGGAACTGAAGAACAGCAAACTTGAGGAAACCAAGCAGGTTTCAGTGCAGATTGAGGGTGCATCGCTCAGATATCCGCCCTTTGGCATGTTTTAAATCCTTGGCATACTTTGCCTGTGGCCAACCCTCTCCATATTTCTTGACCTGAAGGAGTCATTTTTGAGGCATTTTAGCAGTATCTGAGTATGAAAAAAGTATTGAGTAAGCATATCGTGCTTATCACCGCTCTCTGTTCGAATTCACACACCCGTTTTAGGGCTTACAGACAGTTGTCATCAGAGTTGACGACAATTTGTGGCGTCCCCCAGTATTTCCTACTGTCCCCGTTCCTATTTAACTTCGTTATAGACATACTCATGGATACACGTTTGGGTATCTCTAACTTTAAATGGATTAAACTACTCCTTGGATTTCATCTAGTTGACTTGAAGTATTCAGACGATATTTTCCTGGTAAGTGAATACGCCGATAAAATGCAGGGTCTTCTAAACGCGTTGAGCAGAAATCTGAGTATATTTGGAATGCGTGTCGCATCTGTCAAATGTAAGATAATGCTTTTGGACTGGTCTGCACCTTCTCCCAGTTTTATGACAGAGAGTGAAGTGGTTGAATGCAGCTACCACTTAACTTGACTGTGGAGCCACATCAGCCTGAACGGGCTCGTTTTTTACAGAATCTAAGCCAAATATGAAAGGGTCGTTTGGTATTTGCCAACTTATATCATCTCTGGCGTTGGAGAGATATCCAACTATCTACCGAAGAACATGACCATTAAAAGTAAAGAGATGAAGTGCTTGCGGGATGTTGGTCATAAGTGCCTTTGTAGCATTTTTTGCGCATGGTGAAATCACTATATGGACGTTTTCGAAGTTAGGCGAAGGGTGCTGAACAAGGAAGGTAATTTAGTCGACGCAGTTATCTTGTGCGTTCCGATTCACCGTATACCCCAATGTGTAATGCTAGATTAATTCGGATTAGGCTGGAGGAAGGCTCTTTCAGTGCATGGCGGTGATGAGTCTCTTAACCCGGTGACTACAGCCTGAAAAAATCCTTTGAATTCCATTGGTATATTGGATTAGACAATATGAAGTTCGTTAACCTCCAGTGGCCAATCAGTTTATGCAATCAAGTCCTACACCAGGTTAATCGCTGCCGAAGTAACTCAATGATAATGTTTCTGACTGAAGCACTGAGTGATGTGGGTTCTAATCTCAGGCGGTATGTGGGATGCATTAAGATGGCAGATATGCCTTGCTGATGAGTGCCAAAAACCACGAAAACTAGGTACAGGATTTCCTGCTGATTGGATCCGTCCAAACAAAAGAAGGCTAAGAGTGGCCAAATTGGCTGATTTATCGGTCAGTGAGGTCTCACTCTATTGATCTGAGCTATTTAAATAGGTATAGACTGTGTGACTAGGGTCACTGGGACCATGGGCTCTTGGTGGAATGGCTGAAAATCGGTATTAGTGGCCCAGATTTATTGACTCTATTGTCCTCTAAGTTTTGAATATTTGCAATTACATTAACTTCGATTTGTTTCTCCTCCCATATACCTTTATCTACTATGGTTTTACTCTTTTTCCATTCACTTGTTCTTTGCTTGCTACCGTGAAATGTGTCAACTTCGACCGATGTACTTGTGTACGAGGTCTTACGTTGATTTTGTCTCCTTGTCTGGTTACTCCATCTTTGTGCATTTATTTTACTTAGTTCTATGCGCTCTCTTTTTAACGTTAATTGTTCACTGAATAACGTCCAAAGTTTTGCAATTCTAGTGTGCTTGTGCATTTATCGCATATATACTAATTACCAACGTGTTTCTGTTACCTGCCTACTTCTGAAAACAAATCTGGGTGAATTGTATTTATATAGTTGTCTTCGATATTGAAGTCACCTTATTCCCGTCCTTTAGGATTTACTTTAATCAGCTGATTACGTAACGGATAGCAAAAATATTATGACTATTGTATATTCCTTCTTCCTGTCTTCATCACCTGATGATTGTTACTGGAAATCAAATCTTTCCTGCCAAATAATGTGAACTGTCCTTCCTTTCATGGCTAACTGCTTGTCGTAAAATGTGACAATATTCTTGTAGTCCTATAGAAAAATAGGTTTTTTTGATAATACTGTTTACCGTTAATATCTATCAACTATTCTTAACAGAGCATCACTCAAACACATTGGAATATGATATTATTACATATCCAGAAGATTAAAACATCTCCACATTCTAAATTAAGTTATCATCTACTGAAAACGTATATCATTTTGTTATTTAATTGCAAGTAAAATAGCACATCTTTGTAATACGTTATTTATTCTAATGTTATTTCATGGACTTTGAAGAGTGCTCAGTGACTTGATTCCCCTTCTGCTTCGCTCAACTTGCCGAAACTGACGTTTCATTGTTTTTTAGATAGTTTAGTTTCATTTGTTCCTGATATTTATCTCAAACATAAACAAGTTAATAGAAAGTCGCTGTGTGCTAAAGCGATGCCAATATTTGATACTTTATTATTCTGCAATCTATATTTAAGAGGCTTAACCTAATGTATGGAAAATATGTTAAAAATAAAGACTCAGGCGACTGTTATATGAAGTGGCTGATGATAACACTTCATATTTCTAGACACTTTTCACAAAGGAAAATAGCCAAACTGGACACAAACTCACAATAAACCTTAAAACCTTATTTAATAGACCCTGGTTCCTAGCAACCTCACCTTGGTAACTGCGCTTTTGAATTGTTTAAGGAGAATGTATTGACAACAAACATTATGGGATGAATCGAATTCATTCCATGTACTCTAAATCTTCCACATACGCACTAGATTTAAAATTGCATACAGTAAGCTGTCAATGTCCAGTATAAGTCATTTGATACATTTCAATAGTAAAAACGGCACTATATACATCTTTCACATCTAAAATTCAATATTTATATACAGGAACAAAGATGAATGATAAAGTTTATAACCTCATCAACCAATATAGGGAACAAGTAACATAACAAATGAGACTATAAATCGATCAGTAAGCACAAAGAATACAACAGGATGTAATAGTATTACAGGAATATGATTAGGGCTCAAAAAATAGAAACTTTGAGCAAACGAAATGAATTTGATTCAGCCCACAATCTTTTTTGTTCTTACTTTGCTAATTGTATACAGGGAACCAAATGTATGAAAATATCTGACACTAATGATGAAGACTGCAAGTCAAAAGTTACCATAAAGATCGTAAAATGTAGTCTACTCTTTTCAGAATGAAACCACCGGATTTCTCTTCATTTATAAGAACAAACTAATTTACTGCTTAGAGGCCACTTCCAGAAATGTTTTGACGATATTACTTTGACATTTTTAGCTGCCTACAGATAACTTTAACCATATTTTACTTTATGTCTTTTCTGATTATGTATGGTGAGTCTCCATTATTACCCAGATATTTTCGAACAAATTTATTATTCTTGATTATCCAGTGAGAATATTGTTGCCAATTAAACCATAGTTCAGTCGCAATACCTGTTTCCATCAGCAATCTATTTTTCGAAGTTTGCAGTTTCTAGTCAGGAGATGATAAGTCCAGTCACACAGATTTATGCAATTTTTTAGTGCCTGCATATCCTTATTAGTACGCATATCTATATTCGTATGCATGTAAGATATATCTTATCAGATCAATTTTATGTATAATTGGTTGATAATCAACATAAAACACAGCAACAATAGAACACCATCAAATAAATGCTATGTAAATATTTTAAAACAAGAGTTCAAGTTTTCGACGTCAATACAGCTTTATCATAAATTCATTTAGGCTTAATTTTTGATTTTCACCATTGTAAACCTTTTGTCGTGTATCTCCATCATATTCAAATTATTAAGTATAACCATGTACAAATTAAATCCTCAACTACTTTGTGACAAAAACCTTGAAATTCCACACTTCAGAATACCAATCATCGCAATGCTACGTCATCAATTAAAGTATCACGAAGATGCATTTTTGTCCTTGTTGAGGATTTTTTAGAAAGAACTACTGCTCATAGTTTCATGATTTATATATATATATATATATATATATATATACATATATGCTGAACTATAATCAGTTATTTAAAATCTTCTAGTATGTAAAACTACAAAATGATCCTTTCTAAGAAGTGACTCTAAGCGTGAGTTGGATCAGAGCAAGAAGGTTACAGAGTTTTTATATTAGCATAAAATTTCTATATTTTACAGATGAATATCAACTGAAGGTTTCCTAATGAAGATTGTATCACTTTCTTTTAACCAGGTATATCAAGAGGAGTTGGATTTGTCCGCTTCGACCAGCGAACAGAAGCAGAAAAAGCAATTAAGCAATTCAACGGAGTAACTCCCCCTGGAGCAGCAGACCCAATCACTGTTAAATTGGCCTGTTCTCCATCCTCACTGTCGACCATTCTTTCATCGATAACCAATAGATTGAAAAATCACAATAATGATGTTCTTTGCTCGAGTGAGAATTCGCTTCCAACTCGGGATCCACGTATCAAATATATGAACAATCTTAGGAAAGCCTTGATCGCTCATCTCGTTAATCCAGCTCCTGCTTCTAAATATCTCACAAAATCCGACAAAGATGAATTAAATTTGATGATTCCAAACCAGGTATAATTAAAAATGAGGTCTTTTTCTGTCAGAAAACCACATTTGCTTCCAGTTTGAATTACCTTTACGTCCTTATCCAAACTAACAAACGTTTCGACTTTCTTTCAGGAAGGTCTTCACGTAGTCTTTATTATATTACTAAAAAAACACATACGTATGTGATATTAATGTATGACTTAGTGTTAAAAGTGTTGGTTTATGAGGCTTTCTACTTAGTAACATTCAACTGTTTTATTACTGCTAAACTATTTTTGCAATATCAACTGCACTCACATAGGGAGTGATCTATAAGTGCAGAATATAACTGTTGCCTGGTAAACTGCAAATTTTGTCCAGCACAATCGGGCTTTTCGTTAAGTATGATAAAAATAAACTGTTTTTTTTCTAATTTGCATCAAATTCGAATCCAATTTATTCAGTAATTAACAGTAACCAGAGGACAAAACAGAACGAATATCTGGACCGAATCGCGATAAGTAGAGAAAACCAGTCAGTATGTAGATAGATATTTATATGTTATATAAATATAGGATTGCATAAAATGTGAGTAAAGTACTTATTCCGAAGCAGATTTCACTGCAAAAACGATATCAGTTTCCGATTTACTGTGCACATTATTACCTGATTCTTGACAGTCGAAATTCGGCATAAAACCCTGTGCTTAGCAGAAACGTCCTAATTTTTCATGTCATTAATAATTTGAAAGAAAATTTCAAACTGTGTCTCATCAACCATATCTTGATCACTGTAGAATTTAGTTTTCTGGTTGTTAAAAGCACTCATAGGACTGGTAGACAATGAATTGATGCCAGCAATACAAATGAATCACTTTCAGCAATTTGCACAGCAAAGTGCTGAATGCGTCTTGACATGAAACAGCTTTTTTTGTAAATTGTAACTTTCGTCCTTGAAATATTGCTTTCATTAGCAATACATTTCTACTTGTCACTGCATTTATGCTATTTTCGTCGACATTTCAGGAGCCCCATGTAAGTCAAGCATTCCTTTTGATTATGAAACTATTCAGATGTCACTTAAGTGGTTACCCGATATAACTGGAGCCGCTAAAGTGGGTTTTTATTTAATCATCGAAAAAAAACTGAGACAGTAGAATATCGCAATACCGGAAGAATTATTACTGTCAACCAAATAATACCTTGAAGAATAGTAGAATGTTTTATTCCAAAATCTTAGTATTTTGCCAGTTTCCTAATCACAAGTGAAAATCTACAGTATGCTTCAAATACCTTTGCTTCCAGGCATTTCATTGACACACCAATAATGAATCTTCTCATTTCATTTTAACCCGTAGTCACCAAATATTATCATATTAGAGACAAATCTTTCAGAAAAACTTGAGTTATTGTATAATTATAGAATATTAGGAGAACTATCCTCATGCATCAAAACACTTAAATCCAAGTTAAATTACAGCTTTTTTGAATCTGTTCGACGTCTTTGGTGTTTTGATGAAAAATAATTTCGTTGAGCATATTTACTGGTTAAACTTTTCAAACATTTAGTAAGCAATGGAAATAGTCAAAAGCAGGTATTCGGATGAACCTACATTGAATACTTTATAGACATCAGACGTTTTTATATCTCCGTCTCTTACTGTAATATAAGCAACCCATTTACAGTCTTATCTTCTACAGACTACTGAACAGTGTTTAAGATGAATTAGCTTTTGCGTATATGTCTTTAGATTTTATATTGAAGACAAGATCAAAGGCAACAAAATCCTTATAACATTTTATTTATCAAGTTTCTGTTATTCCTTTTCGTTTGATCACTAAATTTCTTCAGAGATCGTACTCATCTAACAGAAATATGTGTACTGAATAAAGGAAAGATAAATTATATTTACACCACAGTTTCACTTACAATATTTTTTTCAGAACAATACAGTTTGTAAGAGCATAAATAAGCATTATTCAGAATTTTAAAATGAAATTTCATTGAGACTCCAAACGCAATCTTTACTAATAACCATTATGTTGAGCGACACAACCAATTTTGAAATAAAATTCCTACAACAAGATTGGGCTTTGGATGATATGGAAAGCTGTTACTGTTGATCTGGTGAAGAATATTTGTAGCACAGGTGGATGGCCTTGGTAGTATTGTGTCATCTCAGCTGGGCTGTTTAGTCGTGGAGCTCTCATCATCTTGCTAAATGACATCATCAGCACTAACTTCAGTATGAAGTTAGCTGTCAGTATCTCTCCATTAGTGATTGAGTATCATAGCCTGACGAACTGTTTTGTGATTGATTGTTTCCTTTGACTGTTGTGTCATTGACTGTATAGATTTTCCTGTTGGTTGTTCCTCTGTTTGACTTCCGACATTTCTGTCGTTTATCATTTCTCTAATTGATTGATAGACTGGGTCTATGTCTATACATCTGCTGATTGCTCACTGACCTGAATGCCAAGCTTCTAGGAATTCTCTGATATTCTTTGTGTTTCCTCTGTCTGAAATTTTTACATTGTTGAGATTAAATCCATGTCCATAATTATCTACATGCATTGGAATGAGTGGTGAAATGTCGTGACGTTTAATAGACAATTGGCGTTCATGTAGATGAAGACAAAGAGGAAGACCACTTTTTCCAATGTAATGTTGACTACAGTTATTACAGTTAATTTTGTAAATGATATTCTGTTTTTCTTCTTTAATTATTACGTCCTTTGGTCTGAATATAGTGCTTGCAAGGAATTTGTTGATTTATGAGCCATACCAATTCCAAGTGGTCTCAGTAATCTTGTCGGGATTTCTGATATATTCTTTATGTATGGTAGGATGATGCATTTATTGATTTTTGTCGGTGACTTTGTAATTGTTGTTGTACGGGATAGGCATCTTCTGATAAAGTTTCGTGGTAGCCATTCTTCCTCAGGATAGACACCAAGTAATTTTCTTCATTTCTCCGTGAAGTTGTTGTACTGCAGTGTGTTCTCACTCTTTTAATAGAGTCTTCACGCAACCGATTTTGTGTTCTGTTAGTTTGTTGCTGCTGTAGTTTAGGATTTGGTCAGTGTGTGTTGACTTCCTGTACATTTGGGTTTCCAGCTTCTCGGTATTCGTTCTACTGACTAAAATACCCAGGAATGGTAGTTGGCTGTTCGACTCCTTCTCCACCGTGAATCCGATATCATTGAAAACGTTGTTGATCAATCTGTGAGTGTTTTCTATATCATCTTTCTTAATGATGACAAAGTATCGTCTGCATAGCCAATCCAAAATTTTTAGTTGAATCAAAGTGGAATGATGGCTTCCAGTCTCTGCATTACTGCTTCTGCAATTAATCCTGATACCAGCGATCCTGTTGGAGTTCCTACCATCTGTCTGTATATCTTGTCACTGAACTGGAATTATATTGCTAGGCCTAGGTCAATGAGTCCCATCAGACTTGAACATCTACGTTTTATGCATTCTGTAAGGCTTGTATCTTCAGTAGAAGGGACATAGTTCCCTTGGTCAATTGGGTTTCAGTGGATGTGTAAAGTCTTGTGACATTGAAGGATAACAAAATGGAAGAAGCTATTCTTCAGAAAGGATTGAACCACAACACTGGAGGTGCTTCAAAACCAGAAATTTTTGCTGCATTAGAATCGTCTCTTAAAACACCAGGATTAAACGAAGTTACTTAACAAGAAATACGGCAAACAATAGTACCACTGACCAGGCAGAAGAGACATCACGTTCAAACGAACACTCAAGAATATAAAACACTTAAAAGACTGAAAAGTGGGAAAGATATAGTTATACTTTCAACAGACAAAGACGCATTACAGTAGTCATGGACAAACAAGACCATATCAAGAAGGCGAAGAAGTTGCGCAAAGAGGAAAATGTATGTCAACCACTTGAAACAAACCCTATTCCTAGAAGCTTGGCATTCAGGTCAGTGAGCAATCAGCAGATGTATAGACATAGACCCAGTCTATCAATCAATTAGAGAAATGATAAACGACAGAAATGTCGGAAGTCAAACAGAGGAACAACCAACAGGAAAATCTATACAGTCAATGACACAACAGTCAAAGGAAACAATCAATCACAAAACAGTTCGTCAGGCTATGATACTCAATCACTAATGGAGAGATACTGACAGCTAACTTCATACTGAAGTTAGTGCTGATGATGTCATTTAGCAAGATGATGAGAGCTCCACGACTAAACAGCCCAGCTGAGATGACACAATACAACCAAAAGCTTTAACTGTATTAGATAACGTATGAAAAAATCGTTGTTTCTTTGTCTTCAAAAGCCAGTCGGCGTTTGTGGGTTAAAGAAATTTAGCTTTAAAAGTACTCTCAAGTACTAATTTTTAATTCATTAATTTACTGAAACACAATTTTCTAAACTTTATTGTTCATCGTGCATGTTAATCTAGTTTACTTACTTGTTTGAACCATTTATTTCAGTAGTATCTTATTGTTTAAAAAGTTTCTTGTGATAGCAAGCTTGCTTCAGCTTCTTGGCTATAGCAGAATTCTCATTCTATAGAGAATGACTTGTACACAACTGAGCTGTATGTATCATGTTTGAAATTCATTACTCATATTCGAGATGGTTGATGATAAGCGCTTCCGCTAGTCTATATCTAAAGTTCTACTCTTTACACAAACGTTTGCTATCAGTTTCGTATTCCTTTTTGTGAAAACTATTTAAACTATGAGAAACTTATTCGCCTGTCGTCATTGTCTAAAAGTCAAAGAGATTAGTCATTCTGGTAAGGGAACAGATTTCTGAATTTTTAACAATTTTCTCATCTAATGGACTCGAAAGTCATTTGCAACAAAAACGCGATATGTTGTCTACCAATAGTTTCCGTATCAAAATAAATTCGTTGGAGACATATGATTCATGCACCCACCGAAAAAAGTATTACCACTAACCAGTAATAATCATACATAGAGATTATTCTATTATAGCCCTAAAAGATCGGTCCTTCACAATGGTGAAACGTTTGATTTGTAATTTACACGAAAAGCAAAGATATATATATATATATATATATATATATATATAAGACTGACTTGGATTGCCGACCTCAACTTATCTCATGATAAAAGTATACCAAGTAAGAGTAACTTTCTATTTGAAATGTTGCGCAACTGAAAATTACTCACATGACTCCACCTAACTGCTAATCCATGAATACGGTTATGAAAATGGGGTTTTTTTATATTACAAACACATAACAGATGCTAATGGAATGCTTTCTGTATGTGCTCGTCCTTTGGACAGTCGTATAAAGTTACGGCTCATATCTTTGGTGATCCCATTCTTTACTGAATGGTAAACAAAAGACTAGAGAGTTGGTAGAAAAGCAATTTTTTCTTGAAAATATGGTCTACTGAGTCTGAAAAACGTATTATTGAACATTTGAAACAAATAATTGTCAATTATGGGTTATAATAGTAAATTTGGATTGGCAACGAAATACATAGAAACTGAATGAAATTTTTTGTCACAGCAGAAAAACATTTAACAATCGTATGCCAGGTGCTGGAAATAATCGAAAATGTGAAGGGTTTGAATCAGTGTAAATTATTTTGAATTTGGCGGTTTGCGGGGTTTTAGTGATTTCTCAATCAAAAATAAAGTGCTAACATCCACTTCCTGATAGCATTTGGAAAGTGCACAATTTGCTCGGTCTTTATGAATAACTGTAAAGATTCAAATAAATACTTAGACATACATTTGTCTAGCTGAAAGTAGCAGTTTTTCCTAAACATATTCACAACAATCAACATAAGAAAAATTTCTTTATCGACCCGGTTAGTCCGTATCTTCTGCACCTCCTCTGCAGTTTGACCTCCAAGTTCAGCGTTGACAAGTAAAGCATTTTTCAAAGCTGTGGAGATTCTCACCACGCTGCCTGGTTTTTAATTCTTTCTAGATAAATCCGAAATGATATACGTTTCTATGAATAACTTTTGAAACCCCTTCAGGCTCTTTATAGTCATTTTATCTGATAAGATTTTTTTCATTGCTTATGGTAGTGAACGACTTGTTTATTTGGCTCATCAGAGTTCAGCTTCCGGATGGCATTTATTAATTCTTTCGTGTTAGTTTCTGATGAACAAGTCTCTTAAGGCAAACAACTTATCTTTTCTTTAGAAAACTCATTGAAAAATCAAATTTAGAGACTACTTCAGATTCTGATGAAAGCTTGTTTGATCGGTGACAACAAAACTTTTTTCTGAGCTTTCAGTATTCATATCCTTCTCGCGTATGACGTGGTTTTCATCTATATACCTCTTGTACATTGGTAAAGTATCAACCTCCGAATTTAACATGGTACTCTCTCTCTTTCTCGAGATTGCAAATACACTTTGCTTACGAGTGCCAAAAAGCACAAAACTTGGGTCCTAGACATGCTGCTGACTGCCTTCAATCAACTCACATATACCCAAACGCACTGCGATGCTGAGCTTCCTAGCTTAGTGGTAACATTAAAGAATGATCGATAAAATTCAGTCGGCTCTCAGAAACAAAAATCATGAAATCGGTTGGCCTCCAGTGACTTATCAGTAGATTCTCTAAGTTCACTAGGAACTGGATTACAAGAAGGACCCAAATGCTGACTGTGTTACCACTTCATTTTCTTACCTGCAAACTAAATAACCAAATCTGGACTGAGTGTTGAAAGTACATCTAGGAATTTCTTTTGTATACTGCCACGGATTACCAATACCAAAACTGTTTCCTTTGGTTAAGATGCATAGGAAGCAAATAACTTTAATCAGCGGATATCAGTTAAATCCAAAGTGGAATGAAGAATCATTCGTTCGCCTTTCCAAATGACGGCATTCACTGAATTATTCAGATCGTATAAGTCGAGCACTGTGGATAAATGGACGGTTTCTAACTGGTTCAAGATATTATTGAGCCACCTGGCAATTCAGTGCTGTGTTGGTGTATTCATGTATGATATAAAACATTGTGTAATATTCTCTTCTTGCACACTTAGAAAGCTCTATAGGCAAAGAGTTACCTAACCAGAAGGTTTTTTCTACCTGTTCTCATTCAACATTCTCGTTAAAATTCAAGTGAGCCTCTGTTTTGTTCTTATTATGATTTCATCTCTTCTAGTAGCTATAAAAACAATAAGATTTAATCCAAAGCCACTGGTAAATGTTTAGTGGCTTAATCCAAACGGACAATCAGAAGTTATTACAGTGGTTTTATCAAGATACAAATATCGATACGATACCACCAAGTTGATAAATATCTTCTACTTATATGTCTTTTCTTCCCTTTATGAACTGAGGTTTACTGTCAGTACGGTGTTTTATGAACAGTTTAATTGCAACTTTAATTATTTTTGAAGATTCTTGTCAAAAATCTGCAATCCATAGACTTAGTAGTATTCTTTAGTTAAGTTTAGCAAAATGGTGGTACTAAACGAATTTAAAAAGTTCAAATCATTTGAAATCTTACCTTGAAGAAAAAACATTCAAACTATCATTATCAAAATAAAAGAAATAATGAATTAAAAACGGTAACTGCTGCTCATTTAAAAAAAATTTGTTGACATGAAGCTATTGGTCGTATAACTCAGTAATGAACTCGAATAGTTTAGATTGACTCAAAAACTGAACTCACTTGACCTACATGCTAACAGTTAAAAAATGCATCTGTAGAAAAGTTACTTCAACCAACCTAATAAATGATATGTCTGTGGGTAAATTAAATCAATTAGATATTTTTTTGTTTGACTTTTTTTATAGCTACTCAAGTTTCCGGTCTTCTATCTCACTTCATCCTCTTTCATATGTTTTCAAAACAGATTTCATTCTTACCCGCATATACTATGCATGTGTCCCAAAAGTCTTCCAACTGACCGACAGATAAGTGATAATTTCCACTTCAAAAACAAATAAAGTCCCAATTAAACTATACACAGTATTAGTATGAATCGAAAAAATCTACAGCAATAAATTTACTTCCTAAGGGATAATTTTCTTCTCTCACCAACATAGAAACGTGAATAAATTCAGTTTCAAATGAGCCTAATTTTAGTATGATGTCTATTTCAAAATGATATTGTTAATAACACTGTTATTTACTATCATAATGTCTCAATAACTCTATATTAATAATTCACATTAATTAACCTTAGGTAGATTACTTAGACTTTACTCCCTAAGAAACTTAGACAAGTAATACCAAGTCATGCCATCGTCTGCAAGGGAAGAAGTGGAATCCTACACTGATGACTAATTTAGATGGTGCCGATTATAAAATAATTGAGAACAAGTGATGTGAAAAATACAGCTTATGTCCATAATGTATAGTTGTGTAGCATTCCATGTAAAATATTTCCATCAGTTATAGCTAACCAAGATTTTCATTACTGCTACAAAGATTAAAGCAATCTCATAAATAACAATAAGAGTTAAATTGGTCAGTCTAACTTATACCGAAGGCTCCAAACAAAAGAAAATACAGGATTGAAAAATACGCATTAGAATAGTTTTATAACAAGCTGAAATAATATACCTGATTACAGGTCAGAAAAATTTATTTATTCAAAGGTTTTCAAAGTCTCTTGGCCTTGATAAATTCATGCGAGAAACCTTAGTAATCTTCTCAAAGCATCGTAGCTTATGGCTATATATTTTAGAATTCAAACTGTACAGTTGGGATTTAAGAGTGCTTTCTATGATATCCTACTAGTGAATGTACAGTAAAAACGTTGTGCAGAAGCTAAATTGTGTTTACCTATATATCTTCATGAAGAAATACATTATGGTTTGCTTGAAAAGGACTATATCACAGCCGTAGAATGAATTCTTTACCTATGCACAACAACCACTCTGTTCTCGCTCAGAACGATATGGTCCGATTGTCATATATACTATTTTTCGTTTTCTTCAGCTCATTGACGGACGGCTATGAATCATGAATATAACAGACGGCTTAAATCATTGATATAGTTCACTTTATATCATTTGATGACAGTTTTATTTCTTAACTCTGCAAACTTATAAATGCTTCTTTCTCCTGATATCTTTGTTCCTAGCCCACGAAATTTTAGTATTCTCGGTCACTTTTTTCGTCAATATTAATTAGCGCCAAAGCTTGACTATTCAATACACTGACTTTCCCATCATCAGTCTTTCAACTGCTTAACAAATTTTAAAACAGGACAAGACAGATGATGGAAAAGTATTGTGAAAGAACAGAAATCAGAACTTCGGTTCAGTGACTAAAGAGCTAGTTATACTAAAAGTTATGGAGAGTGATTAATGAGCTACTTAAATCTATGCAGAAAGCAAGAGAAACTTCTTGAATATATCACTTAGAAGCATTATATGGAGAGTTAGTTTAAGTCATATATAGAAAAGACTGACAAAGATTAACAGAAAAATATTTAGGGATTTTAGACAAAAATGGACATTATTCACAGTTAAGGCCATACTGCAATACTAAGCGTGTTGCCAGTAAACCTAGTTTTTGGACATACCTCCTGTGATGTCTCGTCTGTCAACCTCTCTATAGTTTATAGTTAAATATATTGAAAAAATTCCACTACGTTACCTCATCAAAATAATATAAAACTACGCACTTATTAACTGCAGTAAATTGGTTATCAATTACATGCTTTCTGAAACCAGTCAGAGTTCGTAAAACATGAAGAATTAAAAAGCTGACGCTTTACAATCACTTAGTTACCATACACTGCTCCAACCAAGTAGTCATGAATTATTTTTACTGTTAGGTAGATGATCAACTTTTCCTCTTTTCGAGAGGTTATTTACAAAGCTGGGATCGAGTTTCATAACATATATCTGTAATCCGTTTCAACAGTTTTCACTTTACAAATGAATTATGCTGTTCTAATATGATAACGCTTTGATTGTAACTGAAATAGATGGGCAGTGTAAAATTTGATTAATGATAATGCAACATTTTCTAGACATTTATCTATACATTTGATCAGTGACTATAATTCATTTCTACGTAATTGTTCCGAAAGTGAAAAAAAGTATCGCAGGTCTCAAATAAAAAATGATACAAAATAAATCTTTCACAGTAGAAAACCCTTTCATAATTTATTCATGTTTTCTGTAATACTAAATTACTTCCTTTTTTATTCTCTACTGCATGGCAAATCATGTGCTATACGTGTTTGCATAAATTCTTTACTAATTGCCATATTCGTTGACAGTGATACTAGGGTACTCATTAATTAATCCTCATTTTAAATACATGTAAATGAATATCAAATATTGTCTACATTCTGTTATGTTTTGATATCATTATCAACCAATTATTGATGACCTGTAAGACGTGTTTCATGCGTTAATCATCCTCAATACCAACTTACATTCACAATTTTACTGGTGTCAAGACTAAAGACTATGCTTGAAAATTGTCTGTGGAAAATAACAGAAAGTTATATTTCCTACTGTGAATTGCCCCCACCTATACTGTCGGACGTTTACCAGCACTTTCTTTAGAAGATTTTCGGTTATTTAGATAATTTAGCACTACTCTAATTGGTGCTCACATCATAAGGACTCCGCATTTTTTTTGAGTAAACGATATAATTTATGTACTGCTTTAACTGAGAAGCGTATGATGCATTGCCTATGATGACATTTTAGACTTAATCAAATAAAAATTATTCAAATTGATTATCCCCTGAGAGGGAAAATTATTGCTGCCTATTACGACATTTTCAGGCCAAACTATTCTAGGTAGAAATACTTATATGCATAAATATTCATATCCACGTCAGAAATAACGAACCATTTTCTACACAATAATATCATTAATCTTCAAATTGTTTGAAATCTCCCAGGATTAACCAATTTTAACAGGTTTTTTGTATCTGACAATCCACTTAACTGTTTCACAAAAAGGTACTAATTTAGAAAAATGACAGTTCGCCAAACCTCGAGTTTACATAAGTTATCCAGTGTCGTTACCCTAACAAGAAGTTATCCACTGTTTTGCATTAAAAGCGCTCTTCATAATTTTCAGGTGGTTTTCAAGACTATTAGGACATGTTTATGCAAGGGACAGGTAAGTATTCATCATAGGTTTCATTTTCAAAAGACCAGAGGCTTAAAAACAGTTCTGACAGTAGTCATTATCCTTCAGAAAAGATGCACTGCTGTAAACATTATAAAAATGCAGGTCACATAGATGTAAGAATACCACAAAATATTCAGCCTAATAAGGCACAGCAGATTCGTTTTCAAATTCTGAAGTTGTTCGTGTGACACACGAACTATTCATTATCTGGTACTTTCAAATTTTCATCACCCTTTTATTCACTGTTATACTATTCTATCAGAGGTAACAGTGATTCACCTATTCATAGAACATTCGTCTTAGATACTAGTTCTTTTCTATAGCAGCAAGTTAGTGAAAGCAAATGAAATTTAGCTTCATAGAATAACATGACTGTGGACAATAAATTGTGTGCTAAACGTAATCCAGTAAATAATACTGTTCCACTGTGTAATACATTTAAGGAATCAACTAAAATGGAGAAGTACA
The DNA here is from genome assembly GCA_944470555.2 of Heterobilharzia americana. NCBI lineage: Eukaryota > Metazoa > Platyhelminthes > Trematoda > Strigeidida > Schistosomatidae > Heterobilharzia > Heterobilharzia americana. The sequence continues at coordinate 66,237,854 of OX104134.1, forward strand.
TTGTCTTGAGTAACTTTATCTCCAAACATTATACGATACCAAATATAAATTTTTATTTAGGATGAAATGTACACATACCAGATGAAAGCGATGATTTTACGTTTTTCCCATAAACAAAGAGATTAGTGACATTGCTTTGCAAAGGTAAAATTATTCTGCAAAAGATTAGGAAAACCTGACAAGCTAATCAACTCATTCTGATAAATAATACTCTGTAGTCTACGAGTAAAGTAGTTTCTGGCACCAAAATTGGCTTGAAATTCTCAGTATTTATGCACCGGCATTCAAAATTAACCTCTAATGCCATTTTTGGAGCAATGATAGAATTCGAGTAAGAAAACATTGTAGACTTGGTCTTATATTGATTGGAAATGAGATTCAGAAATTAAAAGTCTAATTTATGTATTTACCACTGGAATAAAAACTCAATCGTTTGTCAGTTTTATCTGAACTGGCAGAAATTTGTTCATTAATATTTAGCAAATGCTGGAGCAAAGGAAGGTTTTCCCATGTGGATAATAGAACTTTTGTCCCGTAATGAAAACTGGTGAGTTTTTCTCGCACTTATAGTCAATTATAAAGATATTCAGATCATAATCTTACTGGGTGAATGGTATGTTGTACCTTAGCTGCATTTCCTCCTTCTCTGACCATATGGCCACAAGAATTAGATACCAGTCGTGTACTTGGGAACCTCGCCTGGTTAACTAGTTCACTAGTTGCTAGACGGTCCTAAGCCCGGGTAAAGAGGGAAGGTTAGGCTTAGGGCTAGCAATCCTAGCCCGTAAAACAAATCCAACCGCTTAGGAAAATTCAAAGCACAAAGTAAATATAAAAAATAAGAACAAAATTATTCCTCACTGGAATCGGGGAGACGAAATGATACCGGTTGGTGAAAGCCTTCGCAAAGCCAATTGGCCGATGTGTCTTCTTTCGATGAAAGCGAAAGTAAACCTGAGGACATGGAATGTCTGCACGATGTTTGAACCCAGCAAGGCAGCCCAGATTGCAAACGAGATGAAGAGGTATCACATCGAAGTGCTTGGAATTTAAGAAAGCAGATGGAATGGGAGTGGACTCTCCAAACTGTCACTGGGGAATCAATAATCTACTCTGGTCACCCAGACGACAACCACGAGCACACTGAGTATGGAGTGGCTACCATGATGTCCCCCTCCAATGAACATCGAAGGCTCTCTCTCATGCAATGGGAAACAATCTCCTCTTGCAGGATTATAACAGCAAGATTCAACTCAAGAGGAAGGAAGGTCACAATCATACAATGCTATGCACCTACAAATAATGCAGATCAGGAGAAAAAGGAGGAATTCTACAGACAACTTCATTCAACATTGGACAAGACCTCAGTTGGCGAAATCAAAATTCATTCAACTGAGTGACTTGAATGCCAAACTGGGAAGGGACAACACAGGAAGTGAACAAACCATGGGTCGAGAAGCGCTCTGTAAAATGAATGAGAATGGAGAATTGTTTGCAGAATTATGTGCCTTCAACGATGTGGTGATTGGAGTCAGGCAATGTGTTCAAGCACAAGGATATCCACAAAGTGACATGGATTTCACCAGACACCAGACACACTAAAAATCAAATCGAATTTATTTCAATCTCAAGAAAATGGAGACGCAGTCTACTTAACACAAGGTCAAGAAGAGGAGCAGATGTAGGTTCAGACCACTATCTAGTGCAAGGAACCTTCCAAATCAAGTTAAAAGCCTTCAAGGAAGCTGGTGATAGACCACAGTTCAAGTACAACATTCGGAAACTGAAGGATGAAACTACAAAGGAAATCTTCACGTCAGCCATCAAGACATAATGGGAGATATCGAGGAGCATCCCTGAAGAAACCTGTGTGGAAGAACACTAGAAGTCTTTGAAAGAGGTGTGGAAGGAAACCTGCATAACCGTGTTAGGAAGGAAGAAGAAAGGAGGCCAGAAATGGGTCTCGACGAATACATGGAAGTTGATAGAGGAGTGAGAGGAGGATGGTGAAGCAGAAGATAAACCACTGCAAGGATGCACAACGAAAAGAAGAACCCAGTACAACGTATAAAACACTACACTGGACAAAGAAGTGAAGAAGAGTGCGCACAAAGACAAAAGACACTTCTACGAAACACTGGCAAGTGAAGTAGAACAGGCTGTAGGTAAGGGAGACCTGAAAACATTGTATAAAATAACTAGGCTACTCTCTGGGAGGGAAGAGATCAGCACAGATGAAACCAATAAAAATGATGAAGGAAATCTAGTTACCAGAGAGAAGAAACAGAGGAAACTATGGGTTGACCACTTCAAACAGCTCTGGAGTCGGCCACCACCTGCACTTCGTCCAGAAATACCACCTGCAGCCCTGCCACAGAACTACAAGTGAACACAAATCACACCACTACTGCAGAAGGTCAGGAAGAAGAGAAAGGTACCTGCAGAATGGAAGAATGGTTATTTTGTCAGACTCCCGAAGAGGGGCGACCTAAGTGTTTGCAAGAACTGGCACAGAATCACTCTACTGTCCACCCAAAGCAAAATATTAAGCTGCATCATCCTGGAGTGACTAAAGGATGCACTGGATTCAAAACTACGACTGGAACAGGCTGGGTTCAAGAATTACAAATCATGGGCGGATCAAATTGCCACGCTACGCTACACATCATCATAGAACAGAGTATAGAGTGGCATTCGGCTGGATCTCAACCTCAACTTCATCGACTTTCAGAAGGCCTTTGACAGCGTCGACCGAGAGGTAATTTGGAAACTGCTTCACTACTATGGAGTACCGCAAACCTTTATCCACCTCATTCAACAACTATATGAAGATGCCACATGCCAGCCAAGTAATTCACAATGGGAAGCTCAGTGATGCTTTTGAAGTTAAGTGAAGACAGGAGTGAAACAAGGTTGCCTACTATCCCCCATGATATTCCTGACTGTGGTGGACTGGATCATGCAGCAAACAGTGGGGAGCGAGAAGATGGGGATACACTGGACTGCGGAAAAGAACCTAGAAGCCATGGATTTCGCCAACGATGACTTGTGTCTAAATGTCGCACAAACTTGAAGATCTACAGGCGAAAACTAGCAAGTTGACAGAAGAGACAGGGCAGCGAAGACAGAACTTCAAGTGAATGTAGAGAAGACAGAGGTAATGGATATACTCAACTAACACCACCAACAACAACAACAAGCTCCAATCACCATCAACGTGAGAAACCTAAACAAAGTAGCCTCCTTCACCTATCTAGGCAACACTGTTTCAAATACAGGCAGCACAGACGAGGATGTCAAAGTAAGGATCGGAAGAGCAAGACAGGCGTTTATTTACCTGGAACCAGTGTGGAGATCTGCACTGCAGTCAGAATGTGGAACAAGATCCGGATTTTCAACATGAATGTCAAGTCAGTGCTTCTGTATGGTTCAGAGACTTGGCGCGTAAGGAAAGGGATTTCCAACAAACTACAGACATTTATCAAGAACTGCCTACAATGGCTCGTTACTGAAGATCAGATGGCCAGAATAATAAGAATAAGCAACAATGAACTCCGGTTGGCTGGGAACGGACCAACCAAGAAGCTATCGAGGAACAAATATGCAGAAGGAAGTGGAGATGGATTGGGTATACACTGAGATGGCCGACTGGGGTCATCACGCCCCAGGCCAGTCAATCGAGTGGAATCCAGATAGGAAGCGACCAGCTGGGCATCGGAGGCGAGGGTGACATGGAGGAGATCGTGCTAGGAGGGAATGAGAGCTTGTGGGCTGTCGTGGAGCCGCGTTCAAAAGATTTCAGAGAACAGAGTGCATTGGAAACGTGCTACTGAAGCCGTATGTTCCATTAGAAACCCAAGAAATATATAAATAATAAATAATAATGAGTACTTGGAATCAAATATTATAATGTCGATAAAGGCATATTGAACACGCGTAAAGTGCATATCAGCACACACGGAGAATTAAGTTCTATTGTCTCTAGGCGACAGCTGATACATCTTCAATAAAGTTTTATCTGCACATTTCTGTAGTCGTAACCACATCACTGCATTTGCCTGATTCTGAAGAATTTAATTTGCATGACTGGTAAATAGACTGCGCGTTTGTCTCAAAACTTCTCGAATCACGCAGATTACATTACAGTATTCACCTAAAAAGTGAGCAGATTGATGAATTTGAGCAATCAGTAGTTGTTCTTTGGAGATTAAGGAATTTTTAAAATTCCAAATATCACTCATAAAAATATGTTTTTGAAATCAATGTCCGAAATATTCTAGTAAATTACTTATGCACCTGTTTCCGTGACTTAGGCATAAGTAAAGAACTTATTCTTAAACAGAAACCTATATCTCATATGTATGGAAACCCATACGGTCTCTGCTTTCGTTCTGTGAAAAACGTAAGGGCATGTATATATATATATATATATATATATATATATATATATATATAATTGAATCACATTTAAGCGAAATAACATGGATTCTCAAATATTTCGATCTGATACATTTTGTTCAGCTAACGAACTTGAAGAGAGTGATAAGATCAAATTGCAGGGTGTGGATTGTATATGGGCGCATTCATCATCTGCCTGCAGACCAATAAAAGTCAGTTAATGAAACGAATAACGATCAACACACTTCAACATGCTTGAAATCCATAATCCATTGCTAGGCAATAAAGAAGACTGAAGACTAAAGTTGAAAGAGAACAGTTAAATATTGTGAGGTAATATTATTAGAGTTTCGGCTATAGTTAAGGAATTAGAGTGATAATCACCTACAAAAGTCAGCGAGCAGACAGTAATGAGCACAATACGAAATTACATTGACATGAGATTCAATAGACGTCAACAAGTTGTAGTCAGTGGTGAAATAGAGAGAGGAAGATAACAGAGAGAAGCTATTCAAATCTCTAAGGTCGATTCTCCGTACCGTAAGCTAAAACGGCGATTGGTAATCCAGTAGAAGACCGTTAGTTAGCAACTGTCTAGTTTAAACTTGAAAGATGCATTCAAATTCGAACCAAAAGTTGAACAGGTAAACGGATTACGTAAACTAATGACTTTATGCCTAAAACCTATCCTGTAAATCAATCCTGTTGGGGGAAAGTTAAGGTATCTGTAGCAAGTACTCAGTACGCAAAATATAGCTCAGATAATTGCTGCTGTCATGAATTAGAAATATTCATTTCAGCTCAATGATTCATTATATTATCAAGCCAACTGGGTGGTTATGGGTGTCTTTATGAGACGCATTCTCACCAACGTATTTCTGCAAACTGTGAAAGAATGAAACTAGTCATCGCGATGAGTGAAACAAAATTTTACATTAAGCTCACTCTGCTCAAATTATTGAGTGAACTGTGTTTTTGGAGATTTGATATAGTAGTATAGTAAGTTGTTTTATATTGTGGTGGTTTCCGAAATTTCGAAACTTTCTTTTTAAAGAAATTAAATAACGGCTGAAATTAACAGCCTAATTTGTAGATTTAAATTTGCTTCTAAAGAGTCAATATGTTTTCTTGGGGATTAAAAAAATAACTGGAAAATAAATTTTATTGGCCACTGGACAAGATAACAGTTAACCCTAAAAACTAAAACGCTAATTTTTTTGTCTTCCTGTAAGCTTACATGTTTTGAAGTCAACTATTTGTGAACCAAAACTTAAGACCGAATTTGATACACTGCTTAAAACTAGCTCCTCAGTTTTCCAATCATTATTCATCAAAAAACATAGTTGACATGTACATTTATATAAACGATCCTTCTAGTAATACCTCGAGATATATCGTAAAATTCCATATATAAAACAAGTAATTTTAAGCAAAACCGGTGCTAAAAATTTATCTTTCTCAATGCAGTAAAGTGGTGATTTCAAGCAAGCATTTAAACAAATGACTGACACTGCCTGAATGTTAGAAAGAACATTTAATAATTATCTCTACTTAAGGCTTTTCAAAAAAATCTTCACGTCTTACAAATTTTGGAACATGCAGAAATAAAGTATAAAATACTTGAAAAGAGAAGCAAATGGAAACTTGAACAGTCAATCATCTTTATCAAGATACTTTTTTCTGTTTAGAGATAAAGTTATTGTTATCATTCATATCAGGATAGTAATGGCTGGTGATGTGAAATGGAAACTGCTTCCTTGCGACCAAAGTTACTTGCTTAGTGTATTACACTGGCATGGAAAATAGGTTATGCTGGCTGTTTATTTGCTGCTTGTTGATAATCTTCAAGATTTAAATACTAAAATCTGTGGATCTTCACTTAAAATACAATGGCAAAAGTCAAATATATCTTTGGAATTTCCAAACTCTGCTGCACAAATAATTCTACATTGATCCATACGGATAATGTAGAGGTACTGGGAGACCGCTTTAAGGCTTATTTACGTCCATATCACAGTTCAGTTGGACTGACATTTTGTGGTTACATGGATGAATATCTTTACGGTATATACTATCACACAGAAGAAAAAGGCGCTTCAAAGTGGATCTAAGTTTCTAAACGTTTTTAAAATTCTTATCTGCTGTACATTTTTTTACATTTCTTCGTTAAAAGCTAGAAAGAAATGACCAATTTTTTCTTGGTGCTCTTAGGTTAATATTGTAGTCGTTGAAGAATGGTAAGATTCTATGGTTCTTTCGAAACACAATTTTGAAATCTCCACATTACAAGACCTATCATTCTTGTGTGAACACAAGGAATGAGTAGTAGTTTTAATCCTTAACAATGTCAGCTACAAAAACTGCAGTCCAACCCCATTTAGTTGACCTGTTTGAAGTTGGAAATGAACATATAACTGAGATTTTATTAAACGTTACTACTTGTAGTCACTATTCCAAGACTCGTATTTTGTATTGGTGTACTCAGGAGGTGTGGTCCACTTGAAATGGTCTTATATTTAGTATTCTACACTGAAGAAAATGTTATTCAGCTTAACTTGCACTTAGATTCGCTGTGTTCGCTGACGTCCGTAAGTGATTTTCTTTACAATCAAAATACATCCTTAGTGTGTATGGTTGCAAATATGTTGAGTCTTGAATGTCTTGCTCTAGTACATTGGCGATACTACAGACTCTGAAGCAATCTACCATTGAAACTAATTGCAACCCAAGAGATAATATGATTTCCTTTTTTCTTATAGTAACATTCCAGGACATTAATGACCTTTTTCTAAATGCCTCATCCTGCTTTTTTATTACTTCAGCTTCGTGCACGTTCAGAAAACAGACCAAATGTCACACGATCTGTTTCAGTACGATTTCCAAACAACCTACAATGTCTCAATCGTTCACCCTACCACCCAGTATGTACAAATTCAATTGAAACAATCCGTCCATCTAACGGTAATTATCTGCTAAACAACCCACAAAATCAAAACATTCATCAACATCAAACATCTCTTAATCATCCTTATCACACGCATAATTCTGATCAGAATCAGTCAAGTGAACATCAGCATTATTATATGCAAAACCCACAATCTCAACCAATACTTTTGCAACAGGCTCTTACAACTCCAGCAGTATTACCGACACAGTTGACACCTCAACCTCAACTACTTTCAGTTCTTCCAAATCATCAGACGCCTGCAATTTTATATCCAAGTCTTGTGTGAGTTCCCATGACCGATAAACTTGGAGTTTTGATTAACCAAAATGATTTATTTTCTTTCTCATGAACATTTTTTTATTAAGGTAGTTAAACCTACCGCGCTTGAAATACTTAGACTAATTTGCATTTCTTATGAATTTCGTAAGCTATAATGTAACCATTTATAATCAGCTAAACACAGCACATCCTACATTTCTTTGAGTCGCCTTACTTTACTAATGACGAATGCGAAATACTCCTTCGTCTATTAGTTTTTCTAGTGGTTAGAAATGAGACAGAAAGGATTATGGAATGATGATAGTTAGCAATAGATCATACTACGAAGATACAGATATCTTATCCTTGCTACATTTGTAATATAATCAGACAGTTTTCAAATTCTGACTTTTACCTCATAGTGAGACAGCTTTGAAAAACTTTATCAGATTTCTAAGTCACATCGATTGTCATGATTTAAATCATCGTAAGTATAACCAGCTTTTTCCTGTAATGCGGTAATTCATACATTAGGTTGAGGTTGAAAAACATCGAAGGAGAACTTCACCGACGTGTGGAATTGACTTAAGATTGCAGCAATTGAATATTATAGATTTCTCTGAATAAAACAAATGAATGGTTTTATAGAACATCATAAATCAAACCTGGAATCAATATCCTTAAAATAATAAAGGAGTATGTTAGTATTTTTATCCGGTTTCTTTGGCTGATCAGACCGATGTATTCCATTATCAAGCTTATATTGACTTGGATGTAATTTATTCTGCAAAATATTATATCTACGTCCTTTCCTATCGCTGAGGGAAATAACTGACGTGAAAGTAACTGCAGTCTACAAATTTTCCTTCTATTTCAGGGTATGAAAATCAAATACGAAACCAACATATGTGGCAGCTAATAAAAGTATGATATCTGCCGACAAATAGGCAAATATCATGTACCAAGTTCCCCTTTATGAATTTGAAGAAAGCAAGAAGACAAAAAGCAGCATTAATCGGATCCATTTCATTTCAGTGTCATCTTGTCAACTGCTTACGGCCTAGAACATCGTAATATCATAGTTTTACTAAAAATTTAACAAACTTTCATTCATTGAAAGAAAACAGATTATCGGTCAGCGGATAAGACGGACAGAAGTGGTCATAGAGGTAGGGTCAATCATTAGGGCAGATTCAAGGGAGGTTCATAAATATTAACACGTTGTCCACAATTATATATCTAACCCAATGGAAGTTTCTTGAATACAAATCATCACAAGAGTAGCTAACAATAAAAATACTCAGGGGATTAACACCATAAAAATACTTAAGTAGGTCATGTAATTTATAGCAAAATATTGTGAGTTAAGCTCAATTAGTTAAAATCATGTTATATGAACAAAAGATGATGCAACCAAGATTATACCAAAAATAGTCAAGAATGAATTACCAAGGTTAATAGATATCCTAGATTGTTAGTACTTGACGAAATACCCCCTGCTCGATTTTTGTTCTTAACCTTTTCGAAAGCTAAATATCAGCAATAAAGAACTACATTAACTATGTGTGGCTAAGACTGCTTGACCCTCATTTTTATTTTACTTATTTATGTGTATAGAACATCAGTACTACTAACTGCAACCATGCTAAAAGATATCGCTAACAACCATATATATATAATTAATCCAGTTTTAACTTGTCAGGGTTTGGAACCATATATTGAAATTTACATAAGGGAATCTTGACTGAACTCAAGCTACATTCTAAATTATATGGTGGTCAACCAATGAATCCAGAAACAAACGCTTTATTTGCAGCCAGAATTTTGTAACTGTTTACAAGATCCTAAATACTTTGACTCTCATGATTGCTTGTCATATGAGAGAAGGATACGCAAGTTTTCATGCTTAATCACAGCATTCTAAATATCTAGCCGATAACTTATCAGTCACCTCAAACTACTACTGGACAGGGAAGGAGAGTAGCGGGAAAATGAATTAATCTACATTAACTAAGGGGCCTGTAGTATCTCATATGCAGAAGCTGCTATTTATGAGCTAATGTGTATCGCTGAAGGAAGAAGAGTTAGGTTCTTAATCGAACAGGATGATGATGAAAAGGAATGATACTTGTTCAGCAACCCATTGACTCCTGATCTGTGTAACGTATGGTGGTGTAGGCTTTCAGAGGTACTCAGGTGACAGATGAAGACCAAGAGTTCATTGGCAACTATTATTCCTGAAATGAAATCAAAGTTTTATCTTTCGAATCTTGAATGCCATGCATGCAACTGTTCGGCCTACCTCTGTATAGTGAATAACGGTCGAAACGATGTCAGTAAATGTTATTAGGAGTTGCTAATGTTTTCTACTATTAATTAAACTATCTTAGGTGCTCTTTGTTTTCAAAAGCTGATATTTAAAATTGAAGATGATTTTATTTCAAAGTAAAATTCTATCACTTATTTTCGAATATGGCACTTACATATTGTAGAAACATTTCTTCAACAGCTGACCATCAAAACTCAGGTCGCAATATGAGCAACAAAGAAACATTTTTTCTTCAGTGAACTGACTGTCTTAGTTGTGCATTCTTAAATGTTTAGTAGACACGATAGGACATTTCGGAGTAATTCTCTATCAGAGACAAAAACTAATTGGATGGCGAAGTTACGCAACATATATACGTATTTAAAATAGAAAACAGAACGGATGATTGTAAGATAAAATACATTTATACAACAAGGGAATAACCCAGAGTGATCAATCCTTTGCGATTGCCAAGGCAACGAAAGAGGTTGTACATTTTTCTTTTGGATGCACAATAACTGTTTGAACCTACGAATTGTTAATGCTTCAACCATCTCCAGATGTCTTAACCTTACACACCCCGAGTAGTTTGGTCGTACTTTGTGCAAAATTTCACTTCTGTAGTTATATACATGTTATCTTAACAAGCATGAAAACCTATGATATGCTTAACAAATAGAAAATGAAAGTCTGAGAAATAATACATATGGTATCTTCAAGTTTTCAGAAAGACTATATCTAAAATACACTTCATGACAACCAAAAGCATATGTACTGAGAATAACAAGTTATAACACCAGTTTTTAAACTCACCTACAGCGAAAAGTGTTTGGTGAAGCATTGGGAAGTGTTTTGCTTTGCTCTTAACTTTTAATTTCAAAAAAACATGAAAACTTTCATGAAGAAAATGAGGGCTAATTTCTTCATCTGTCTCACCGCCTAGTTCTTTCATCATTTTGCCACAGATAAATATCTTTTTTATATTCTAATCAACTCAGTTTCATATTTTCAATCCAGTGTACCACAAGTTCTTCATCTCTTATAAAATTCTGAAACAAAACACAGAGTAATACCATCACCAAATTAGACATCATACAATCTTTAGATTATTTACTACTATAAAAGACACTTAGTTTTGTGATTCTATAAACCCAGTGTTTAACAGAATGTCTAGAATATATTTCCTTAAGATAAAATCTTCAAAAAATAAATTTAAAACTGCACGAAGAAGCTAAATAATATAATTATAACATGGATGTATCAAGGACACTGCCGTTTACTTGTCTAAGAAGAAATGAATGAGGATTTTGTGAAATATATATTCCTTTTAATTCTTTTATTCCCATTAGATCTATAAAACTTCAGTTAAATCCATAAAATATGAAAATATTAGAAATGACATGTATAAATGTCAAAAATCGAAAGACTTTACAGCAATGTAGAATATATGTGCATAGACTATCTGACAGTGAAGAATACTTCGATCGGTTAAGCTTTTCCTGTGTAGAACAAGTCACAGCGATTATTCTGACTTTCGAAGTAAAATATTCAGCTAGTAAGGTCTTGTAACTGAAGTAACAGGGGTCCAGTATTATCCCAACTTATGTTAATGTGTAGTGACAACCATCTGGAAATCAATTAAACAATCACTTAAGTAGTCTGAGAATTGGGTGTGGTTCGAGTGGAAAAGGATGAATCAAGGTGGATTATATAAATGTTTAGAAAGTCAAGAATGTTTGCTTCTGAAAGAAGCTGAGTCGAACTGAATTTATCAACGCTGGCAGCGAATTAAGCAAAAATAGGAAGAGTAACCTAATCACTCTCTATCCACTCACTTACTTAATAGTGGATACATAATTAAATTAAGTTCGAAGCAGATTTGTATTAACCTCTGTTCTTCATTCTAGCTTATATTTTAGATTGTCAAAACACTTTCACCTAATTTAAACTCTAGTATTTAGGCATAACATTCTAGGTAACTGCTTTCGTTTTATGATTCATCATTTTACAATTTTTAGCTTAAGATATTATCCTAGGCCCTTTAGCAGATTAATACACTACTCACTGCTGTATATAAAAGCTTTAGGCTCTACTGCTTTCTTCAAATAAAGTGAGATTTCTAAGAACTTTGATACAGGAAAAAAAGTGTGAACGTAATATATAAGATCAGATTATTTGGGGTGAGCATTCAACAATGGTATACCATATTACTGATAAATGATTGAATAGCTTGTACACACTGTCCTAAAGAAGTTAAGTATCCCTACAAATTTCGTTCTTATCTTGGATACCACTGTACACTTACTTGAAGCAATCTGTTTCGAAAAAAATCATTTATACTAGTTTATCAGACAGAGGTGAATAAAATAGCTTGGTTCACAATTGTGCATTCAGTTATGTCATTGGCAAAAGAAATTATGTTATCATATATTATTTAAACGACAAAAATTACCCCTCACCGTCTTCAACAGCTAAAATCTAAAAGACAATCTGAACTTAAAGCACCCATTAATATGAATATGGGTAATAAATTATGTCCGAAACCTTATTCAGTAAACAGTTATGTTTCACTGCCATACATAAGAAGTAGACTAAAATGGAGTTTCTTTCTAAGTTAACTGAAACTCCTACGTTTATAAAATGAATACCACATCAACATATAGACCAAGAAATCGGAAAATACATTGTTCAGAACAGAATATAACTTCTGAAGTGTGAGCAGATCAGTTTAACTTTGTCCGTCTTTGGATGATGTATATAAAATGTAGTGGTCAATTCCATGCCAGAGCATGTGATGCCAAACAGTAAGTGATTAATAATCACAGCAAATATGAATAATATAGTGACCCTAGCAACTTCTAAAATAACTAATCAAATTTAAGTGTTTCAGCTAAGATAAATTTTCAGAAAATAAAGAAATCTAAGTGGTTACATCAACAATTGTTAGGATGATCTTTAGTCACTCAAATAATATGTAGGAAGGAAAAATAATCATGTAGCTCAAGATTATCGCATCTACTTGTTAAGCATTCGGCGTAATCTAAAAAGTAATGTGAATGAGACGAGCAATAATACAACTGGGATGCAGTGTAAAATAGTTGAAATTGCTTTTATTGTGGTAGAATTGAATGCTTTAACTGCAGCAGCTGAGAAAAAATTATTGAAAATAATATTATTCATTCACGTTGTCTAATGAATCATGATTGAGAAATCTTTAAATGTCTAAAATTTTAAAATTTTTTACGCAGACGCATCCGCAAGGAGAAGTGGTTGTGGTGTGCAGCTAAATATAGTGTAACAAGTAACTAAGTGGCTTTGAAAGTAGTTGAACTCTTGATTCATCTCCAAGCATGTTATACTAGTATGTTGCAGGATTGAAGTTTAAAAAGGTTTTAAGACCTTGCCTTGAAATATTTCAGGGGCAAATACTTAGATATGCTGAGACACTAGTCTCATATAAATTAAAGCCCAACCTATTTTCTTCGAATTGTTTGTACTTACATTGAGGAAACCGTGGCAGTCTTCATCCTAACACGACCGTGAAAACTGTATCAAGCATGTTAGTAAGTTAGTAAGTGATAGAATTCAATGATAAGGATGTAACTGCATCCCAGGGAGAATAAGTTTGTAGCAAGACTTTTGAAGTAACATTTTACTGAGTTGCATTCAAATGCTGTACCACTCAGTTATTTAAGCTGAACTAAGAGCTGGGCGAGAAAGTTATTTACTAATAACTAACCTGCTTGTGATAAAAAACTATTTAACTTAGTTCTAATAATAAGGCCTGGTCTCCTTCACACTGAAAACACAAACTTGTAGGTTCTCCGGCCAATTACCTCAGCAGTTACTTGGCTCCGTTTCACCATTATATTACCTATGGTTCTAAGAACTAAATTTTGATGTTGTTTACTGTCCAATAAGAATATCTTCGGATAATGGCAATAATTATAACGGCTTTTGATGATCCACCTCTACTTCAGTCATTCCTTTGCTTATTCACCAACCTACCGTATTTTGGGCTCTATCTAAAGATTATAAGTTCAATGGAATGATACAGTTCATTACATCTCCATGTGATCATTTTCTGACGGTCTTTCAGTTCATAAGGCGAGAAGACTACGAAAAAGGAAAGATAAAGACAGAATTTAAGCGAAAGTCGTCTTTTATAGTAATAGCATCAGTTTATAGTTTTTAAACAAAGAACATCTCTCTATCTCAATTTCCTTTCGTATTGTTCTTCGCAAAAAATCAACTAATGGATTACAATGCAACCATTCGATTTTGTCCATTATATTTTTCACATAAAGTGAATGGAAGTATGCCTCATTGTTCGAGACACGACCTCCAGCCGATAAGTCAGGAGTCCGAATGGAGGTTCACCTATGTCGGTCTGAGAAACCATGTATTATCATTAGACCTCAAACAGTAGATGCAGCTCACTGACTGCTGCATGAGTCTGCACAAAGTTGGTGAGTGATTTCGACTCAACTTCGATATCAGATGCAGAATACCAATGAATAGCTGTGTGACTCTACTTTGATGCTTCTTACTATTACACCTCCAGATCTTCAGGAGCTATTAGGAGATGTGGCTTAAATCAATTTTCTGAAACCTTAACAAATGTATCCAGTTTTTACCTCAATCCTAAATAGGAAGATTTTCTATAAGAACTTTGAGATATCAAACTGGAAAAGTACTGAAAAATTCAGTTAGCACAATCCCACCTCATCATTCATTGCAAATGAAACTTAGCCTTAGAACGGAGAAAACTACTGGCGACTTAACAATGTTCACGGGATGCGTCTTTGTCTTTACAATACACAGGAAGACCCTCAAAGATACCTATGATGAAGTGCCTTTTGACAAAAAGATGATCTATTCTTCCAGTTGTGAATTTACAATGCTATGAACTGTGTAAACATTAATTACACGCAACTGTGAGGGATAAACTTGCTGAATTTTTATTTGTTTTCCATATCTGTTCTCTGGAAGATGAAAATGTGACCATCTAACTTTATCATAAATGCCCGTAAATATTAAACAGAATAAATTAAGCGATCATCTTAGCTGATAACAAAACACATATTGGAACATAATTATAAATTGTGTTTCCTTTTTCGTGCTCTCTGAGAAAGACACGATTAAAAATGCGTAGCTAAATTAATGGTATAAAAGCTTTAAAAAAAAGCCATTTTATGATCATTTTTCATGCACCTATTCAGAATCTTGCTACTACTATACATCTAAATAAATTGCGAGAGAAATAATGGTTTTAGCCTATCATCTATTTGCTTTTATTGTAATTTTTCCAACCATTGTAAATATAAATAATATATGCATTTGTAAAACAAAATGATAACGTCTGAAATATTTGTCGAATATTAAAAGCATATGTGAACATTAGCTTTCCCATTTCATTAAAACATTCGCTGATTATGAAAAAGATTGTGTATAGCAAATTGTAATAAATATGAAATTGCTCTGTCGCATTATGAGTACTGTAAAGTATCCTTTGTTATGAAATTCTAAACTTTACCTACCTACACATATATAAATGTACATGTGATCAAAAGAAATGCTAAAGACTATCACCGACTTTCGATTTGGTACTACCAATGATATATAAAGAAATGAAAGGAAAAAAGTCAATAAAAAGACAGCGAAGTGAAAAAAATGTGGAAATGTGCACAATTTTTTTAAGTAAAATATTCGAAGTATGCTGTATTTTTTCTGAAATTCAGTAAAAAAACTACAACAACTTTTATAGCATTGCTTTACAAAGATCTAATCAACATCTGTTCAGAGCTTTCCTAAATTTTAAGAAAGTAGTCAATGCCATAGCCTACTAATCAAGTGCATGTCTTTGTATCAAGGTCTAAATTACACATTTGTTAGGAATTAGCCACATAACCCGATTTCTCGAATTTTGGTGGCTGAGTCATAGTGAAACCTTGAGATCCTGTAATCGGAATTCGTTTATTTAAACCAAGGTGTTAAAATGTCATTTGAAAGATTGAAAAACATTCTCCTCTTCAAAAAGCTAAAATCGTCACAAATTTTAAAAGTAAACGAAGTAAAGTACCCATGTCTTATTGCATGTTGAAATAGAAAAAACATAATGTATTGGTCAATCTTCAGGTTGTTTACACTCAGTGACCAGAATTTGAGGGTTTGACAAGTTTGCGAAAAATGATGACCCTGTGATCACATATCTAGTTTGAATTCAGGTTGGTGGATTAAAATCTTAACTACTGGTGTGACCACGTGCAGTAATTTACTTGATCATGATGAGTAAACTTTCATTTGAAATTTGTTAAAAATAAATTTAGAAATAAACTTTATTCACTCCACGGTGCACAAACTCTTCATATATTTCTAGGTAGTTGGTTGGAGTCGATCGCCAAAAATCCCTGGACTCAGATTTCGTCCTTGTTAACGCTCATCAGCAGGGTAAGTTAGCTGATCGATAGAAGTTGGTCAGCACAGAGGACTGGTCAACTTAAAATTGGTTACTCTCCTGTGACCAATCAGCGTACATAACCCAGTCCTACAGGATCCTAAGTACGGCCCGAATAGCTCAGTGGTAATGTCTCTGACTATTACACTGGTTGAGGTGGGTTCGATTCTCAGGCAGGACACTACTTTCGTCTACGTGCAAGTACCCCTTGCTGATGAGTACCTACGTCCAGAGCTCCCTATCGATTGCTTCCAACCAACTAACATCTGTTAGTGTGCACCACAATGCTGAGTCTCCTAGCTTAGTGGCCACATTGCAGAAATGATCGATACAATGCAAGACTAGACAACTTGAAACCGGTTACTCTCCTGTGATCAGTCAATGTATTTCTAGGTAGTATTCATCACAGATTGACATCAGTTACGGATCGTTTGGTATCCACTAAGATAATTCATCTCAACCACTTATCATTCAGCGTAGATAAATTTTCGCATAATTGTGTAACCGCTTCTACTCGTTCACCTATCTTCTACTTCACTCGTGAGCATGCATCACCTTGCCTTACATGACGTCTATAGTTCGACTGAATTTCATACTATAATCTTCTTTGTATTCTTTTATATAGCTCCAACTGCCAAGTTTTTATATATCTTTGCCAGTAACTCAATATAGGCTGGATTATGTATATGTGGACACTTGGACGACAACTTTCAGATTCCACCCATACTGGTTACTCATTTTCTCCGTAAATTTACTACATCAGCATCCACAATATATAAAAATTATATGATTTTTGTATATTACAATTGCCTTGGGTATTCCAGGCCTACTAGATTTAAAATTCTTTTAATTTTTCATCTCTTCAACCAACCTAATACTTACACGTTGGTTCACGTGTTTTTTCCGAAACTTCGAAACAAAGCGATTGGTTGAAAAAGGCTTTAGGCAAATCTGGCTTCTTATAAAGATTTTGTCAATCTTTCCCCACCCTATAACATATTCGGAATTGTTTTGTTTGTAATTTTTAAATGCCGGTGTGCTCAAGTCTGCCAAAGTGATAATTTACTTATCCATCTAGATTGTACACACCTGATAACGATTCTATGAAGTATCATGATATCATCTTTCTCATTCTGCTAATGGTTTCATAAGTACATTGTTCAAGTCCTTAATTTACTTATGTTGCACCTGTTTTATATGTTCCACATCACTTGGCCTAAATTACTTTATTAAATGTAAACACCATGCGCATACTGATCGTTTACGTATATCTACCATATGTATGAGAAAAACTGAAACAGTATTTATTGGCACAGCATCCGTGAATCAGATTATTGGTGACAAAAGGGGCTTCATTCTTCTTTTTGTCACTCTGTAAGTTTGCTAAACCAGTGATATTCCAACACTGTCTTCATTCTTTAAACAAACCAGGTCAAAATCATTTTCTTGTTTTCGCTGATATCTCAACTATTAGGTAGTCGTAGTTTTTCAGCTTGAAGCTTTAGACCACGTTTTTGCACTTATTGTCTGTCGTCATAAAGGCGTTTCTGCAACCAAGGGCAAACTGGATAAGTGTCCCAAGCTCGATTGACTGAGCTGACACCAACTTCCTCGTGGTTCGTGACATACTGTTTCCTAAATAGTGTCAACAAATACAAAAACTAGGACGAAGGCTTCCTGAGGACTGACTACCACCATATAAGGAGAAAATACAATGCACCACAGTATCTCTTAACTTTGCTTGGTGGCCACATTGCAAAATGTGACCGGTAGACTTCGATCACTCCTAAGCATTAAGAATCAGGAAACTGCGTCGCTTACCCACTGTTGACCAATTCGCGTAGGTCAGCTCGTAAATCACATGCCACTCTGCTCTGATTAATAACAACTTTTCATTATTCTATAAAACAAAGAACTGGTGATATCAGTCTGTATCTCCTTATTTCATAAACCAGGTTCATGAACAGTTGGATTACAACCTGGTTAAGTGACTTGGGGTTAACAATTTAGATGATGTTCAGTAAATACTACTCACGGTCATCTCTTTGAATTCATCTACGGATGCCTTCTGTTGATAAGAATATTGACTCACTTCCAACCTCATTATCCGACAAATAAGTTTATTTAATTTTTTTTGACATTAAGTAAACGATACCAATGAAAATAACTTATATTTTTGATAGGAAAGTAAAGAAATTAAAATTCCCCATTCATCTCAAAAGTACATTAAAGAAATGAAGTGTTTATTTTCTAAATTTTTAACTGATGTAGTGAAAAATTTATCATATTTTAAAATTTATGAAGGTGCTGAAGAACAAAATCCTCAGCAAAAAGGACTACTATTATTTTATGAATATGACTGTCTTAGATAGCCGTGATTTGGCAGACTCGTACTCCTGACTCTATCTTCACATTCCATCGAACAATAAGGTAAACATGTACTTCACAGTATTTTATTCATTTCGTGATGAAAAAGATAACAGTTCATAAAGACCATAGGTAGACAGAGCAGTGCAGTCTGAAAATGAAAATACTTGACATTCTATTGTCGCTAATACTACATAAGGATTCATTCACATGACTAAATCTTTCGTTCAGCTGTTTCTCACTTTTATCAATTCCTTGTTCTAGCTCACAAAAGTACACTGTGAAACAAGTATTATTTCTATTAATTTGACAATATTTTGAACCTCCTCATTCCTTTCACTCTATTTCAGATTTCCTGCACCTGCTGCTTATCCAAATTTCGCTGGATCAGTCAGTGGAATTCCACAGCACAGTTACATGCAAACTTTTGGCTGCATGACAACACCTTCAGCCGGATACAATGGAACAATTCCTATTGAATCATGCAATTCTGGCATAACTTACCCTTTTGCGCCTGGGATGGTTGCTCCAGTTGTCACACCTCGAACCACTCAAGCAACAGGTTTTTCATCGCAAACTCAAATAAATAATTCTGTTTTCATTCCACCTTTGTCAAGTCTACCACATGCATTCCCTACAAACGCATCTACTAGATATGCCACGTCGGCGTTACCTCAATCTTCTGATCCTAATGGATTAGGTGGCTCCATATGGTGTGTGATGGTATCTAATCTACCTCCAGACATAGAAGAAATATCTTTGCGTCACTTATTCAGTCCATTTGGTACTGTTCTATCCATTCAGATTGTTAGAGATGCAGGCTCAAATTACTGTAAAGGTTATGGCTTTGTACTTATGGTTAACTATGCTGAGGCGATTAAGGCCGTCATAAATTTAAATGGGTAAATACATTTTCTGTTTTCCCTACTGATAACAGTATGTATGATTTAAATTTTGTGTTCTTCACGGCAATAGTATTTACTCTCTATAGTAGCTGTTTATTAACTTACTCAACTATCAAACATGTTGTTTAGTTGCATATAACATACACGTCATTAATGAGATTGCTGTAATACGTCCGTCAGTGAGATAGATCCCATGTGACCTTGAATAAAAGTTTCCCAACAAATATCATGCTAGCATAAAACTTAGACCTCACCAAAAGATTCACCTACGAAAAATTTAAAAATATGTTGCGAGATTCTTGAACGACATACAGAAAGATGCATTAATGGTTTTGAATGTTCACGTAAATTGTATTTGATCATTAGTATAAGCGATGAACTCTTTAACGGAAGTCATATTTTCGCTAACTATTATTAAAAAATAAATGTTCATTCTTTATTTTTCAAAGCATAACTTTATTACACGTTATTCCCATATCTAACTGATGCAGTTAACTTGACCAATGCTATTTGAATTAGGAACAGTTAACACAGCAGTTGTTTATGCGATATTTTTAAACCTTTATAATTTCCAATGCCTTTTAATCCAAACTATTCATTTTTTTAAATTATAGTAAAAACAGTCAATAAATAACCAGATAAAACATATTGATCACCAATGACTCACATCGAGCAAGAATCTGTGAGATTTTCTGATTGGCAACATTCTAAGTCATAGACTAAAACCCGTGACGCTTAAATCCATTCATTTTCGGAAATGTAGAATAAAACAGATAACTTTATGTTTTGAAAAAAATTTCGTTATCTAGTAGTTTTCACTATGTTATATGTGTTTCACTTTATCCTTCCCTCATGCGTTTGGAGTCTCTGATACTGAATACTCTTGATTTTGGATGTCTTTCTTTCAGATGATGAAAACCTCACTAGCATATCGTCTACCACTGAGAATTCTTCTGGATGAGTGCTGAAAGTGCTCGATTCAGTCACTTTACTCTATTTAGAAAAAGTATATTGTTCAAGAACTTTAGATGATTTACTTATCATACTTTTAGGTCACTGGATAGAAGTTTATAGAATACGTATTTGTTATCAGAGACATACTCCGTCTGAAACCACATGGTTTGTCTTTTCGTTCAAAGCAATTCATTGACATAGCTATCATCAGACATTTTTTTACTCTAATGGATGAAACTGATGTGAATGCCTATGTACCTCTATGAAGACTAGCTAATGGGCTTTACAACTTTTTTCATTTATCACATCATATCCAACGAAGAAAATGTTAAGTTTTTCTTTAGCTGAAACCAAACTATTACTTCTATCTTAATATGATGAGCGAGTATGTATATAACAAAAACCTAAAGAGTGATGCCGGTTTTAACTACTGCTTTTGCGGGACCATACCATTCCAGAAAGGTCTATCAGATGGTATTAGGACTAACAGTAATTTCTGTAACAATGTGAACAGCTGTGCTGTGATGGTAGTCAGATAATAAAGTCGCACTGCTACCTGGATGGGATGCGACAGATATCAGATGTTTTCATTCAGTACTCTGCAGTCCATACCAGCACTGGCATATCTATGGAAAAACGAGATTAAAAAAAGTTCGCTTCAAAAATAGCAGAAATCTTCCCACTCTGTGTTCTTCCGTTGCCTCTGGTACAAGTTATCTGGGTGGACGTAACACAACCAAAGTTCAATGTTAGACCCTCAAAAAGGTCGAGTCCGTCAGGCTTCAGGCAGATTTCATTTGAATTCCTCAATCATGCACCTCTCTTGGTTAACTAGTTCACTAGTTACTAACCGGTCTTAAGCTCATATAAAAAGGGAAGGTTGGGCATAGGGCTACCAATCCTACCTCGAAAAACCAATACAATCGCTAAACAAATTTCAAAGCACTAAGAAAATCTACAAAATAATAATAAAATTATTTCTCGCTTGAATCAGGGAGACGAAATGACATCAGTCGCTGAAAGCCTTCGCGAAGCCAATTCGTCGATATGTCTTCGCTTCTCTCCATGAAAGCTTAAGTAAACATACGGACATGGAATGTCAACACCATGTATGAAACCAGCTGGCATGGCTGACCAAATTGAGAAAGAGGTGAAAGTTATGGCATACAACCACCAGGAATCTGCGAAAGCAGATTCAATGGAAGTCGACTCTCCAAACTATCAACTGCACAGTCAATAATCTACTCCGATATTCTCACACAGACGACAACCACGAGCACACTGAGTTTCACAGTGGCTATCATGATGTCCCCAACAGCATCCAAGGCTCTCTCTCTCTCTCTCATGAAGTGGCAACCAATCTCCTTCTCCACCCCATCAGGATCATGACACAAGGATGGATTCAACTCAAAAGGAAGCAAAGTCACAATCATACAATGCTACGCCACGCACCTACAAATAATGCAGATCAGACGAAGAAGAAGGAGGAATCCTACAGACAACTGTAATCACTAATGGACTAAATTCCAATCCTAGATGGCGACATCACAATTCCAATGGGTGGGGTGACATGAATGCCAGCCAAACTGGGAGCGGACAACACAGGAAGAGAATTCACCATGGGTCGAGAATCATCAATATCCTATGTTGACATAGGACCAGGCATTACTGCATAACGGTTCGACTTGCCACAGCTCAAATCAGTACATCAAGTAAAAAGGCAGTGAGGCGAAAGATGAAGATAAGAAAATTCAAACAAAGGAAATACAAAGTACGAAAAGAGAGACTGGAAGAATGACAATGAAGAATGACACTAAAAATCACATCGACTTCATCTCAATGTGACGAAAGTGGAGACGCAGCCTACTGGACACAAGATCAGATCAAGGAGAGGAGCAGATGTAGGTGGTTCACACCACTCACTCACTATCTAGTCCAAACAACCTACCTTCAAAATCAAGTTGAAAGACTTCAAAGAAGTTGCTGATAGACGGCCACAGTTCATGTTCAACACCCAGAACAGAAAGAAACTGAACTGAAGGACGAAACTACAAACGACATCCTCACCTCAGCTATTAGAGTAAAGTGGGAGACACTAAGTGACATCCCTGAAGAAATCTGCGTGGAAGAACACTGGAACTCTTTGGAAGAGATGTGGAAGGAAACCTGCATGACCGTGTTAGGAAGGAAGAAGGAACAAGACAGGAAATGGATCTCGACGGACACATGGAAGCTGATAGAGGAGGAGGGAGAGGAGGATGTTGAAGCAGAAGATGAACCAGTGCAGTGTAGTGCAGTGCAGTGCAGTGCAGTGCAGTGCAGTGCAAAGATGGACAACGAAAAGAGGAACTGAACACAACCGACAAAATACTATACTAAACAAAGGAGTGAAGAAGAGTGCCCCAAAAGACAAAAAACACTTCTACGACACATCGGCAAGTGAAGCAGAACAGGTGGCTGGTAGGAGAGACCTGACAACATTGTATCAAATAACCAGGTTACTATCTGGGAGAGGAGAGATGAACACAGATTAAACCAATGAAAGACAGTGAAGGAAACTTATTTAACAAAAAGAGAGACAAACGAAACGATGGGCTGACCACCTCAAAAAACTCTTGAATCGACAACCTCCACCACCACCACCAGAAATTTTTATAAACCTCATTCAACAACTATATGCCATATGATGCTACATACAAAGTGATTCACAATGGAAAGCACTGTGACGCCTTTGAAGTGAACACATGAGTAAGACAGGGATGCCACCTACTATCACCGATGATCTTCCGGATTGTCGTGTACTTTGCTGAATCATGCAACAAACTGTGAGGAGCGAGAAGAGAGGCATACGCTGGCTGGCTGCACCGATGAAAAGATTCCAGAAGAAGATTTCGATTTCACCGACCAGGATGATTTATGTCTAATGTCTTGTCGCACAAACTAGGAGATCTACAGGCAAAAACCAACTAGTTCACAGAAGAGGTGAAGCAGGGCAGCGAAGACGGCACTTCATTCAGGTGAACGTAGAGAAGACAGAGATGATAAACATACCCAACCAACACCATCACCACCACCACCACCAACAACAACAACAACAACAAGCATCAATCATCATCAACGGCAGGAAACCTAAAGGAACTGGTCTCTTTCACCTACTTACCTAGGCAGCCTCATCTCAACTATAGGCGGCACAGGCACAGATGAGGATGGCAAAGCCAGGATCGCAAACACAGCAAGACACGCCTTCATTAACCCGAAATCAGTGTGGAGATCTGATCTACTGCACTGCACTCAGCATAAAGAACAAAATCCGAATTTTCAACACGAATGTCAAGTAAGTCAGTGCCTCAATGTGATGATTGAGAGACTTGGCGTGTTACGAAAAGCATTTCCAACAAACTACAGACATTCATCAACAGCTGCTACCTACACTCACTCGATACTGAAAATCGATCACACGGCCAGAATAATAAGAAAAAGCAACAAGGAACTCACTCACTCACCCACACTCCGTCTGGTAACGAATCAACCAAGAACCCATCACCCAACAAATATGCAGAAGAAAGTGGAGATTGATTGGATTGGACATACACCAAGAAAGAAGACGGTTTGGTGACATCACACGTCAGGTCAGGCCATCGAGTGGAATCCAAAGGGGAAATGACGAGTTGGGCGTCGGAGGCGAGGGTGACATGGAGGAGATGATGTGAGGAAGAAATGCAAGGTTGTGGGTAGTCATGGAGCCAGGTTCAGAGGACTACATAGAACAGAGTGTGATGGAGACATGCTACTGAAGCCCTATGTTCCATTAGGAACCCAAGGGACAAATAATATAAGTCATGCACTAGTATTACTAATCTACTTGCTTCTTCAGAGGCCGCAAAAAGAGGTCCACTTGTATGGTA
The DNA here is from genome assembly GCA_944470555.2 of Heterobilharzia americana. Taxonomy (NCBI): domain Eukaryota; kingdom Metazoa; phylum Platyhelminthes; class Trematoda; order Strigeidida; family Schistosomatidae; genus Heterobilharzia; species Heterobilharzia americana. The sequence continues at coordinate 66,262,353 of OX104134.1, forward strand.
TGTGAATCCGTGTAAATGTAAGGCATCAATTTAACCCATCCTTATATTTCTGTCAGTAATCAAGTTCCTGCAGATCATTATCAACTTGTCATATATTCGTCTTCTAATCTTTCTTCGTATCCCTCTGTCAATAATCATACTTCATCTTTTATTCCTTCTTTCTATTCTTCCCTTAATAACGTTTCGATTTCGCAGCACAATATCTTTGGCTTTGTGAGATCACCCTTCAAATAACATAGCAGAGCCCTCAATGTCTGAACCCTCCGCCAAACCGCACCAGCTTGGCTAATCTCACCACTGGGATTTGAACCATTGACTTGCACTGAGTTCGTGAGATATGCATATAGGATCCATATGCAGTGATTCACTCGCCCTTTTTTGGGTAATATGGTGCATCTGTGAAATTTGTCATTTGAGTAACTGGAGATTTGGTGGCTAGTTCCCGTAATGCTCCAGGTGTAGGCTTAGCTATAGGTTTGAAGGCAAAAACTGAACTGATGTGCTGGATCCAAGTTGACAGCAGTCTATACGCTCAACCGAATGATGCAATGAAAACTGGAAATAATAATGGAGTGTACGTTGGCCTGTTGTAATCTCTACTTATACGGCCGCTAACCGCAATTTAGAAGTGAACAAGGAGTTCTACTAAAAACTCCGTAGCCACCTGCTGAGACAGAAGTGTTCATATGTGGTCATCCTAACAGGCAGTTTAAATGTACAGGTGGATATACTTAGCCAGATCAAAAAGCACTTACGATGCCTTAGAAGAACTGTCAGGTAATGTTGATTGGCTGCTACAACTATGCTCACACACACATAACCACTATGAACTTTAGAGACGAGGAAAGAACCCGTCTGATGTGTTGTTTATCAACATCAACCAAAATGCTAAACATAGATGAACCATGTGGTTATTAGTTATTGCTTGAGTGCGAAATTACCGCCTCTCTTCTGAAACCTGTTTGGATAATGATCACACGGTGGTTTGGGTACGTGGCTAAGTAAGCACTGAAAAACTTCGTGTTTAAGACCATGTCAGGCGTGCCTTGATCATTCCAAATCTAAGGCTGATTTCAACGACGAACTGGCTAGACAGTTATCGTAACAGGATAAAGTCACTTATTTTAGAGAAGTACCATCCTAAGTCTACTTTAGAAACAGTTTGCAATGAAAAGATAGAGAAAAATAAGAACGACCAAAAGGTCTAAATGGCTTCTTGTGAACTAATAGTTGTGCATTAATGCATTCTAGTAGTCTCTGGAGAGACAACTCAAATTCAGATTAACCGACAGTCCAAACGATGATCGTCAGCAGTGGTGGGCGACTACAGCTGAAGAGACAGAAAAGACCTCAACAATAAGTAGCAAACACTAGACATGTATTCATGCTTATCACAGTGACCAGGGTAAGACAAGTCAGTGGTTAGTGAGAGCTTAGTGAAGTGGGACAGTATTTTGGTTCACTTGCACGGAAGAATGGAATCATGGACGTGACACTCTGAGGAATGTTTCAACTAGCCCAGCTACTAACCTATTGGCGGATACTCTATCACACCCTAAACGCGGTTAGGACCGTCAAATCTTGTAGAAGTTGAGGCTGTAGGTAACTAGCTACGAGGTATTATATCAGGTCGTGATGAGCTTACATCAGTAGCATTCGAAGACATGGGTCAAGGATAGATGCTGAAAGTTGCCAATGTATTAACTACCATGTGGAAATCCAATACAGTCCTCTCCCGACTGTCTAGCTCCCTAGTTTCAAGAAAGAGTGGAGTCCGCTTTCGGTTATCATACTGGAGTCAGCTTGGGTAACATATTGTTCAAGATCTCCAAGACTTGCAACTGGAGGACAAATCCAAGAAAATCAGTCAGGTTTCAGGCCTGATTATGGGCGTGTCAACGAGAAAGTTACCCTTCGCCAGGTTCTGGAAAACAAGTAAACTTGTCAGTGCCCGACGCCAGCTGTATTTCTGGACTGAATGGTGTTATATATATATATATATATATATATATATATATATATATATATATATATATATATATATATAACCTGTGCCATCTGTGATAAACATGGTAATGCTCTAATGCGATTCATCTTGACTAACACAGGTCTACCTTTTATCGTCTACTCAACAGAAAAATCCATAGTATGCTGTTAGCACATAATAAGATAAAGTCCCGTTAAATGAAGATGCTGTTGTGTTGCAGCATTTTCTAGATGTCCTAAATAAAAACTCAGAAATTCTTGGTACCAGTTTCATATCCTAAAATACCAGTTTATGCTCCAGGATTGATTTGCGTTTGTGTCCTATGAAACAGTGGCGGGTAGAGTGATTGATCGCATTGACCACTTAACTTACTAAGAGGTGGAATGAGGCCTGGGGGGCAGTGACCGGAGAACTCTTTGCTTCGATGCAAATAACTCTGCTAGCTTTTCCCAAGTGATGGTGTTTGTGTGGTACTTAGTTGCGTGAAAATTGCTGAATGTACTGCGTTCTAGTTTGCTTTGTCCTTCTATATGTCCGTGAAATATGGTCAATAAAGTTGAAGATCATGAGATGGCTCGCTCGCTGTATTGGTGGGTATGGCGTATCATTTCGGACCACCAGGTGGGTAACGCAGCAGTTGGGAGTTGTGTTTTAAGTTGAAGAGGTTAGTCAGTTGATATGGTTGTAGATCTTCAATGACTGAGGTGTATGGTACACGTGTTAGTCATGCTGAGCCACTATCTGCCTCGTCATGCAATGTGAATTGCATTCGGTTTAGGCTTGGATCAGGTTATGTGCAACCAGGCTAAAACATTGCAACAGTCGATGAAGTCTGTGACTGTTAGTCTGAGACATGTAGGGAGATGCCGACTTCCTGTTGAGGTTCTCATAACAACCAAAATAAATCGCGCATTAATGTTGACTGACTGAGACGTTTACTAGTCATCTTGAATATTTATTTTAGACGCCATTTTGAGTTTTGGTTTTGATCTGTATGGATTCATTTTTTTGAAAGTAGTTTTCATCATTGAGTGACACTGCTACGATGTTTATGTTTTAAATTTCTAATGAGATTGCGTTACTTATGGATTCAAAAAGACTGGGATCCACCCATGTGCCTACCGATGACATTGGGTTATGTTCGCACTCTATCACTTAGTGACAGAAGTAGGAAAATATGATCCATTCAACCTTGAGACTGAATGGCAAGGCGTTGATCACAGTACTTGACTGAAGTTTACTTGATCCCTTATGGGTCTTCATTGCTAAGGAGTCATCAACAACGATGGAACATGAGTTCTGTGCTCTGATTTTCAATGGCTTTTTAGCTGATTTCAATCCAGGATGAAAGTTACTTTCAAGTTGTTAGGGAGGCTGGGACACTTTTCATCAGAATATGAAGTTTTGTCCCACTTCCTTAGTATTTCAAGATTACCCACTCAATGATTAATTTCCTACACAAGAATTTTTAAATCAAATGAAAAAGATGCAACACATTCTTCATTTTTTTCAGCTTTTGAGATCAGTGAAGATAAGTTACTAGGTGACGTTTCAGTATAATTTACCACTCATCAAGGTAAAAATAATATACTCTTAATCATGATATGAAATAAACAATAAATTCCTGTTTATGGTGAATATGCTATTTTCGAAAATTAGAATTACTTTAAGCATTGTCAGTGTGCACAATTTCGTGGACATTTTATTATATATATATATATATATATATATATATATATATATATATATATATATATATATATATATATATATATATATATATATATTCAAAACTGAATAGATCCCTTACTTACAAATGCATAAACTTCATGTGGCCAGTTAGCTGTGTTTGTCATGTTCTCATATTCATCTTGTTGCTTAACTTATTTACGTGAACTGATATGTTTCACGGTTCCATTTATATGCTTGAATATATGATTTAAAGTAGTGTAAAAATTGTTACTAGGAGTTTTCCACTGTAAACAAATGTTTAATTCAGGTGAAATTACTTGCCTGAATCTTGAAATGATTCTCAGAGTGTTTATCACAAAATAACATATTCTGTCGAAATACCAATAAGGCAATGAAAGAGAATAACGGTACAATTATCTTGGGATCAAATCAGAATTTATCAGGGAAGGTTTAATTTATTGATTGGTCATGGGAGTGCAACTAATTTCATGTTGTCTAGTCCTGAGTGCAGACTGAATTCTGTCGATCATTTTTGCAATATGGTAACCAAGCTAGGAAGCTCAGCATCGCGGTGCACATTAGTAGTAGTTAGTTGGTTGGAGGCAATCGGCAGGAAGCCCTGGACTAGACAACATGAAATTAGTTGCACTTCTATGACCAATCAATACATGTAAGCCAGTCCTACAGGAGGTCAATAGCGGCCCGAATACCTCAGTGGTAAAGTCACTGAATACAACACTGGGTGATGCGAGTTCGAATCTCAAGCGGGAAACCAGTTCCGTCGAGGCTGAAGATACGCCTTGCTGACGAGTTCCAAAAAGCACGGAAACTAGGCCCACGGCTTCCTGCCGATTGCCTCCAACCAACTAACAAGGTTTGATTTGATGATAAACTGTTTTTGAGGTTTTATGCCACCTTTATATATTCAAAAAACAATTTATCGTCATTGTAAGCATTCCTTGATTATCGTGATATATTTCATTTTTGAAAGGGGTAATTTGATGATAGTTATTTTAGTTTGAATTGGAAAAACGCTTTTACGACAAGTGATCATAAATTTCCAGTGACTGACTGAGCAGTAAGATGGCGTGATGTCCATTTACTGCACAGAATGTCGAGTGATTTAATTTTGCCGGAAGAAAGCAAATTTTCGCCACACTTATTATAGCATGTATTCGCAAAATTCATCAACTTCACTTTCGAATAAAGTATGCTGTGTGAAGGATTTCTAAGATAAATAGTTAACTTCATGAGTAAACATCTAGCTTAAAGAAATGTCAGTTTCAATATATCCAAGGTAGTAGTGAATCGAGTAATTTGTTGAACAAGCAGCTTTTGGGGTTTCCTGCAATATAATTTCCTAACATGGTGTCTAGTTTTAAAAAAAGCTTCTATGTACAAAAAAAATCCACCAACGGAAATGAGCTTGTATCATATATGCTAGCCGTTTGTCTTACCGCTTTCATAATCTGATAAAAAGTAGAAACTAGATGAATGTTCGATGCCTTTGTCGCAAGTTATTGAGTATGAATAATTACGCTTGCTTTATAAACGCAAATTCACAAATCTCGTATAATCATGGATGATGAAGTATGCATATTTATTCATAATTAAGAAGAACAAGATTTTATCAGCACAGAAATATTTCTTTTCGACCGAAAAGGAAAAAGTATCTTGGCTGACAAAAATCCTGTTCTTCATAACTGTAATTGTGGTACAACATAACTAGAGAATAGAAGAATTTCTGTTTCTGTTTGTGATAAATCTCAGTAGTTTCTGTTCTGATCACCTGCATGAAGGTGAACCTGAAAACAGATTTTTCTAATATATGCAGTTATTCGTGAATGAATCAAACTGAATATATACAGTAGTATTGCACGCGGGAAATAGATAATGTTTAAAACGCATACATACCGTACTTGGAAGAATACTCTTGAATCAAAACTAATTTGACTTGGACTAGATAAAAACTCACGTTTAAGCATATAACTCAATAAAATAACAACTTTTGGATATAAGAAGGATTCATTCAGTTCCCATGTATGTAGAATAATGAGGTTGCTGGATCTAATTGCCTGCCCTCCTATACGATGTTTACAAATATGTGTGAAATGAAAAGAAAGTGCAAGTGGAGAGGCGTAAGTCCAGATGTATGTTATCATAAAGAAGAATATTTTCACTGACTATCTATAACCATGAACCACACTGTGATACAGCTCATAAAGCAGATCATTTATTTCCAATAATATTCACAAGTATTTTGTTTCATTTTAGGTGCGTAGTGGGAGGCCGTGCACTGCAAGTATCGCTTAGATTTTCCAGACTCATAAATGCTGCTGCCAAAAGAGGAAAGTAAAAGTTTGAGCGTGGTATGCTGTGTCTGGATACTTTCAATCAAATTATGAAGTTTATGTTCACGTTTGTTTGTTTTTGTTGTTTTCTTATTAAAAATTTCGTAATTGTTAACTCAAGCAAATTAAAGCGAATACAGCTGGTCAGACGAAATGTCCAACATCTAGGTGTATATTTGTTCTATCTGCCTTTCTAAAAATGTGATCAAAGCCATCTCGGTGACGTACTGTACTGCTTTGCGTTTGGCATTTTTTATATCTATAGGTTTATAATTATGCTGGTTAAGTACTCTTTTATTAGGAGGTCAATATCGAATCAAAATTTATCTACTAGATAAAAATTACCGAATAAAATGCTTGCCCGTATAGCCCAGTGAGTAAATTTTTCATGAATCTCTCTTTCTACTGGCCTTTATTATCTTTCGATTGATGTGAGAACTATATACTTTGAATGCAGAAAAACGAAGAAAGAATCAGCTTTATGAAGGTCCATTTGTGCAGCATAGTTTCACTACCTCACTAATCAATTCAGTCGATCATGTTACATTTTGTCTGTTTACCTCAAACTTCCGCCAGGCGTATGAAAAATTGACCATGGGTGTTTTGATCTTTGATATAATGCCATTGGTAACACTTGACACAATTTTTCAAAATAAAAATATGTTTTGCCGTATTTTTTTTCCTATCTTAAGTGAACGCCTAGAATTGAATTTTTTCTGACGAGCAAAATGCTCATTCATGTCTATTTTTTGCCTACTCTTTTGAGCAAGAATTTTATAACTGTTGTAACATTTGGTCATTTTCTCAATAACATGCCACTACAATAATCATTCTTCAATGTACTCATATACAAATAGATTTGCTAAAAGAGTCCGAAAATAATATAATCAAGTGCAGTAATGAAGAATGTCTCCTTGCAGTCTGATTGTTCAACAACCATCTTGGTTTTCGAGTGCACTATTTTCACCTTCAATACATGATAAATTGCCTTGAATTATTGAGTGACCTTACTATTAACAAGAAAGCTAATTATTTTTGAGACTGAACTAGTTGTGCTTCAATCTATTTCCTACTCGTTTTTCGTTTTTCATCCTCTTTTCGATAGGTGAATTACGTTAAGAACGTAAATAATCTTTTTTCTGGGTAAATAAACTTTCCCTTTTTTCCCGACATTTTATTCATCTATGTCTCTCGATGTAACTAAACTCATTACTTACTTACTTACTTTATGCTTGCTGGATTCTACATAACTAGTTGCTTACTCATTTATTATGATTCTTCTTTGGTCCGTTTATGTAAACAAAAATCAATCAGAAACAACGAAGAATTCTAGATTGCAACCTACTATCTTCACATTTACTGGTAAAACGAGCAGTGCTTTGGATGAGAAAAAGAGAATCCTGAAAACCAATAGGATATTTTGCTGCAGTGCAATAGTAAAATCCATAAATTATATTGTCTGCTGTCATCAATCGAAACAATTAAAAGCTCGAAGAAGTTTATTCATAGCTTTCAGTATCTCCTGACAACATATAATTCGACATAATTGAAAAAACCCGGTTCACTAACAAAACGTACTGCATAAATATGATATACTGGCACCTATTTGTAATAACTTATAACATAAGCTGAATATTATTCGTGGCTATAATTGAAAATTAAATATAGACCATAAGCTTTCAAAGGAATTACATTATATCTCGTCGTGCTTTCCGTTTCATAATGTCGTCCTCCTTTTTTTAGGCTCAGCTTTACCGTGTAGATCAATACTGTTGACGTAAAAAAACTTTAAAAATGACAATGTTGTTTAAATTGATGTTTCGTGTTTACCTGGGTTAAATAACTTTCATGATACGCCTGCTAATTGTCTTACTACTTGAACCTGTTGATTATGAAAACGTTCAAAAATAACGGAAGAATGAATGAGGAGTGCTCAGTCAGTATGAAGCATAATGTCCTAGACAAGAAAGCATTTTTTATATGTTACATATTTACACAATAAATGCAATCTATTTTCTTGCATTAGTGTAATTTTTCTCTTCTTTCTTATATTTATCGCTTTCCATCTCAACTTCATCCGGGTATAAGTGTTTGCTTTGGCTGCTTCAAAAGTCCTAACGTTTAACACTTAACTGAATAACACGCATTCTGTAATATTTTTTCTAAAAATACAAGTTGTGTTTCTAATCTGATTAGCTCTTCTATGTTTTAATGTGGATTTCTAATATTTGTTAGCAACGTATGATTCAGTCACTTTCAAATCTTTGGTTACATTCTTCTTTGTCTAGCTCGTTTCGAATGCAATTTTAAGTAGGAGAGATATAAAAATAACTGATCAGGTGACAAGATTCATCTATCATCTAAGCTACTGAACGACTCAAAAAGCGGTAAATATAGCAAAGACAATATTCCATGTTACTGCTGAACTTTACATAGCTAAATATTAATAAATATCATATGTAGAGAAGATTCAAATAAATTTGAAAAGTATAGTTTAGGCATGATACATATTCTTCAGTTTGTAAGTTAGTCTACTTTTTATTTTTGTTTCATTAAATTAAAGTATTTAGTGAACACCAAACAGGTTAATTTAGATATCGCTACAGAAGTCATTATATCACTAAGTATTTAAATGGGACAGTTGCCTAACCAATTTCATTAAACTTACAATTTGAAGTCTCTGCATTGTAGGGCAGGAATATAAATCCTATTTCTTTCCTCCCATGCTGTAAGATTGGGGTTTATTCAAACGAATAACAACGCCTACATTTCCACCACTTTTCTATGCATATTGCAAAAACTCTTTATGAATACCCTAATAGCAGCAGAGTAGTTCTCAAATATTTTGAGAAAAGGAGAATTCATAAACCTTATTTTAGCCAGTAAGGCTGGTTTCAATAACATTCAATTAACAGGAATCACAGTAATTTAAACAAGGTGAAACTGCAGCCTCTTATAACTAACAAGTACTTAAAATGGCTCCAAAGAAAATTCATTACTCTGTATATATCACTTTTCCACAGTATTTCTTAGACACTATCTGTCAATGGCAAACTTTCAGTACTATTACATGTGAATTTCGAGCAAAATGTCGTCAAATAGGAGGGTTTTGCACATTTAATGTGGATGCTTGTGAAAAGTTATCTGAACAAGAAGTAGAGTTGATACCATTTCTTTTTGTGAATTCAGAAATAATCCCCAATATCTACACTAGACACTCATGCTATCATACTCTAGGAAAACACGAAAATCATAGGTAGAAAGCAAGAAATTTTGTACCAAACTGTGGCTCTCAAATAATAGTTTCAGACAAAGTCTGCAGTCACCGGATAAAATTGAAACACTATAAATGAAATATCATTTCTCTTAGGAGACGCGTTCCATAATTCAGTTAGTGGAGTTAGTTTGAAGTAAGAACTGTAATGTAATGCTAACTACCACTTCACTAGCAGTTAAAGTAATTCGCCAGTTAAAAAGTTTATCATCTAAAAACTGAGATCCTGCAGGATAATATTTCAATAGTAAACCTCTACTCTAGATATCCTTTTACTGACAATCCAGTGGTCTTTTCATATCAGAATTATGAGTCATAAAGGTGTAAATGATAACTCTGTCATGATACCCTGATTGGTAGGCATTTAATGCAAGTCAGATTTTACACAGACTGGTTGCTTCAGAAAGCTGAACTATAAGTACCAGAGTTTATAACTGAAACAAACAATTCGCTTTACAGAGACCAATGAAGTCTTACTTTCATGTTATACTTAGCAATGAACGTTTTGAACATTTTCACTGTGAAATAAAAATTGGAAGGTATTCAAACCATACAAAATTCGTTATATATTTCCACTGAGAACATGTGATAGATAGCGTATGACCTTAATAATAAGAGAAATAGAGCATTTTATTAGGACTACCGAACAGAAAGCACTTGGGAGAGAGAGTAATCATTGAGCTGAGTTAAGTAATTCAGAGTAGACTAGTTTGAAGTCCGTTATTTTTTGAATATACGGTTTACGATTTCCTGGTACAGGACACTATTAATACGATTTATTATTTAGTACTTAGAGTACAACTAAAACAGAATTTATGCTAACTCAGTGCTGCAAAAAATAAGAATTTCAATCGATGTAAAAAAATAAAAGTCCGGCATTGTAAGAGTAAGTGTAAAGAGCCCTAAAATAGTATTAGTGAAAGGTAACTGCTTCGGCAAAAATTCAATGTTCATAATTTTGTAGCTTTTAGAACACCATCTTACTATACATTATGCTCAACAAACAGACTAAGGTAGTTTTAGTGGAGCTAGACACGCAAATATAAGAGGAAAAGTATTTTTATGAGAAGTGTGACAAAGACAAGAGGACCAAAGTAATACGAATTCATTTAATTCCGAAAATCTCGAATTTAAATATCAGTGAATATTAAGATAAGTGAAAAGTGTTTATACAAGTTATCCAATTCCCCAGGATCCGTAGCTCAGAAAAGAAATATTACTATAAAATCGCATCATGAAAACCAGTGGAAATTTATGACCGAATTGACAAGCGATGTAACAGGGTTGCTTATGTTCACGAAACCCCAGCACAATTCTTTGAAATAGTTTGCGCAAACAGCTAATACAAAACAGAATTTCCGGCATACGGACAACCAAAGTAATCTTTTATCTAAACAGAGTCCAGATTACAGCATCTGAACTAACCATATGAATAGAATTACTAAAAGGAAGATTTCAAGTTTAGGAAAGAGCTGTCATTTTCAATACATTATTCTTAAAATCCACTTAGCTTCAATTCATTTGCTGTTGGTCACTTTAAATGATCCAACGAATTCACCACCGGCATCATGCACAATATATGAATGGTAATAAACAACCACCCTTCTGCAGACGTTTAACTTTCAGTTAGAAAGCCTTGAAAATGCATTAAAACTAGAGTGATTTAACTCATGAATAATGACCAAAAGTCGGTAGAACTAAAACGTAATTTTTCACTGTAGCTGAGGAGAATGTATTCGATGATTCACGACTAAATTAGTAAGCTGACAGATTCTCTCTAGTGTGGAATCCATCTTGTACCGAGTTCTCTTAAGGATTATATAACTTTTAAAGCCACTTTATAGAAAGAGCTATCACTCAACACAAGCTCTGAATTCAAAGGTTTCAGGGATCCTTCAGTGAAAGTGAGTGCACTTTTCAAACAAATCGATAGGTTGCTCATTTCAAGGTGGTATTCATCATGGACGTAGTCCAGCTGGGGTACCATTGGAATTCTGGGAGCACTAGATAGGATAGCTACTTCACCCCAGTATAGAACTCACTGTCAGCGTGCACACTTGACCCCACCAGGAGACGAACTCAGGAGCCTCAGGTTTCGCAGTGAGCACGTTACCATCAAGTCAGTGGGTTGGAATCCAATGGTCTACACTTTTCTACTGCCCACAATTCGCAACACAGCACAGTCTTTATCCAATGGAATCACTGAGTATCTGTTGACGTTTACTAACACGGTACCAATTTATGACTTCAGAAATTAATAACCAGATACGGTAGCTTACTTAAAATATTTTATAAAAAGCAATATGAATATGAGCATATCTTATGACAAAGAACAAGAGTGATTTTACTTTAGCATTTTTAGTCTTTTGGTATACATTGTAATGCATACATGACTGGATATACTGTTAAGCTTATATAATTTAGTCAAACACCAGTAATCCTTCATATGTGTTTTTATGCTTCACGCAAACAGTTTAATTATATCACGCTTGATGGTATGATTGACAGTACCAAATTGGAAGTCTGAAACCAAACGAAGAGTAGTCATGAAACCGACCACTGTTTCCTTGACAGTAAAAAAATTGCTGAGATAGAGGAATGGAGCCTGAAAAGAAATAAGACTGTCAATAAAGATGCTGTCGGAATGTGTTAGTAGCAATCGTTATCACAAACAGAATTTCCGCAACAACTCACAGAATGCATGTTTTCAATAATCGTTCATCATATTTTCTTCACCTAATCACTGATATACATCAGTATAAGCGCCCTTAATAAGTGAGATAATTGACATGTCGGTTTATCAAACATTTTTAAGCAATAGAAAGGATAAGAATATACTGTTTCATTTGACAGCATCTACCTATCACTTAACTTTGAAGGCTAATAATATATTCAAGACTACCCTTTCACGGCATACCCAGTTTTCAAAATAGTCCAAATATTATAGTTAAATGAGAGAGTTGATTAAAAAATTTTTTCAAAAGATTTTCACAAACTGAATTCTGGAGGAATTTTGGTAATTACGGTAAGTCGGGAAAGTGAAGCAGGAGGTGACCTTAGTGTATACAACTTCAGGAGGATTGTCGCTGCGTTATAGGGTTTGTTCAGTCACATTTGAAACTCCGGATGTAGTAACAGTCTTTTTCTGAACAAGAACCAAAATGGCCCGGACAACAAATATTTCTACCTGCTGGTATGGTAGTGCATAATGTAATTTGATAAACATGAACGATACTTAGAATCAGCGATTATATTTGATTGAGACTGGTGGGTGAGGGATCAAAAAACCAACATTACAAAATGTATCACACAATGTAGTTTTTTTGACAAAAGTATTATCATTAACATAGAACCGGGTTTTGAAAATTAACAGAAGTCCTTAAAGGACGAAGTACTGCTTCCAGAATTTCGGTTCGTGAAACAACACTTTTCCTAATAGTCACTATGCACATTATTTGTCACAATTCCCATTAAATATGCATTCTCGACATATAGAAAGCATACATCTTTCTAAGACAAATTTATGGGATAATTTTGAGCAGAAACAATAAAGGTAACTAGTCCTTCTACTGAAGTCTACAAACTACATTATTGATCAAATTACTTACGTCTCAGTGGTCATTCTTGCAACTTACTTGTCAGAAACACACGTACAACACTTCAAATATAAGCATTTGCTCGCGAACATTTATGAGTTCAAGTGAAAATACATCAGCTACCTTATTATTATAACCAAAAACAATATTCATGGAAGACAACCGGTAATTTCAGTATAAAAAATTCCCGGGATGTTGAAGTGAAAACGAGTTGTCACCCCTCAATATCACTCATTTATTTAGAAAGTAGTATGATAAAGAATTAAGCTGAATCATTCAAATGAAATACCGTCAGCTGTCTTTAACGTGAATGAAAAAAAGTGGTCCATTTATTCACTTTTACTGACATCAGTACTCTCTACCTGAAATGAAGCGTTATCACTAAAAGCAACCAATGACATCAGTGCCACTTCAAGTAAACAAAAATGAAGACAGTAAACTCCAGAAATTAGTCGAAAATATTCACTACAATAGAGAGACCCATATACTTCTTATAGAGTCCTAATGAGTTATAGTTAAAACATTTTTATAAAGCTTCCTTGTCGAAAACTTCAAACAAATCAAAGCGTTATACTCTTTCATTTTAATATATTGTGATTAACATAACTGATAAAGTAGATGGTATATTGACCTACTTCCCATGGATGTTGATACAGTAGCGGTCGCTTGGAACGATAGTCGTTTAAAAGTATCTATTAACCCTAACACAAAATATCATATTACGTATGGGTAATCGAGTAAAAACCTATCTTGGATAACCAGTTCACTAGATACGAGCCGGTCTTAAGCTCATATAAAGAGGGAAGGTTGGGCATAGGGCTACCAATCCTACCCCGAAAAACCAATACAATCGCTAAACAAATTTCAAAGCACTAAGAAAATTTACAAAATAATAATAAAATTATTTCTCGCTTGAATCAGGGAGACGAAATGACATCAGTCGCTGAAAGCCTTCGCGAAGCCAATTCGTCGATCTGTCTTCGCTTCTCTCCATGAAAGCTAAAGTAAACATACGGACATGGAATGTCAACACCATATTTAAAGCCGGCTGGCAAGACTGACCAAATTGAGAAAGAGGTGAAAGTTATGGCATACAACCACCAGGAATCTGCGAAAGCAGATTCAATGGAAGTCGACTCTCCAAACTGTCAACTGAACAGTCAATAATCTACTCCGATATTCTCACACAGACGACAACCACGAGCACACTGAGTTTCACAATGGCTTTCATGATGTCCCCAACAGCATCCAAGGCTCTCTCTCTCTCTCATGAAGTGGCAACCAATCTCCTTCTCCACCCCATCAGGATCATGACACCAAGATGGATTCAACTCAAAAGGAAGCAAAGTCACAGTCATACAATGCTACGCCACGCACCTACAAATAATGCAGATCAGACGAAGAAGAAGGAGGAATCCTACAGACAACTGTAATCACTAATGGACAAAATTCCAATCCTAGATGGCGACATCACAATTCCAATGGGTGGGGTGACATGAATGCCAGCCAAACTGGGAGCGGACAACACAGGAAGAGAATTCACCATGGGTCGAGAATCATCAATATCCTATGTTGACATAGGACCAGGCATTACTGCATAACGGTTCGACTTGCCACAGCTCAAATCAGTACATCAAGTAAAAAGGCAGTGAGGCGAAAGATGAAGATAAGAAAATTCAAACAAAGGAAATACAAAGTACGAAAAGAGAGACTGGAAGAATGACAATGAAGAATGACACTAAAAATCACATCGACTTCATCTCAATGTGACGAAAGTGGAGACGCAGCCTACTGGACACAAGATCAGATCAAGGAGAGGAGCAGATGTAGGTGGTTCACACCACTCACTCACTATCTAGTCCAAACAACCTACCTTCAAAATCAAGTTGAAAGACTTCAAAGAAGTTGCTGATAGACGGCCACAGTTCATGTTCAACACCCAGAACAGAAAGAAACTGAACTGAAGGACGAAACTACAAACGACATCCTCACCTCAGCTATTAGAGTAAAGTGGGAGACACTAAGTGACATCCCTGAAGAAATCTGCGTGGAAGAACACTGGAACTCTTTGGAAGAGATGTGGAAGGAAACCTGCATGACCGTGTTACGAAGGAAGAAGAAACAAGACAGGAAATGGATCTCGACGGACACATGGAAGCTGATAGAGGAGGAGGGAGAGGAGGATGGTGAAGCAGAAGATGAACCAGTGCAGTGTAGTGCAGTGTAGTGCAGTGCAGTGCAGTGCAAAGATGAACAACGAAAAGAGGAACTGAACACAACCGACAAAATACTATACTAAACAAAGGAGTGAAGAAGAGTGCCCCAAAAGACAAAAAACACTTCTACGACACATCGGCAAGTGAAGCAGAACAGGTGGCTGGTAGGAGAGACCTGACAACATTGTATCAAATAACCAGGTTACTATCTGGGAGAGGAGAGATGAACACAGATTAAACCAATGAAAGACAGTGAAGGAAACTTATTTAACAAAAGAGAGACAAACGAAACGATGGGCTGACCACCTCAAAAAACTCTTGAATCGACAACCTCCACCACCACCACCACCACCCATAGCAACCCGTACAGAAATATCACCAGCAGCCCAGCCACACAACTACCAGTGAACGCAAGCCCCACGACAAAACCAGCAGTCGAGTCCTGAACGCCTTAAAGTTGCTGAAAGCCGGGAAAGCAGCAGGACCAGCAGCAATGAAAACAGATAAAGAGACATCAACAGCGAACATGCTCACACCACTATTGCATAAGGTTTAGAAGGAAGGCAGGAAAGCTGGATTCAAAATTACGACCGCAACAGGCTGGCTGCCTGGCTTCAGGAAAAACAAATCATGTGAGCATCAAATTGCAACGCTACGCTACGCATCATCTCATCATAGAACAGAACATAGAATGACAGTCAACTCTTCACCTTACCTCAACTTCATCCATCGACTTTGAAAAGGCGTTCGACAGCGTCGACCGACAAGTAATTTGCCAGGCAGCTACTTCAACACTACAGTCTCGGGGCCACAAACCTTTATCAACCTCATTCAACAACTATATGCCATATAATGCTACATACAAAGTGATTCACAATGGAAAGCACAGTGACGCCTTTGAAGTGAACACATGAGTAAGACAGGGATGCCACCTACTATCACCGATGATCTTCCGGATTGTCGTGTACTTTGCTGAATCATGCAACAAACTGTGAGGAGCGAGAAGAGAGGCATACGCTGGCTGGCTGCACCGATGAAAAGACTCCAGAAGAAGATTTCGATTTCACCGACCAGGATGATTTATGTCTAATGTCTTGTCGCACAAACTAGGAGATCTACAGGCAAAAACCAACTAGTTCACAGAAGAGGTGAGGCAGGGCAGCGAAGACGGCACTTCATTCAGGTGAACGTAGAGAAGACAGAGATGATAAACATACCCAACCAACACCATCACCACCACCACCACCACCAACAACAACAACAACAAGCATCAATCATCATCAACAGCAGGAAACCTAAAGGAACTGGTCTCTTTCACCTACTTACCTAGGCAGCTTCATTCAACTATAGGCGGCACAGGCACAGATGAAGATGACAAAGCCAGGATCGCAAACACAGCAAGACACGCCTTCATTAACCCGAAATCAGTGTGGAGATCTGATCTACTGCACTGCACTCAGCATAAAGAACAAAATCCGAATTTTCAACACGAATGTCAAGTAAGTCAGTGCCTCAATGTGATGATTGAGAGACTTGGCGTGTTACGAAAAGCATTTCCAACAAACTACAGACATTCATCAACAGCTGCTACCTACACTCACTCGATACTGAAAATCGATCACACGGCCAGAATAATAATAAAAAGCAACAAGGAACTCACTCACTCACCCACACTCCGTCTGGTAACGAACCAACCAAGAACCCATCACCCAACAAATATGCAGAAGAAAGTGGAGATTGATTGGATTGGACATACACCAAGAAAGAAGACGGTTTGGTGACATCACACGTCAGGTCAGGCCGTCGAGTGGAATCCAAAGGGGAAATGACGAGTTGGGCGTCGGAGGCGAGGGTGACATGGAGGAGATGATGTGAGGAAGAAATGAAAGGTTGTGGGCAGTCGTGGAGCCAGGTTCAGAGGACTACATAGAATAGAGTGGAATGGAGACATGCTACTGAAGCCCTATGTTCCACTAGGAACCTCAAGGGACAAATAATTATTGTTATCATAATTATGTACACATACTGAATTCTTAAATTATGATAGATTTTGAAATAGCTTTAATCACAGTCAGATAGCAGTATACCTTCATCAGCTTGAGCTTACAACCTTTCATTCATCCAACTTTTTCAAGCACTTGCGTTCCATTGATCGCATAGGTAATAGGCATCAAGATTAATGTTTCGATTAGTAATAAAGTTACTGTCATAAATTCGTTCAATGAGTTATATTCAGTTAGTGATGCACAATCAGTATTCACTACAAAATCATGGGTTACTGCATTTTGCCTAAGTTGTGTAATGGTTGCATACAGATGAGAATACATAAAACAGGAATGAAGCATTTATATGATCTGTAATTCAGATTTAACTGAACAGTATTACAGGTATTAGGCGTCGAGGAAAATGTTGACATTAGATATGCATAGATTTGTATGTACTATATTTTTAGCTGGAAGCAAACTTGAACTAACTTCAAAAATCCATTTAAGTAAATTAGTGAATGTATTGAGATTCAAAATATGAAACCTAATTAGTAGATTACAACTAGCCTTAAAACTAAAAATGAGGCCGAACAGTCTGCTGTAAAACAGTTATGAAAAGGTCAGATAATAGTCTTCACAAAAGCGGATAACGAAAATACAACAGTGGTAACAAAGTCAATTGACCATGGGAAAGAAGTAATAAATGTCTTAGTATTCACATCGAGTACGCGCTTTTGACCTTATATTTATGATTTTTATTCTAGTTTTGATTCATTTGCTCAAAAAATTTCGGATAAAATGTCATTACAAAATCCTGAAATTATTTTTTTACAGCACGCCTGCGACTTACACAATATCACCAATATCTATGGATTTGGAACAGTTTATCAAGTACTTTCTGAATTAGTGTCAGATTTTACTGAGAGTCATTTATAAATAAGCATTATAAAAGGTTACAACAAATAAAAAAAGTGTATATTACCATTGGTTAAAGATATGAACCATGAACCAAAGAGACGATTATGTCATAGACTGGACACAAAGGTGTGAATATTGCCAATAAATAATATACCATTATAATTCTTGACCTACTCAGAATATAATCATAACATACCAATCTACAGAAATACATATTTCGTACTCGAAACTTGCCCCTAATTACTCATATACCTCTATTGATTCAAAACACATCCAGAGTGGAGTTCAGAATCCTTCAATCGTTGGCTAGTATAAGATGAAAACCGTCTTTCATTTTCTCATTTATTGAAAAGCACGCTGAAACAATCACCGAAAAAGTAAATTTATTATCATACAAAAATAAGTGTAAATATTATAACATGTCACATCTGCATGAATGACTTCGTTTACTCGTGATAAGTTTAAAGAGTTAGTTGATGGTGAGTAGGGTGTAAGACGTTTTTCTGATAATAAGCATTCACTAAGTCACTGCGTCAAAAACTGCCGACTTTCCTTCCTTTCCCTATTTCTCTTGAGAATGTCACTACAGGGAAAAGGGAGAAAGAGGTATGTTTCATTTAACTTTTACATCTTTATGGAGGATGCTCAGAATTCTCCAAAATTTCTATTTTTTTTAACTAGTTAAGGAAAAAAAGCGAGACACTTCAGAAATGAATAAGCAGGAATGAATATCAACAAATAAAATATTTATACGTGGGAGCTTAAAACATGGGTTAACTTTCTAGAAGCGACACTTTAATTTTTATGCTAGTTTGTTAGAGTCTGTCATCATAAACCATCAGGATGAAGAAAAAAGAAAAGATAATTGACAGAGATCCCCAGAACTAGCTTCAATCCTCGTTGACACTCAATAGTAGAGTGTATATGTGGTCGGAACTCTCGTAAAGATCACAACTCTAATCGTTTGTCCAAGGAGTTTGAAACACTTTCCTTGAAATAGTTTGGTTTTACTCAGTTGGTGGTTTTTTGCTTATATATTGCTTCAGTTCTCATCCTTGAACCAATGTCTTCGATACTGTGACGTATTTCTATTACAAAAAGCAAACTTTTACTGCGTTTAATATTTTCTAAGGGATTTATGATGTTTTGAGAAAAATGAAGTACACCTGTTATCATTTCACTAGTACCCATCAATCAAGCAAGCGTCACTAAAACACAGTATCCAACCGTAGATAGACGCATATTATTCGTAACATTTTATCCAGCTATCAGTGGAATGTAATTAGATCTGGAAGCTAAACGTGGTGTTAAACATATATATATATATATATATATATATATATATATATATATATATTATGTAGCCATGACCATGATAATTTGTTATTGATATGCGACTGATGAACAGCATCAATTCGAAACTCTTCAATTGAAACTGGAACCAGTAATCAGCAATCAGATTTCAGCCAGTACAATCCAGTAGTTAATTAATACTTTGAGCCGAATATTAATGCAATAGAGTATATGATTATGAAATACTTCATATATTTAATCTGCCGATATAAAGAGGACGCAAAGCAACTCTGAAACTCATGTTGCGTGTATTACGAGATACAGCAGCAACTTTGTATTCCTCAAAGATAACTAGTAAAATGTACTCAACTGTTTTAAGTGACAAGTTTATTAGAGGAAAACTGAATAGGATATTACTAACGATTAAATTAGTTATTAGAGAAAACGCTGAAAACCGTTGTACGTAATATTTTATATGCTACACAGAAATTGATGCTTTTCATACAAATAAAACAAGGTTATGTGCAACTTTAATAACTTGATATGCAGAGAGAATGATAAGAGGTTACCTAAATCATAAATGTTTTTCCAAACCATGAGTTTTTGTTACTGAATATCTTGTCATTATAAGCATGCAATGTCCTCTGTCATACTGTAGATCAGCTATAGATCGGAAGTTTTGAAGTATTCTTTTACAGAAAATGAATTTATAAGACACGTCACTGCACTTTACGGTGATCATACCCTCCATTTTGTTTATCATCATTCCTGTGGCACATACGCATGCATGTTTAACTGAACTTTTCGAGACGAGTTGTCTTGAGTGAGTGCCTGTCACTCACGGAGATGACTGAATTTATAAGTAAACCTGGATTACCAAAGGGATGAAGTTAACAGTTAAACAGTAACCAAGCTGGCATTGTACCCACTGAATTCGACAGGACTCATAGTGATCAGGCTCTAAGTTAACTTCACTGGTTAAAAAAGGTTACTTGGATGCTTGATTAATGATTGATGCTTGACCAACCACTCACCGTTGTTGAATTGGTCACTGTGCCTATATATATCCTTTCCGACCTTCTTTCCGTTGCTGATGAATACACATCCTAATCTCTAACTCCTGTCACCGAGCTGTAATAAATTAAAAGTTCTAAAGATTAACGTTTGTTTATCATGTAGTATGATATATTCGTGCTAGTTCTCTTCAAATCAGACAAATGTACAAACTGCAACAAGTTATACTCTTCCCATGTGAATAAATAAACACTTAGGAGACTGCAAACAAGTATACCAGTGTTACCTATAATTTGGAGTTTCAAAAAATGCTGTAAACCTGTTTATGATGCTTCACTTCCGTTGCGCAGCATATCCTAAGTTAATTGCTGGCATTTTTCACTTTCTTAAAACTAGAATTTAACCAGAAAAGATGACATTTATGCACTCAGTTTCTTATTAATGAAGAGTTCTGTAAACTGCGCTCAGTTTAAGTCTTTAATGAGGCTTGCACAATGATTTCGGTAAGCATTACTTTGATACGAATTGAGTCACTTTTCCCGGTTAATATCAGTTTCAAAGTTGAGTTTACTTATCTTACAGTTCACTTTTGTGCATATATGCTTGAATATATTGTGTTAATCTATCTGAGAACGGTTTAATCGTTTTGTTGCGATTTCAAAAGACATGTCATCTCAGTAGTAGACCTGTTTCAAATAAACTTCCTGTAAACTGTCCGCTGAGTTGTAACCCAAACTATTCACAGGAATAGCCTGAACGTTAACAAGATTCAGTGTCTTTAATAGAGAAAAGTGAGTGATACAGAACAGAATTTAGAGAAGGAAGAAACATTTTCTATGTGTTCTAGAAGAGTGCTAAATTTCTCTCTAGCCAATCAGAGAAGTAATAGACAGTACTAGTTATCGTAAAGCACATAAATACTTGAAAGTCCCGTGAAATAGATTCTACTAGTGCACAGCCTTTTTATGGTCAGTAGTGCTGAAACACGTAATAAAATTGACTACTAGATTTAATATTTAATCTGATGGAATTATTTCATACCGGTGTTACTTTAATTCTTGCTTTTCAATTCCTCTTGCTACTTGAAAGTTCTCCATAATCCTTCTACGTCTACTTAGTGAATTTTTGGCTAAGATTAATATGCAAGAAAACTATCTAAGGCTTGAAAATAATAATAACTCACAGAGTATCTAGATAGTTCTTGTTCACCTGATTAGTCTTCTGTTTGATTGTGATGTGCTTTTCTTGCCACCTCTATTCGAAACATGAACTTGATGGTTGATAATCTCGGATTACAATGGACTGTTTAAGGTCTCGAAAGCATATTTTTTTCAGAAGCAAATTCATTGGTCAGCAAAAACAGATAGTGAGAAATGAGCTCAAACGAAACCTTATTGATAAGTAATGATTAGTTATACAATAAATGAGTACTGTGACTAAACAACCCAGCTCAGAAAACACAATACAACCAAAATGAGTACTGTATATTTCATTGAGAAACCTAGTGAATAAAAATCGGATGTTCACGAAGCTGTAGCAAAATCAGCAATCATTTAAGTGTCAACGATTTCAATCACTGGTTTCCATACATAATCAGACAATCATCCTCAGTTCAACTATTAGCAACATATTTGTCACATCGATGGAAACAATGAAGATGCATCCAATAAATAATTGTAACATGCTAAACTAAAATCAGCAAAAGCTTAGGAAATGGTCATATCACTCACTAAACTCACAATCTGACCATTTATATGAAAGATGTCGCTTTGTTTTTCTAAAGAGAAGTATTTAGAGGTATTAAATTTCACATAACTGCATCAATGATAGAATGTGAACATGCATATATCAGGTCGTGAATAAGCACTGATAAAACTTGATAATTTCTTACCTTAACTAAATGCCATATGTCGTCTGTCATGAACAGTATCAAAGTAGGTCAAAAACTGGTATTTTAAAATCTCTAGACAATAAAACATGGTCCAGTAAATAAAAAATCTCGGCAAAGTTAATACAAGGCGTATAATATGATTCTTGATCTAGGTTGTGCCATTTAAATAATCTTGTTGCGCCTGATTCTATCACAGAATATAATGATTGTTGCAATGTACCAATATCGATCATACATAAAAATGTTAATGACGAAAAAGTTTTCCTGTTAATTTGTTAATTGTGATGTCTGAAATTTTCAATTTGAGAAATTGACAATCTTTATAGGACACATACCTTACTTCTGTAATGCGAGTTATTTAGGCGTTGTGTCTGCAGATGAACTCTTTAATTACTAGTGATTGATTACTCGAATACA
Organism: Heterobilharzia americana; assembly: GCA_944470555.2. Lineage (NCBI taxonomy): Eukaryota > Metazoa > Platyhelminthes > Trematoda > Strigeidida > Schistosomatidae > Heterobilharzia > Heterobilharzia americana. The sequence goes on from OX104134.1 coordinate 66,284,987, forward strand.
ATATCGCTTCATTTACTATTTTCAGAAAGAAAAATATTTGTACCAATTACTTTACGGTTTCCACTACCTATTGTATTTAGAAGATTTCGGGTCAGAAAAACTAGATAAACTTCAAAACATGCGTACAGGTATATTGGATATTTTTAAAATGTGTGTTTGGACTGAAGATAGATTTCATAATCCATATACAAGTATCAGATTCAAATGAAGTAAGAGCGAGTGTATACCTGAAACACCTGTTAGCACAGGGTTCTTCTAATGAAAATAAGAACTCGTGGAATAGCAACCAAACGACTGTACCATTCAACCAGTCAAGTTTCAGGATATTCTTTCTTTTGATACTAGAAGCGACTGAGTTTTTTTGACAACATAATATCACATAACATAATATAATGTTATATATATATATATATATATATATATATATATATATATATATATATGGGTGGTAAGTACAAGGGGTCACTCTAGTCTATGTGGCTTTGTATATTAGTTGCGAGATTTCGAATGTCTGACAAAATATCGCTCTTCTCAAAGTTTCAGATAAATTCCAAAAATACAGAACCCAACTACTTCTGATTAATAGCTTTTAATACCTACAACAAGTAAATGAACATCCCAAGAAACTTACATGCGGACAAATATCTGACAGGAGTACTACAGCATTCAAAAAAGATGATAACCTACTGTCTTGAACTTTGAAATGCCATCCACAAAGCTACGTCGTTGACTACGTCTTATGGAAATGATATTTGTATGATTTAAATGCTGTTATATGTAGGCATATGCACTCTCCTTCTGACTACTTTCTGAATCAAAATGATCAATTTCCGTAGGCATATGGGCTTCCTAATATTGCCTTAGATCTAAGAGTAGTCTAAATTACTTGATGGTGGCTACCAGCGAAATATAAGACCCACATTTCACTTTATACAAGATTTATTGGTTGGATATAACTGCATCCAAGTGACAGAGGGTGCTCCTATTGTCACTCCAATCTAGCTGTATCGCTTGAAGAGAAGGATGTGGCGTATAATGCATAATCTCACCAAATTGCAAGGATTTAAAATCCGTAACACTGGAATAATGGGGAATATTTGTAGCTAAGGTAGATGGTCGTGGTTGTATTATGTTCTCTGTAACAACTTTTAGAAGTAAGGAAAAAAGAGTAGAAAGTAACTCAGAAAGAATAAAAGCAATTAGGATAAGGGAAAACAATGTCACAAACTCCGATGCTAGCCAATAACACAGTAGATGGTCCATTGATGAACCACGCCTAAAAATGAACGTTATGTGCATATTTAGTGACGAACCAACTCTTGTTTCGCGTTAATCCTTAGTATTGGATACAGACCTCTGCTGTAGCCACCGTTTAACGATGAGACAAAATAAAGTCTGAAAATTTATACTGCAAAGTTTTGTACACACGAATCACCTTGTTCCGATGCTGCAACGATAAAAATCAGATGAGTTAAAAGTTTTGGCTCACTAGAAAATAATCTTGTGTAGCAGTTTTAGTATTATTTTAATTCAAAAGGCCAACAAAGAAAAACCTTTTCCTGATCACTGATATACTACTTATATTTGGGTCAGTAGCAATAATGAGTTCCACAAATTATACATTCTTCCACAATATTGGTAAAACTAGTTTTAAAATTATTTTCTTTAACGTTTTAGAAAACTAATATCATGAAATGTAATGCGAAGAAAACAGCTCTTAGTGAAATAACCCCTTATTGAAATGGGGGTTGGGTTTGGTTTGTCTGGAACATGATCACATTTATTTTATTTCCAAGTTGCCAAGACAGTTTATTTGACTTCTAAGCTCCTGGTGTACTTCTGTACAAAGCCTTTTGGATATGCATTCTTAGATAAAATTCCTTTCAAAACCTGAAATTCATACTCAGAAGTTCCGTAAGAACAACTGTTCTTCACTTCACCGAATAGTATCGTAGCCAAAATAATTTTCGCACAGCATCAGTGACTAGTTGTTGAAGTACAAATACTGTCTCATCAATGATTGCATTTCGTACCCAAGCCTCTCTATGATAAAAACAAAGCAGTGTAGTTTTACGTACATTTAGAGACGTCGTGCGTTAAAGTGACACTAAGATGACCAGCGACAGAACATTTAGTCTTCTTCATTTACAAAACCAGCGGTTTTTACAGATTAACGGATTTCAAATTAGTTTATCTCATAGACTGAAATCAGGTGAAGAACAGTCGAAAACCGGGGAACACTCGAGTGTTTTTTGTCCGGATTCGGTACTCCTTAGCAGTGAGCATTGTTGACCCCAGGATGAATCGTGTACAGGACAGTGTGGTTTTCTGATAGACACTCTAATGACGTCATATTTCACGTTTATTTGTTTGAATTACATGAATATTGAAATTAAACACCACGCAATACAACCCTTTATCACATAAAATGTGTCTTGTTGAAGCCTAGTGAAGTATACCTAAATAAACAAACAGGCGATAAGTAAATATATGCTTACCACTAGGTATTGTTTGTTTGTGATAAGCTTAGAAATATGAACTGGATATTTGCAAAGTATCCTAGTAATGTACAAAATATGTACATTATCGCCTGAAATGTCTATAAACAAGTTCCTACTAAAAAGGACCAAACAAAAGAGGGTGGGAGGTCAGATAAAAATAACAAGAATATTTGTTCAATCGCCTGCTTAGTTTCTTCCAATACACATCACAAAGATTAGACAAACAGGAGGTAGTTCACGCAATTATTCACACCAATAGACTGTAAACGCCCCGCATACATAAGACAAAACAACTCTATAAGAGATTGAAATAAAACCTGGAAAGTATTGAATATCGAAAGTGAAAATTTTCCTAGAACTCATGCTATTTGAGCGATGAAGTAGGTTAGAACTTGAAGGGAAACATAAGAGAGGAAATTGATAGTATAATCAGTCCACTTGAGTGAGAAAAATCCCAAAAGTGCAGTGTCGTGGATAAACAGGGGAAAAAAGATCCAAACACAAAAATGTAACCAACAACTTTAGGCAGACCAACGTTTAGAAACCTACCACACAGCGTGCAGTTGGTAAATACAGTCAAGACAAAGGCTCAAGCTCTCCGGTTCAGTCATTCGTTCACACTATTACACACAAAATGACAAAGGTACTCTCTCACACACAGTCAAGTCTGCATTACCGCGGATTTGGTATCGCTGAGTAACGCTCCATGTTGCCACACTTCACATCAGCAAACCAACATAGAAGGAAAAGAGATGGAAGATAGTCAAATAAGCACGAAAGTAATCTACTGTGGCAGGAGGTGAAGAGAAAACAAAAAGCAATAACACATCATTGCAATTCAGAATAACGACTACAATGAAGATAATGTATGGATGCGTCTGCACCACTGCTATCGATTCTGAACCACTTCACCGACACTCTACAGCCAACGATTTATTTCGATTGTCATGCGAACCTCAACTAGGAAGTCAACATCTCCCTACGCGACTGGTGCCAGCAGCGGGAGACTATAGGATCTAAAGCTAGATTTTAATATGATTCCGTTTCGGCGTTTCTCACACTGAATAGAAGTTAATTGAATGCTTGTAACTGGCCACTGTTTGAATTTTTATTTGAAGTGCGATGTCCATGGTTCTCATTTGCTGTCGTGTAAATGAATCTGTTACTCACAACGATCGACGACGTTCACACTTACGATGTGTGTTTTTAGCCACAGTTTTCTTTATACCTACTATAACTATCCATTTTTACTCATCACGGCTGACTTCTCCTTAATTTCACACTATGCTACCACGCACTGCTTGCAGTTTTGGTGCTACGCATTTGAGTCACTCTCTCTTCACTTTGCTTACACTCCATATGACTTTGTTGATGTGCAGGAATTAGTTCAGAAGTAGCTACTGAGTCTCACTGACCGTCTTTTCCCCTTTCTAGTGGTTTAGTTACGTTCTACAACACTATGTTTACAGCACCGTAAGGATGAATGAGGATTCCCCATAATGGATGATCTTTGACTGTATAGGTATCAATTCTCTCGTGGTTGCACGAACATATTGCGAATGAATTCCAGAGAACCCTAATCCAATGTTTACAACTTCCTATGGAACACCTTAAACCACTTAACATTTAAGATATATTCACGTGTAATAACACCATTCTCTCAACTAAAAGTCAGTTTTATGCACAGTCATCCTCACATTTGCTATTCACGGAAACAACACTTGTTTCTGAACAGTTTGGGTATTTTTGAAGAGCTCAGTATGATTGGAAGGACGAGAATTCAAGCTAAAAGGGCTTTTTAACGTAACTTCGAGAACATTCAGTATCAATAAGTACGCTCATATCTAGTGTTTCCTTTTAAATTATTCAACCTTCGGAGAACAAATACATTTTTTATGGATGACATAAGATGCTTCTCGTATAACTGATGACATCTGGAAGATCAAAAGCAATAGCACAGAGAGATAGGTATATATTCTGATAAAATCATGTACACGCTTTAACTGCTTTCTTAAGAGATCTGCAGTGACTCTGATAGAAATCTTTCGACAATTTTCGAGCCAGATTTGTTACCATAGGATTCTCAGTTATAGATTTGTCACATGGATTGGAGGAATCCCCAACTTCAGCATTAACACTCTTGACAACCAATTCACACCAGAAATCAGTTGTACGTTTCCAGTAAGCTGAGAACGTTTCGAATTTCTCCGGAGTTGGGGCACCCTCGATAATACCTGTTTACATAAAATTAGTTGAAAAGTGTCAATAACTTAAAATACAAATTACACGAAATCCTAACAAAAGAATAAACATAACTGAGTAAGCTACTTTCCGAAAAATTTCAAATAGGTTGGTCAGTAACAGCATTCGTGAAAATCCAAGTCAGTCTGATGCGTGAAAAGAAAGAATTTTCTAGGCATATCACCAACAATTGCTAAGATACATACAAAACTCATATGGAAGAAAACATGGAGGTAAAAATTTTTCAAAAAAAAGACATGAGATTAGTTTGAAACGATTCAGTAGATTGGTCGAAGTAGTGAAAATGAATCCAGCATAAAACATATACGCATATAGAAAATAACTTCAGGCACTACTGAAGGAAGAATGATTGATCGACAGTGTTTGTTTTCCAATACTTCGGGTAGATCATAAGAATTAATTAAAAACTTGAAAACGTCCACTGAAAACAACGGGGAAACTGTTTAAGGAAGTAGAAGGCCATCAGAAGAATTTGGTATCAAACTTCAAACTGCATAAGTACCAGTTGCATTCATATACCAGCTAGGTAGTCCTCTACAAGACTAAGGTCAATAGAAACAGTAAGAAACCAATATCCAATTTAATAAATAATAACTTAGCACAGTTGGAAATATAAGCTTGGTATTATTTCCTCAAATACCCTAAGTTGGACTGCGGATGGTAAAGACCACTTTTCCTCTCGAAATGCTCTTATACAACCACAAGTTGTAGAATCCCGGCCATAGCATGCATCTACAAAAGTGGAAGACTAAAGCCTCATATATGAAAACTAACAGTTTATAGGTGGATGAGGAGGATCTAGAGGAACTAGTGGTGTACGAAGTCCAAGGAGGAATGAGATACCTATGTGGACGTATTCTGATAAATATCATCATTGAATATGTTAACTGATTTTGTCCCATCCACCTTTAGTTGAAAACTGATCGGAAAAGATAGAACAATGGCTCCCTAAAATAACAATTTCACTCAACCTGAGTACCTAGGAGGTATTTCAGCCCTTGTTTATATCATGATATATTATGCAGTGAAGATTTTGATTACATCGCTATTATTCGTCAAATAATCATCACAATTACTCCACTCGATTACTTACTTGTAGTATATTGCTTGAATTTTCAACTCATTTTCCAATGAACTGCCCGTTAGTGCTGGGACATTTTTAACACGGGTATCATTCTGAGTTACTAATCAGTTGCTTTCAAGAAAGTTGTTCTTCATGCGAGTGATACATAATTCAATTAATCTTAGTCAGTCAATATCGTGGAACCTGACAAATGGTTCGTGCTGTCACACCTTACATCAGTACATCAAGATACAAGAGGACTGAGAGAGAGAGAGAGAAAATCAATGTAGAACTTCGCACACAGATACCGAACTTCCCAGTAGTACACAAAGAACAAGAGGTTAGAAAAGCAGTGATACCAAAGTAGACAGATTAGTAGTGTATGAGAATAAACAATTTGAAGATAACGGTTGGTGCAAATATTCAAGCCTTAGAAGACATCAAGGAGTGGACACATCTGCGTCATCGTGACCGATTTTTAGGCATGCGACCAAGAATCCTCAACCACTGATTCCTTTCGTCTCGAGGACCCCAACCAAGCAGTCTACATCTCCCCCACACGACTCAGACCAATAGTTCGAGACACAAAGTAGAAAGAGGAATGAGACAGGAGGAAGAGTGTGGTAAAAGCACTTAAAAAGTTGTAAGTCATTTACATCGGATCTAGAACTATCTCTTACGCTTACCGTATTCAACGTATGCCTCTTGATGCAATCAAACAATATGCATATATTTCTTGAACTCTGGAAAACCTTGCTATTTGAGTATACTGCACTACAGAGATCTGCAAACTAAATCCAAATAAATAAAAATCTATTAACTCCATAACTAATTCTTATGTCAGTGTATCTCAGTTCCTTGTGACGTCGATACTTGATCTTGCTGGTGTCGGTGTTTCACATAACGTTAGTTTACGCTAGATTATTCTACTATACCTCTATCACCAGTCACATGTATTCCAATAACGCAATAGGAACACCACAGGGATTTTATCAACTGCATATCACCCGAAGAAACAAGGAAATAAGCAATGTAAAAATTTCTAACATACTTTACATGGACGACCTAGAGATATCAGCTTGTGTTTTGGAGATATGCGAAACGTTTCGTTTCATAGACTATAGGAAGTTAGTACCAACTATGATCAAACACAAATAAGAACTGATATCTTAAGACTCTTCATTTAAAATATGTTACGAGACTTATAGTGGTCATTTCTTTCTTCAGGTCGCATCTCATGAAACTCCGGTGAAGTAAAAAAAAATTATCTCACTAATTAATGATGACATTTGTTTGGTGAGTTAGCCAGAAATTCTGGTATCAATACGTGAGCAGCAAGAGAGCTGTTTTCATGCTATGCTTGCCTATGATTCCATTCAATGTGGTTAAGGATGACTTATCAATTCAGTGACCTTGTCAACAGAGTATGCTTTAAAGTTAACTACATAACTAGTTCACTGGCTACTGGAGGTCCTAAGCTCATATAAAGAGGGAAGGTTGGGCATAGGGCTACCAATCCTACCTCGAAAAACCAATACAATCGCTAAACAAATTTCAAAGCACTAAGAAAATCTACAAAATAATAATAAAATTATTTCTCGCTTGAATCAGGGAGACGAAATGACATCAGTTGGTGAAAGCCTTTGCGAAGCCAATTCGTCCATATGTCTTCGCTTCTCTCCATGAAAGCTTAAGTAAACATACGGACATGGAATGTCAACACCATGTATGAAACCAGCTGGCATGGCTGACCAAATTGAGAAAGAGGTGAAAGTTATGGCATACAACCACCAGGAATCTGCGAAAGCAGATTCAATGGAAGTCGACTCTCCAAACTGTCAACTGCACAGTCAATAATCTACTCCGATATTCTCACACAGACGACAACCACGAGCACACTGAGTTTCACAATGGCTTTCATGATGTCCCCAACAGCATCCAAGGCTCTCTCTCTCTCTCATGAAGTGGCAACCAATCTCCTTCTCCACCCCATCAGGATCATGACACAAGGATGGATTCAACTCAAAAGGAAGCAAAGTCACAATCATACAATGCTACGCCACGCACCTACAAATAATGCAGATCAGACGAAGAAGAAGGAGGAATCCTACAGACAACTGTAATCACTAATGGACTAAATTCCAATCCTAGATGGCGACATCACAATTCCAATGGGTGGGGTGACATGAATGCCAGCCAAACTGGGAGCGGACAACACAGGAAGAGAATTCACCATGGGTCGAGAATCATCAATATCCTATGTTGACATAGGACCAGGCATTACTGCATAACGGTTCGACTTGCCACAGCTCAAATCAGTACATCAAGTAAAAAGGCAGTGAGGCGAAAGATGAAGATAAGAAAATTCAAACAAAGGAAATACAAAGTACGAAAAGAGAGACTGGAAGAATGACAAAATGGTGAAATTTTGTATAGCGTCGTTAAGATACGGACAATACGCACGACAACCACCTGGTCTATGCGTCAAGAAGCAATCAGTGAAATGATGAACGAGAATTGAGAACTGTTTGCAGAACTCTGCGCTTTCAACCATCTGCTGATTGCAGGCACTGTGTACAAACACAAGGATATCCACAAACCGACATGGATTTCACCAGACACCAGACACACTAAAAATCACATCGACTTCATCTCAATGTGACGAAAGTGGAGACGCAGCCTACTGGACACGAGATCAGATCAAGAAGAGGAGCAGATGTAGGTGGTTCACACCACTCACTCACTATCTAGTCCAAACAACCTACCTTCAAAATCAAGTTGAAAGACTTCAAAGAAGTTGCTGATAGACGGCCACAGTTCATGTTCAACACCCAGAACAGAAAGAAACTGAACTGAAGGACGAAACTACAAACGACATCCTCACCTCAGCTATTAGAGTAAAGTGGGAGACACTAAGTGACATCCCTGAAGAAATCTGCGTGGAAGAACACTGGAACTCTTTGGAAGAGATGTGGAAGGAAACCTGCATGACCGTGTTACGAAGGAAGAAGAAACAAGACAGGAAATGGATCTCGACGGACACATGGAAGCTGATAGAGGAGGAGGGAGAGGAGGATGGTGAAGCAGAAGATGAACCAGTGCAGTGTAGTGCAGTGTAGTGCAGTGCAAAGATGAACAACGAAAAGAGGAACTGAACACAACCGACAAAATACTATACTAAACAAAGAAGTGAAGAAGAGTGCCCCAAAAGACAAAAAACACTTCTACGACACATCGGCAAGTGAAGCAGAACAGGTGGCTGGTAGGAGAGACCTGACAACATTGTATCAAATAACCAGGTTACTATCTGGGAGAGGAGAGATGAACACAGATTAAACCAATGAAAGACAGTGAAGGAACTTATTTAACAGAAAGAGAGACAAACGAAACGATGGGCTGACCACCTCAAAAAACTCTTGAATCGACAACCTCCACCACCACCACCACCACCCATAGCAACCCGTACAGAAATATCACCAGCAGCCCAGCCACACAACTACCAGTGAACGCAAGCCCCACGACAAAACCAGCAGTCGAGTCCTGAACTCCTTAAAGTTGCTGAAAGCCGGGAAAGCAGCAGGACCAGCAGCAATGAAAACAGATAAAGAGACATCAACAGCGAACATGCTCACACCACTATTGCATAAGGTTTAGAAGGAAGGCAGGAAAGCTGGATTCAAAATTACGACCGCAACAGGCTGGCTGCCTGGCTTCAGGAAAAACAAATCATGTGAGCATCAAATTGCAACGCTACGCTACGCATCATCTCATCATAGAACAGAACATAGAATGACAGTCAACTCTTCACCTTACCTCAACTTCATCCATCGACTTTGAAAAGGCGTTCGACAGCGTCGACCGACAAGTAATTTGCCAGGCAGCTACTTCAACACTACAGTCTCGGGGCCACAAACCTTTATCAACCTCATTCAACAACTATATGCCATATAATGCTACATACAAAGTGATTCACAATGGAAAGCACAGTGACGCCTTTGAAGTGAAGACATGAGTAAGACAGGGATGCCACCTACTATCACCGATGATCTTCCGGATTGTCGTGTACTTTGCTGAATCATGCAACAAACTGTGAGGAGCGAGAAGAGAGGCATACGCTGGCTGGCTGCACCGATGAAAAGACTCCAGAAGAAGATTTCGATTTCACCGACCAGGATGATTTATGTCTAATGTCTTGTCGCACAAACTAGGAGATCTACAGGCAAAAACCAACTAGTTCACAGAAGAGGTGAGGCAGGGCAGCGAAGACGGCACTTCATTCAGGTGAACGTAGAGAAGACAGAGATGATAAACATACCCAACCAACACCATCACCACCACCACCACAACAACAACAACAACAACAAGCATCAATCATCATCAACAGCAGGAAACCTAAAGGAACTGGTCTCTTTCACCTACTTACCTAGGCAGCCTCATCTCAACTATAGGCGGCACAGGCACAGATGAGGATGGCAAAGCCAGGATCGCAAACACAGCAAGACACGCCTTCATTAACCCGAAATCAGTGTGGAGATCTGATCTACTGCACTGCACTCAGCATAAAGAACAAAATCCGAATTTTCAACACGAATGTCAAGTAAGTCAGTGCCTCAATGTGATGATTGAGAGACTTGGCGTGTTACGAAAAGCATTTCCAACAAACTACAGACATTCATCAACAGCTGCTACCTACACTCACTCGATACTGAAAATCGATCACACGACCAGGAACTCACTCACTCACTCCGTCTGGTAACGAACCAACCAAGAACCCATCACCCAACAAATATGCAGAAGAAAGTGGAGATTGATTGGATTGGACATACACCAAGAAAGAAGACGGTTTGGTGACATCACGCGTCAGGTCAGGCCGTCGAGTGGAATCCAAAGGGGAAACGACGAGTTGGGCGTCGGAGGCGAGGGTGACATGGAGGAGATGATGTGAGGAAGAAATGAAAGGTTGTGGGTAGTCATGGAGCCAGGTTCAGAGGACTGCATAGAACAGAGTGTGATGGAGACATGCTACTGAAGCCCTATGTTCCACTAGGAACCTCAAGGGACAAATTATCATTATTATCATTATTATTATTATTATTATATAATTACAAATATTGTTGTACTATCTGGGAAACTGGCTGATCGTGTTGAGTACCGATAGTGAAAAAATAGTCAGTGAAGCTATTATTGGGCACTAGTTGATCAAGGATTCTACATTTGAGAGTCATTTACAGATTACTTTACTCTTAACAGTCCATTACAGCCATCAATAAATGACAATTCTGAAACCGAACAGGTCATAATGTAACCAGGTAACGATAGCATGGATTTGAGTTTGGTCTCCGCCTCTCTTTAACAACCTGTTATTACTTCGATTACGCTATAATGTATTAACCTCCCGCTGTCGATGAATGGTTAACAAAATCAATTTACACATATAAATACAGAAAAACTGGTTCTGTTTTGTAATAATGTTGATGAATATTAAACCGAGAAATGTTCTAATTTAGCCTGGAATCTGTCAAAAAGAAAGACGAACACTATCTACACGTACTAAACAGTAAGGAGATGGGTATGACAATGCGTTTGCAGCTTCAAATCATATTTTGAATGTAACCGCTACGTTACTGTTAGTTCCCTGTAACTTCTCTTAACCCACCATCTTGTAGAGCATTATGTGTGGTTATTATCTTGGAGCTCTTTTATGGACCTACTGATTATGATAAAATCGATATGTTACAACTTAATGACTTAGAATATTACATCTACGATCCGCTGAAGTGGTCGTTATTCAGAAGGATAGTTCAGTGTACTAGTATAAACAACAGTGATCGTCCTTAATTTTCCGAAATATGAAAAGACTTCAACTTGAAGATAAAAATCAGTTAATTGATACTTTGTTAAGAGTTAAGAGTATAGCGACAATACATTTGCAAAGTGATGAGGGAGGAAGTGGTTCTTCGATAAGATGTTTAAGCCGGTCGACAAATTAGCACAAATCTAGACAGTGTCACTTACCATCACGGTCAGGGTTGCTCAGTGGGAGTAAGACACGTGAAAAATACCATTAAAACCTTCTAGATCTGAGTTTTCGATCACCGATCAGTAACTTTACTGAGGTCGCTGTAGGAGTATTCCAACCATTTCTAATACACCAAACAGTCGATGATAAAGGCTTGCCAGAGAGAAACACATTTGATTCCGATACTCTAGCTGATAGCTCGACCAGTTTAACCATTAATTTCAGGTTACCATCATGACTTGAGGCTCTTCCCAAATTCATACTACTTATGTGGTCTTCGATTCGGAGAAGAATGAAGAGCTCGATCGCAATGTCTTGCCGCAGATGAAACTAGATTGGGAGTGACTGAATGCTAACAATATACCATTAAAAGTGTTTTTCACGTTTCACGCATCAGTCCCGTCGCTTAATTGTGACTGGATTACTGGCCTGTCTTTTGGCTGACCAGCTTGCTGTCATTCGATTTTATCACACCACCCTCGTCATTAAGTGTCAGAAAATAAAACTTCACCTTTTTGACTATCGTTGACTATTAATGTCCACAGACGTAGTTTTTTTGCAAGTCTACACTTAAGTTGCCTCTGCTCCTCATTGGTTTTGGAACTTTCAGAACGCGTTGCTGTGTATCAATTACTTTGAACGACACTATTAGGTCCCACTGTCTTGGCTAGTCTTGTTTCAGAGGTTGTCTTTAGTCTCTACCGCTGTCTTCACAACGCTACTCTGCTGACTGTTTGCCTACTTCTACCATCGTCAGTAAACTTTTCACACCCTCGTCTTCAAGACAAGCTCACATACGTCTTCAGGCTTCGATGTAAGACAGTCACTGCTAACGATCTACTGCATTAAGCTTTGCTACGTGTACGTAAACGCCTCTCACCATGAAGACTACGTTTGTGCATTCGGCCTGCATAGATTTCAGCAGACTAATTCTTCCCTCCGCTTGAACTACAGTCAGTGGATATCTAATTAAAGATTAAAAACATACCTTTACTTACTATGACCTTTGTGAGTACTTAATGCACCCCCCCCCCATTACCAGTACAGTATGACGATTGCTATCAAGTTTAATTCGGTTGACAAAAGAACTTCTTGACACACTACTTACTGCTGCACTTTGGAGATTGAAGAAACTGCCTTGTCAAACCCCGTATAGAATTTGGAAATTGAAAGCCTTACGACAATGAGATCTCAAAGAGAGTCAGCGTACTTGTGATGGATTACTATCATAAGCAGAACTGACCGCTACGATCAGACAAGGTAGTAGCTACACCTAGCATACAGTGAACAACACTAGAAATGTACATGGGAATACCAGGTTATGATACAGAAACAACTCAGTTTAAATCCATGACTTATTGTGGTACTGAATGAGAATATAGAAAATCAGAAGTTACATATACACATTCTTCATCTTAAAAAAATTGTACCCAGTTTAAAACTGACTTACTGTCTTCACTGTCATCTGAACTTTCACCATCAACCTCCATTGTTTCAGACTCTGACGAGTCGCCAGTATCATCATCATCTTCTGCTTCTTCTTCAACATCGTCATCATCCGACTCACTTTCATACCATTCCTAGTCGAAAGATAATAAACATGTTGATAGGGATTTCTTCGGATTATATTTATTCTAAGCCTATCCTAATTAGTGATGACATGCTACCAGGTAGTAGTGTATGTAGAAAAGTGGCTAGGATACAACAATCAGCGTCTGCTTACTTAAGACAACCATAATAATGACGTAACTCAACCCAGTAAGTTTTTATGTACTGGATTATGGCCGACAATTGTTGCGTAAAGACTAATGATACTAACCGGCTACCCAGACCGAAGAAGGTAGAGTGGAGTTCAGATCCAAGACCCATTGCTTGAAATCCGAGTTTCTAAAGCATTGAACCACATCTTCATCGGACTACTAAACACGTGCATACTGCTATAGTGAGTAGTTTGGAAAAAATTTAAACTCAATACATACATTGCATGGAAACTCATTGATAATAAACGGACACAACATGTTTGACAACACTTTTACTAACTCATGGACTACTATGCATGCGCATTAAGGAAATACGTCCAAAACCTATGGGATTCTTTCGTATTTATCCACATATCCTTGCAATACAAGCATGCAAAAACAAATTTCGGCAAGTAACTGTAAAACACCTGCCAAGAAATCAACCCTAACAACCCCTGCGCAAGCGTTGAGTTCTGCTCAAAAAGAGTTACACTACGACTAACTGTTGTACAAACCACTGGCGAAAATCAACTAAACCATACACTATAATAACAAATATCAAAAGTAGAAATGAAAAATTCTCCAAGATATCAAGTAAAGACAAGAAACAAAAATGAAAAAAGCAGGATTTTATGAATTAATAAGGTTTGGTAGAGCTCCTGAAGTGAATTCTCTACGTACCTTACTGTATGCACCAGCAAGCCAAACATGGATAACTAGAAAAATACTGTAGGACAGTGGATGACAGATTACAATATGGTGGTATAAAACCATTTTTACAGTTTAAATGTGTGAAAGGTTGAATCGGGTGTGGAAATTGATAGTAACACAGCGGAGTAAGTAAACCAATTACCTTTATTTACTTACATTATCATCACATTATTTTTAAAGACTGTAGATACTATTTCCACTTCCTCTTATTAACCTCTATCGTGATATACTGGTGTAGGATGACATTGGACCATTCTTCAGTAATAACAAGTTGTGCTTCGATAATGTCTGTGTCCGATAATCTTAAACAATACAATCCTTGAAGTCGTGTTAAACACAGGCTAAGTAATACAGTAGATATGACAATATTCCTGACCAAGGTAGACACTGATAACCTCAGTTGAAGCTTCGTAGGTTCTAAGTCCAAAAATGACGTTTGTTTGAATTTCTTAAAGCAAAAATATATTTTGTCTCAGTTGTCAAAAGCAGGTAGTTATCCTAGAAAATTAAAACTGAGTGAAGTGAAGGCATTTTATGATTCACTAGTTGTCTAAAAATAATCATGCACTTTAGTAGTGATTATTAAAATAGACTAGTGCTAATTTGTCTCCAAGCAGCCCTTTTGTAAACAGCTGAGTGACTATAAAGTCATCACCACACATACTCTATGTTCTGAATTATCGTTACTCATAATATGATATTCAAAAAGACTGCAACCGAACAAAAAGGAATCAGCCATACGAAATTAAATGAGCTGTTTTTTTTATTTGTCCCTTGGGTTCCTAGTGGAACATAGGGCTTCAGTAGCATGTCTCCATCACACTCTGTTCTATGCAGTCCTCTGAACCTGGCTCCATGACTACCCACAACCTTTCATTTCTTCCTCACATCATCTCCTCCATGTCACCCTCGCCTCCGACGCCCAACTCGTCGTTTCCCCTTTGGATTCCACTCGACGGCCTGACCTGACGCGTGATGTCACCAAACCGTCTTCTTTCTTGGTGTATGTCCAATCCAATCAATCTCCACTTTCTTCTGCATATTTGTTAGGTGATAGGGCAATGACAGTAGTATAGAGATACATAGGTAAGAAGATCAGAGATCATAAGCGTGATGATAACAGAAAACGGAAGATAAACAAGAGCAACAAGGAGCGTGATAACACCATTTGAAGAAATATTACAAATAAGCCATGAACTAAGTTGACATGTGACAGCGATAGAAATATACGCAGGAATTCGCAGAGAAGGGCATCGTTTAATTTGCCCCTTTATAGTACCATGCAAAGAACAAGTAAGCAAAAAAGAGTGATCTGGGATAGCTGTTTCGTCCTAGTATGGGACTCATCGGTAGTGCGCACCCATGACCGAGACAGTGAAAGGAACCACCTGGCGGGGTCATGGGTGCGAACTGCTGAGAAGTCCCAACCGATAGCTGCTACCTTGACGTGGTGGTCGGGCTTGCATATCACAATGACCCAACGAGCTATGCTGGTGGAACGCTTGTTCCCTCGAGGTCCTACCATACCAGAAAGGTCTGTTGGGTAGTGGTTAGACGAAAAGCAGTTACCGTTATAGTGTAAATTGCTACACTATGATGGGGGTCTGAGGGCGAAGTCGTACTGCTGCTAGCTGGATGGGGTGTGACAGCAGTAAGGTGTTTCCCTTGGATGACCAGCAGTGCCAAGCTGATGCTGCCTTCTCAGTGGAAGGGGGGGTTAGAAAAGGTCGGCCCCAAAAATAACACACTCCACCACGCCCCACGGTCTGCCGGGCCGGCGGTGTTGGTTCACTTGTCGTTTCCTTTCGACCATCCGGCCCCAAAAAAACAAAAATTCAAAATAATCATACTCAAAAGGCTGGGTGTGACAGGCCTCAAGCAGATGTCCGATGGGCTCTGCGGTCACACAAATCTCTTTCAGGTACCTTAAGAAGAAATAGCCTTCCACGGTGTGGGCAGCCGGGAAGTGTCAACCGCCCTCACAACTCTGTCAGCACCCAAGTTTCTTCTGACTGCTATCCTCCTCCTCCATCATTACCTTCTAATCTTCCTTCACGTCTCTTAATTAATGATGCTGCATCATCTTCAATTTCTCCTACCTCTGCAGCCTTCGACAACGATCTGAGTCCACAGAACAGCATCCCTGGTCTCCTTAAACCACGCTCCAAATTACATATTGGAGCCTTCAATGTCCGCACCCTCCGTCAAATTGGCCAACAGGCTTCGTTGGCAAAGACTCTAGCAACTCGGGCATGGATGTGTGCTGTGTTTGTGAGACACGCATACAGGACCCAAGTGTGGTTATTCACCTGACCTCTCCTGACCAATCTGGTGAATCCACAAATTCACCCTTCGAGTTTCTGGAGATTCGATAGCTAGCTCTCGTGGTCTTGCAGGTGTAGGTATAGCATTAAGCACCAGGGCAGAAAACTCACTACTAGACTGGATCCCAGTTGATAGTCGCCTCTGCGCTATGAGGCTGAACGGCACAGTGAGAACTAAAAGGAATAGTGAGACTCGCCGTTGTCTCTTTGTAATCTCTGCTTACGCACCCACTGACTGTAGTTCGGATGAAGTGAAGGACGAGTTCTACCATAAACTGTCTAACCTCCTCTCGAAAGCCAAACGTTCGGACGTAGTGGTTGTTGCAGGTGACCTCAACGCACAGGTGGGTAGACTGAGTGAGGCAGAAAGGCACTTAGGTGGCACTTTCGGAATCCCAGCTGAACGTACAGATAACGGTGATCGCCTATTACAACTATGCTCAGATAACCGCCTATTTTTAGCCAGCACAAATTTCAGACATAAAGAAAGGCACTGTCTGACCTGGCGTCCACCGAGCTCGACTCAGCGATGGACACAGATAGACCACATTGCTATTAGTCATCGCTGGAGAGGATCGGTGGAAGACTGCCGCTCCTTCTGGAGTACGTGTTTGGACAGCGATCATGCGTTGGTCCGAGCACGTATATGCCTGCGTCTCAATGGACGTAGAAAAAATTTGGCAACAAAACCACTACGAGTTCTGCTGGACAACGAAAACACCAAAGCCGTGTTCAGTGAGAAGTTGGCTAGGCAGTTATCGGAACAAAAGACTGTCACTCATCCAGAAGAAGCTTGGTGCCATCTTCAGTCTACTGTAAAAGCAGCACTGGAGACTGTAGCCGACTCCAAGATAATGGCTAAAAAGAGCCAGTGGATATCAGCAGCTTCTTCCAAACTAATGGATGCACGTGAATGCATCCCTGCAGGCTCTGAGTACAATGAAGAGCGAGCGCAACTTAAAAATAACTGACGAAAAGTCTGCGCAACGATCGTGAACAGTGGTGGGCAGCAAAGGCTAAAGAGATGGAAAAGGCAGCGGCGATCGGTAACAGTAGACAGTTATTTAGACTTATTAAGGAGACTGGGGGGAAATGGTCAACAACAGTTAGTGAGGTTATAGCGGAGAAGGACGGATCTGCGATTCACTCGCAGGGAAGGCGACTGGGACGATGGGCAGAACACTTTGAGGAACAGTTTAACTGGCCTCCAGCCACCATTGCGCTGCCCGCTATCCAGTCGGACCCTGAATGGGACATAGAGACAGGTCCCCCAACACTAGAAGAAGTTGAGAAAGCGGTAGGTAGCCTGAAACGGGGAAGGGCAGCAGGACCAGACGGACTACCTGCTGAGGTATACAAGAATGGTGGTAGAGTTCTCTTAGTCAGGCTAACGGAAGTGTTAGCCAGTATATGGGAATCAAATACGATCCCCTCCGACTGGTCTAAGTCACTCATCATCCCAGTCTTCAAGAAAGGCGAGAAGTCCTCTTGTGATAACCACAGAGGAATCAGCCTGACAAACATAGTGTCTAAGATCCTAAGTTCTATAATTCTCCGACGCCTGAGTGGAGCTCGGGAACAGCAAGCCCGAGAAAACCAGGCAGGCTTTAGACCTGGCCGTGGATGTATCGACCAAATATTCACACTGCGCCAGGTCCTGGAACATAGGCATGCTTACAGACGCCCGACAATAGCTGTATTTCTCGACCTGAAGGCGGCATTTGACTCCGTTGATCGAGAAGTCTTATGGCAGTGTCTGTCACTGAAAGGCGTGCCTAGTAAGTACATCACCTTATTGAAAGCTCTCTACTCGAACACTTGTGGGCATGTTAGAGCCTATGGTGAGTTGTCCAGGGAGCTATACTCATCAAGTGGTGTCCGTCAAGGATGCCCACTATCCCCATTCTTATTTAATTTTATCATAGATATTCTTATGGAGGTTTCCCTCTCGTCACCTAATTACAAAGACGTTGAC
The DNA here is from genome assembly GCA_944470555.2 of Heterobilharzia americana. Classification (NCBI taxonomy): domain Eukaryota; kingdom Metazoa; phylum Platyhelminthes; class Trematoda; order Strigeidida; family Schistosomatidae; genus Heterobilharzia; species Heterobilharzia americana. The sequence continues at coordinate 66,303,581 of OX104134.1, forward strand.
CCGATCACAGGTGAATTTTCCTTAGATCTAGAATATGCAGATGACATAGTCCTGTTAGGTGAAGACGCTGACAAGATGCAGAGTCTTCTGAACACTTTGAGTGGGAATTTGAGAATGTTTGGGATGCGATTTTCACCACCCAAATGCAAATTTTTGCTCCAGGACTGGTCTTCAGCGGTACCGCGGTTAACAATAGAGAGTGAAGTGGTTGAGTGTGTTGACCACTTCACTTACCTGGGAAGTAGGATCAACCCCGGTGGGTTAGTTGCCGATGAGATTTCTGCACGGATACAAAAGGCTCGATTGGCTTTTGCCAATTTGCGCCACCTATGGCGCCGCCGTGATATTCGTTTGTCTATTAAGGGTCGCGTGTACTGCACAGCAGTCCGCTCTGTTCTACTGTATGGCTGTGAAACATGGCCATTGAAAGTGGAAGACATGAAAAGGGTTCAGGTGTTTGACCACCGTTGCCTTCGTAGTATAGGACGTATTCCGTGGTGTCACCATGTGAGTAATGCAGAAGTTAGGTGTAGAGTTTTAGGGAGAAGAGGTAAGTCAGTCGACGAGGTTGTGAACCTTCATCGACTGAGATGGTTGGGACACGTACTACGTATGCCTAGTCACCGATTGCCTCGTCACACAATGTTGGCTGAGGTGGGTTCAGGCTGGAAAAAGGCCCGAGGTGGCCAGACTAAAACATGGCACCAATGTATGAAGTCTCTGACTGTTGGTTTAAGCCATGTAGGACGATGCAGACTAGGTGGTTGGGGTCCACGGGACAAGAGGAACCAGTGGTTGGAGACCCTAGGTGATATGGCTCAGAACCGAAGTCAGTGGCGCAGATGTATACACACATTATCCTCATCTTAACAACGCTATACCGAATCTCACTATTTTGTCACTCCTCTTTCCTTTCTTCTCGTACTTTATATTTCTTTTGACTGCATTCACTTATCTTCATCCTTCACCTCACTACCTTTTTACTTGATGTGCTGATATGAGGTGTGGCAACTCGGACCGTTACGCAGTAATGCCTGGTCCTACGTTGATAATGATGATGATGATGATGACTGCTGAGAAGTCCCACACCAGGACGAAACAGCTGTTCAGTGCTCCCAGGTTTCCAATGTTCCTCCAACTGATGTCAAATCGACGATGAATAACAACTTGAAAAACCACTAAATCCCCAAGAACCCCTAAATTAGAAAAAAGTAATATCAAGGGAGAAAAAAGTGTATGGAAGGAAAAGATTTCAAAAAATGAAGGTTAGTAACAATGTCTAAACTTTTGAAGATGTCAGAGTTAACATGATGAGTTGTCAGTGTCAAAACAAATATGCGATGTATACATGAACATGTGACCAAATCATATCTAATGATATTCCACTGGTTATTGTTGTCCTGCAACTTTGACAAACACCATAATTCGATTGGGTATCAGTATAAAGCAGTCTATGCTACTGTAACGGTATTAGTGTGCAGGTATTTAATACTGTGTAACTGAGGTTGTGTAAACCATCTGGCGAACTGGTTGGTAGTCTAGTTGTGTGACCGGATTCTGGGACTATGTGGAACATAAGTGTTACAATTATAGTCCTTCCTGCGTCATTCCGGAGAATAAATTGTGCATAATTAAATTTCAAAAACAGCAAAGTCGATATGTCTTCACCATCGTGATCGAGTCCCAGCTATGTCACCAAAGACTTCCAACCATTGATTCCTATCACTTCGACAATCACAGCCAGGTATTCTAGACTTCTACACGAATCATGTCAATGGTTAGAGACTTCATACTCAGATCCCACCTCTTGGTCCGACTACCCTTCGCCTTCTTTAAATCCAATTCTGCTTCGGCCACCGAAGTAGGTAGTATATTGGCATGCTCAAAACATGTTCAAGTTCTCTGGGCCACTGAAGGTTCACAACGTCATCGACTGACTTGACTCGCTCGCCTACTGTCTTACGCCTAACCTCAACATTGCTCACACGATGATTCTACATGCAAGAAACGATACGATACACTACTTTTCAAAATCACATCTCAAGGCCGTATAATAGGATAGACTAGGATGTAGGATAGTATACTTATCCTTTAAGCGATATTCAAATCTCCCTGGAGCTAGAGATAACATAAATTTTGACAAATTTCAAACGGACCTTTGGTATCCGGGCTGAGATTCTGTCCGCAACTAAACTATTCGAATGGATGCAACGCTTTTAGAAAGTAGAGTGGCTAAAAACAAAAAAAATCAGAGCTGGTTTTGATGCTATTCTCGGTGTTTGAAATCAATTTACCTCCACGAACGCATTCACAGATTCGCACGGCACCAATAGCTGACAAATAAATATAGCTATTCTTTATCTAACTGCACCATATCATACATTGACTACTATCATTTTGTCATCCACTTCAAAAAAGTTTACGTATATGTTAGAAATGTGAGTTTCAGATACCAGAATGCACAGGCAGCACTACACGACGACGTAATATTGAAGTTAAAGAATTGTATCTATTTCAGTTCCATTTACTTTAGCATTCCCCATAATGTTTGCAGTTAACATAACTGCGTAACATCATATGGTAAATCTAAAGTAATGGTTTCATACGTAATAAAGCATTATCACGTGTGTTGAGCGATTAATTAATTGCATATAACTTTTCGACACCAGAAACTTTCTGTTATACATGACAGCTTTAAAATAAAGATGCTCCATTCAATATGCGCACAGACCACTGAGACACCAATTACAAGAGTCCTCGAAATCGTCACAGGTCATAAGAAGAAAGGAATGCGATATGATGAAGACAATGTTTGGATGCATCTGTACCACTGTGATTGATTCTGAGTCATATCACCTAATCTCCAACTATCTGTCCCGGTTGTTACGACAACCCTAACCAGAAAGTCTTCTTTGCTCAAAAAAGCTCCAACCAACAATCAGACTCCATGAAATACCACTTTTTAACCTTTTCTTAACTTGATCCCACTTTAGCCAACATTGAATGTTAGACTAGTAACTAGGTATGCGCAGAAAATGTCTCAGTCAACTCGGTAGCTGAAGGTTTACAATCTCATCAACTGGCTTACTTCTACCTAAGGATGCAAACCAAGCACTACTAACGTGGTGGTTCCCAATACAAGCAGGCAATGGTGGTGGAACACTTGAACAGCTGCAATAAAAAAGTATAATCTCCGACTGCTGACAAGTAGCATTAAGAAAAAGACCTGCTTTTCAGTTAGTTCAATGACCAAGACTGTTCAAAAGTAATACACATAAGTGATTACAGACCAACAAATATTCAACTAAGTATACAAATAATCACCTGATTTTCTTGAGTTCCGGGATACAAACACTCCCAAGAAACTGGATGACTTATGTCCAGTTTGTAGAAATCATCCAAGGTTACTTTTCTATTACCAACTTCGAAAACTCCACCATACAGATACAAAGTGGAACCGATCAGGGCCATACCCGCACTAGCTCTAGGAGAAGGATTTGTGCTCTTACAAACTTTCTGTTGGAGGGGTTTTGCCCGGGATTCTTCGACAGCAATCTTAACCATACCATTTGATAAAAAATCACAGGCTGAGCCGCCGGCAGTTTCATTTGAAATATCCATAGATTTGGAAACGGAACTAGCTATATTGAATTCATTAGACATATTGTTAGATATACAGAAATTTAAAACCAAGAGAGAATAAAAGAAATGTTACAATTAGGTAGTTGGATGCCACTCAGTAAATGGAGGAACCTGATTCACTGACTACCAACAAGTAGTATCAGACGAATCTAACAAACGAAAGTCGACAAAAGTTGGACAGACTTTGGCAAATTGCATTGTATTTCACAGCTAACAACAATTTCAGCCTTATCAAACTTCTTGTCATTCTGGTTAACTTCACTGTCTCATAGATTACTACGTAGATCACTCCCATACTTTGCTTCATTTTCGAACACCACAAAAATTATACAAATATACCCTATTATTCGATAATAAACTGTTTAATATTTGTGGTTAAAGTAAAAGCGATAGTACAGCTACCAAAAAATCCTATCATCGAAAAAAATATTCATTGAATTATCTATTCTTTTCTTTGCAAGTAACCCTGAGGGTGACGATCGAATATCTGCAGCTTTACCACATCGTTTACCCTAGAAGGTTATCTTCCAACCACATAGCAAATGGAGTGAAACTGTAAAAAGAAATACTTAGTTACTGACATATATTCTACTGGTTGTATAGATGGCGCAGGGTGATAAATGCGAGTCATACATCTGGTCAGTGAGGAAATTTTGTATAGCACCAACCTAAAACGGCCAGTTTGACGCAACAGTCACAAAATGGTTGATATAGCCAACCGTTTCACATTTTACCATATCGGTATATCGGTATATCGGTATATATATATATATATATACATATATATATATATATATATATATATATATATATATATATATATATATATATATATATATATATCGAGAAAATGATACTGAATGGAACACACTTGAGTGTGATTAACCCAAGTAAGGAGATTTTATGACCACCTACTTTTTGGAGAATTGGTTGATTTCAAGGAAGTTTCCATCATCGATGGATATGAAAACCTAGGAACATTTTTACTTGGGTCGGGGACTTTTCAGCAGTATGCACTGACCCAATGATACATCGTGCTTAAGTGTGTCAGTTCTAGTGAACAGTATGTTACCCTTCAAACAGTGATTTGAAATCCACACATTTCCTCGCTTAAATCGAACGTCATGGCTCACCATGACATCTAACGGTTCTGGGCTTGATCCCTAAAAGATCTTAAGTTAGCACTGTTGAAGAGCCATAAGCTAAGCAGACAGAGCCCAACACAATTTCAATTTATTTAAATGGTTGTCCAACTTACCAACTCCCTAAAAACATGAGTTTAATGTGATGTTTCAAAAAACATTTTTTCCCATTTCCTTCAGGGGTGGATACTACTATGAACTCTCAATCAATGGAACCAAATGGTTCCAGCATATCAGAGAAAACTACCTTAATAAAGCCCTAATAAATATGCTTATGTTCCCGAATACTGAGGACCTAATTGTCACTGATGCACTTTCTGGTATGTCTTAAATTATTTGTGTTCTATTACGTTTACTATTCTCTAGCCTCAACAGCCTGACGAATTACAGCGTATCCCTTTGCCACACACATTTCGTCATTCGGCTGTATAGTGAGCAACTTAATCATGGATGATAACTATTACAGCTTTTCGTTATAACGCGAAATGTTCCAGTTATTTGTTTTCAGAGTTTACCGACACCCTGCCTTTCTCTGTGACAGTAGTACTAGCCATGTCTTGATTCAACCTCTTTAAAGACCCTGAGCCATTACCCACTATTAGCCGAAACACTCACTACGTACTCTTGATTCACTACGACCTTACTGCTCAAAGTAATTGCAACAACTCTGCTTCTGATCATCATTTGGTTAAGCGCCAATATCAGTTCGAGAAATGCTTCAACAAACCCTTTTCATTCCTAACTTTCAGTTACAGGTTACTAGACGTTATATCACTAATTTTACAAAACCCAGAGTGGAAGGAAAGACAAGCTATGTTAAAACAAAAATTTTCATTATCCTTTCGATAATCTGAGATAGCCATGTTTTGCTAGACTAGGGTTGATACTGGGTGATGATTGAATGTGGAATGAAAATTTAGGTCATAGCAGGATTCGAACCAGCGACCTTCGAGTTTCCGGCCGGTGTTCTACTAACTGAGCTACGAGACCCGACCGCTGACCAGATTTTTATTTCACTTCAATCATCCAGTGGTCGCTGGTTTCAATCCTACTGCAGCCCAAATTTTCATTTCACCTTTAATCACCACCCAGTATCAAAACGTTTTATGTTTTCAAATGCTCAGCATGTCCCATATCTTGATGTCAGACATCATCAACACCATTACTGCATAATGGTTCACGTTGCCACACCTCCTGTAAACGCATCAAGCGAGAAAGATGAAAGACAAAAAAATGAAGAAGAATCGTCAAAAGTAGTATAAAGTAGTATAGGAGAGGAAAGAAGATTAAGAAATACTAAACTTATTGAGATGATTAAGATGAGGACAATGTGTAGACGCATCTGCACCACTGGTTTCTGTTGTCACGCGGATCTCAACCAGGAAGTTTACATTCCCCTGCACGAGTCAGACCAACAGTCAGGGACTTCATAGACTGATGCCTTGTTCCAGCCTGTCTGCATCTAACTTAATCCAAGTCTAAAACTAATGCAGTTCCCACTATATAACGAAGCAGATGGTGACTAGGCACGAGCAACATATGTCCCAGACACTTGAACTGATGGAAGTTTAAAATCTCATCAACTGGCTTCTCCCTTCTCTCTAAAACTCTACATTACTGACGTGATAGCAGCACGACACACTGCCTATGCTGAAGTGACGGTAGTGAAATACCTGGCCTTCTTATGTCCTCTATCTTTAGTGGCCACGTTTCGCGGTCATGCAGTAGAACAGAGCCAACTGCAATGCAGTACACTCAATCCGTAATTGGCAATCAGATATCAAGGTGGCGTCACAGATGGCAGGAATTAAGTGTGCCTTTTGTATCCACGCCAAGATTTCGTCGGTCAGTGAACCACCATGGCTGATCCGACTTTCCAAGTAAGTGAAGTGGTCAACGCGGTCAACTGTCTCACTCCCTATTTCTATAGAGGACACCACTGAACACCAGTCCTGGAGCGAAAATTCGCGTTTGGGTGGTAGAAACGCATCCAAAACATTTTTAAGTTGCCACCCAATATGTCAAAAATACTCTGCATCTTGTCAGTGTCTTCACCTAACAAAACTATGACATTTGCATACTCTAGATCTACTAAGGATTCTCCAGTGATAAGATCAACCCCAGTCAGACAATGAGAGGGAAAGCACCATAAGTAAGTCTATGGCAAAACTGAATAAGAATGGAGAGAGTGAACATCTTAAACAGACACCATTCGACGTAAACAACTCAGCCAACATCTCATCATAGGCTCTAACACACCCACAGGCGTTCGAGTAAAGAACCTTCGATAAGGAGATGTGTTTATTCGGTACCCGTTACAATGAGTGACATTATTATTATTATTATTATTATTATTATTATTATTATTATTATTATTACCATTATTATTATTGTTCTTTGTCCTCTGGGTTCCTAGTGGAACATAGGGCTTCAGTAGCATGTCTCCATCACACTCTGTTCTATGCAGTCCTCTGAACCTGGCTCCATGACTACCCACAACCTTTCATTTCTTCCTCACATCATCTCCTCCATGTCACCCTCGCCTCCGACGCCCAACTCGTCGTTTCCCCTTTGGATTCCACTCGACGGCCTGACCTGACGCGTGATGTCACCAAACCGTCTTCTTTCTTGGTGTATGTCCAATCCAATCAATCTCCACTTTCTTCTGCATATTTGTTGGGTGATGGGTTCTTGGTTGGTTCGTTACCAGACGGAGTGAGTGAGTGAGTTCCTGGTCGTGTGATCGATTTTCAGTATCGAGTGAGTGTAGGTAGCAGCTGTTGATGAATGTCTGTAGTTTGTTGGAAATGCTTTTCGTAACACGCCAAGTCTCTCAATCATCACATTGAGGCACTGACTTACTTGACATTCGTGTTGAAAATTCGGATTTTGTTCTTTATGCTGAGTGCAGTGCAGTAGATCAGATCTCCACACTGATTTCGGGTTAATGAAGGCGTGTCTTGCTGTGTTTGCGATCCTGGCTTTGTCATCTTCATCTGTGCCTGTGCCGCCTATAGTTGAAATGAAGCTGCCTAGGTAAGTAGGTGAAAGAGACCAGTTCCTTTAGGTTTCCTGCCGTTGATGGTGATTGGTGTTTGTTTTTGTTGTTGTTGTTGTTGTTTGGGCATCTTCATCACCTCTGTCTGCTCCACGTTCACTTGAAGTCCCGTCTCCATAAGACTTCTCGACTGACGGAGTACAATGCCGCCTTCGGGTGGAGAAACACAGCTAGTGTCGGGCGTCAGTAAGTATGCCTTTGTTCCAGAACCTGGCGGTGTGAATATTTGGTAGATACACCCACGACCAGGTCTGAAGCTCACCTGATCTCGGATTTGCTATCCCCGAGTTTTATCCAGACTTCTAATGATTATCCAACTTAGTGTCTTAGACACTATGATCGTTAGGCTGAATCCCCTGTGGTTGTCGCAAGAGGACTTCTAGCCTATCTTGACGAGTTGGACAATCAGCGATTAAGACAAGTCAGAGGGAATCATATTTGACACTCATACACTATTTAACAATTCAGTTAATTTGGTCAGTAATCCTCTACTACCTTCTTCAAACACCACAGGAACTAGTGCTTATGGCCCTACTGTTCTTCCTCGGGTTACCTACAGCTTTCTGGACTTTTGTAAGTGTTTGGAGACTTATCTCGACGTCCCATTCAAAACCTCTACACAGACTTTCACTAACAACTCTCTGAGAGCCAGTCACGGTCTTCAACGCTGCATCTACAGTAGACTGGAAATAACGCCAAGCTTTTTTCTGATGAGTGATGTTATTTTGTTCTCATAACAGTCTAGCCAGTTTCTCAATAAAAGCGGCTCTAGTGCTCTCATTGCCAAGCTGCGCTTGTAAAGGCTTTTTGCTTTTTTCTACAACCATTTAAGTGCAGACATACACGTACTCGAACAAAAGCGAGGTTGCTGTCCAAACAAGTGCTCTAGAAGGATCGGCAATCTGCCACCGACCCTATCTAGCGATAACATAGTAACACAGTTCAAAAGTAAAACTTGTGCACTGCGGTAGAATGTAATTCCATTTTAATTGATTCATTAAATTTATCACATAGTGTAACAGTAATGTTTACTGGATTACGTTCCGGACATAATTTATTGTCTATAGCTCATAGTCATATCATCTTGAAATTACCATGTTCTACTAACTACCATGTTTACACTATAAAAGTTTTAACGCTTTTATTTATTTTGTGTACGTCCACTCGAATACAGAAAAGTGTGCATTCCAACAGACGATCACTCATTGTTGAACATGTGTTACAGTTTTGTTTGAATACACCACTAACTCTATCGAGTGGTCAATAATAGAGCTATGCTGCTTAGATGTGTCCACTGTTGAGCCGAGGTTTATGAGCATCGAGTAAAACAATGTATCGTTCAATCTGAAATCCATGATTCTTAGGAATAGGCGATTACATGAATATGGTGGTAGTATCACTAAAGTACTTTTCTTTATTGATTAGCCATACTGTGTATTGAAATACTTCACCTTGGCAATATCTGAACGCTTGGTTTATGTTAGAAAGGTAGACAGTTTTCCGAAAAATTTGATTTTTATTTTATCAAGTTCGTGGTGAGTGTCCAAGGGGAAATTACTAAGAGGCATCAGTTTGTTAGCCATTAATATGCCATTTAATAAGAACACATATAGGTGACAACCAGCTTCGACCCGTTGAGCAGTGAGCTCTATCTTATGTTTTGACGATATACTTAGACCTGTGAGACTACAAAAAATGGTCCCGAGATATGACGGCGGTCGACTACACAGGGTCACCAAACAAGTCAGGTAAAGTTAAGTGAATAGCCACAATTATGCGTCATGTATACGCCTCAGAAATATATTGCATGCTTATGATCCAAAGTGCCACAGTTTCGGATAGCCAGATTGAGTTTAGCGGGAATGTTTGGACAGTGGAAACCCATATGTTCGGTTGGAAGTGCGGTTCATGCAAAATAGGGGTGTCATTCTATGAATTCTAGTGGTTAACATGGATTGTAGAGCTGTAAAAATCTAGACACGTAAAAAAAGTTCAGACAGCGATGTGAAAGGCTGACAGTCATAAGAAAGGATTTGCATCCTCACGCATATAAGCGCGGCTGACATATACCGACCGCTCCAGCTAGTTAGTGTCAACAAGTGATTTGGAATTGCTGCGTAAAGATCAAAGTAGCAACGTCTCATGTTAGGATATCAAGATAGGAGGTAGAGAAATGTGAGATAATGGAATAAGCAAGAAACCAATCAAAATCGGTAGGAAATTGCAAAAGGGTAACAAAAAGGAATAAAATAATTAAATTCGGCACGACAACTAGGATGAAAATAATTAGTGAAAGGTCTGCTCCACTGACAAAGGTCCTGAGTCATACCTCCACGGGACTAGGCATGCGTAACATATCTCACAACTTTATCAAATGACATTTATGTCACACCTGGCTGAATTATCCCGAAAGCCTTTTCCAACCAATCCTTTTGCTTCGAAGTTTCAGGGAAAAATCACTGGTACAGAAAACCCAATAGATCCTAATCTACCCTCTTTTTCCTTTTATTCTTCCTTGCCTTAACCTGCTGATACCAGTATTACACCACTTACGACTTCCTCCACCACTCACTCTGCGACCATTTACAAAGATCCAGGCCATCGGTTAGTCATTCCTAGTCTTTCAAAACCTCGTAATCGGTTTCACATTTCAGCGTTCAACTTCCAAACCCTGTGCTGAATCGCACAACAGGCGTCTCATATTATAACCCTGGGATCTCTAGCCGCGAATGTATGCTGTATCTCTGACACACGTATACAGGACCCAATTATGGTCATTAAATTGACCTCACTGGACCAGTGCGGTGAATCTTCAAGGTTCATCTTACGAGTATCCAGAGACCCAATGGCTAGTTCTGGTGGACTTGCTGGCGTAGGTATAACATTGAGTTGTAGAGCGAAAGGTGCGCTTCTCGACTAGATACCAGTCGACAGTTGCCTCTGCTGTTCGACACGATGGATTCATAAAAACTAGGAAGGGTCGCGAAACCAACCGATGCCTATTCGTAATCTCCACCTGCGCATCCATAGACTACAGTTCGGAAGATGCAAAAGATAAATTCTATGAGAAGCTTTCAATTTTACTACAGAAACCAAAACGTTCAGATGTCACAATGGCAGGTGACTTTAACACTAAAGTAATGAGACTGAGCGAATCGGAAAGGCATCTTGGTGGTATTTACGGAATCCTATCCCAACGAACCAACAGTGGTGATCGTCTGATGCAACAAAGTCTTGCTTCTGACCATCACTGACTTTAAACATAAAGAGAGACACTTTTTTACAAGGCGTCCATCCACATCAAACCAACCCTGGATATTTCTATAAGCTATCTTTGGAGAGGACCGGTGGAGTATTGCCGCTCTTTCTGGAGTACCTCTTTGGACTTTAATCACGCCAAGTACGTTTTAAGGCAGGGTTAGATGAGCACTTATCTGAACGTGACAGCAAGGCTCATTCTGAGGATACAGTGTGATATTAAGTCCCCTGTAGAAATAGAGATAGACTAACGATAATCTACACCCAAAGGTTAGCAAACATCAGTCGATTTCCGCAACATCATCCAAAATGATTGAGGCGAGAAGACTGATCCCAGCAGGCTCCGATGACAAGGAAAAGCAAAAGAAACTTAAGCATAAATTGACCAAGAGGTTTCGCAAAGATCACGAGCAGTGGCGACAGAGAGAAAGATGAAGAAGGCATCATCGTTGGGCAACACCCAGCAACTATTCGGGCTTATTAAGTATATCAGCAAGAAGAGAACGATTATTAGTGAGACCATCACCAAAAAGGATGATATCCTGATAACTTACCACGACAGATGGCTAAAACGTTGGGCAGAAAACTTTGAAGCACAGCTTAAATGGCCTACAGCAAGGCTTTAGTTGTCTAACATCCAGCCTGAACCTGAATAGAATGTACGTGTCGGTCCTCCAACTGTCCTTGAAGCTTAGAAAGCCGTTTTCAACTCGAACGACGGACCTGATGGTTTCCCACCCGAAGTTTTCAAGGATGGAGGTAGGAAATTTCTAATTAAGGTGACGGAGGTACTAGATAGTTCATGGGGATCAGACGTAGTATCGTCAGACTAATTAACTTTACTGATCATCCTAGTCTGTAAGAAAGGAAAAGCAGAAGACATAAAACGACTAGAGGTGTCTTCGTGTCTTCGTAGCATTGGTCACGTTTGGTGAAATCACCGTTTGAGCAATGTTGAGGTCAGGCAAAAGGTACTAGGCAAGGTAGGCAAGTCAATTGATGAGGTTTTGAACCTTCATCGACTAAGGAGTACTGGACATCTGTTGCGTACGCCGAGCCACAGCTTACCTCGACGTGCAATCCTAGAGGAAGTTGAATTAGGTTGGAAGAGAGTTCAGAGTGATCAGACCAAGATGTGGTATAAGTCCATGAAGTCATTAACTGTTGGTCTAACCCGTGTAGTGAGAAGTAGACTATCTGGTTACGGTCACCGGGATGATAAGAATAAGTTCTTGAGGACTCTTGGTGATAGGACTGAAAATCGGTCACAACGGTGCAGATATATCCACTCTTTAACGTCTTTCGAAGATTGAATATTTGTACAGACCTTCATCTTCCGATTATTCATTCTCTCACATGACTTCTACTTTGATGTTACTCTTATTCGGTCAACCTGTTTTTTGTGTACTACTGAGAAGGGTGGTAACGAGTTGATGCACCTGTGTGCGAAGTTTTACGTTTGCTCTCAGTCAATAAAATGATCACCACGCCAAGGCAGTAGTTGCAGTTGGTGGCTTGATGTAGTTTGACTACTTTCAGCTGTCCCCAAACATCGTGCCTAAGCCACAATCTCACATTGAGGTGGAAAGTTTCTTCAGTTACAAAACGCTCCAGACACTTATCTATACAGGCGTAAACATATACTTAATAAAAAAGGTGCTTTAGTTAAAACCCGTAGATTTTAGCCTATTGTGCTACAAACCACACTCAATGATAGGAACTGTGACACTATTGTCACACATATGGAAGTCGATGGAGTGGGAGATGAACCCAAGATCCATTGCCTTAAGGCTAAGTGTAGGCTAGAGAGCTTTACAAAAATGAAAGCAACCAGAACTAATTTCTATGTTCAAAGAAGTGATAATCTTCTATATATTATGTTTAAGCACAGTTCAGTTTCTAGTGAATATAGTTTGGGAATTAAATTATGTATGCTGTTACCTAGTGAATATTCCTCGTACTTGCCTCTCATGTGTTTGATTATCTACGCTTCCAAAACGTATCAAACTGAACACATGAACAAGTATCAAGCTCTGGGACGAATATAATCTGGACGAAACATAAACCGCCGGAATCTAAGCTGATAATGCATATTATGAAATAAAGCACCCCAACAACTAGGTATAGGTTTGAGCACTAGACAATGAGTTACCCAGCTAGCTGTTTTATAGTTAACTATATCTGTTGGGATTTCTCTCCAAGCTTGAATTATCTGTGCGCAGAAATACTCTGCAGTAAGGTTTATTGATTTTAATCCAGCTTTTGTTGCTTGTGTGAAATAATCTTTCCCGATTGTCTAGTATTTTCTTGTTAAAGTAACTTACTAATTGGTGCACCTCAGTGTGACATTGTACTTCGTGTTCGTTTATAAACTGCGTGAAAACATATAAAAGCAACAGCGGTAGTCTGGTCCAGAACCACTTTGTAACTATTCCATCCACCGAAAGTTTACTTCCCTAATTGAGGCTGGACGGAGATAGATAAGTGCTCCATCGTCCATTACCTGGCATTCAGTATTCTTGTATTATTGAGCAACTCATACCAGAGCCACAACTAGTCGTATCTCGATAACAGAATGAGTAGTGAGCTAAGTACATACGTTGAAGTGGGCTGCTAAGCGTAAGGAAGCAAAATGTTTAGAATGACTGAGTTTTAAATAATTCTAGGCGATTTGTATAATTATAATTCTCCGCGCAAGAAACATATGCTAAGGAACGATCACTTACATTTAGTTGTTTGGCTTAGTGACGCAGAACCTTATATACCAAGGGATGGGTTGAGATTACTACTTGTCAATAGCATAAACAAAAACAGAAGCACTGCTCCCATAATAAGCCCGAAGTACTTGAATTAAGGGGAACAGAAAATGTACAAAAATAAGAGACTCGAGATTTAGGGGTAGATGGAAACTTAGAACATGTGCAATATCATCGAATTTGAGTAATATTACCTGTGCTTAACCACTGACTCATTATTTCATTGGTCCCAAACAAATAACACATACTTCACTACACCGTTCCGCTGATATAAAATATCGATCCAGCTTAGGCTTCACCAAGAACGACTCATTTTTGACGCAATATTTTTTAGCCAGAATTGTATGCTGAACTAAAACTACGTAAATTATTGACATACAATAATAAACGCTGGGCCACCTATCGATCTAACTTCACCTAATATTATTGAAGCAACAGGGAAATATTTTAACCTCCCTACAACTGGTGTCGTTAACAAATTGGTACGCATATTAGCACCCACTCACTGAACTATATTTTAATAAAAATCAATTAACTCAATACTAACAGGATTTGATATAGCCAAGGCTTTAGAACAAGAAAACTTGGTTACCCAAATGCTCAGAAAGATGTTTGGAACACGAATAATGCTAATTTTAGAAGTGCTAACCTGGATAACGAGAGTCCGGATTTTTCTCAACACAGAAGGTGAAAGCATGCCATCTGGCTTTGTCGAAATCCAATAAAAACAAGTCATCGTGAAAATAACTGCTCATTTTTTCTCCATCTTCGCTTTCAACATCATGTACGCCACCAAACAATAAGGCACGATTCCCACCGACATGAACGCCGCTCATAGAGATGCGAGGAGGTTTAGGGCGGACGCCAGAAGCACGCATAGAAGAGCATAATACGGGAGCATTTTCTAGAAATAATGCGATAAAGTGATTGACATTCGTAAAGGTTAAAATTCTTCATACGACCTCTATAAAAGTGTGAACTGATATCTTTTTAAAAATGTAACAACCACACTTACTTTCAAATGTAAGTCTAACTACATCAGAATAGACAATACCCTTTTCAAGATCACGAGTAACATAAGATTTACTGTAACCACCGACGATGAACAAATGCCTTTGATCAGTCCCAGTAAAGAACAAAGCAGCAGAGCGGGGAGAAGGCACATTACCAGTCAGTGTAAGACGAGTCCATTGTAAATTGATTAAATCAAACTGCCAAACATCGTCAAAATACGTTGTTTTGCTGAAGTAATTAGTATCAAAACAACTAACCTTCCACTATCACTAAACCCACCAAACAGTATAAGATAAGTTTTCCAAGTGAGCATACGATGTCCGCTTCTTGCACACGGTCCAGCTGCGCTGAGAGAAGTCATAATGTATGTTCGATAACGCACTTTATTTGCTCCCACTTTCGAGAACGTAGATTAAGACACCACAAATCGCTGTAATGGTAAAATCTAGTCTGAGATGGAGAAGCGAACTCCCCTCCAAATATCCACAAGCTAGCAGGAGTGGAAGTTGATTTCACATACACCGACTTCATCGAATAATCAAACTAGAATCACAAACCTGGTGACCGGATCGTGGCGGCGGGCAGTTAGGAGATTCCAACCTAAACCACTGGTTGTCCTTACATTGAAAAATTAGAAGGTCCGAAAATACATTCACCTAAGGAATAAAGCCAATAAAAACATCAAAACAACCCTCCGACCGTCATAGAATTCACCGCCGAACATGATAAGTTCTTGACTATCTGGACAAGCTACAAAGGAAAAGTGAGATCTGAGTCTAGCAGGAGGTAACTAAAATGCATGCCTTGGGTAGGAGGGGATATTGGAACCAGTGACACAGTTGTGATATTTTTCTGATGATCCTTAAAACTCCGAATCAAATCCTCGATTGAAGAATCACCAGACTGCTTTTCGACTTTTTTTAACTTCTGTTCCAACTTCTTCTGAGACTTTTTAGAGCTCATGTGTTCACTTTTACATTTCTTAGATTTATCACGCTTCCCCATTGCGTCGCAGTAGCAACCCTTCCAAAACACGCGGAGAATTCTTTAACATACAACGAAGGTTGACACGGGAGCGTATGAAACTAATCTTTTAGATTTCCGACCCCTTTTTCTTCAGGCCCATTTTTTTCTGTGGGCCTACAATCCTACAGAGAAATATATAATCTCTTCAACTTCCCCGTTTTCAGTCTAGAGGGGATTGTTTTCTGCAATTGTCCTCCTTGTTTACATGTTACTTAAAGAGGGTTACTGATTTGCCAATCTGGTTTACAGTTCTTCTTGTGACTTTTGTCTATTTGGGCGCCTTTCAGTTGTTCCCGTACGTCTAAGTCAGGAAGAAGTTGGAGAAATATGGGGAAAGTAACTTGTATAAAGCGAATTCAGTTAGCATATGTAGTATGGGTTATATAAGTACCAAATATGTTTGTAGTTCCCGGTTAATGTTGATAGGGCATCTTACATTTTAATTTCCCCATTAATCTTTTCGAAGGACATTACCGAAGACACTTTAACTATATACGGTGTAATGGCATTCCATAGAATAGACACTCCTCCAGCGACAGGAAAAACGCCTCGTAAACTAGCTCACTAATTACTAGCCGGTCCTAGGCCCAGATAAAGAAGGAAGGTTGGACAGAGGGCTAGCAACCCTACCCCACAAAACCAATACAATCGCTGAACAAACTTCAAAGCACAAAGCAAAAAATATACAAAATAAAAACAAAATTATTCCTCACTGCGATTGGAGAGACGAAATGACGCCGACTGGTGAAAGCCTTCGCGAAACCAGTCAGCCGACGTGTCTTCGCTTCTCTCGATGAAAGCGAAAGTAAACAGAGGAACATGGAATGTCCACACTACGTTTGAACCTATTAGGCTGTCCAGATTACAAAAGAGAAGGGAAGTGTTTGGAATCTGCGAAAGCAGGTGGAATGGAAGTCGACTCTCCAAACTCTCAATTGGAGAGTCAATAATCTACTCCACGATATGGTCATTCAGACGACAACCACGAGCACACTGAGTTTCACAGTGGCTATCATGATGTCCCCAACAGCATCGAAGACTCTCTCTCTCTCTCTCATGAAGTGGCAACCAATCTCCTCTTGTAGGATCAGGATCATGACACCAAGATGGATTCAACTCAAAAGGAAGCAAAGTCACAATCATACAATGCTACGCCACGCACCTGCAAATAATGCAGATCAGGCCAAGAAGAAGGAGGGATTCTACAGACCTCTGCAATCAGTACCAGACAAGACTCCAGGTGGCGACATCAAAATTCTAATGGGTGGGGTGACATGGATGCCAGCCAAACTAGGAGTGGTCAACACAGGAAGCGAACTAACCATGGGTCGAGAAGCACTTGGTGAAACGAATAAGAATTGGGAACTGTTTACAGAATTCTACGCATTCAACGATCTGGTGATTGGAGGCACTGTGTACAAACACAAGGATATCCACAAAACGACATAGATTTCACCAGACACCAGGACACACTGAGAATCAGGTCGACTTCATCTCAATGTGACGAAAGTGGAGACGCAGCCTACTTGACACAAGATCAGATCAAGAAGAGGAGTAGATGTAGATCCACACCACTCGCTATCTAGTGCAAGGAACCTTCCAAATCAAGATGAAAACCTTCAAAAGGGTTGCTGATAGACCATAGTTCAAGTTCAATACACACAACAGGAACCGAAGGACGAAAGTACAAGGAACACCCTGACATCAGCCATCAAGACAAAATGGGAGATATCAAGCAACATCTCTGAAGAAACATGTGTGGATGAACACTAGAAGTCTTTGAAAGCTATATGGAAGGAAACCTGCATAACTGTGGTAGGAAGGAAGAAGAAATAAGATAAGGAATAGATCTTGACGGACACTTGGAAGCGGACAGAGGAGGGAGAGGAGGATGGTGAAGTAGAAGATAAACCAGTGCAAGGATGCACGACGAAAAGAAGAGCTGAGTACAATGTATAAAACACTACACTGGACAAAGAAGTGAAGAAGAGTGCATGCAAAGACAAAAGACACTTCTACGACACACTGGCAAGTGAAGCGGAACAGTCTGCAGGCTGCAGGTGGGAGAGACAGAGACCTGACAACATTGAATCAAATAACCAGATTACTACCTGGGAGGGAAGAGATTAACGCAGATGAAAGCAATAAAAATGATGAAGGAAATCTAATTACCAGAGAGGAGAAACAGAGGAAACTATGGGTTAACCACTTCAAACAGCTCTCGAGTCGACCACCACCTGCACTTCGTCCAGAAATACCACCTGCAGCCCTGCCACAGAACTACAAGTGAACACAAATCCCCCAACAAAAGTCGAAGTCCTGGACTCCATAAGGCTACTGAAATGTGGGAAAGCAGTAGAACCAGATGAAATTCCGCCAGAAGCACTGAAATCAGATGCAGAGACAGCAGCGAACACGCTCACACCACTACTGCAGAAGGTTTGGAATGAGGGAAGGAAAGGTGGCTGCCGAGTGTAAGAAGGGCTACCTCGTCAAACTCCCGAAGAGGGGCGACCTAAGTGTTTGCAGTAACTGGCGCGGAATCATGCTGCTGTCCCTGTCGACCCCAAGCAAAATGTTAATCAGCATCATCCTGGAGGGACTAAAGGAGGATGCGCCAGATTCAAAATTACGACGAAACAGCTGGATTCAAGAAGTACAAACCATGGGCGGATCAAATTGCCACGCTACGCTACGCATCATCATAGAACAGGGCATAGAATGGCAGTCAACTCTCTTCCTCGACTTTGAAAAGCCTTCGACGGCGTCGACTGACAAGTAATTTGTCAACTGCTTCAACACTACGGAATACCACAAACCTTTATCAACCTCATTCAACAGACATATGCTACATGATGCTCCATGTCAAGTGATTCACAACGGAAAGCTCAGTGATGCCTTTGAAGTGAAGACAGGAGAAAGAAGGGGCTGTCTACTATCACTCATGATATTCCTGATTGCAGTGGACTGCATCATGCAACAAAATGTGAGGAGCGAGAAGATGGGTCTAAGCTGGCTGGAACGATGAAAAGACTATGAGATTTGGATCTCACCGACGATGATGATTTATGTCTAATATCTTGTCGCATAAACTGGAAGGTCTACAGGCAAAATTCAACAAGTTGACAGAACAGGCAGCGAAAACGGGACTTCAAGTGAATGTAGAGAAGACGGAGGTGATGAAGATGCCAACCACCAACAGCATCAACAGCAAGCACCAATCACCATGAACGGGAGAAGCCTATAGGAAGTTGTCTGTTTCACCTACCTAACCAGGCAGAATCGCTTCAACTACAGGCGGCACAGGCACAGATAGGGATGTCGAAACCAGGATCGGAAAACGAAGAAAGGCTTTCAATAATCTGAGATCACTGTGCAGATCTACTGCACTCGGCACAAGGAACAAGATCCGGATTTTCAACATCAACGTCGAGCCAGTGCTTCTATATGGTTCAGAAACTTGGCGTGTTACAAAAAGCATTTCCAACAAACTACAGACATTCATCAAGAACTGCCGCCTACGCTCACTCGATACGGAATATCGATCAGGTGGCCAGAATAATTAGAAAAAGCAACGAGGAACTCTGGCCGGGTAACGAACCAACCAAGAACCCATCACCCATCAAATGTGCGAAAGAAATTGGAAATGGATTGGGGATACACTGAGAAGACCGACTGGGGATATCACCCGCCAGGCCAGTCACTCGAGTAGAACCCAAGTGTGAAGCGATGAGTTGGTCGTCCGAGGGTGACATGGAGGGGATCGTGTGAGGAAGAAAAGAAAGGTTATGGGTAGTGGTGAAGCCGGGCTAAGAAGACTGAAGAGGAGATAGTGCATTAGAGACGTACTACCGAAGCCGTATGTTCCACTAAGAACCAAAAGGAAAAATAACAATTGCAGCATTCTTAAAGTGTGTGATGATGTCACATTTTTTATCTTGTTATCTTGGCGCGGGGTTGTGAAATCACCAGCAGAAATTTCCCCTCCTGGTGAACGAAGTACTTCTCCATAGTTATCTGTGCATTCCCACGTGAGTTACATTTTGATGTGATTGGTGAGGAGAAAACTTCTCTGGGCAACCTTGGGGAGGGTCTGGTGTACATCGTAGCAGCAAATGTCTCTCCCAATTCAGTACCCTTGCGTTTGATGGTATTCAAGAGAAATAATTATCCAAACAGTTTGGTAAGTTTTTGGTTCACTTACGGGTGCAACAAGCCACCCTATTTACCTGCTTGTCAGCTACGCCTGATGTTTCTGAATAGATATCAGCCACACTTCTTCTTCCGTCCAAAGCGTAGAACCACCTTGTACACAAAAGTTTCTTTAGGTCCTTTCACGGCATTAGGCGCTCATCTGGACCACATCCATATAAGCACTGTAAAAGCCCTACCACAACCCAGTAGATGCATGCATCTTTTCATCTAAAGGGGCAGGTTATGAAGATGGATATAATCAGTACCTACCAAAAATACTACTTCTGAAATCATCGCTCGTGGCTCATGAACACTGCATGTCCATCTTCTAAAACAAACGACAGTGGGAGCCGTTTTTAGCATGGATTATTTCACGATTAAACAGCACTTTAAAGCTGCACTCAGCTTCGAAAGGTAGCCCGTCATCCACAAGCGAATGATAAGGCAGGATGCTTCCATAGACAGGCAAAAGCTATCATTTTGAAAAACGGTGCCTTCGGTTGTGCCTACTCCGGTCCCACCTCAAACAGCTGATGTCCTTAGTTGACGAGTTTAACATGGACATGGCATTTGCTACTTTGCTAGGATGCCGTTCGTCCATCAATGGACCCACCTTATGACAGACCATTTAAAATCATCAAGCGACGAAAGATGGATTTACACATACGGCCAGTGCCGACCGTTTGAAACCAGCTAACTCCGAAGTCAACCCCAATGTAAGCGATCTTTCTGTTCCAGGTGGCTGGTGGAAAGTTCTATTTTTGAGTTTTTTGACAATCAGCCTGGCAGTATAGAGGTATAACCATGAACCCACAATGAAATACACAAACGGTCCTAGCTGTCAGGTTCAAGATACTTTTTAAAAACGCCCTAACATGCTCGTACTTGTAAAGCTGAAGTGCACTTATGTGCGGTAAGTCATGGGAAACAAATACTATCGTTTAATATGGGTAGGCTGGCACTGATTTTGCCGGTAATATAAAACTTCTCATCGTTATGCCATCAATTTCTTGGTACAAGGCCATCATGAATCGGGAAGAACAGCCAAATTTGAGGGTGTTTTCCGTTGAACTTTTTTACATGCTACACACCCATGTTTTCCATCTTCGCCTGCGTAAAACTTCGCCGTGGTACCAAAGGTTTCTGTTTCTATTCCGGATGCTGCAAGCTCTGAACTCTAAGTCAGTTAAACGCAATGATCACGGTCGGCTCACTTTCTGGGTGACCTTTCCCCCTTTCCGACGACACCGTAGAGTAAGTCTACACCGCCGAGAGGCACTGTTTGGACTGAGCCAACCAGGAGAGTTTTGCTAGTGGCGAAGCCATTGGGGTTTTACTTCTGGCTGCTATCGCCTTAGGGTCCTCATGAATCCACTAGGGAGGGTTAAGCTGAAGTGGCACACAATACCTCAGAATCAATTGCCTTGGGTTCGGTGAGATTTAATGCGGAGACTGATTTCCATAGTTTCGACGGACTGGGTAAGTCGAATGTATACGGTACAACGTCTGAGTCATTCTGCATTGTTTCGTTTTATCTGGCGTCGCTCCTAGGCGATCGTGTATGGTATTCCAGGTATGTGAGTGTCTAACTCCATATCTGTCGCAGATGCAAAGCAAAATGTTTTCATTTCACCCCATAAGCTAGAGGTATTGCGGGCGCAGTCACAGTGTGAATGATAACTTTGCGATTGCGATTAACTTCAAGTCCTGATTACGTAACAGAAAGAAGTCACATAACCGCTCAGGGTACACAGAAACTAAGATGTTGAGTGGAACTGAACCTGAAAGTTTGCAAGTGTTTATTGAGGCTGTGTCCCCTTCAGATAGCATGCCATAATCGATGGAACTACCAAAGTATGCAGGAGGAAGAGTTTGAAAAGAGAACGGATTTTTCAACCGACAGTGAAAAAGAAGATGACTCCACCTTTCATTGTCCCATCTTATCTACTTCTGCATTGGATGTAACGTTCTCCGGATTCATAAATGTGATGGTAATGAGTGAATACCTTGTATGGAAACGAAAATATAACTGATGGACACTATCCAACCAGAACTGGAGCAGTATTTATCTAGCCCTGTTTAGTTCATTCGGATTTCTCGAGGAAAATACTACACACTCGTGCATACATCAACGTGTACGTGTTGGAGTTTCGTCCAAAACTTCCGAAGTGTACACAGAGTGAATGGTCGTTGGATTTTCATATATATTCGTGATGACAAGGTACAGGTTCTCGGTGTGTACGATACAAATACGAAGAAATTACATTTTTTAGGGTATTAAGAATGGATAGGAAAAGCGCAGCATATTCGGAACAAACCCACGTCATAGATTTCTGTGGTGCTTTATCACATTTGACACCAACTGACAGAAGACAATTAACGGCCAACATACCTCCTTGATAATACTGAATACTTCAATGCGACTTCTACATAAAAATCCTACACCACTGGACACACCCCTTCTAATATATAAGGCAACACGATGAGCTGAAAATGCTTGAACATGGATTACACGACTGTGTGGGCACTTACTGCTATCTCAGATGCTAAAGTGAGTTCCCGTTGACCAATGAGGCTACAAACGCGTGAAGTAATGTTAAAGTAGGTCTCGACCTGATGAAACATATAACCATGCAGACAAGTCAAACGCGTCAGCTAACTGTAACGCAAACATCGGATACTGTGTGACTGATGCCACATTAGTGTGAAAAATGAATGCTGAATGGAAACGATCTAAACTCACAAGCAATGTGTACATACCAGAAAGTTACATCTTTGTCTTATTTTGATAGCTTGCCGACACTTCTGATTTTATGATAGATTTCAATGTCATCCATTCTGTACCATTCAGGAGAGCTCAAGTGTTGCAGATTTATCTACCGTTATCAAGTCGATGATGATTGTAAACCGACCTCTTTAAAGTTGAATTCACAATTTGGGGATAAAATATGCATTTATTCATTCATTTATCCATTGGTCTTTAACCTACATGTACGAATTCCAACGCAGGTCAGTTTACGCTTCCAAATGGGTATG
Source organism: Heterobilharzia americana (assembly GCA_944470555.2). NCBI lineage: Eukaryota > Metazoa > Platyhelminthes > Trematoda > Strigeidida > Schistosomatidae > Heterobilharzia > Heterobilharzia americana. The sequence goes on from OX104134.1 coordinate 66,326,707, forward strand.
GAGGGAGGACCATGTGTAGTTTCGCAAAAGAGAAACAGATAGTTTCTTGGACGACACATCCTTGGGGGTTAAAAAAGCCAGCATAGTGTACGTAGTCAAGTAACTTAGATTGCTGGCGCGACCCACCAGCCGCCTAGTGAAATGTTTTGATCGTATTCCAGCCTTGATGTGTCACTACCGTTCATACGAGAGGTTCATTCCAAAGGCAGTCTCACACAAATTTTAAAAAGACCAAGTATAGCCTCCTTTGATAGGAACTATTCAAAGGACAACCTGCTAATCTTCTGGATTCACAGACAGAAACTGAGACGACCTCAGTTAATTTCACATAACCGGAATGCTGGACAAGCAGATCGCAAAAATTGCTGAGGGTTTGAATCTCATAGCCCCACAAGTGCATCATGACGTTAGGATTACACTGTTTCCTGTGCAGAATGTCTCACGTTTTCCGTGGTTGGATGGAAACTGTCATTTCTGTCTGCAGTCAAGATGGTTATTTCAGTCAATCTGAAGTGCCATTACATTTTATTATGCTAAAAGCTGTTAGTGACCTCAAAGTTGGCTGCCTAAAGATTCTATTTCCTCTGCTATACGACCTTATGCATGTTATTAACATACGTTAGAGACAGGAGTGAACCACGCAAAATTTCTCGTGGCAAGCTACTCACAATTGGTTGAGGGTCTGATAAGTAGTCGTCTAGTTTAACTGCCTATGAACTTTCACCAGTAAATGACCAGAACAAGTCATATAAAGGCTTTTCCATAAACTGCCCTCGATGGGTATCCCAGTCAAATGCCTTCTTGAAGTCGAGAAACGGTAAAGTTACAAAACTCTTTCATCACTCCCCTGGACGATATGTTCCGGATAATCTGACAAGCAGCCGTCTCATGTCTGGTCTCTGGAAACCAAAACCAGGAAACGGACAGTTGCCATCACATGGGTTATTTGCACCACCATTCTTAGCAATTTCCTCCATTGTTCCTGAAGACACTGAAAACGGCTCCGTTGGACCGTAACTCTTCAAATGTGCAGCCGGTCTACATTCATGAGTGGGAAGAACATGGGCAGGTTTCTAGAAGCACGGTTTGCACTCATTGCTGGGTGGCGGTTAAAATTCATTCAGAGGTAAGAGGGGGATTTCGCCACCTCAGTTTCTAAGAGCAACGGTATGCACTCCATCCCGACCTTGCGTAAAACGAAGTCGTACAGATTCGATCGTGTAAAACAATTCTGAACCATGTAAGGCACATATTAAGTCGTATGGAAAGGTGGTGTTGATGCCTGTGCTTTTAATGCATTGCTTCATACATTTATGAGGCAGTGAAGTGGTTGCTGAAGAGTTCCTCAGTTTTGCCTGGTGTTATTCACCGCTGATAATACGTTTTGTTGCATTGGATTTAGGCGCTTTCGATGTTGTTGTGAGAATCTTTTTGAAAGATATTCTGTCGCCGGGCGATAGTGCTTTACAGTCCTGTGAAGCAACCTTTGGCGTACGTGGAGGAACAGAATAAGCTCAGATGTTAGAAATTGTGGAGAAAAGTAATTCTGCCCACGAAAGGGGGACGTGCCTCTGACGGTAATATCAGAAGGGTGTTGAGGTGAACAGCGCTTCCGAGATGGTGAATTCTGTGTGTTTGAGTGGTGTTAAATAATCACGGCCTATACATATATTGTAATAAAAAGGTTACCAGCACTTCAATAGACAAATTGGGAGAGTCTTTTTCCCATCCTAGTGAAAACTGAATTATCCTTCAGGTTATTTCACAATATTTTCTGCATGGTACTGAGGTGTGTTTGGGCTTATAGATCCTTAACATAACCAACAGGCGACAGTATTTTGGTTACTCCCTGTGAATCTAAGGCCAATACGTACTGTAGAAGTAATGAGTTTTCTAACGGAGATTAACTTTTGCACGTGATGGAGTCTCGCTGTACTTCGAACATGTTGAAACCGTCCATCAAACACTAGACAGTGGACTGATGGTGCGCGCTGCTTGGCAGCCACCGATAAATTTCAGATAGGCTATGAACTCAGAAGACCCTGGCGATGAAATGTCGGTCAGGCATGGAATTAGGAGAACAATATGCACAACCAGAAGGGGGGTTAAGTAGCTAACAGACCGAAGAAATTCACACAGAACCCGTTCCAAGAAGTATGAAAAAGCTCGTGGAAGTTTAACTCACTTTCTGGGTCAAGTCTAAATGGACTGTTGCTCATACAGATGGCCTGACACTACCAAACCCGTTACTTTCCGCAACTTCAAAAAATCCCATCCTCTGTCAGAGAACTTTAGGTCACCCGAGTTCAGCTGGTATGAACCTCATCTGAGCACCAAAAGCATATTAAGTTGGTGAAAGCTGTTGATGAAGGTCGGTAGACAAACAGACGACTTTCATATATGAAGCTTTGCTACTACGAAGAGCGACAGAACCATCGGGTACAAATCCATGGATCCAATACCTTTGCTGATCATGTGATGTGAAGTAATATTTGGCCACGGGTTCACTTGAAGAGTATGCCAAACAATCTTCGGTAGTTGTTACTCGAAACTGCGGTTTCCCTGAAGGAGGCTCACGACACGGTCATGGTCGCTATCCGTGAGTAGTCAAACAGATGCCAACGTGGGGGCCAAAACTGCCAGCCTAAGACCCTGAAACCGCTCTGCTGCCGACTGCTTCCGAAAGCATAGATAATGAATGGGAGTAGGAGCTCACTGCTCGTGCACGAAAGTTCATTCTTGGCATACGACAATGCGAAGGTTCATTCTCCGTTTGGATCTATCACCCTACTTAAGGTTCCCACTTCCAGTGGTAGCCTTCTTGATAGAAGAAAAATGTTCAATCAACAGCATCTGAGAAGCTGTACGCAACACACCGAGGTTAGGCAACCGGGGGACAAGACTTCCCTTTCTCTTCAACTCACCTACTTGCCATCAGGAAAGTCTAGCCGATAAGGTTGATGCTGAGCTCGCCACCGCAACCCGAGAGGCTTATATCACGCCCCGGTCACATGGCGCGAGACCTGGGCTTGGTTGATGGCGGCCGGTGGGGAAGACGTTTTGAGAAGCTATCCATTCATATAGAGAGGCCCATAGCCAAAAACTACTCACGGAATTCCGCGACCGTCAGTAAGAATGGGGTTCAGTGGGGTGCCAGCGGATAGGAACTACGTGCCTCCTCGTCCCCTACATTTGGTCAAAACGTTGCATCAGTTAACACCCGTCAACTTCAGATGCCCGAAGGTACCAGCGAATGTTTTTCAGAAATGACAAAGCGCTAGGTGTACTAACGCAGAGATGGTTTGTTGTTGTAAAAGCATCATTATGAACACTCCTGATAGATCAATGGTGTTACACGCGGTTTGGCTCTAAGGGAAGCCACAGTAGTAGTCGGTAGTATATTATTTACGGGATACATGCCTGGAATGAGCAATATACGAAAATTAAAAGTTGGGTTCCGCTAAGCACGGACAAAAAATCGCTTCGTTCGCAATTCACAGGAACTAGAAGAATACGTACAGATGAGGCAGCAAATGAGGAGTTGGAAGTATTTCAAAGAGTGGCCATCGGAAACCGTTGTTCCTAATGACCCTCTAAAAGAAACATGAATAAGTAAACGAATAAATAAATTTTTATCCTCACATTAGTAACTAACAAGAGAGAAGCCAGTTTACAGGCGTCATCACATTGATACACGTCGAAAAATCTACAAGACTTTACGGGTCCTGAATAGTACAGGGGGGAGGTCGTTTAACTCTGTCAAAAACATCAGGTAGCGGCCACGGGACAAAGGAAATACCACTCTCAGCATACGCAGCGAGTCAAAGTGAAGATAATAAAAATTCCCATTCCCATATACTGGATTTAACATGACAGATACCAGTTCACAAGCACCGTCAAAATGATGACTTTGAAAGTTTACAGAATAATGCCGGGAATTATGTAACTCACATAGAAAGTTATTGATATGCACAAACGTATCAAAACTTGCTGCAAATCAACAGACGGCTGTGGATTTCCATCTGCCATTACACAGATAGGTTCCACTATCAACGACAAAAGCGCGTTATAGCCAGACGACGTTGTCAGTCCATTTTCATAGCTTCTTCTTTAGTAATATAAACATCCACTCACTAAAAAGTTATTCATTTTTTAGGCCAAACCTTAACAAGAAGGAGCCCATGAAGTTCCACGGAAGGCACCATATATGAATATTGGATTTCGGGGAAACATGGTGGCAGAGATGCTCGCCCAACTTCCGATAGCTTTCTTAGGTCAACAAAAACAGATTGGGATGCCATGACAGGTGAGCTACACCTTCTGACTACATCCGTGTGTTTGCACCAACTCGCCTGCCCTTGCGGAGCAGGTTATACTGGCTGCACGGGGCTCGTTCCACCCAAATGCATCTCCTAGCACTCTCTCGCAGATCTGTCCAGAGGAGAGCGCAGAACGACCAACAACTCGATTCTTTCGTCAATTTCTCATGATCCGCCCTGCTGTTTACTATCTATCTTTTGGTGGATATATTTGGCTATACTTGGGTGGACCGTTGTACGGCAGCCTTAGGCCTTACTTCTGAGAGTAGCGTGCCGCTTGAATGCTGACCTGCCTTTTACAGTCTGGATTTCACCCAAAAAATAACCATATACACGTCTGTCCATCCGTAACATTCTTCTATAAATCTACAGTTTTACGAAGAATTGACCGGGGAATTTGCATTCCCCAATCGGTTAGTGTCACCTCCCTCCAAACAGACAGCTGCGTAGTAGATCTAACCGTGGGACGCATCGTGATCAACTGCTAAGGCTCAGGTTGTTGCATCAGAAGTACTATTTGTCCAACTCGGTCATACAACTTGGATTTGTAGGATTCCTTTTTCACTCTCCTGAGTCGTGCAACAAGACAACCGGAGGTGAGGTCGAAAACTTAATTTGGCTGTCACAGTTTTTCTACATTTTACTTGACCTAAGCCCTTTCAATTTGCCTTTTCCACTTGACTGCGTGTCAAAATGAGTAACAATAGTGCTTTAGCTAAATCTGGCCTCGGAAATGCCTATGGTGAAGCCTCATCTCAGTTATTAACCTCCCATTCACTGGCAGTAACTAGGACCGGACATAAGAGGTATAAAATCGCCACAAAGGATAGTGAGTCAACCTCAGTTGAACAGTCAGGGCTACCCATCCCTGAAAAGAGTCGAATTCCTCTCCTCTGGAATCGGTATGCACTAATTCAGCGGAGAGCATTTCTTTCTTTCTAAACCAAACCTTAACCTGCCTGTGAGAGCCACCCCAGGGAGACGGCAGAGAAGGAAGCAAAAGTGCTTGACCAAATCCTCCGGCCAAGGTTGCAAACTCATCCGTATAGTCTCACTGTAGCTTAAAGAGCCTTGGCTTCGGAGTGTAGCATTCAAAACAATGTCAGTGTGGTAAGAAAGTACCAGACCAATATCACACCTTCATGACACATCATCCATGCGTACGGTCTTGGCACATCTGTCTAAAGCTCTGCGTAAGGCAGCTCCTATCTGCTAGCTCGCCCCACCCCAGGGGCTGAACAAACCCAGGCGTCCCGGCAAACCGTTACTAGAAGCAAAAGTCCCAAAATAGAGTTGTCTGCATTGTTTTTCAGACAGTAGCATCATTGAATGACCGAAACTGGCTAAAAAACGACCAGCCGTAGGACCAACCACTTCAGCCTCATGCCCTAGGTTAGCTGTAACGGCCGCTCCTGCTGTATATCCAAAAAAGCAGGTTGTAGTGGCGAGGAAGACACACTGTTCCCATAAAAACCCACCCACCATACACAACAACAGGCACGTGGCAGTCAGGTTGAACTCCATTATCCTGATTAAAGTTTCCGTATGTCATGCCATTCTCTTTAAGAGAAGGGAATCTTTTGACAAACAGCAGCTTGAGAGCCTAAAAGGTGACCATTCACTTCGTGAAAAGCCCTCGCCGACGAGGGTGGCCATGAGCTCGGCAAAAGAGACCAAAAGGTCCCCATTGCCGTCGCAAATGCTGGTCATCAGACGGTCATCTAGCACCAGGGCTAGGCCAGATCAGCATGGTCAGCGGGGAAACTATCTTGGGAAGCACGTCACAGGCTGAAAACGACAACCACAGTTCTCCACGGCACACCAAAACTGACAGCCGGCAAATCGGCAGAGGAATTTGCCCATGGCATCCGACAGTAGCTGTGCTTACCACCGAGAATTAGATTCAATGGGACAGCGGCGGCACAGGTCTGTAGACTCCCGCTTCTGCGAGATCTGACAACAGTGACATCGCCTAGATTGATGGCCACTAACTTTGATTTCCCTTGGCTTCTGACTAGGGCAAGGCACAATTCTTGCTCAGCTGTGGACAGCAGTAGTTGAAACGCATGGTACTGCGATAGCAGGCACAGAACGCTGGACAAGGGCAGGCGGCAGTCCTGTTTGATGCTTAAGTCACCATCACTGTTAACAGACATGACGTTCAAACCGGCCTTGACTCTACATACCCCCAGAAACCACTGTGGGAAAAATCGTGTCTGGGCCGGTTGCGCTGGAACTGCCCAATCAGTAACAGTTTTCGCTATCACGCAAGATTCCCCACAGTCTGCCAACACCAAGAAGCCCCGTGTTGTTAGAACCACCTCTAAGTGTCGTTACGGCAACATGAGGAGACTTAGAGGTAAGATGGGGGGGACTACGATCTCTCTGTTCCCACTTTACTCGGATGGTTATAATCCTGGCAAGAAATTGGTTATCGCCGAATTTTAGGGACACTGAAGCTAGTGTAGACGACATGTATCTGCTCACGGGGGCCGGGAAATACAGAAAAGGAGGAGTGGCAATGTTTGTGAGTGTACGTCTCAGAAGTGAGCGTACCACTAGAACTGTACTGTTAGGTCTCCAAGACTCCGTCAGGGGCCGCTTTACAGCTGGACACACCAAGCACTTGGTGCGGAGGGTCAATAGAGCTTTTACCAGCAGCGTGTGACAGAATCAACAACTGCTCAAAGTAATGTCCGGGGTTACGACTACAGGATGTGACCAGGACATCATGGCTGGAGATTTTAATGCTGCAACTCTCAAGCAGAAGGTTCGACCGAAACCTGCTCAGCGCCGTCAAAAGGGTTGGGTTGCAACAGAATATTGGCGACGACGCTCACTGGTGGTTGAACGATGATCGTCCGAACTGGACTATCTTCTAACCAGCGGCCAACTGCCAGCGGGAAACGCTCAGGTTCAGACTCCGTCGGCAGCAGAAATTACGAGGTTCCAGTGTTCGACCTGGCATTCAGTGAACAGCCGATGTTGGGGGATCCCGCTCTTGTCTTTGCTACAGCAAGGAATACTACGTGGCACTGAACCAATATCCTTCGAAAGGACCGTGGCCCTTTGGTGATGAAGCATCTCGTCGACCGATCGACACCGGGAACCAGCGTAGGACATCGTTGGGAGGACTGTCTGGGAAAATGGCCTAGCAGTGACAACAGCACCACAGAAGCGAACCTCATGGCTTAAATGAGGCATTGAGCGCCCCTTGAAAGCCAAGAGTGAAGCACTGAATAAGTCCGGGATTCCAGAAAAGTCATATCGAAGCTCATACATGGCTCTAAAAACATGCAACGTCAAAGCGAGAGATGATAAGGGGTCATTCTAGACAAGCCTAGCCCAGAAGCTTGAGACGAGCCCGACCGTTTCATCGTGAGTGGTATGGCAGGGAACGTAGGTGCTCGATTGCATTTTGATCGGAAAAAGTTGTATGTGCTGCTGAAGCAAATCCTTCGCCATCGTCGGCCACCATGGTTTTAGGGACGCCAAAACAGCCAAACAAACAAGTCAGCCTGGCGATAGCAGTTTCTGTCATGCATTGCGGCATGTAGGAGACTTCAGACAATTTGTTCTGTGTGAACAATGTAAAGAGCCATTTTACCCTTGCTGGCCCACAGAATTCAACATAAATTCTTCGCTATGAGGTTTCCGCCATCAGCAGGGGGTGTGAGGGGGACTCAGACGTACTTCTTGCTGCTGAAGTCCAGTCAATACGACTTTGACACATTTTTTCCATTCCTTGATGGATATCAAGCCAAAGTATGTGGCTAAACTCCAAGGATTTCACTCCAGTTACACTCGGATAACCGTTGTGTGGGTGGTTTGGCACTCGTTATCAAGGACCCTTCAGCGCCGCAATTCCACAGCTAATCATGAAACATAACGCCGCGATCAACACTGACTCGTGGCGGCGATGTAGAGATTAGGTCTCCTGCGTGTTGACATGTTGAAAAACTTTCTAACAGCTTTTGACATCTCATCTCTTAAGCAGCAGCCTTGATGTCTTCAGAGGTCATTGGCAAACCATTCAGTCCTTGTCCCGGGGTTTGTCAACTTCCACAGCTGTATTCCCAGTGTCGTCGTTCAGCGGTTGAAGAGAACCGGCAGGTCGAGAAAGGGCACTCATCATCTGTAGGTTGGTAGTGTGTATCAAAATCATGACCTGACAGTGTGGTCGCGCATTATTGAAGGCGATTCGCGGTGTAACCTGGGATTCCCCTTGTGAGCTAAGCGCCGTTAATAAGGGTTCGCGGTCCATCGAAAACGCGAGCTGTGGTCCGTATATCATCTTGTGGATAGGGCTTCTTCAATCTGACTGCAGCTGCTCTTTATGAACGTCATTGAGTGGGAGGCACG